>QUWT01000781.1:13384806-14037007 GCA_004329165.1 Spatholobus suberectus | reverse complement strand
TGCAAGATGCAATTTAAAGGTAATGATGCGTTGATGCATGATATGTGATGAAGAAACGCTTTAGGAAAATGGTGTTAACAATCTTGTTATTTTTTTAATTTTCATTGATTTTATGGAAAGAGAAAAGCCCTAAATTGATTGTTTTCCTTGCAAAAGAAGCAAATTCATGGAAACTTAATTTGTCTTTGCCTTTTTATTTTCAACTAATCGTTCAATTTTTTGTTACCTTTGATTGAATGTGGTTTGTCATTGACAACTAATCTCACTTCCCATACACTCCTCGCTTTAGCCAAATGGATCTTCTTTTGGTTTACCTGTTCATTGAGAAATCTTGTTATATTATGCTTTTGAACTTATGCCATCTCTTTTGAAGCAATACTCAATCAACAGGCATGACTATGATAGAGGATCTTTGGAAGGAACTAATTGGTCATGAAGTATGAGACACTTGTTAGAAGTTCGAAGGATAATCAAGTGATTGTTTGAGTTTGAGAGATATGAGCCTACCCCAGACTACAGTAGAATGGAAAGTAAGAATGGATAGAAGGATTGGACAATTGCTCTTGTTTGAAACCAAGGGATAGAGTGATAGGATAGAAGGTGAATTCATTGCTTTAGTTTAAAGGAATAAGACCATTAATTGAAGCGAAGCTGAAGTGACACATGTAGTGACTACCCTATTTTTGACTTAAGAAGTGGGATCAATGTATGAAACAAGGATGAAAAAAGATTGCCTCAGTTTAGATTTGAAGGGGACAACATTGGAATGTGTCATATGAATTGCCCTGGTCTAGATGATTTTTTTGAGTGGTGGGCATTAAACATCACTAGTGGATGTATAGACATTGTTACTGCCAAAATCTTTGATATGCAAGCCTTGAGAGCATGGATTTTTATTTATTTTTTCTTCTTTTATTTTGTCTTTAAAGTCTAGGAAAACAAAAACAACTAGTCTTTGATCAATATAGACTTTGTTGAGCTTGTAATGTGGCTAATGGCTAAAAGGGATGTGAAAAGAAGGATGTATAAGCCTTGAATAGTGTTTGAAGGTTATTTAAAATAAGGATCTTTTATAATCTTGCATCAAGTACCTTATTTTGCCTTTCTATTCCTCTTTTGTCATTTTTATTTTCTCTTTCTTTTGTTTTTCCTTTGTATCAAACATTACTTGTCATTAGTTTTCAACATCATTTGTCACCACCTTTCACTTCCTTTTGCAAATCCTTTTTTTTTTTTTCTTTCTCTTTCTCTTTCTTCTTATTTTTCTTTGTTTCTTTTTCCTTTTTTCTATATTGCTTTGAGTTAAATAAAGTTGATACAAAGGTTGTGTCGACCCTTAGTGTAAGGATGATTCTTGTTTGGGTTAATTTGAAGTTAAGATAATGGCAGATATGAGGAGTTCTTCATTTAGTTTATAGATATCTTTTTCTCATTTTTTTAATTTAGTTTTGTGTAAGGTCTTTGTCCTAAGGATTTGTATTATAAGATATTTATTTATTTTTAAATGTTGTCCTAACTTTGAAATAGAACTTTGTACTTAAGATAGTTTATTCCTTTATTATAATAAAATTTCAATTTCTATTCATGTTATATCTATAGTTATTTAATTTGTTTGTTTATAATATGGGTTATATAGTTCATCTTAAATATTTAAAAAATAATCTTAGTAATCTAGGCATTACAAATGTCATCAAACTAGCCTCAAACTAGATTGAATTGTACAATTTGATTTCGTGCAAACTACATGAATATTTCAACACTTGGTCTTACCACTATGCTATGATAGTTGTTTAATGTATATATATATATATATATATATATATATATATATATATATATATCTTTAACCATTTATATCACTATAATTTAGACCAATTTATGCTACTTAACTAATGACTTATTAGTTTGACTAGTAACCCAATAGCCTTATCCAATCAATTATTGGACTAGGTTTTATAACATTGGCTAAAATATGGAGGGGTGCTGAATAATAAAAAAAAGATGTAAGAAGAAAATTACCTTCAATGGCGTTTCCCTAGTAAAGTTTTTTCAAAGGTACTCTTTTAATGGTGCTTCCCTAAAATGTATTGTCTAAGAGATACCTATAATAGCACTTTCCTCAAAAAATGATATCTAAGGAGTACCTTTAATGACAATTCATTGGAGAAATGTTGTCTAAGTTACTCCTTTAATGCTCTCCAAGGAAGTGCTATATAAGAATGTTTAATGGTCTCCTTTAATGATACCTTTAATAATTCTTTCATGGGAAAGTGATGTTTATGATACCTCTTTCATGACACTTTCTCAAAGAAGTGTTGTCTTAGGTCAACACTTTTAAAGTACCATTTTTTTCTAATATTGTTAGAAAAGATAGCACTTTCAAATATTAAAAATAACATGCAATGGAAGCACTATTAAAAGTCTTCATTGTAGTACATCACAAAGAACTATAAAATTATGATAAATCATTTCTCTCTACTACTAGAAACTTATTGCAACGATCAAGCTCACGGGAAAATATCAATAGTTAGAGGAACTTCTAATGTCAATTTAAGTATACAATAGTATATGAAATACACAATTCTTTCCTTTTTCTGATACATAAAATACATAACTTTTATTAAGAATGTGTGTTTAGTAGAAGTAAAATTTACTTTATATAAACTATTTGTGTGGACACCAATACATAGGAACCCCACAAAGTTGTGATAATTATTTTTTGAACATGTAAAGTAAATGAGTATTCACTACAGCCATCCGCTATTTTTGTTATGACTGCTTTGACTACCCTCTGTCCTGGTATCAATTGTTTTTTCCTTTGAAGCAATTTCTTGGTGCTGAAACCTACTACAACAAATATACATTATTTTGATTAAATGTCAAGAAGTTACTATATGGTTTATACATAAATGACTCTATAATATTATAAGACATTAAAGAACCTTCACATAACTTATATTTTGAAATGATAATTGCATTTTTTTTATAGTAATGTTACATTGAAAATGTAAATAAATCAATGGAGTTAAGTGTAAACTTGTGTATATATAAGCTCGATTAATTAATAACTTTCATGTATCTAATATGCGAGGAAAACTTACATTATAAAAAGAAAATTTTCATATACTGATAAAAATGTTTATCTTTATGTTATCATGTTATTATAATCATTGTTAAATGGGTATTTGATATGTTAGTATACACATTGTCAATCAACAATAATGGTATGAAATGCTTATGGTATAATTTTTTTTTATATCAATAAAAATATCTATTAATAATTATTTGTTTATCATAGGAAAATGATATATATGATCAAGCATCAAATAATTGTCGTAGACCAAATTATCTATGCTAATAGATTAATTTTCATTACACAAATGGCAATATATTAATGGGTGTATGCACAATGACTAATTTATCTTTTTGTTTTGTATATGAAGTTTTTTTATAGTATTTTATGCATTATCATATTTATATATATAAACACTTATGAAGAAACAGTAAATACTCAACCTTGATGAAGTCGATATATATGTGAAAAAGATAGTCACACTATTATTATAGGTTGGTTAATTGAAAGCCTTTTCTTATAATGCAACTAAGTGACATTATGATTACAATATTTTCAAGGATGTTGAACAACCTTAAGGGTTTTGCTGCATGAAAATCAATCCCAAGATATACTTTTTTTTTTTAAATTTTGTTATGAGATTAATATACATCATATTCTATGTAACCCACATTTGTCCTTCAAAAAATAACTTATGGTGCTAAGACAATGGAAAAATGATTGTGATATCAACTCCCATTATATTTATTGAATAGCTTTTTCAGTTTAATTTTAGTGTCTCATTTGAGAATGTAAAATAGTATACATTGGCAAAAAGTTTTTGCAAAGGCATGATTGTGGATAAAGATATTATCACTTCATTTTATTGTGTTTTTGGATAATGTATGATCCAATCTCTCAAATAAGGCACATATATTAGGTCCACTAGTACTTGTAAAATTCAAGTTAGGAAATTGTTTGTTTCTATTACTATTGTGATAAAATACGTTAGGATGAGTGGAAATGCATTAGGTCTAATTTAGATAAACTTCTCATTAAATACTTATAAGAGAAAAAAAATAAGAAAGTAAAATAAATCAATTTTTTCTTAAAAATTAAAATTAAATTGAATTATATATATACATACATACATACATACATACATACATACATACATATATATATATATATATATATATATATATAATTTTTCTTAACTAACTTTTCTAAAGATTGAGAATTTGAGATGCATAAGTTGATTTTGATTGATGGAAGAAGCTTGATTCATTTTATCTCTTATTTTCTTTTTCTATAAGTATTTGTTAAGAAAGATCTATGATAAATCTACACCTTATGTAGATTTATAGAGCTAATTCACATTATTTTTGGCTTTAGTTCAAATGAAATTTATAAGAAAATAACCTAATTATATGAAATGCCATGTAATTTGTGATATTGAGTTTTTTTTTTTTTTATTGAAAATGGCATGGTTTGACGTGGTTATTTAGGTTTATCAATGTAGGAAACTTAAGCAAAGAAAATGGACAAAGTCAGGATTTCTAGAGAGTCAATTTTCAGCTCAAAAGTACAAGGAAAAAGCAAGTCAGCATTGATGCCCAGTGGAGGTCAGCACCTAGCGCTAGTGTATTTTTAGCTTTTTGAACTTTTGTCCATTATTGGGCATGGTGCGTTTTTATGGTCCGGAAAGTACAAACTCATTATAAAAAGGCTAGAATTACATGTTTGGATTATTCTTTGACTCATTTAAGAACCAGAAGCGAAGAAGAGCTTGAACATTCATCTTCAGCTTTGGATCTTGAAGAATTAGGGTTTGATTCTCAAGATTCATAGCTTTTTTTCTATCTTCTTTATTTCTTTTCTTCTTGCTTGTTTAGTTTCTCAATGAGTTTCTGAACCCTTTTTTGGTTAGGTTAAGATGAACCGTGATTGGAATTCTTTGTAATTTGTTTTTCCTTGTAAACCTTCTTTTTATTAATGCAATTTAGTTGTTAATTTCATGCTTAATACTTTTTCTATGTGTGATGTCCATTTGAAATTGACTTATAATTCAAACCTTGCAATTGGGAAATTGGGGTTTGAACCAATCCATTTTAACAACCGTATAATCCTTAAACCTAGGGATAGGAAGAGAGGTTGCTTGCCTAAGGGATTAGGGTGTAGAATTAGGAACAAAGGGTTTATCACCTAAGGAATTAAGGTTGAATTAGTTTAAGGAAATTGAAGGTAAATTGCCTAATTGGAACAGGTTTAGAAGGGAAAGAAATTACATTGGAGGAAAATCACTGAGGATTCTAAAACCTAACTGTTTTTGCTCATTAATTTTCTACATATCTTTTAATTGCATTTTTACTTGCTTTTATTCTTTTATTCCAAAAACCACAAAAATTCTCAATCTTTCTTTAATTTGTAAACATGCAAGTGATTATTTGGTTGAATTGAAATTAAACCACAATTTTTTTGGAAATGACAATTTTACTTTACATTTTATTACTTGTACGACTGGTACACTTACTGAGTTACTAACAATCTATATAGGTGTTCCTTATTTACTTGAAAACAACAATTGTGTCTAGTGTATGCAGAAAAATTATTGGTTACTTTTATTTCTTTGTTTATGAGTAAGCATCAAAAGGCATGTTGAAAATGTGGCACTAACATATTTGGGCATTAGTTTCTATTTCAACACAAGGTTTCATGACCATCTTTTAATCTATAACCATCTTTTGTCTTGTGAAGTCATAACATATTATATCCTTCAAACTCTTCAAACAAAGTTTCAACTTTGTTACATTTCTTTCACTTAAGGGGGTGTTTGGTAGGGGGATTCTTTTAAGTTTCTTAGGAATCTTAGGTTGAGAATGTTAAATTTCTATGTTTCTAGTATAAGGATTTTAAAAATTATTCCCATAACATTCCTAGGAATTGTTTTTAAATTAAGTTTTCTACTAAAACTTTCCCATTGAAAAAGGTAGAAATCCAAGATTCCTATAAAAGGGCAAAATTTGTTTATATTTATGTCTCTCATTCCAAATCCTATTTTAGAAATACCAAATATGTTTGTGACATTCCTATAAAACATGATTATCAGGAAATATAATTCCTAGGAAACATGATTCCTAGGGATGAAAAAGGATTCCTATACCAAACGCCTCCTAAGGGTTATTTATCTCTTTCTTTAACCCTAGTTTATTCATTCATACTACCAATATTGGACTGCAACACATCCTTAAATCAAAATAAAATTGGAGGCAATGGAAGAGAACAAAACTAAAAATACAAGCATTGGATGGTTTGATCATATTTATATTGCATTATAGAATCCCCCAAATTTTTTCATTGCTCTTATTAGTTATCAACATTCATGTAAACTTGAATTCGTAAAGACAACTATCAAAACACATCAATAAATCATTGTTTTTGTTTGTGCTATAAAAATTTTACATTTTAAGGAACATTATTGGTACTTTCTTTAAGACTTTTGAGTATTTGAGAAGTATTTATCATCAAAAACACAAAGCAATTATATAAGACTAATATAGTGGCCTTTTTCTGCCTATCTTTACCCATCATCTAGTTTAAGAATTATGTTGTGGGTTCAAATTCTTAGTGTATGAACCCCCTCAGGCCTTAGGCTTTAGGAGAGGATGCTTATTATTAGTTGAGTTCTGGAGGATATTACTTTATTGTATTTGCCTAGTTTTACTTGTGTACCTTAACCATTCAATAAAAGACCATTGGTAGTGTCGTTCTTTAGTGAATTGCATTAAATGGAATTAGATAAAAAATATAGCCTTAAGCTCAAAGTGGATCATTTTAGGTGTAAGGTTGACGCCTCTTCACATGGAAATGAGTTATATTCACATTGACAAGAATGATCATCAAAAACTCAAAGATGATTATCATGTGGTGGAACAAAAGTCTAACCTTTTGCTCTATTTATTTGTATTTAAAAAACTAAAGGACTTAATCATGATACAGCTCTCAAGCTAGACACATATGCGAAGGAACATGTTTGGGTTTAGTCTAGATTGGGAAAAATTGAAAAAAATCACAAAGGCTTGAATCTTTAAGACACTATTGTCACTATCAATAGCTAACATAATCAAGGGAACCATAACCAAGGTAGTGAGCAACCCATTCCAAACTTAGAAAACATAAACATCCCTAACTCCAAAGTGCACTTTAAGCTAAGATGACATCTTTTGTTATAAAGTTGTTCTTTTATTCCCTATTATAATGCAATATTGTTCTAGTGTGTCAAAATTGTTGATCTCTTCTAAGCTCAATAAGTTTTTTAAGAGGACAAGTGGTAAAAAGAATGAACTTTAATTTAGAATCCCCCTAAAGATGAGGAAGGTAAAAACATCACACAATAATATAATTTAGGATCATATAAGATACACCATAGATGCAATTAAGTAATTATTCAAGGCTTGTTATAAACTTCTTGGATATGAATTGACCTATTTATCCTTTTTAAGTTTTTCCCTTTTTCGTTCTCAGTAATGAATTTCACAATCTTTGATGAAAAAAATTCTACATATACTTTACATGTGATTACTAAATGAAATTTTTTATATGAAAAAAAAATAAAAGGATAAGAAAAACAATGCATACCATGTGTTTAGTGTTGTCCTAGATTCAAATTGATTGGCTTGTGCAGCATGCAATTGAATATAATTGTTATTATCAAGGATAAGGCTTGAGAATCCATCATTTTCCTACAAAATAAGTTTTAAAAAGAAAGTAAATATATAAAAGGAATTATCATAGAAAATTTTGAAATTTTTATAGCTTTCCTCAACTATATTTACTTGATTATTTAAAAGGAAAGCCTTGGACTCCAATTGTTTGTTAATATCCTCCAATTTGTGCACCTGCAAATATATATAGCTAATAAGAATTAATGACAAGTCATACAAAGGTATTTTGATAAGGACAGAGTTTGGTATTAATTGAGTTCTAAATGTTATTAATCTTTCATAATTTGCTTTTAATTATGTCATTAGATAATAAAGGAATAAGGTGTTTGAACATAAAGATACCCATATGTTTAGCATGCAAATTATACTATCCAAATTATTCTCCAAAAAAGAAATGCTTGCAACAAATTCTTTAACACATTTTTTTTTCTTATTGGGTAAATTCTCATAAGTCTTGTTAAATATATGAGTCTCATTCCAAACTAATGGGCATCACATGAATTTTAACAAATAAAAGAAAGTGTGTAGGAAATATGTCAAAAAGGGTGTGTTGCTGACACTCATCTTCAAAAATTTTAGGCTATTAAATGAAAGGACATAATTTATTTTATATTAAACACGTCTCCTAAAAATATAGTTACATAAAAGCCTAAAATTATTCACATGTTTAATGCTACGAACTTTGGAGATACTTCCAAAAGCGAATAACTAAAATTATATTCTTTTAAACAATGATTCAAGTAGAGAAAATATGAATTCCTTGTTTCACAATGGTGACAAGCTCAATGACACTTATTCAAAGTTTAATAATTACCTATAACAATATACAACTTAATTCAATTTTTTTTTCCTTTATAAACATTAAGATGACACTACAAGAAAACAATGTTGTAGACACAAAACCATAGTGTTAGCCTTGACATCAATGCTAGTGGCATTGGCCAAAGTCAACGCAAAGTAAAGCAACTGTCCAAATATGTTTTTTTTTTCCTTTTTACAAAAACATAGAAAATATTTGTGGTGGCCAAGGCCGTTGCTAATTTTAAACTTTGCGACAACGTAGCAATGACCAACATAAACTTTTACAATATTGTTGACTAAGGTCACCACTAATGTTAAATATGCCATATAAAAAAATGTAGATGGTGGGATGATCATTGTTTTAGCGTTAGCTATAGTGACAAACAAGTTGTTGCTATTTTAATTTTTGATCGTAGCATTAACCAACGATGCTAGGTCGACGTTATCTCCTAAATTAAATGACGCCCAAACCCATTTCCCTTGCTTTCCTTTTCTTTCGCTCTCCCACTTTTCCTTCCCTACCTCTCCGTCGTGTTCTTCTCATGTGCACCCACTTTAACAACTATGTTAGAATCTTCCTCGCTGTCGACCTCACTAGTAAATGATTCATGTTTCCTTTCTTTGTTTTTCTCTCTGTTCTTTTTCTCTTATTCAACTCTCTTCGTTCTTGTCAGGTTGTGGCTTGTGTTTGCCACCACATCAGAGCTGTGCCACCGCTATGCCATGTATACTACTCGTCGCGCCACCGTCGCCTCAAATAGGTAACCCCTTCTTCCCTTTTCTGTTTGGTTATTGTTTCCCCTTTCATTGTTATTCCCTCCCTTAGATGTTATTTTTGATCTGTTGTTCCCCTTGTCATTTGAATGTTATTGTAATTGGATTTAAAAAAATCACATTGCTATGTTATGCCATGTGAATGTTTGGCTGTGGTTTGCAAGTTAATCTAATAAGCAGTATTATAGGAATACTTAAGGGTAGGCAACGATGTTCTTAATTATCTCAAACTGAAAAAAAAAAAAAAAAGGTTGTTGAGGCTAGCCTTAGTAACTCTTGTTTTTTTTTTTTAAATGATTACAAAATAGAGAGGAATTTTCTATTAGATATTCTCCCTACAAGATTGTATATATATAATGACATAGGATTACTGACCAAAGTATAAAGCTTACGTTTGGAGCTTCTGGTAAGAGCTTATGTTAAGAGTACAATTGCAAAAATAATGTTTATTTATTTTTTATCTAATTAGCATATTTAGTTGTCATTATTATTGTGTGAAATGATGTGTTTTTTTGTTTGAGGAAAGCAAAGCTCATTAGGTGTGATCTTATTTAAGATGTAGGATGATGGATTGTGTGTTGATAATATATAAATTATTCATGTGTTAATTGATTGTTAGTGGAGAGCTGAGCTTAATAGGTGTGATTCTTTTTAAGATGTAGGACGCTGGATTGTGTGCTGGTAATACCGTAATTATCCATGTGTTTGCTATTTGTTAGTTAAGAACAAAGCTCAATATGATCGTTTGTTAGTTTTTGTTATTTTTCTAGAAATTTTTTTGGAAAATATCCAAAATGCAAGGGTTATACTATTGAATTTTTTCCAAAACTTTGTTGTACCCTTCTTTATAAAGTAAAGTTACTATGTTTTATTTTGTGAAGTCAAAAAAAAGAAGAAGGAAATATCCAAACTATAAAGGTTATACTGATAGATTTTTTTCCAAATTTGTGTAGCACTTTTGTTTGATATTAATTGTGTTTTACATGTACTGAAGGAATCGTACTTGGATGTATGATAGGGTTAACAAAGATAGGAGAGGGTTGAAAGTTGAATTGTTGAATTGAGTTATGGACTTTGTAAGGAAAGTAATGGAACTACCACCTTATTTAGAAGATAGAGGGATTAGTTATCTATGTGCAAAGAATAAATGCTATAAGTTTGAGAAACCAGCAGTGGTGAGGGCTCACCTGTATAAGTTTGGGTTCAACCCAAATTATTTGATATGGACTGAACATAGAGAACAGAGGCCACTATAGAGGAAGTAGGCCTTTTAAGCATTCATCCAATGGAGATATTGAATCAATACATTAGATGGTGAATGTTGCTTTTAGGCCAGTTTTTGAAAACCTTAATGTCAATGTTAACATCGGAGTTGAGCCAACCAATATCGAATAGTTGCCCAATGTAGAAGCACAACGATTTTATGACATATTGACTAAAGCAAACCAGGCCATTTCTGAAATAGCTTACATTTTATATTATCAATGTTTGCTAGACTCCTAGCAACTAAATCTAATTGGGGTTGCTTTCAAAAGTGTTATGATTTTATTGCGAATATGCTAAATGATGCAACACCAAGATCTTACTTACCTATAAATCACTTTCAAGTAGCAAAATTGGTGTCTAAGTTAAGGTCAAAGGTTGTGAAGATTGATTGTTGTGTTAGTGGTTGCATGCTATATTACAAAGAAAATAACAACTTAGTTGAGTGCAAGATTTGTCGTAAGTTGAGGTATTGTCCTTGAAGGCGTGGGGTGAAAAACCAAAAAGATGTGCTAGTTAAGAGAATGTTTTATTTCCAATAATTCCTACATTATAGAGATTGTATGCATCAACGCAATCAACTGCTAAGATGAGATGGCATTAATAGAACCAACAAAATGGTGGCGATCTACGTCATTTGTTTGATACGAAGGCATGGAAACACTTTGACCAGGTTTATCTAAAATTTGCAAGTAAGCCAAGAAATTTAAGGTTAGGTCTCTATGTCAATTGGTTTACTCCATACATCCAAGTGTCTACTTCTCCTTACTCATATTGGCCAACAATAGTTACCTTGTACAATCTTCCTCCTAAATTGTGCATGACCAGACCCTACATGTTTTTGACATGTCTGATACCTGGACCACCTAACTTGAAAAAAAAATGATGTCTTTTTGCATCCTTTGATTAATGAACTGCAATAGTTATGGAGGGAAGGTGTTTTGGCTTACGACATCTCCACAAAACTGAATTTTATGTTGAGATCATGCTTAATGTGGACAATAAATGACTTTCCAATGTATGGTATATAGTCTAGATAGGGAACACAGTGAAAATGCCATGCCTTTATTGCATAGAAGAAATAGGTGTTCACCTTGAAACATAGTAGGAAGAATTGTTGGTTTAATTATCATTGTCAGTTCCTCCTAAAAGATCATTTGTTCAGAAATAGTAAAAAGTCCTTTAAAAGAAACACAATTGAGATGGATGTGCCACCTTACATGTTGATAGGTGAACAGATATGACAATTTGTTTGTGACTTTCTTCAAATTACAGAACCTGGTTTCCTAACAAAATTCCAAGGTAAGGTCAACTTCATCATTTGACTAAACAAGTATATTTTGGGATCTTCCATATTGGAATGACAACTTGTTGAGGCAGAACCTTAATGTGATGCACAAAGAGAAGACTTTCTTTGATAATGTCTTTAACATTGTCATGAATATTTCTAGAAAAACAAAGGACAACAATAGGGGAAGATTGGATTTTCCTTTGATTTGTGTATGCAGGGACTTGCATGTGCAAACTTTGGCTAAAGCAAGGTGGGAAAGCCAAAAGCCAAATACACTTTGATTGTTGAAAAGGAAAAATTAGTCTGTAAATAGATTGTAGATTTGAGATTGCCAGATGGCTATGCTTCGAACCTTGTCAGATGTGCCTATGTCGATAGGGGAAGGATGAAGAGGATGAAAAGCCATGATTGTTATGTATTCATAAAGTGTTTACATCCAATTGCCCTTAAGTCCTTACCTAACTTTGTTTAGAAGCCCTTTGTTGAATTGAGTTGATTCTTTAAAGATTTGTGTTGTAATATACTAATGATGAACAACTTAGTCAGATTGGAGCAGAATATTCCTATTATCATATACAAGTAGGAAACAATTTTTTCACCTACTTTCTTTGACTCAATAAAGCATTTACCAATTCACCTGTCATATGAAGCAATCCTTGGTGGTCTAGTTTAATACCAGTGGATGTATCCATTTGAAAGGTAATTAAAGATTAATATATTTTTTAACTATTATCAATGTCCTTTAACTTAGATTAGTATGATAATTTAACATGCAGATTCATGGGAGAGTCAAAGCGATTAGTAAAGAATAAGGTTAGAGTGGAAGGTTCTATATGTGCTTCCTACTTGGATCATGAGACAGCCTTCTTTTACTCTCACTATTTCAACAACTCAAGAGTGTTAGCAACTACAAGTTTGAGGAGTGATTTTCGATCAGCCAGACATAAGGACCTTGATGAAAAGCTGTCAATTTTGAGCCATTCTAAATGTCCTATTAGGAAGCCCTAAACCTATTGGCTGATAGATTATCAATGGGTGTATGCTTATGTACACGTCTTTATAAATTGCAATGGGGTTAAATAATTTCTTGAGTAAGTAATATTGTTGTATCATTATTGTTTTTTCCATTTTCAATATCTTATAGTTGCCTAAAAAAGACATAATTCATTTTAGATATTTCTTACACTATCATTCAATCAATGATGAAGATGCTTCCAATTGCATCCACGCTAAGTTTCCTAACTAGTTTAAGGCACATATAAGTGTAACTTAATTAATAATATAATAACTAATCATCACTAATCTCGATAACAATATTTAAGCATGCATGTATATTTCATAGGTATGTGATGAGGGAAATGGGGTGACGAACACAAACTTAAAGTCACTAGCTTAAGGTCCTTATAGAAAAATAACATCTTGGAACATACACTTAGTTAATGGATACAGATTGAGATTAAGACTTTGAGTGAGGGTAAAAAGACCTATAATTATGGGGTTTACGTGAAGTGTTATTGAAGGATGAGAAAATGATTCTTACAGTCATTCAACATATCTTACAATTGAAATATCATGGTTTAAGTAATAAGATATGTTTATTTTATTGTGAGTGGTTTGATCTAACAAGGAAGACTAGGCACAATGGTTCTACTGTCGTATAATATTGTTAATATTAAAATGACCAAAAGGTATAGTTCATATGATCCATTCATCCTTGCACAAAATGGCAGGCATACTATGTCCTTTATCGAGACATGTGCAAAAACATGTGTGGTTGGTGTGCAACAATAACGACAAAATTGATGGGTCATGTCAAAATGACAAGGAGGTTCAAGTGTCTTATTTGACCGATGACACATCACCCGTTCTACCAATTACGAAACTTGAATGTATACATGTATTACTTGACAAATTTGCAACAGAGTATGAAAATATCATAACTGATGCAGAGGAGGAGGTCATTTAGGAAGACGAAATTGATGACAATTATAAAGAACAGGAAGACATTAACAAGAAAAACAATGATGTAGAGGAGGAAGACATTAGTGACGAAGATAAAAAGAATATGTGGTGTGAATTGACATATTTACTATATGTATGTAATTGTTCAAAAATATTCTACTTACTAATATGTATGTAAGTATTCTTTATGACTTTACTATATGCACACCTTAATTAGGTTATATGTAATACTAAATTTTGCAATAGTTATGGTAGGACAATGTTAGGATAAGGGAAAAGTAGTTGCCCCATCCTTGATCAAAGGTGGCAAGGTAAAGGCAGAACTATAGGCCGATCTACAAGCAAGGTCATTTATCCTAACGCCTTTGCTGTGTACTCATAACACATTCGTTGCCAAAGAAACACAAGACCTCATATAGGCATCCAAAAGTGACCCCAGCATCACCATAGGGGTTTTTCACCACCATCCCACAATCTCACACAAGGGCCACCTATAGCAAGCATCAACATGAGCCAACTCCATGTGATATATTATTTAGGCACTGCTTTTAATGGGATTTGTAGGCATATAAGGAGGCTTATGCTGAGTTGGAGGCCAATGGGTTTCTAGATGACATAAATAATGCTGTACTTTAGCATGAAGAGGAGGTACCTCAGTAGGTCCACGGGGACCACGCCCCTCTTGATGGATAGGTTTAGAGGAAGGAAGAGGATGTGGATGATTGAGGGGGTAACATCTACCAAGTTGTTGTGAATGTGTAAGTTAATCTTTCATTCATTTTTGGTATTTGTATATGTTTGCAATTAAATCCTATATTTGATATTGACTTTTGATTCTTTGTAGGTGGACTCCCGTACCTAGGGCTACTGAGGGTATTAATCATGCCTTTTCAGTTACAATTTTGGGGTTCATTCCATTTGTACACTGTAATCCTGCCTGGAGATAGGGATGACTGGTTTAAAAGATTTATGATAAGTTGTACAATATGTTTATTCATCATTAATTAGTTTACAAAAATTTCTTTCATTTACATAATGATTATTCCACAATTACTGTGCAGGATAAATGCATGTGGGAGGAGCCTTGTCATGAGCAGCATATGCATAGGTCGTTTGATCATCATTATTCAAAATGTCCTACAAATATACTAAGAAAGGCGAGGAAGAAGTTGAAGAAGCCAAGCTAGATGGGGGATTAGACTTGGGCTGATTTTCTAGCTCATTGGGGTAGCCTGACCTTTAAGAATGTATCTACAAGAAACAAGGCCAATTGGGCCTCCACCAAAGGCAGAGCAGTCTACACTACAGACTATAAAGCTCATGTTGAGGTGGCATAGGACTTGGTATATATCCATTAATACACTCATGTTTTACAAAGTTCATTATGTTTTACAATCTATCATAGTTATATACCAATAATCATTTGATGCATTTTTTGTTTTGCAAGGCCTTGAGATTAGGGTGAGATCTGTACTCTAATGAACTCTTCTTGGCTATCCATAAGAAGTCCACAGGCGAATGGGTAGATAATCGCTTTTAGAAGACAAATGCAAGTTTTCAATCTTATGTTATATTTTAATATAACTTGTTTGTCAAACAAAGTAATATGTTATTTGAGATTGAACAAGAGGATTATTACCAGCATCTTAGTTAGCAACAATCCCAGGTTGACAAGGCTAGTTTGAGTCAGGCATAGCCTACTGTGTTTGATACGTGGTTGAATTTTGTAGGGGACAAGAGCAGAGGAAGTGTTTATGACACTAGATACTTAACTGTAAATGTTCGTCCTAGGGCCACTTCATTGACTCAACATTCAGTATTGATTATCCTTCATTGAGTAGTATCTTTGACGAGAAGGTAGCTAAAGCTGAGTAGATAGAGCTGAGTAGATAGTTGCGGTAGCTAATGATAGGGTTGCACAAGCTAATGATAGTGCTTGGGCCATTGAGGAGGCCAACGCTATCATGAGTGACTAGATACAATAGTTGATGATGAGGATGATGACAATGAAGCAGGAAGCACAGAGAGAGCCATAGTGGAGGCCAGATGCTAAGAGTAAGACGCTAGGTCATCCCCACTATTAGGATGATTTAGATGAGAAGGCCACTTGACAAGGTTTACATACTCTTTTTTTTTTTTTTTTGTATAGGTCCATTTTATAAGGCTTACATACTTATGTTTTTGGACAGGTCCATTTGATAGGGATTACATACTTAATTAAGTTTTTTTGGATAGGTCCAATTAATATATAAGGCTTACTATGCTAATTGTAGCAGCAACCTTTTTTTCCAAAATAAAAATCTTTCGAGTTAGCATTCGTTTTATGGCCGTTGCTATTTAGCGGTGACCTTTTAGGGACGTAAAGATTTTACTATGAACACTTTACCAACACCCACGAAGTTGATGCAAAGCTAACACTAGATTACACGTAGCTTTAGCTTTTGTGGATTAGCAGCAGCTTAAGGATGCTGCTAAATCATGATTTTCTTGGAGTGAGAGTTTCATTTTTTAATATGCTTGAAAGGATATTGCAAGCATTTTGCAAATAAAATAAAATAAATAAAGGCTAACTAAGAACATGTGTAACATCTTTAAGGATATATTCTCAAGAAACTTCACATATTTGCTCTACATTTTTTTTTTTAGAAAACTCCAAGTTCGAATATGGTTTTAATTTTGTTTGTCTACTTATCTTGATTATTATATTGGCCACCTTCACTCACTCTTTTCCATGAGTGTAAAACGCAAAAGTAAAAAAAATGATATTCTATTGTGTTATAGACCTAAATGATTTTATAAAATGTGAACGTGTAAAAAGACTCAAAAAATGTGGGATAAACTAGAAGTGATGTATGGGAAGAACAAGGAGGTAAAAGAATCAAATTAAGATTGGCATGCTTGTTCATGATTATGAATTATTCATCAGTAAAGAAGATAAAAAGATTGATGAAAAGTTTGAGAGATTTTCAAACATTGTCAACAATTTGTCACATAATCAAAGTTGACTACAAATTAGAATACACAAAACTCAACATTCTTTTACATATCAAAACCTATAAATCAAAATTTATTAAAAATATGCATGATGAAAATAAGAAAAAACAGTGAAACTGAAATAAATGTCACTTCAAGCTCTTGACAAAAGAAAAACAGGTTGAAATAGAAGTCAAGAATAAAAATGGAGATAGTTTTCATCACCAAAAGATAATATTCACTCCACAAATGTTTGAAAAAAAAAAGGATCAGCAATTCTAAATGATCTTGTAAGATTCTTTTTTTAATTTTTAGATTTTGGTAAATTAGTTTATTAATTTTGTTAGTTATCATAACAATGTTATGTAATTCTTCAATATTTAGAAGCAATGCTTAAATATCAAATTTTAGGCAAGTAAAATTTAGTCTTAGTTCTATTTAATAAATAGAGAAAACATTATAAATATTCTAAAAAGGCTAATTAAGTTTCCTATAACTATTTTTATTTATTAAAAATAACAATGAATATTTAAAAAGTAATTTAAGATTTTTTAAATTAAAATGATCTTAAAATAGATCAATATAAAATTTTATATTTCTTATATGTTTAGGGTTGTGGTTGCTTATAAAAACAAAAGGCAAGACATTTTGTATCATCAGGAAGCAAAGTGGAGGGAAAAAAATAACAACATGAAAGAAGATGACAATGCAGGAGTTCAATGATCACGTAGTGATGAAAATTATTTTATTGATTTAAATTCATAACGGGTATAGGTTGGTAAATCAGAGGAGTATATAAGAGAGTGTGAAAAAATATAAATTAAAAAAAGAAGGGAGTTTTACGAGTTTTAAGGAAGGATATGAAGTAAACTTCTTTTCGAAGGTAAGGAAAATTCATTTTCATTTGGTTAGTGAGAATTTAGAGTAAAAAATTGATAGGAAGAATTATTAGAATTAAGTCTGGGTGAATTAAATAAATTTTCTATTTTCATTAAGGAATGCTTGGGTTATGGCATTTTGATAATTCTTATCTTTTCGAAAAATTAAAAATAAAATAAAATTTAGTAATAGTTATTTTAGTTGCACTTTTTATTTGATTGTTGTGAAAGCCTTATATTTTGGAAAACACTTATGACATTTTACAATCCATACCCTTTCAAAAATTAAAAATAAAGGTTTAGTGATAGTCATTTCTAAATGCACTTCCTTTTTTCGGTTATGGTAAAAGTCTTTGCTTTGGGGAATGCCTGAAGGATGACATTTTGGTGATTCCTATCTTTTCTTAAAAAAAAAAATAAAAAAAATAAAGGTTTAGTGCTAGTCATTTTGAATGTACTTCTTATTTAGTTATCACTAAAACTTTTTGTTATGGGAACTACCTAAAGATGTGATATCTGGACAATCCCTACCTTTTCAAAAACAATAACTTATGACTTTTTCTTTGTATTTTGATAAAAATATATTTAAAATTTGTCAACCCATCAATGTTTTCTTAAAAGAACTGTATAACTTTGATTTTTTCATTGTATCTGGGTATAGCTAGGAGAAATGAGTCACCCTTATTGAGTTAAAAAACCAAAAAAAATATTTGTATAATTTCTCTCTTGTTTTTAAACATTAATAAAATTATTTTAAATAATGTTAAATTAATTTGTAAATCTCTATAGTTTTATAGAATTGTTAATTAAATTCTTACAGTTAAAAATACTTAAAAAATGTCCTTATAGTTTAAAAAGTTTGTAATTAAATCTTTACATGCTAATGGTATTATACTCTGTTAATTTATATTTAACTTAATTGAATTTTTAGTCTCCCAACTTTTCTTTTATTTACAATCAAGTTCGAGTGTAGGTGGTATGCAAAAATAGAAAAGAAATTAAATAAAGGTGTTGAATGTGGGAATTGAACCCTCAACTTTAAAGTCCACCAACAACACTAAAACTAATAAGCTAATAACTTTATTTGATATATAAATACTATATTATATATAACTTAACCGAAAGATTAAAATTGCACATATATTTACTACTACTAAATTAAATAATATTAACATTATATAAACTAATAATATTAAAATTAATATTAATAAATATAAATTAGTACATATTTAGGATATTAATAATATTAAAATTAATATTAATAAATATATAGCAATAATATTAAAATTAATAAATACCAATAATATTAAAATTAATATTAATAAATATAAATTAATAACATATAATAAGGACCGAAATTACACATATATTTACTACTAGTAAATAAATAATATAATATTATAAAACAAAATAGACAATAACTTATACTTTTTAATACTATATATCTCAATTATAAATTAATCACTCTATTTTAAATAATTTTATTGTATATAAAATTGTGTTTTTTAATTTTTAATTTTTTTGCATATTTTAGTGGCTAAAATAAGATATTATTATCGCTAAAATAATTTTTTATATATATTTTACTAAAAAAAAATATTTATATCATATATTTTTAATTAACCTTCTTCTGATATATTTATATCATATCTAATATATTCAAATTTTTCTAGAAGTTTATTAATATATAGTAATTTATGTATATTAGTGAATTCTGAGGGTGGAGATTCAAACTTCATTCATGTTGACAAGTATATATATTAATTTATATTTTTAATATTAATTTTAATATTATAAATATATACTAATTTATATTTATTAATTTATACATGTTAGTATTAATTTTAATATTATTAGTTTATATGATGTTAATATTATTTGATTAGTTTTAGTGTTATTGGTGGACTTAAAGGTGGGGGTTTGATTCCCCCTTCAACACCTTTATTAATTCCTTTTTCATTTTTGCATACCACCTATACTGTAAATAAGAGAAAAGTTAGGAGACTAAAAATGCAATTAAGTTAAATATAAATTAACGGAGTTATAATGTCGTTAGCATGTAGGGATTTAATTACAAACTTTTTAAACTATAAGGACTTTCTTAAAGTGTTTTTAATTGTAGGAAGTTAATTAAAAACTCTGTAAAACCATAAGGACCTTTAGATTAATTTAACCTTTAAATAATAAAGATTCTCACGTTAAAAAATAATAAAACAAAATGTTAAAAATATACTTTCCTAATTTTTTTGGTGGGATAAAATAAATATTTTTTAAAATTTACTTAAATTTTGCACATTTAATTAAAAGTAACCTGACTTAAGATGAGTGTTGTGAGGTATTGATACATTTCCTAGGCGTAATTGACTCTCAAACCTAAAATCTACTTTCGAAGATTGTTTCTATTTTAAAAGTTTCTTTTAATATTTTTTCAAAATAAATCTTGATTGCGACAATATGGCATATTAGAAATGTAAGGAACATGTAATTGGTAAGATAAAAAAAGGTTTTGAAAGCTCACAAAAAGCGATTTTAAGTGAGAGATTGTGAATGTAGTAAAGTCACCTGTAAGGCATGAAAAAGTCTAAGAGAAAAACTAATAAATAAATGATGGTGCGCAATCCCTATATGAAGAGTATTAGCAACATATTCTCTAACATACTCTTCTTAATGCATACTCTATTATTGGTTGTTGGTTGAAATTTATTGTAAACTATAAAATCAGGAGAGAGAGTCATTAAATAAGATGTGGGACCTACATATTTTTGTAATTTTCAAGAAATTTTAACTAATAAATGTTGTATATTTTGAGTGGATATTTCAAAAGTTAAAATTGTGATTTAATTTAATTTAGAAATTGTTTTAAATTAATTTCGTGACTTATCAAAATAGATATTTTACTTTAAATTAGTTTTGTTGACTTGGTCTTTTAGACTGAGTTTAACCTTATCTTTTGACTAGGTCTTAGGTGGTTTTAAAAACTCTATCTTTTCTTTATAAATATCTACATTTTAGAGGGTTTTGGGGAAGAGTTTTCTCTCCCATATCCTGACTTCCTCCCTTCTCTGTAACTATTTGGGTCAGTCTAAGAAGGCTTGCTAGTTCTGATGCCTCAACCATTTTTGGGAATGGTTGGGATGAGCCTGTTATATCCTGGGGGACTTGTGCATCATGCGGATAAGTACTTAAGGACAATGTGAGATCACACGTCTCAGGCTTAATTTTGTTCATGATATTTATGTTTGTAGGTTCGTGAGTAATCATTGTTCGTGATCAATCCAAATCATGAGTTCGAATTGATACAAAGATCGTGATTATGGACAGATACGACAACAATAAAAGAGTGTGTATTCAAAAGAGTGTGTCAGACCTATCATTTCTCATCCCAATATTTGTACTACCATTAGAAGTTAAAAAAAAGGAGAAGAAATCTCCAACAGTTTTCGTACATAAATACAAACCTTCTCTAGCTTCCCAATTTTATAGAGAGTAAACTTATAATGTCTTTTGGTATAATCTCCTATTGTTAAGAAAGAGAGTTATTGTTCTCTCCTTATATAGAGAGATTATAACTTTCTTACACGTAATGAAAACCTTATATTCTAACTCGTTTTTCTCTCACTATTACAAGATTTTTCATGTTAAATATTATGTTAGTTTCTACTTTTCTAACTCTATTTTAGCTATATTGTTAGCTTCTATTTTAGATATATAATATTATTATAATAACCCTGATTCTCCTAACAATATGTTAACTAGTTGAGTGTGGTCCCTCGCACTAAAAGCAAATCAATGTTGTTTAGACACTACAAGTAATTCACTTCTTGTAAACAAGTGAATATTTTTGGTATTCTTGTTGTTACTTTAAGTATATTTGGTTTGCTATTAAAAAGCATGGTACAAGCATAAGTAATACATAAACCTATTCTATTTTATCTTGAAATTTAGTTATATGAAAAGCGAAAAAAATTATAATGGATTATAGAGGCTTGGACGTCTAGCACCACCTCTTTAAAAAGTATATAAATTTCCTCTCTATAATAAGATAGACAATAACTTTTGTTACCCCAAGCTGTAAAACAAGATAAACATAAGCATGAAGTGAAATTAACAGAAAAAGTTCACACGGGGTAAAATCCAACAAGTCAACAACATACCACCCTCATTTAGTAGTTGAAGTTTAAATATTGCGTACCTTTTCGCGTAATTCATCCGCTCGTGCAATGTGTTTCTTCGTCTGCAATTTAAGGGCGGACCCGATAATAATGATTAATAACAAATAAATAAATAAAGACTTAAATGTGCTTTTATTCTTTATAAAATGTGTTTTTTTTTAATTCAATTCTCTAATTTATTTTTGTTTGTTTGTGTACTTTTTTTTTTTTAATTATAGTTCTTGACGTGACATCCAGCTTATTCATTTCATTGTTTTGATATAAATTAATGCAGGCTTTCTTATATTAAAAGATTTTCATTTTAATTTCTATTATTTAGGTAATATCTAGCTATTTTCCAACCTTTGTTAACGAAGTCATTACTTAATTGAGAATCCTAATGTCAAAGACTAAACTTAAAAAAAAAAAAAGGAACACAAAAAAACAAACAAATAAAATTTTGGAGGATAAAAAAAAATTACAGACACAAAAAACATATTAGAACCATGAAAAAATATAATTGAAGGATAATAAATCATGATAATTATGCTGTTATAGCTAGTGTATGATACAACTCTGCGAGGTTGGTCGAGTGGAGCAAGACAGGTCTTGCATCTGACAAGTCGTAGATTTGAGTCCCCACTCATCTCTCTGGGATAAGATAAATATAAGTATCTTAGATTGGGACATCGTCCACTCCTCTTAAAGTGTATTATAAGGGAAAAAAAAGAAAGAAAATAAAAAACTCAAGCATTGCTTATCACACCCTTGGTATACTTCTATGCTTGGCTGCATTCCACCAAAAAAAAGAAAGACAGCTGCACGTACATAAACATAAGTGGAACACAAGAAAATATTTAGGCTCTAGAGGGTTTTAAGGTTTTAGTTTATTAAGAGCACTATAGTGTTTTAACTGTTTCAATCAGATAATTTATATGCTCATGCATTAGTGAATACTCATTTAATGACAATATATACTTGCAGCTGTCGAGTTAGTGCGAGCGTTGTGTCTAGTTGTTTCTCAAGGCTCTGCAATTCTTTAAAGCTAAGTGGCTCAAGTTCTTCTCCTTGAAAATGCCTTCAAACACCAAAAACAAACAATGTAAAGTATTTAGACTTGTATACAAAACAATTTTTTTTTTTATGGTTGTCAAACTTACCTTAGGTAAAAATGAAGTTAAACAACTCCATAAAAAATGATTGATACAATTCTCTATGTACTTAAATATGATTGGTACAACATAAAAAATTGTACCAATAATCTTTAATAGAATTGTTTAACTCTATTTTTACTTGAGGTAAGTTAGACAACTCCTTTTCTATATATATATATGGAGTGTAAGAGTAATTGGACGAAAGATCAGTTTAGTATACCTTTAAATATAGGGGTGAAAAATTAAGGACGAATAAGTTTTCAATCTTATTTTCATTAATAAATATTTTCACCCTTATTTTTAAGGCTATACCAAATTGACTATATAAAAGTTAAATACATCTCAACTATATTCTCTAGTACCTTTGTGTCCGCTCAAGAGATTCATATTTCGCTCTTAATTTCAAGAATTCATGGTATGAGTTCTGCAAGGCACAGTAATATATGCTAAGATAGTATATTGATAGAAGCACAACCTCGTATTTAAAGAGGTTTATCTTTACTTTCTAGTCATAATCAGTAATAACTAGAAAACTTTAGGGTTTCTCTTTTTTTTTTCTCCCTTATATTTAAAATAAATTGTTATAGAGGAAAAAGAAGAAGAAACCTGTGATTCAAGTTCCAATGAATCGCCAGCCTGTGACTTGTCGTAATGACATTGGCGATACCTCTCAATAATTTTGTTAATACTGATCATAATAATACAAAAAAATGGTCACTGTTAATTGGTTAATTGGAGTAATTCTTAATAAAATAATCGGTAATAATGTACAGGAACGATTTTACGAATTGAGAATCATTTACGGAAAAATTAAGTCTACTTCCTTTTTAAACCAAGAAAGGTTCTTTTAACTGTTTAAATAAAGTATTGCACATTCTTTCACTATATGGCATTTAGTAAAACGCCCATATATACAGTTGATCCCAAATTTTGAGGCAGGCGAATTGACATTCTTAATCATATTTTATCACAAAGCAACTATTTTAAAGATATAAAAATAAACACTAGTTTTGTTAGAAAGAAACTTGATGAGCAGGAGCAAGAAATTTTTTTTCTTATGGAAGCCAAGGGCCAAATACTATATATATAAAAAAAAACTTTAAATATTTGATAAGATGTACGGTAAAATTCAGGTGATTCAAATATTTTATGTAACAAACAGACACAACAATGTAAAATAAAGCAACCTTTAAGTATAAGAAGCTGTGATCAAAGCTTTAGGAATTAAGGCATTCACGTGATTTTAGTAGGAAATAATATTTTTGTCCCTATATATACTCGCATATATCATCATTGATTCACCATTGATATCGATGAACGGTAGAGAGAAACAGAGAAGAGAAGAAATGGATATAAAGATTTGATTTGCATGAGTTATATAACTTGATTTTATGTGCAACTAGCTCACAAAAAAATATTATTCATTTATAGTTCATAAATTAAATTAAATACTAGAGGTGTTGGTATTGAGATTTCCAATTGTCTATTCCTAGTTTAATAAACTAATTTTAACTCTTCGCAAAATGATCATCAATCAATTAACTCTTTTTTTTTCTTTTAATCAATTCTAACCTCAATGAATTATATCTCTATTTCCCATTTATGTATAATTGAAGAAAATTGAAAAAATTATTTTTTAAATTAAGGGTGGAGTGTATGGATAAACTATTTTGAGTCACAAAATCATCGTTCTCTCTAGGAATCATAATTTATTTAAAAGAGTTTGTTTATTAAAAATAACTGGTAAGTTAAATGAAAGTTAAAAAAATTAATATTTAATTGAAATTTGAAAAGATGGTTTTTAGCTTAAATTGTTAGTTGAAAGTTATCAAAATTACTTACTAAATTAAAAAAAAGTTTGATGAATTAAATTAATTATTAGCCTACTTGATAAATGTATAAAAATATAAAAGAACATATTCATATGATTTTTCTTATAATTTCAATTTTTGTTTTGTAGATAAAAAATATTTTTCAGTTATTATAGTTTTATGGTTTTTTAGTTGATTTGAAACTCTTATCTTTATAGACACACTTGAGAATATGAAAATGAACTCCCTTAGCTTAGTGCATGTTTGGTTTCACGTTTGATTCTCTAGAATCGCGTTGAAGTACCAGTTAATGTGATTTTAAATAAATATTTACATGTTTGTTTTCATGTTAAAAAATTGATTTTGGTTCTAGAATTGATTTTAGGTTGAAGCAACTTTAAGTAGCTTTTGCGTTGGATTAAAAAGTTTACACTGAATTTGACTACTAACTTGTTTTTAGAGTAAAAACATCCAAACATAAAACACATCACTTCAAAATCAATTTTAAGCAAAATCAATTTTACAAAATCAATTTTATTTAAAATTAATTTTATCAACGCTCACCCAAACACACACTTAGTCTCTAAACGGGAGCCTCTCATCATTTAAGGTACACATCCATGTATATAAATCATGTTGCTATTTGCTAACTTGTTGAAGATTATTTGTATATCAAAATTCATTACGTCATTCACATGCCATATTTTTGTGTTGGATCGAATTCATTTTCCGTGTATATAAAGGGTTGAAAATGATCTAAAAGTTACATCAAATCTTTAATTTTAGCATAGATATAGCGTCTCTGTGATAAGCATTTTCCTAAGCTAAAACATATAAAGGTACATGTATATAAATCCAATGTAGTTTTCATAACCCATAGGTCTAAAGCGTATATCCAATGCTAAACCTCACATATACGAGAAATTTCGGCCATTTAATTACTTCTTTATAGAATCCAAATTAACTATGTTTACACCTCTCATCGCTTTAGTGTAAGACAATTGTTAGATGATAAATTAGCAGGTGCAATATTAGTGGTGATCATATCCTCATAAACATGCAAATGCATGCTATATATGGTTTAATTAAATTAGTTTGCGCTCCATCTAAAAATTTGTTTCTTTCTCAATTATGTTTTGGTAGACTAAATATGCTCTCAGTAAGATCTGAATTCGAGACCTCTAACATGAGCATATGGTAGTGCTTAATGCATGCGTAAAAGTAATGAGTTTTTAACTAGCAAGTGGCCTATACTAGCCCAGGAACTTAAAACCAAATATGAAATGCTGGACCATATATCTTTTTCTCTTCTCTAAGTTGTATATACCTTTTGAGTGTACGAAAAAAACTTTTTGGATAATTACCACCTTCTCAAGATATAGAGAAATTAAATTGAGAATTATAATTTAAGATGTGAAAAAAAACAATATTAAATGAAAACAAGGTTAGTTATTAATTAACTCAAATTAACACTTAGCTTGGAGTTTCTAAATGAATTGCAAAATGACAAACATACATGCTTTCATATCATATTCACGGTAGTTACCAAATTCCATAATATGACTGTGCAAACAATTTTCGAATAAAGATTTGCTAGAAAAATAAGAATCAAACAAGATCAGCATGGCTGGAAATTAAGCTAGCCCAAATATGTTTCTTAATAGGAAAAGATTAATTATTTCCATATACTCTTGAATTTAGGTTGAGTCTAACTCAACTTTAGAAACTAACTTATGAAGTGAGAATTGTCCAAAACTTTATAAACTATACTTTGATCATATTTTTAGTTGATATAAAATCTGAACATATATACTTTGCATCATCCCATGTCCCATCCATGCATGTAGCATCTGTGGGCAAAATAAATTAACAAAACAAAAGAAAGATCATTAGAGGGAGAAAGAAAAATTACTCAGTGCTGCTGTACTGAAAAAGCTTGCCACGGCTAGAAAAGATGATAAGGGCAACTTCAGCATCACATAGCACTGAAAGCTCAAAGGCCTTCTTCAGCAACCCACTCCTACGCTTTGAGAAGGTTACTTGACGGTTGATCTTGTTCTCTATTCTCTCCAGAACAACCCTCCCTCTTCCCATGCTTTCTTTCTCTCTCTCTTACACACACAAGCTCACACACACGCACACACTATGTGGTTCTAAATTGCACCTTCTCTTCTCTCTTTATATATTCAAGTGCTGAAAGGGTAATTGATAAGCACATGCATAAGGGACCGCAAAGATAATACAATCAAGATTCCATATTCTACTTCTATTGGCAAACTGATGACCACGCTTTTCCCCGCAATATCAGGTTGAGAACTCATTGTAAAGCTAAAGTTTTTGTAATTTACTTACTATTGATATGTGTTATATTGTTTTTGACGTTGAAATGCATTCGTATAAACATAAAGGTGAAAAGGAGAAAAATAGATATAAGTTTTTGATGGGATTAATAGTCAAGATTTTAATTATTTTGTAAGACATGTATTAGAAAGAATACAAAGAATACTCGATAAGTCAAGTGCGAAACACTTTATACATCACTTCTAATAACTTTATTTTGTATAATCAATTGGACAAATTTGTGATCAGAATTAAAATGAGAACGAACTATTGATCAATCAAGATTTTAAATTGTAATCAAAGTCACCGAGTGTTGCAATTGGGTTGTGAGAATTAAAATTGTAAAAAAATTATAAATAAATACGTACGACTGAGACATTTGACATTATGATTACAATGCGATTATGAAGAGTTCTAAAATCATAATATTGTCATTACAATTACAGTTGCAATTGAAAACTTTGTGTGTATTATATAGAAGAATATATGGTATAGTAAAGAAGAGACTGAGGAATGTGCATGCGACAAAATGGTAACCTTGGATTTTCTCTTTTCCATGATGATGCTTTTCCTTTTTTAAATTATCCACTTTCTCCGGTAGAGACGTGGAAGTTGACAGCCATGTCAAGTATTTAATTATATTCTAAAAATATTAATACGTTTTTAAAGATTTTTAATATATTTTTATTATTAAAAATTAAATAAAATTGTACTCAATTAAATCATTACATGTTGGTTTAAATTATTTAATACGACTCACATATTTAACAACAAAAAAATGTCTTAAAACTAGAGTGAAAAAGACATTATTAACGTTTCACTTTATATCACTATTAATTACGACAATAAAAGGTGGTTTGTACCAAGATAGGCAATAAAAGGTAGTAGCATAATACGTGTCGATCAACCTGCATAGAATTTTTCACGTTAGCTTCATTTTCAGTCATAATAGCCATTGAAAATGTGTTTGGCGTTTGTTTTCCATTTGGTTAATAATTGTTGTCATCGATTCTAAGTCACAATGTCACTTCAATGTCATCTAATCTACAAGGCAATTTGCACTTTTTTTTTACTTTTTCAACTTTACCCTAGATGTTGTTGGACCTGGGAGACTTTTATCATTTGGTTCAATTCCACTGCACTTGGCCACGTTTCAACACCCTAATGGCTCTTTTCCATGCTACCAAAGCTGAGCTCGCTTCGCCTTACGTCAGTTTCATATGAAAAAGACGTTCATCCAATTGGAACTCGACACATTTCGGGCTCACAAGTAGTCTTACAGAGCAGGGGAGTTCAGTTTTTATTTTTTCAAATATGTGTATATACTTTGTTGTTACATAAATTGTAGATAAAAGGTGGTACAGGAAACCCCACATTTCTCTTGAAAATTTTTATTCTCCATAGGAATTTTATTCTCATATTTTTAAACCTGTGAACTTAAAAGGATTTAGTAATAAACTAAAAAGTAAATTACACTGACCTTCTCGATATTTCGTCAAATTTCTTTTGACACCTCTTTTTATTATTATTATTGTTACACTAATTTTTTAATTGTTTGAAAAATATTACACTAACATTACTTATATATTTTATTAATTCCCTTAATTGTTTGAAAATCATTATATCGTATACTCTTATAGAAAAAGTTGTCGTAAACGTTAAAAAAGCAGAGAGTTATATATAATCTCAAAAGACTTCAGCAGATGTCAATGTAATTTACTCTAAACTGAATTAATGCATTGTTTTTTATTAGCATTTTATACATTTTCCTTTATTATGTATTTAGCTTAATTAACTTTTACAAAAAATAATCATATATTTTTAACAACTTCTTGAAAAATGAAGTTTTTGATATGTATTTGGCACCCTTCTAAAATCTAAATGGTACGTAACCTGCCCAGTTGGGGCATATATTGTTGTTAATAAATATAAGAGTTAAATATGTTTTTGGTTCTTCAAAAATATGACAAAATTGATTTTAGTACTTAGAAATTTTTTTCTTGAATAAAATCTCTCAAATATTAAAAATACCTTAATTAGATCCATGTGCTAAACTTTGTTTAATTTTTCTGCTAAATGATGGCCACATCAGCATCATAGTTACCAATAATTTGTTGATGTAGCCATTCACGTCAATTATTATGTCTAGGTCAGATTAGTAACATATGTTTTGAATAAAATTATTATATGTTTAACTCTAAATCAAAAATTTTTTTAACCCTAAAACAAAAGTAATTACACAATTTTTTATCAAAAATTATCACTTGCCACTTCAGGTAATAAAATACTTTAATTGAAAGCTGATATGACCATCATTTAATGAAGAAGTTAAATAGAGTTTAGCGCAGGGATCTAATTAGAGTATTTTTAATATTTGAGGAACTTTGTTTAAGGAAAAAAAAATTTGTAGACTAAAACCAATTTTATCATATTTTTGGAGGACCAAAAACATGTTTAACCTTAAATATAATTATTTGTAATATAATTTTACTACTAATTAACCTATAACCTGATAAATAGTCATTATGTAAAATGTTATTTCACACAACTTATTATATTTATGAAAGAAGGCAAAGCAAATTTGCTAAGCTCATATGAGCACTCTTGTATGTTTTTATTAAACTTGCAGGATAGTGGTTGAAGAGAAGCTCGGGTGAAGAGGATTCCAACTGTAATGGCATTTTACATCACCTTGATAGGAACAAAATTTCTTTTTGATATATATATATGGGTCATGATTCGTTGACAACATGTGTTAAAGTTAGTCAAATTATACCTTTAATAACTTTTTATAGAATGTAAATTTAACTAATTCAATTGTTAAATTATGTGATATTATTTTCATGATCTTGTATATCAAATTTTACATAATTTGGACTTTTTTAGATATGTTATCTAATAATGAATATTTATATATATTTTAATATCATATTGTACGTTAAAATAAAGTGATGAGATGAAATATATATATATATATAGTTTTCCTTGCTGATAAAAAAGCCCTAAAACTAAAGAAAGCTAAAAAAAAAATTATGCAGGTACTGAAGATGGAAACATATCAATAAATCAATAAAGTTGGAACATTTTTATTGGAAGGGTGAGTGTGTCCTTTATAAGAGAAAAAGGTACCCAGCGGAAAAATGCCTTTGATTTTAGCCGGTAATATTTAAACATATTTTATTTTTCTGGCCTCTTCGGGTAAAATATATTATTTGGCCAAAAGTGAGAATTTCTACTGCTATGATTATTAAAAATTTTGCTTTTATAAATTAATTTTTGAGAAGTAAAATTATTCATAACTCAATAATTTGGTATGTCTTTATAATTTATTTTGATTTTATAGTTTTAATTCCTATACATCAAAAGTTTAGTTTTTAGTCCTCTCTAGTTCAAAAAAGATATTTTAATTCTTGTTACTAGCAATATGCCAAAATAGTGTAGCTTATAATTATGATACACAATGAATTGAACCAATGTTTGGTATATTAGATGAACCAAAACTTAAAAAAAGAATAAAATTATAAGAACTACAATCAAAATGAAATAAAATTAAGGATCAAAACCTAAAGTCGTAAGGGCTAGTTTAGTAGTCAGGATATGATAAGATAGCATATGATAACTATCACATCCTGGTGTAATATGTTGTTTGTTGCGGCAATAGGATATGATAACATTATCCTATCTCTTATTTTATCCTGTTACTTTAGTGTATTTCTTATGTTAAGGGTGGAGTTGGGTTAAGAAGCAATAGAATAAGATAAACTCTCTCCCTCTCTATATATAAGTAGGTAGTTATATTATGATAAATATTATATATAATTATATAAGAACAAATATAATATTATTATGAAAAAGCATAAGATTTATACATAATATATGTATGTATATATATATATATATATATAACAAAATATATATAATAAATATAATATATAATAATATATATTAATTTATATAATATTACTATATATTATAATATATTAATTTATTTTTTTATTATATATATTTATAATAATTTTAACATGTAAATGTAAAGTATATTATTAATTAAATATTTAATATTTAATTATTTAAAAAAAAATATTTGAATAATAATTATAATTTTAAAAATATTATATATATTTTTATAATTTTAAGAAAAGTAATTACACAAATAAAAAATAATATTGATACTTTAGTTAAAATTATATTTTTTGGTAAAAATTAAAAAAAGTAAATTAAAAGTTACTTTCTAGAAAATTATATGTAATTTTAACAAAATAGTAATTTTGTCATTTGAATATATTTTATATTTTATCATATTATTATCTGGTTTGTTATCTATTGTGTACCAAATATTAGATAAGATTATAGCTTATCATGCTCTTATAATATCTTGTTCTTATCCTACTTTTCTATCTTATCATATCTTACCTTATTATATTCTGACAACCAAATGAACCTTAAGACTATAATCATAAATTAACCTTTAAAATATGGGGATCGATTAAACTAATTTACAATAATTTACAAGAACTAATTAAAAATGTGTTTAAACCTAATTAAAACATAAATGGGGCTAGGAAGTTTGATGGGTTGAGAAAGAGAGAATATAGGCTAAATGGATGACGAATCAGATATTTGCCTAAGGACAAAACTGCTGACAGATAAGGCATCCTCCGGCGGAGAAAGGACTTCAAGTTGGAGCTGCAAGAGAATAAGCAATACAGAACCTACGCCAGTGGCATGGAGGAAAAGCATACGGCAAAGAAGCAGTAAGAGTTTGTGCTTGCGAAGCCACATCAGGACTGAGGATGTAATATGTCAAATTTTCAACGCTATTAAAATGGCCAATACAAGTGAAAAGTGATTGGACTTACGGACTATTTTAATTTTGAATAAATTTACTCTCAGTCGCAACCGAAGGACATGGCGGAACGTTGAAAAAAAAATAAAAAATTGCCACCATAGGTTATTATAAAAAACTTATGAAAAAAAAAATCATAAAACAAACAGTCTCGAACTAAAAATTGGATACGGAAGTTAATTACTTGTAGGAAAGGTGTTAACACCCTACGACGTCTACTATAAAGATGGTTACTCTTAATTAAATGTGAAAAATTAAAATAATTTTTAAAATATTTATTTTATCCCTAAAAAATATTTATTTTATTTATTTACAAACTTTATCATTTATTTATCAAAAGAATTTTTATTTAAGAAGAGAATATTTTATTTTAAAAAAGAAATTAATTTTTTTTTAGATTGACAAGGGTAGATTCCTACTTTTATGTATCCTCTGATACAATAAAAAATCAAATTCACGTAGTTCTGTATAAAAAAATGTTTTGTGTAAAAAAAGGTTATAGGTTGACATTTTTATTTTTTAGAATTTTTAATCATTAAACTTAACATCACCAAGTCATTTGACTCAGAGGTGTCAAGTTTACAAAATAACCAAATGGGATGTTCATCCGATATTTACAGTTTATTAATATTTTATTTTGTAATTTTTTTTATTATAAAATGCCATTTTATGCTTTTTTTTAGGATAAGCTCGATTTAAAAGATGAAGGAAACAGTGCCTAAGTTGATCACCATGCCCAGCCCGTCACCTAAAACCATTGTTTTGAAAACCGAAACGGATCGGTCGGTCAGACCGGAAAATCGATCACCTGACCGGTTCACATAAACCACAAAACCGGCCTAAAGAAAAACCGGTCAAAGAACTAGAAAACCGGTCAAAAACTGGCTAAAAACCGGTTCACAGCGGGTCAAAGAACAATGCTTAATACAAAATTATTTTGATTTTTTTCTTAAAAAATAAAAACCAACCTAAAGTATTTATCATTTTCTTTTTTATTTTAAATATAAACTTGTTTTTATTAATAAATGTTGATGTGTATAGTCAAAACTTATACTTAAGTATCATAACATATTTGATTTACACTTATAGGTATTGTAAATGTAAAGAACCTATAAAATTATGTTTTATTTTTAATTTTTAGTATTACAAAATTATGATATTATGTTTTTTTAATATTATTTAATTATTATTATTATTATTATTTTATTAATACCGGTTCGACCACGGTTCAACCTCAGTTGAACCATTGAACCTTGAACTAGTGCCTTGACCGGTTTAATGACCGGTCCGGTTTTAAAAACATTGCCTAAAACAAAGAAACAAAACTGGAAAGAAGTGGGCCAAATCTCCAACCAGCCCATAAAAAAAAAAAAATTAAAAAAGGTTAAAAGAAATAGAAGACAAAGAGGGGCGTGAGCACTCCACTCTCTTCATTCCAAGAAAAGCTCCACGCCCACAAGAATATCCACTCTTATAGAATGTATTTAGTAGAGAAAAAAGAAATGAAGAGAAAAAAAAATATAAAAAATAGAATGAAATTAAGGTTGTTTGGTTGAAGAGAAATAGATAAAAAATAAAATAAAAATTAAGATTATTTTTATCATTAATATTATTTTTATTAATAATAATAATAATAATAATAATATACTGTAGCAAAAAGCAAGCAAGTAAATTGATTTAGCTTGAGACAAAATCAATTTACTTGCCTCAAATTTGCAAGGAATGCATAAAATAGGTGACAAAACGACATAAATAGTAAATATTTCTCTTTTTCTTTTTATATTAAGAGGGAAGTTAGTCTCACAAATTTTTAAAATTTCTTTTTCACACTTTTATTCTGTCAAACAATCCACTTCTTTTCACTTCTACCATCTTCCTTCCTCTTCCATTCTATTTTTACTCTACCAAACGTATCATAAAGAGACGCGGCGTTCTAACACTTGAGAACGAGAGACCGCCATCGTCGCCGCTGGCGAGCACCAATCTATTAGTGCGTAAGTGACGAGGGGTTTTCGAGTCAGAGTGTGACAGCGAACAGAAGGAACTGGGAAAGCCTCCAAGGTGGTTCACACAATCTTCGTCGCGTTGTGGGGTTAGGGATTAAGGGATTATAATTGCGGTCTAGTGACAGTGAAGCGCAATTCCGATTTTGGTAATGCAGTCCACGATTTTGACTCCAATGCCTCCTTGCGCTTTCGTGTCGGGCTCTCACGCGCAACGAACGAGAACAGGGGTGAACAGAGTTGACATCGCGATGTTTTCCATTGTTGACAGCCAGGCAGATCGCAACCATTTTAATTGCCAAAATGATGAGTATTTGACGTGGGGTTGATGTGCGTTCTGGTTATTGTTTTCTCTATTTTATTATTATTATGTGAGTTGGAACACTCTTGGAAATTTTAGTGAAGTGTGTGTGGAATGTGTGAATGCTGCATATGTGATTGAATGTATAAGGTACATTGAACTTGTGCCATAATATCCAAACTGGTGTGTGTTGCTATGGAAATAGGATGCTATGCGTTGTGATTATGTGCTGTGTGCGCAAAGAAAAAACGTGGTGCGGGTGAATGCGTGTGTTGAGTGTCTATTTGTTAAAGTGTGTGAGGTGTAGTGTTTGAGTGCATAAATGGGTGTGCAAAAGTGTGATGTTTATGTAGGTGTGTGTAGATTGTGAAAAGAAATGTGATGCTACATGTTATGTGCGTATGCTATTTGTGCAAAGGAAGAAAAATGTGGTGCAGGTGAAAGAAAGGTGCGAGCGAGTGTATGGATGTGTGTGTGTTGGTCATCAATTTGTGAGACAACGTAAGGTGCAGTGTTGTGTGTGTTGGGATCCCAGCATGTGGAATGCTCACGGGATAGTCCACACCCACCACAGTGAAACAATGGTCTCTATAATAAGAACAAACAACACGCTAACAGATAGCAGAGTGTCAACGAGAATGTATCAGCAAGCTAAAAAAAGTTTCAGTCGCTCAGGCAAAATGAAACCCACAAATCAATGAGCATGTATATCAGCTGACGAGAATCAAGCGCCAAAGCTTGTAAACGAGACTTAGGCAATAAAACAAGTAACTAGTTTTTATTTATCCAGATTATTTTAAAGCAATAGAAAGAAGCAAAGCAACAAACTAATCATAATCAATGAAAATAAAAACAACTCAATCATGTTTATTACAAGGTGAAAATGGGGGTGTTCACAGGTACGGATAATCCGTTAACCTGAATTGACCCAAACTTATCTAATTACTTTGGTTTAGTTTTTTTGAGTGTTTGGGTCATACCCGACCCAATCTGTTCAAGTATGGGTTGGGTAACAAGTTTTGATTTACGGATTTGTGAACCCGACCTATTGAAGGTAAAATTTAAAAATAAAATTATTATTTAAGAGATAAAAGTTACCATTGTTAAATAATGTCAATTACTTATTGTAATAAAAAATATAATAGAAGTTTTCATTATTAATAATAAAAATTTTATTTTATTAGATAAAAGAAAGACCATAACACTAAATATAATATTTTTATAATGTGTCAAAATTTGTAAGAAAAAATATAATTTTTAAAAAACTTAACACACGGACCCAATTGATCGACCCAAACCAACTTGTTAATGACCGGGTTAGTTTGGTTTGGATTTGACAAAAAAAAAAAGAAGCATAAATCCAACCCATACTATTTTGATCAGGATAGGTAACTAGGTGTAGCTAAACCCAACCCAACCCGACATGTATACACCCCTAGTGCAAAAGGAGTGAACTAAATAAAATACGCTACATTGTGACAATAAAGGAAAGAACAAAGAATTATACCTTCGAGCTTTAAGTAGAAAAAGAGTAATGAGCTTTCTTTTATGCAGAGTGACGGTAGTTTCTTCGAGAGTCCTCTCCAACAGCGTAACAGTATGCCTAAAAGAAAAATTATGTGTTCAAAAGAGGCACCCTGAATGTGTATTTATAGAAAAAGATAGAGTCTTGGTAGAAAAAAGGTGTCACCTTTAGAGGGACACGTTGCCCTAAAGGTGTCACCTTTAATTCAGATTTTTTAACTTTTCAAAATGTTTTAAAAAATCTGGATAAGAAGGCTCAAAAATCCTTGTAGAAGAATATATTCCCCTTTTTAACTTTCTCTCCACATTTAAGCTTTTTCCTCTTTTACCTTATCATTTTTTAATTCAACATTGCTTCCTTCTTTTTGTTGGATATGGGTCACTTCTTGCTAGTCCAAAAAGTTTCCTCTTATTTATTTATTCTTCTTTCTCTCTTTTTATTTATTTATTTATTTTTATTATTCAATTTTGTTATTTTCATGTACTAGATAAAATTGGGTATCCACAACTGCCCTTCTTTACTTAAATTTTACTAGATAATATGAATAACAAAATGTTTTTCATATTTTCGTAGTAAAAAATAAGTAAAGATGTGAATTCCAATTTTATTTGGTATTGAAAAACAAAAAAGGTCACCAAAGCTACTAGAACTGAGACAAAACGCATTAAGACTAAAAACACAAGACACAATGAGCTTTATAGCTCGAAGAATAAGGCAATGAGCTTTAGGGCTCAATCAAAATGAAAAGAAACAATGAGTTTCAAGGCTTGATCAAAATGCAAATGTAATATAATGAGCTTTAGGGCTTAGTCAAAAATGCGATGAAATGAGCTTCAGGGCTCAATTGAAATGAAATGCAATGTAGTGAGCTTCAGGGCTCAGTCAAAATGAAATTAAATGAGCTTCAAGGATCAGGTTAAAATGAAATGCAATAAGCTACAAGGCTCAATAAAATGTAATAAGATTTAGGGCTTAGTCAAAATGAAATGAAATGAAATGCAATGAGCTTTAGGGAAAATTTCTTTTTACTTCTCTCTTTTTCTTTCCTTTTTTTTTTTTTATAAAAAAAGGACTGCATTAAACTAACTATTTTCCTTTAAATGGTGACAAATTCATGCAATCTACCTTTGTTCTTTGTCATATCATTCCATTTCCTTTTACTTTACAAGAAGGCAGCAGAATCAATTCATCTACTCTTTTTATGAGATGATCTCTTTTAGGTCTAACTATTAATTGAGGAAACACTAGGTTGCTTTTATTTCATTCCCTTTTAAGTATCATTTGGCAAGCACAATTGTGATTAAAAGGCTTTCTGTATGAGTGTAAGACATCTGGAACGTTTGGAAAGAAACCCAATGTTCACTCAAATTTAGGAATCATAAGCCTACTGTGAGGGAGTGCAAGAATAAAAGGTTTTGGCAATGAACCTCTTTAAGACTCAAGAAATGGTATGACACATAGCAGACGAAATCCTTATTCCCGACTCTTATTTGGATGACATATGTGGTAGCTGAAGTGACCTAGAAACAAGCTTGTGAAATGGAGCTGGAGGCAAGAATGGAAATGACTGCCCCAGTTTAGCTTTGGGGTGTAAGATTAAGATATTCACTAGAAATTGCCACATTCTAGATAACTTTTTGGATGATTATCAATGGCAGAGGTTGGAGCCTTGAGAGCATTCTTTCTTTTTCTTTTTCTTTCCTTTTTCTTTTGATTTTTGAGTAAACATTATGGAAATATTAGTTTATTTTGTCTTAGAGTTAAAATTTGAAAACAAGAGTAGTCAGTCTTTAGTTAGTATGAACAACTTTATTGGCAGTATGTTGGCACAATATCCTTGACTTGAAAAAGGATTTAGAAGACATAAGGCCCAACTTGAATTAGCAACTCAACCTCTCCCATCACCTCTTTACGACTACCATCAAAAGCTCTTACCACCATGGTACTAGGTTTTATGTAGATACCATCACAAGGAAGCTTTCCAAGAGTAATCTTAGCATGACATTCAATAAAGAACCATTATCAATAAGTACACAGGCTATGACATGGTCCATGCACTTAACAAAGATATGAAAAGCCTTATTATGCCCTCTTCCATCAACCTGGATCTCATCATTTGTGAAAGTGATATAGTAGTTGGCAATGATATTGCTGATGATACCCTTAAACTTGTCTAGAGATATATCATGTGCCATATGAGCTTCACTTAGAATCTTCATCAACAACTTCCTATGTGCTTTTAAACTCATCAACAACCCTAAGAGTGATATTCTGGCAAGCATTCGGTTCAACTGATCTATGACTTTGTATTCATTATGCTGGATAAATTTGAGGAATTCATATGCTTTTTCTTCAGAGACCTCTTTCTTACTTTCCCCTTTTATTTTCCCAACATTTTCTTCTTTTTCTTTCACAACTTCTTTTTCTTCCTCCTTCTTCTTATTACTTACTGCCCTTTATGGTTCAGTTGGTGAATAAAGCTGACCACTCCAGGTCATACCTCCAATCCCCAAAATATTGGTGACAGCAGAAGTATTCCTCAATTGTTCATCTTCCTGCCCACTCGCCTGTACTTCTACCTCATACGTCCAAGGTACTACCTTGTTACTTTTATATAGAAAAGGAGTCAGTACTTGAACAATGATAAGTTTTGGGCCTTGGGGTGCTGGTGTGTGGGAGTATTTCTACTGAAATGAATCACCAATGGCTTTACAATTATTGCTTCTAGCTTATTTTCTGATTGTATCATTGTGACCCATTCTTGCATCCCCCAATAACCAATCTGCATTTGATTTGTGTCCATAAACTCCTAAAGTATTTGTTTGAACTCTTGACACTCCTTAATAAAATGTTATGCCTCAAAATGCAGCCCCCACATCTCTGTTTCTTTATATTCACATTGGATCACACCAATCTTGCATAATTCTATACAAATGAATCTCATAGAAGTTCTCACTTATTCTACTTCTCTTATCAATCGTTGTCCACTAAAATCAACAACCATATTTATTGAGGAATTTCCATGCCCTAGGAGAGGATTATCTCCTACATTCAGACTGTCCTCCTTGAAGCTCAACCATCCAACATCAATCAAAATTTGCACCTTATTCTTGACGGTAAAACATCTTTCAGTGGAATGCCTCGGGGCTCCCTATGATAATCAAAATTTTCATTTGCATTAAACCCTTTTGGATACGGGGGCTTAATATGTTTTGCAGGACAAATGCCCTCCAAGGAACTACGGAGGAGGTAGGGGAGTAATTCGATGTAAAACATGGGAATGGGGATGTAGGTCACGTATCTTTTTTGTTGATTTCCACATTTTTTTTATTTGTGTTTGTGTTCGGGTCTTGGTTTGATGGCTGATTTGATTAGGGTACTACAGCTAGAGTGGGTTGTGTTTAGTTGGCGGGAGAGGGTTGGGAGGGTATTTCTAGGTGATAAGGCTGATGGTACTTGGGCTAGTGCCATATTGGAAGCATATGGGTGTGGCGTTTATCCAAAATGGATGGGCTGTATAATTAGGCCAAACTGGTCTTGATACCACTATATGAGTTTCTCCCTCCTTCTTCTTTCCTGTGTTAAATGCGGGTTTTTTCATATTCGAGACTACAGTTACGTTTTGTACAATCTTCCCATTTCTCAATCCACTTTCCACACTTTCACCAATGATAACGATGTTTGAGAAGTTTAAAGACACACTGCCAAGCTGATCATAAAACGAAGATTGTAAAGTGTCAATAAATATAGTTACCATTTTCTTATTAGACAAAGGAGTTCCACCTATACAACAAGTTCCCTGTATCTCTGAGCATACTCTTTAAAGTTTCTGTCTCTTTCTTCTTCATGTTCTGTAATTGCAATATGTCTGGAACCATATCAATATTATACTTATACTACTTTAGAAATTCATTTGCCAAGTCTTTCCAAGAGAGAATGTGAGTAGGTTCAAGGTGCATATACCAACTTAAGGCTGCTCTAGCCAGGCTGTCTTGAAAGAAATGTATCAACAGTTTATAATCATAAGCATAAGATGCCATCTTTTGACAATACATCGTCAAGTGACTCTTTGGGCAAGTAATTCCTCTATATTTCTCAAACTTTAGCACTTTAAATTTTGGGGGTATCATTACATCAGAGACAAGATATAGTCTCGCAGTATCTCCAAAGCCATAACTTACCTTTATTCAATGGCTCTAAGTCTTTCTTCCAAAATCTCAAACCTCTATTTTGCTCTAGGGTTCTTAACTGGTACCTTAGACATGGCAAGCATAAGTTAAGTGTACAGTAGGGGAATTTCCTCCCATAACAAAATGCAATGCTTGTGGTTGGGTAGCATGTTGTTGGTCAGCAGTGACAAGTATCTCAAATACATTTCCATCTGCAATGTGGGTCAGTGAGGGTATGTGAGGTGTAGAAGTGGAAAAAGGTAAAGATATTTGGGGTGGTTCTTAGGTAGTGTTTTATGGCTAGGTGGTATGTGAGGCATGTCGGTTAGGGATGACAGTGTCAATATTTAGCAAGTTAGTGGCTATTGGTGGGGTATAATTGGGGGGAAGGCCATATGGTGGGAAAGGTTAGCTTGATTCTCTGAGAGTGTATGAAAGGATGAGGATATGCTGTGGTAGTACTAGGTTTCCTTGAGTATTATATCTTGGAACTTGCACAGGATAGAAACTGGGAGGGTAAGGAGGGGTTCCTTCTGTGTTTCTTGCATAAACATTTCCTTTAATGCTCTTCAAAGACTTCAATGCCTCCATAATATCAGCCATTTGCTCCTTCAACTGGTTCAAATCAGACTTCATCGCTTCTTGAGCTTGTTCCAAGTCCTCCATGATCTTTACTTTTGCATGTGTCCTATAGGGGTGCCGCAAAGTTGACTTTTTGTACTTGAATTATTTTTTACTATATTGAAAACAAAGATATGAGTATGTAGTAAAAGAGGAAATTATTTATTATTTTCTTTGGTTTCCTTTTCTTTTTCTTTTATTATATTTATTATATCCTTTTAGTAGTAGTGCTAAAGAATCGTGAACATTATTTAATTGTAAATGTCTTTGGTAATATTACTTTCAATCACAAGGATCAACAATGGGATTAAACGAATGAAATTCATTTCATTAAAAGAAAATTGAGTACAAGAGTTCAAGCCACTGAATCATCCTAACAACTACCTTTCTTAAATCACTTCTTTCCTTTCTTTCTTTCTTTCCATTTTTTTACACCAACTTACAATACTTGTTATCTCTCTAGCTACTCTCTGCCCTAGTAACTATGCCTTAGCAAACTTTTTCATTTCTTCCAGCATCCATTTTTAGTACTCAATGAATTCACAAATCTCTATCTGTGTCGCAGAAGGGTTAATTATTCCTTCTGCCCTTGTTAACATCACTAGAGATCACTAGCAATCTATAGGGCCTAGTTAACCCGACTCATCCAATAAAGAACTCTTGCTGTAGCCATTCAATCACTTTAGCCTTCTCCTTTATGTCCTTTTTGCCTTCGACGTAGCCTTTTGCTATTTCTTGTGGGTATTCTTGTGTGTTTTCACTAAGTTCATCCTAGCTTGCTTTACAGCTTTGATCCTTTATTTATATATTTCCCTTATGTCATGTAGTCGTAGCACCAAGTTTCCAATCTGTTTCTCCTTGTCTGCCTTAACCATCTTGGATTCTTTTAATACTTCTTTTAGTTGTCCATTTTTTGCCAATGTGTGGTCCCTCTTCTTCCTTCTTAAACTTAATTCCTTATTTGCAACCCATTAATAGTCTTGAGTCTTCAACTTTCGTTCCTCCTCAAATCTTATCTTCTTGTTTGCCTTATGCAAGGAATGTGCTTTTTGTTCGATCTCCCTCCTTGTCGCTTTGCATACCTGTCTAACTTCCTCTAACTCTTTCTTCAAATTCTTCTTTTCCCTTTTGATCTTAGCTAAGCTTCTTTTAGTCTTTCCACCTTTTCAATGCTCAAAGGGACATTTGTTCGTGACTCTTCAACCACTGGAACTAAACCATGAAAGGGTAATCCTATTTGCTATACCCTTTCCTTGAGGCATAGATGGTAACTATCCTTCGCATCACTACATCTAGACCCTAGCTCTCGTCCTTTCTTGATGACTTAATCCCAGGCTCGATTTACTTTTCTAAACACTTCAAAATTCTATTGATCCATCCTATAAACAACAAAAGGGACTATCAATTCTTCGGTAGATAGGTCCATCATTGGGTAGCCAAGCTGTTTCAACGCTACTATAGGGTTATAATTAATACACCCCTTAGTCCCCATAAACAACACATTAGGGTAGCCCCCACATTGGTAAATGATCTCTTGTACATCTTGCCACCCCAAGCACCAACGAACTGTCTTCTCATTAAGATCTACCAAATGTTGAGCCCATTCCCTACCAATCTTCTCCTTGATAGCACATATGAAAATCTCTTATTGGAAATCCTGTTTGACATCCGATAGTAAATGTGTGAGTGGTAAGCTAAACATAGAGAGCAAGTAAACAACATACCACTTTTTCCCTTTTTTCTCATAATAATAATTAAGAGTGTAATAGGTATTTGTAAGGACAACCAACACTGGGTTACATCCTCTGTCTTTATATGCCAGGAACACATCAGTAGTTGGGAAGTCTACATACCCTTCAAGGTGTGGAAAGAGGACAACCTTGTAAATGGTGAGGGTTAGAACTTCCATAAAACTGACCCAATCTTCTTCTTTAAGCAACTTCTTCATCCTTTGTTCTAAAAAACTTTGGGAGAATCCATCAATCCCATTTCTCTTCAACCTTTGTCTCTCTAACTCCTGTTCCAAAATCCTTAACAACTTATCAACAGTATTCATCGAAGGATAATGTCGTTGATATTAGTAAAGCTTATATTTTTCCAACGAATACCTTAAGATCTACTCATACTCCTTTAATGTGGCTAGCTAGAAATCTCGAAAAGTAAAACACCTTATAGCAGGATAATAAAATTGTGCCAAAGCAGTGATGGCCTCTTCTTGAACATACGTCAAATACCTCTCAATTGACTACTAAAAGCTAGAGCTGTCACAAATGGTGGGCCGCCCGATTCGGCCTGGTTTGTATTCGGGCCTATGTTTTTTTGGCCCAGCCTAAACTTATGCAGGCCACTGGGCCAATTTGGCCTGAATTTTTTTGCACACTAATTAACATTGTTATCTATTTTAATTATTATTTTTTTGGCAAAAAATTATATAAAATTAAATTATTTAAATCATATTAAATATTTAAAATTTAATTCTACGTACTTTCTAGCATAAACGAACATTTTTATCCATATATAATTGACTTAATTACTCAATAATCTCATTAAAAATATATTTTTAAGCGAATTTTATTTACAAAATGAAGAATTCATGTTAGTTTTTCCTTTTTACAAACATGTGTGACCTTTTTAATTTTTTTTAAGTATATTAATATTTTTTATTTATATATATATATATACATATATAAACCTGGCCAAGCCTGCCCCAGGCCTAGTTGGCCCTGCGGGGCCAAAATGGCCTGGTTTCTTTTAGGTTGTATTTTTTTTAGCCTAGCCCCGCCTTTTTTATGGGCTAAATGAGTCGGGCTATCGGGCTGGGCCCATTTTGACAACTCTACCAAAAGCCCTCAACGTTTGGTTCTCATACATCTTAGCTTTCACAGGCACAGTCCTTTTTTGTGGAATTGAGATGTTTTTGCTGCTTGATCCCATTCTTTCCTTACCAAAGACACTTAAGATTATATTTTGATTATCTAAAATTCTTTGACAACCTACTCAAAAAGAGAAAAAATGATTGTGTGAAAGAAAAGAGATTATGTGAATGCTTTTTTTCTTTGACAACCTTCATGCTATAGGTCTATAGTTTTTTCTAATGTGTGAGCCTAACCAATGGGTGGTCATTCTAACGCTTAAGGTCTTTTGGCCTCTAGAGCTAAAGACTCATTTCGGAATGTGACCACAAATAAAAAGTACATCCAAAGTGTGCACAGTCATGGGAGAGACACGCTCTAGATGAGGCTTTCGTGATAACTAAATAGGAAGTACTTCCAAAGTAGCTACCACGAATCACATCTCGCTCCCTAGGCTACACTTAAGTTCAGGTATAGGACCCTACTTGTAAGTGTGAAAAAGAAGTGTAGGTGTGGTGTGTGAAAGGAGCAAAAAGCTAATACTACCCAACCTGCAAAATATATGAATCACAAATGTAATTCACAAGGTTATCTACCCTAGGGTTCAATCCAAGCAAGCATATACATAAACATTCATAATAAAGCAAATGAACAAGTAATAAAAATAAAATACATAAAAAAAGGATAAAACAAATAAAGAAAAGATAACAATTTTGCGTATCTAATCATGTTGAGCTTCACTCTTGAATTTCCCTAGTGAAGTTGCCATCTGTTGCAACTGAAGGTCACGACAGGATGGCAAAAATAAATATAAAAGAAAAAGAGTCACCATCATAGTTTATTACAGGAAAACATATGGAAAAAAGAACCATAAAGCAAACAGTCTCGAACCAAAGATCAGATTCGGAAGTCAATTATGTGTAAGGAATGTGCTAGCACCTTATGATTCCACCATAAAGATGGTTACCCCTAATCAAATGCATAAAATTAAAATAGCTTTCAAAATATTTATTTTACCCCTAAAAAATATTTATTTTATTTATTTACAAACTTTATCATTTATTTATCAAAAGAATTTTTATTTAAGAAAATAATATTTTATTTAACAAAAAGAAATTAATTTTTTTGAGATTGATAAGAGTAGACCTTTGCTTCTATGTATTTTTCAGGTGTAATGAGGAATTAAACTCACATAGTTCTTTATAGAAAAAGGTTGTGGGTTGATATTTTTATTTTTTAGAATTTTTAATCATTAAACCTAACATCACTAAGTCATCCGACTCAGATGTGTTAATTTACAAAATGACCAAATGGGATGTATATTTGAAGTGGTCATATTTAAAGTTTATTAATATTTTATTTTGTAATTTTTTATTATTATAAAATGTCATTTATGCTTTTATTTGAGGATAAACTCAATTTAAAAGATGAAGGAAACATGGCCTAAGTTGATCACTACACCCAGCCCGCAACCTAAAATAAAGAAAAGAGACAAAACTAGAAAGAAGTGGACCAATTCTCCAACCAACCCATCAAAAAATAAAATAAAATAAAAATTAAAAGAAAATAGAAGGCAAAGAGGGGGCGTGAGCAACCCATTCTCTTCATTCCAAGAAAAGCTGCACGCCTACAAGGAGATCCACTCCCACAAATAGACGTGGCACTTTGACACTGAAGAACGCAAGATCACCACCATCGCTGCTGGCAAGCACCAGCCTATTGGTGTGCGAGTGAGAAGGGGATTTTGGGTTAGAGTGTAACGGCGAACAAAAGGAAGCGAGAAAGCCTCCAAGGTGGTTCACACAATCTTCGTCGCAACATGAGGTTAGGGATTATGCGCTTAGGATTACGGTCCAACGACAGTGAAGCGCAACTTCGGTTTTGGTAATGTAGTCCACGATTTTGACTCTGATGTAATTTATTTTTAATTTTTAATATATTATCAACAATGATTTTTATTATTTTTAATATTGTTCTCATTTTTCAATTCACTAGTTTATTTTTGACATTGTAATTTTTTAAAATATAATTTACTTAGATACTTATAATTTACTTTTAGTATATTACTTTGATGTAATTTGTACATTTTAATTCATTAATTTTGACTGATTGTAATATAATTTATTTTTTTAATATATCACAAACAATGATTTTGTCTCTAAACACAAAAGCAATATATTAAAAATAAATTATAAGTGTCTAAGTAAATCATAATTTTTTTAAAATAAGTACAATGTTAAAAGTAAAATAGTAAATCGAAAAGTAAGAATAACATTAAAAATAATAAAAATTACTATTCATAATATATTAAAAATTAAAAATAAATTATAAAAATAAATTATATGTAATTACCTTATTTATATAAAATAATAAATATATTACTTGATTGAATTACACTCCTAGAAATGATCTAATTATCTTAGTTTAAAATATTCCTCATTACTTTCATTATCTTAATTAATATTTTTTATTTTGTTAAACATATTGGCACTAAATTAACCATAGTTAATGGTAAGAACTAAAAAAGAACACTAAGAAAATGTTAGAGATCTAAAACTAACAATTTTTTTTGCAAGGACTAAAACCAGACAAAGTCACATTTGCAGAGACTTAAAACATATTTAAGCCTATTTTTTATTATGATAATTAAAGAATTTATAATATATAATAAAATCTTTTTGCAATTTATCGATTGATTACTCCCAATCTATCTATTATCTTTTCTTTATATATATAAAAGAAAGATTTTGTATGATTTTTGGAGTATTAATTGACACCATTAGGGTTTTTTCGGCATTAATTGGCGATATTAAGGTTTCGTACTTCATATTTAAATTCCCCTATTATGACTGATTTTAAGTCAATTAATAATTTCATTTTAATTTCATATTAAATTATTTCCAAAAATAAATTGGTGTACAAATTTCTTATTAATTTATTTTAGTAAAAATTTTGTGATATTTTATTTTAGATCAAATAGGAAATTATCTTGGATTGATTTCAATCAATCAATAATTTCATATTAAGTTATTTTCATAAATAATTTCCAGCATAAATTTCATATTAATTTCATATAAATTTATTTTAATTTTTAGTATTTTAATTTATTATATTTAAATTCTCCTATTATTGACTGATTTTAATCAATCAATAATTTCATATGAATTTGTATTTTAATTATTTCTGAAAATAAATTTTAGTACAAAATTAAATTGAATGATATAATAAATAAATAAACAATAAACGTCCACATTAACAATTAATAAATAAAGAAAAGAATCAATTTGAATGAATTTGAATCAAATTGAATTAATTTGAATGAATATAGTAATCAATAAACATCCACATTATTACTAAATGTCCACATTATTAGCTAAGTAGAATTAACTCAATTTGAATGAATTTGAATCAAATTGAATAAATAATGAATAATCGTACACATTATTACTACTTATTATAAAAATTAATTGAGAAATGTTTTCATTAGTCTTTAGCTGGAATTAAAATTTGGCACTATTAATTAGAATACATTTAATTGTAGGGTTGAATGCACTGTGTCACCAACCTTTAAATTAATGCACCACTAACATACATACCAATACACCCGTCCTTTTCTAATTATTTTTTAACTACCATTCTAATACTCTTGCCCAAATAATCATTCCTTTCTCTTTTTCATTCTCTCCATTTGACTTTTCACGTCTTTATTGAAGCCGCACACACCCTTTTATATATCCCTTATTCTATTGGATGTGTTCTTCTGTTTTCTTTTGGCTTCACTGCTACCCTTATAATAGGTAAAATTATACTTTTTTTTTCTTTCTCTAATTTGATCAATGAGTTTTGGAATGTTATTTATTCTTTTGAATTCTTTGATTGGATATGGTGATTCTTGATTTTAAAATAAATATATACTTTACTTTAAGACAAGTCTGTAAAATATTATCTTTTTAATAATTTTCGTAAATAATTAAATTAAAAAGTTAAATTAATCAAACAATCAATTAAATCAAATCAAATAATTTAATTGATTAATTAAAGTTAACTAATTGATTGTCACAAAATAAGTTGAAGTTACTGTATTTATTAAAATGTTATAAATCGAAGAATTAACTGATGTCAATGGATCCTATGTATATAACGGGACATATATTTGGTTATAGATTTGTACGTATTTCTTACTTTATTTAAAGTATTTATAAAATTGTAATTTAAAAAGAATTTAAATTATGTTAAATTTTACTGTTTTTTGTAATTTTGAAACATGAAATGGTAAAGTGATTAAATTATTTTCCAAATATATTGTAAATAAAAATAAATTTCATTAATTTTATAATATTTTAAATAAAATTTATTAATTTTATTAAGTTTATGAATAATATTTTAAATATAAAAATTAATTAAATTAGAATCAAATTATTGAAATCAAATATTACTTAAAATAATTTTTTATTTTAATCTCTAATAGAAAATTTATATTTCATTAGCACTTCCGTAAGATAAGTTGTTATAAATATTTAGTATTATCTTCTACTTGTAAAAAGAAAATGTACTAATTATTAAATTCTCTAATGTAGATACTTTTTCTCCTTAACATAATCTTGCTATATTAGCTCACCATAGAAAAGTATATTAATTGTAACAAATACTTAAAAGAGTAATATTTTTGTTCAAATATTTCAATCAGTTTTTTGTTAAGCATTTCTAATGATATTGTGTCATAAATATATTAAAATGAACATGATATTAAATGAAATTAATTTTCTAAATAAAATATTTTAAGTCACAATAAAATTCTATATTTTTTTAAAAAATTAATATAATATAAAATTATTATAGTTTCAAACATAAATATTTTGATGTAGCAACTATTTGATGTAATATTTTGATCTTTCTGTATTACAGTTGTTTTATTTTCATCACTATGTATAAGACTATGATATATAAATTTATGATGTATATATATGAAAATCTTTTCTTTTATTTTTTACTACTATTTTCAAATTCTCTCAAGTTTGAAAATTTTCTATTATATAAATCGGAATTTTTTTTACTTGCATTTTCATCAATTTAAAATTAACAACTAATTAATTAAGTAAATAAGTATGGGTTATGTACAATGCGAATGAATGTCACAAACACTCCCTCTTATTGTTTATTGTTATATAGTAGAATATTTTTATTTATACTTTTCATTTATAATATTATTATGAAAGTGATTTTTTTAAGATATCTTAAACAAATAAAAATTACTGTTCACTTAATATATTAATTATAATTTTTTTGTAATTATAATAGCATTTGATTATAAATATAATTATTATTGATATCAATAAATGTTAAAGGTACTTGCACCATTCACGACACCATATGAGCCAGTTTTCCAATCCCTACTTTGAACGTTTAAATATTTAATTTTAATGATAAACAGTTAGTATAACTTGCATATCCTTGTAAAAGCATAAACTCTAGCTTTGGTAGGTCCCCCCCCGACTATTCTACTAAGATCAAACTTTTTGTTTTATTTATTATCATATAGAATATTAAGCTTTACAAATGTTTCAACTTTTAAGATCACTATGTGGAAATTAAGGTGTAACATACAAATGTACTAACATATTTTTATCAATGACCATACCTTCTACAACCAAGCCATAGCACGTCATGCAGAAAAAGTTGTTCTATGGGAAATGGGTTATCTATTAAAGGATCACCTAATAATAGGATATTTCATTCATTAGAGCATTAGTTAAAAATTTGCACCAGAGCTCAGGAAATTACAAAACCTAACAAAATAAAAAATATTGTTCCTATAAGTGAAAGGGCTAGAGGATAGATTGACAAGCAATAACACAAGCTTATAATACTTTCTTAGCAACAGGTTCATTGCCTTTGTTCCTGTTAAGGAGTACATCCATCAATTTGTGGAGAAAATGTCCAAAGGGTCTAGAGTAGGCGAAATCACAAAATAATTTTATTTCAAATTTGCTCATTCCTTAAAAATTTCATCACAAATTTTAATTTCTACTTCATCTTTTGAGAACATAGCATGTGTGTTGATTTTTTTTATATGATCATTGGTTGACAGTTATGAAATGGTTAATGTTAAAGACAATGTTCTAGTTTGCTTCATGGAAAATTTTGATCTTTAGAAAATGTTATGGGGCCTACTTAGACTCTTAAGCTGACAATGCTTCTCTAAGCATCACCAACTTGAGGACGACTGTTCTGGAGGTTACTCGGACCACAAATCTAAGTCGGCTCCTACATCACCTATACCGGCTAGTATAGCCTCGGGTATCCTGGCTCATAAACCCATGCTATCTCGGATTGTCTCTACCTCTATCCCGGCGAACCTTTGCCTTTATCTCGGCACAGTATGGGAATCGCCTAACGGCAAGGAACGTGTGTAGGAAGGCATCCCAACGTACGCTGCCACATGGCACCTAACTCTAGCAGAGTTTCCCTCTAAACACATGCTATATAAAGGACTCCATACCCACCAGGTACACAGACTCTCTCTCATACTCAGTCATACTCAGACCTATATTGACTTAAGCATCAGAGTCCTTGCAGGTGCCACCACCGGCGACGCTGGCAACCACCATGGGAGCTCACCGAAGACACATCCTTGTGTTCACCACACAATAGAAAATTTGACGCAAACACAGATTAAGTCCAAATTGAAAATGAAATTGAAACTATGATTTCCCACATAGAATAATTTACATGAATCATTGTTTACTGCTCTCTTCTCATCCTCTAGTTTCATTATCTTTCTTCCAAAGTACTGTTTGAGTACTTTAGCACCATGTATTCCAAAAGCTTCATCTCATCATACAAACATCAAATTTATACACATTAGGTTGAATAATCAAATTTATAATTTATAATTAACCAAAAAAGATTAAAATAAAGTACTAACAGAATTCCAAACTAGTTTGTCTGTGTTGCACCACCAATAACATAAAATCAATACAAGAACCACTAACTAACAAAAACAACACAATAGAATATCCTCTTTTTTTCTTTTTTCTTTTTGTTTTGATAGAATGAAGCATAATTGGGAAATAGTATTAAATGGAAGAGCTTAACTAGTCAAAGGTGTTTGTACGAAAAGTTTGTTCTCCGAGAAAAACACACGCAATCCATTAACTCTTGAAGTTCATCTCCGCCTACAACACATAGAAGAAGCAGTTGTGTTAATTTAGAAAACAAAAATTGGAAAATAAAAAAAATAGAAATGTGCATGTGCGTAGGGGTGGCAAAGTGGGTTAACCCGCCCCATCCTGCCCCACCATCAACCCACCTAAAGCAAGTTGGGGTAACCTTGGCGATGGAAGGTGGGTTGAAAAATATAGCTCGCCCCGTTTAGATGTGGGTTAATGGGTTGACCCACCAAAAAGATAAAGAGTAGGTTGGCGGGTTATAAAATGGCGGGTTAATAGGTTGACCTTCTAAAAAAATTTAAAATAAAAGGAAGAAAATAGGAAAAAAAAATCTTAATTCATTTCTTTTTAACACATCACTCATTTTATTATGTATATATATACATATTATCTATTTTTTAATTATATAAAAATATAAATTTATTTATATATACCTTAAATATTAGTGGATTAGGAGGTGGGTTAGGCAGGTCAACTCGACGGGCCAACCTGACGAGTCAACCCATCAATATTTTCAAATCATTATAACTAATTATTATATTCGTTTAAATTTATATATTCTACTTAGGGTTTATTGATTAGAATTATTTGTTTTCAAATAATAATTTCAAATTTCAATACGAAATTGAATATATACATTTTAGTATAAATTCAATACGAAACCATAATGTTGACAATTAATATCCAAGAAACCCTATTGTCACCAATTAATGCACCAAAACCCTAAAAAAACCCTAATGTCACTCATAAATTCTTCTGAAACCCTAAAAACCTTTATATATATATATATATATATATATATATATATATATATATATATATATATATATATATATATAAGATATTATATTATATTATAAGTGATTCAAATTTCAAATCAGCCAATTGATTGTTTGGTATAATATTCAAATTATTAGTAAATTATGATGATTTGAATGTAAATGATGAAAATTTCAAATCAGCCAATAGATTGTTCAATTTTAAATAAATGATTCTAATAAGCCAATCTTTATTATAAATTATTCAAATTTCAAATTAGTTAATTGATTATTTGATTTTATATTCAAATTATTAGTAAATTATGATGATTTGAATATAGATGATTTAAAATTCAAATCAGCCAATTGATTGTTTAGTTTTAAATAAATTATTTTAAACAGCCAATCTTTATTATATATAAATTAAATTATGATGCTATGGCCTTTTCTCTTTAAATAATATAAATTATTTAAAAATTCATTAATCGATTTATTTATATTCCATTATAATATAAATGATTAGAATATGCTAATTATTAGTATATTAATCTATAATATATTTATGTAAATATAATTTTTTTTTGTTTAATCTGTTCAAATAATTTGAATATAAATGATTAGAATCAACCAATTATTAGTATATTATATTATATTATATTATATTATATCATTCAATATTTTCAATTCATTATAACTAATTATTATATTCGTTTAAATTTATATATTCTACTTAGGGGTTATTGACTAGAATTATCTGATTTCAAATAATAATTTCAAATTTCAATACAAAATTGAATATATACATGTTAATACAAATTCAATACGAAACCCTAATGTTGACAATTAATGTCCAAGAAACCCCACTGTCATCAATTAATGTACCAAAACCCCAAAAAAACCTTAATGTTGCTCATAAATGCTTCTGAAATCCTAAAAACCTTACTTTTATATATATAAAGATAAAGATATTATAAAAGAAGATTTTCTCATATAAATAGATATCAGATGATATCACCATATTCATTCTTTTTCGCCTAAATTTTACCAATTGTTTTTTACTTCATAAAACTGCATTATTATATTTAATTATAGTAATTAAGGCATTTATAATATACTAATTAAATAATTAAATCTTGAATAGATTTTGATTTTATATAACAAGATATTCAATTTTTCAAATTTTATAGAATGTTATTTATAATTATGGTAATTATGGTAATTATGGTAATTTTTTATTACTAATGTGTTTCCTTAAATATTACGTGTTTCTTGTAAGTTATTCTATTAGCTTAAATTACAGTGTTTCATTAAATATTATACAATATTATTTATAATTATAGTAATTATGTTATTTTTTATTATTACAAAAATACTATTGGCAATATTCAATTTCTATGGCAATATTTATGATTTGAACATTTAATCTTTCTTTTATAAATATTTAATTTAAGGTAATTATCATCGATATATATTTTGATTTAGATTAATTGATAACATTAATATATATTTTGATTCAAAGTTATAACATATTCAAATTAAGAAAATTAGTAATATTCATGATTTAAATATTAATCATTCCTTTTTTAAATAATTAATTATTATTATAAATATTTTATTGGGTGAACATCGGACCTGCAAGAACTTTTTCCTCTACTGCTATATCAGGGGTGTTCACGAATTGGATTGATTTGAGTTTTGAAAATTTTTTTGGCCAATCCGAATTGAGTCGAACTGATTAAGATCGGGTTGGTTTAGTTTGGGTCATTGGATTATGATAAAAAAAAAGTAAATTATTATATATTTCAAGCTTTTATTTTCACGTATCATTTATTTTATATAAATATATTATTTTATATTAAAGTAAGGTAAAAATATTCCTTATTTTTAAATAAATAATTATTTATTTTATTTAAAATATTTAATTTTCATATAGTTATCACTTTACATATATCATTAATTTCTTTACCTAAAATATAATAAAAAATTACATAATAAACATGACCAAATTAAAACATTTGATAACATTAGATAATATCATAAGAAAACTAAAATAAAAGAAAAAAAAGAAAATACAAAAGTTGAAGCAAAATTTAAGCTCTAAGTTTAAAATATATTAATCTAAAAGTTAAAACATACTTGATTGAATTAATGGGCTTGGGTTGGCTCGGGATGGAAAAGATAAATTCAATAACTTAACCAATTATGATTGCTTTGGTTTGGATTAGGGATGGCAATAGGTATAGTCTAAGTAGGGTACTATAATACTCGTCTCTATACCCATGTTTTAAAAAAAAACCCATAGCCGGCCCCATACCTTCTCGGGTAGCAACTTTAATCTCATTTTCATACCCATTGGGTATCTATACCGACATCGGGTACTAGTCCTTCCTTAAGTACAAAGCGGTGGCAAAAATTCTAAGGTTTTAGGCAAATTTTATTCAATATTTAATTTAAAAAATTTATCAAAGATCACTTTATTTTTTTATCAACTACGAAATTATTGATCAAAGTTTTATAATTAAGTATTTCTAACATTTCACTATAAATATATAAAGACAAATTCATTCAATATATTCTTTAACATAGTTAATATCAAATAAAATTTGAATAATTTTAATTTTAAAAAAACTATGTTCAGCAATAACAATAATTATAAGTATCATCAATAATATTTTAGAAGTAATGCATGCATTTTGAAAAAGAATATAATCTTTTATATAATTTAATATTTTTAGTGGAGTATGAATTATTTTTGAAATTTAATTTATATATAATGTTAGTGTAAAACTTTTTTCATAGATGTCTAATAAAATTTAATTATCCTATATTCATTAATATGATGTTGTGATAAGGTAAATTCCTATTCAATATATATGTAAAAATATTTTATGCTAACAATGCATATAAATTAAAATCTTATTTTTGTTTATACTTACAATATCTTTATTTTTTAAAATAAATTAAGATCTTTAATATTATAATAATGACTAAAACTTATCTTTTCAATATATTATATATGAGATTTTTATCATATATATATATATATATAGAGAGAGAGAGGGGGGGGGGGGGGCATGTATGAGGCAGAGTAAGTACTATAGTACCCATACTCGCATCTATTCCTATTAAAATTTGAGAGTAAATATCTGACCCTAGCTCCATCTCTATTGAGCAATTATTTATCCTATCCGTTGTGGATATTTTTTGTGAATAACCATATGTCTGGGTATAATTGTCATCCCTACGTCGAGAGCACGAGTTATTACGCTAGTGATCATAAAAAATAAGGTTTATTAAAATGTTCCACTACAAATTTAACCTGGAGATCACTAAAAAGTGATGGACACACACTAAGCTGGGTTCAAGAGCAAGAAATATAAACAAATATGGATGCAAGTTGAGCTGGAGGGGATCTTCTTGTTGCTTGTAAAAAGGATGGCTTACTAGATGCTATTCTATGCTGGTAGTTCTTGCTTTTGGTTTGGTTGATTTGATTCCTTAAAAGCTTAGAACTTGGTAGAGAATGATCACTAAGAAAATACATTTTAGAGTTTCCCATATACATATTGTGAGGAAAATAGGTGTGTAGACAAACTTGCGTCCTATGGGGCTTCTACTCAAGGGTTCTTTTGGTGGAATTCTCTACTTGTCTTCATTAGTAAGTATCTTAATCACCTCCCTAGTTATAAATTCAAATGATTCTTTCTTTATTTGCATGGGTTTTGGTTTTGTTTCCCATGTTATTGTATTCATTTTTCTCTATTTTAAAAATTTATGGTGTGTTGCACATGATGGATAGTGGTTGTGGTGCCAATCTAATTGGGATCCCATCCTCTCTCTCTCTCTCTCTCTCTTTATATATATATATATATAGGACATATCTAGTGAAAATGCCATTTTTATATGAGAATGAGATGAGTAAATTTGAGCCATATAACCATACATGGGTGGTCAAGATTTAATGTCATGTGACCACTTAAAAAAGTTATGTGACTTTTCAAAAATTGTACATGACTTGTGTGTTTTAATCTTGACCATTCATGGTAAGATCTAATGGTCCAACTTTATTCCTCTCACTTTTACATAAAAAGACTCTCTCACTAGATATGTTTCCTATATATATATATATATATGCGTACTAATAGTTGGGTATCACCTATAAGTTAGCTTTCGAATACGACGCTTTAGACAATTGCCAAATTATAAAGAAAAATTCAAAGTTTATAAATAGGTTCTTTCAAGATCGAAACCCTTTCCTATCTAGTGTCAACTGATCCAATTAAATCGGAAGCTTAATTCGAAAGACAAGAGTAGGCTCAAGGGGTATCAAAATATGGACTTTCGGTCCCTTAAAATTAGAAAGCTAGTTAGACCACAATATGCGAGTACATATGATCATAATAAAGAAAGGCTTGCCTATACGTCTTTTAAAACAAGAATATTGCAGGTTCAGGATCCCAAGCGCAAAAGCTTTCTCTCTTCCGATCAATGATGATGATCTCAGTGTTTCTCTCTACAATCAAATATGTAGAGAGAGAAAGTGATAAATATGACGAGTAATTTGATAAAGAAATAAGAAAGAGATGGAGAAAAAATGAGATAAAAATGGGATGGAAAGAAAGTAGATAGATGATGAGTATTTTCCATCAAATATTAGAAGAAGTAAAAGCTTAAATCCTGAAAATGAGTTATGCTCAAGAAAATGGTGCATTGAGTGCTATTTATAAAGTTTCATCGAGAGGTAGCACTCTGAGTTGGACACCATCATAGGACAAAATCCACTTATCCTACACAGCTTCTACACAACAACCTTAATTGAAACTCCCTTACACATGTCAGTTTACTTGGCCACCTTCATTTCACAAAGTTCCTTCTCACTCATAAACCTGAACTCACCCTTGAGTTGGATTACTCCTAACACACCCCTTTACATCTAGCTTTTACAGAGGGCCATATAGAGATTGTTCAGGTGTTGTTGCAAACATGTGAAGAATGAAGATATGTGCTTGGCGAGTGATCAAGATGGGGGAATCCCTCTCCACTATGCAGCTATGAGGGGACGAACAGAGGTAGCAAGAGAATTGATTGGAGCAAAACTAGAGTCATTGATGGTATTTGACGGATCAGGAAAAACAATGTTACACCAGTGTGTTGAACACAAACATTGCTGCAAGTGGGAGATATCATAGATGATTTTCTCAACTTAGGAGACTCTCGTCATGGGAATATCGTTCTTGATCTCGCTGTCATCTTGAAGCTAGTTGAGGTACATTGCTCCCTTCTCTCCATTTATACCATAGCAATTATCTTTTTTTTTTTTTTCTATGTGTCAAATCTGAGTTTCAATATGAAACATACTGAAATTTAGAAATCAAATGAGCCTTCTAGAATCAACGTCAAGCCTCCAACTATTTAGTATAAAAATATGATTTATAAATAATGGACGATTGTTATGTACTTAAGGTTCCTAAATTTTTAGTTGCATAAAATTACTTTTTATGTTCTGCAATCTATATCCTGTTGGTGGATTCCAATCTGGTAAACAAGTCTGTGAGTGGGATCATCTCCGTCCTCTCAATGTTATGTATGGGTCATTATACACAAAGACACGATTCAAATGTACACATAGTTAAGTGGTAAAAGTAGCATTTGGGAAAAAGAAAAATTAAAATTTTGAAGATTCATTGGACAAGGAAAAAAACTGTCAGGATCTGTTAAGTGGTGAATAATGTAAAGGTCTTATTCCTATATGAGAGAGGAGGTGTATAGTTAGAAGCGGTATTGATGTAACTTTGACCTAGAGAAAGCTGGAATCAAATAAAGGGTATAAACAAAACAAAATTGGGAGGTGTATCCAGATACTGATTCTGTCAGCACAAGCTGAACCTTTGTTATTATTGTATGCTTTTATGGTTTAGATACCAATAAACGCTTGCCAATGTATGGTTAATGGTTCATACATTGCCAATATCACTTAGTGGAAAATGTGATGTAAACATTAGGATGAAACATTTTTTTCTCTTTTGCTATAAACATTAGGATGAAGCATGCATGATCATACCATAAAGTGACCTGACTTGCTGCTGTGGATGTAGCATCATCAAATTGAATTATTTTAACTTTACTTTCCACAGCGTAGTTTAAAAGCAATGGACATTAATTTGTTGTAGGCTTGTCTTAGCTGGTGAATGAAGATGTTAACATCGTACTTGGTACCATTAATCATTACTGAATATTGTATGTATAAGAAATATTATATTCTCTAACACACTTTTTATTATTAATTAAAATTTACTCAAAATCTCAAATTTGTATAAGTCACACTCTTTATTTAATAAATTCTTTCTCATAGTTTTGTACTTTCTAATAAATTTTAACTAATAGTGAACAATGTGTAAGAAAGAATATGTTAGAAAAAGTGTATTAGAGAGTATGCTATTAACTATAAGCTTCAATTTGTTTAATTAATAATCCATAAACTTAATACATATCCAATTTTCTAGGTAATTAACACGGTGCAAAGCAATTCTATATTTCTACAAGTTTTCGTCTATACATCATCATTCGTAGGATATGTTTTTTCAACAGTTTTTTGTCGAATGTGTATTTGTCTACTATGCGTATTTCAATGATGATGTCTTCTTTAAGTGAGCAGTTTAATTAGGCCCTCAACTAGCTCTCGGAAAATGACTAATATTGTAATTTCCTAAATGGTTACTGCTAATTATGTAACATGTTTAGACATTATTAGATGGATCAGTTTATTAACTCAATTCTTTATGAGAAAATGGGCTATGTAATGCAAGTATAAAGTAATTTTATACTGTCATCTAATTACAAACTAACATATATGATAAGCTTGTTGACTTTTACATTAATTATCTTAAAAGTTATACAAATAGTGATTTTTTATTAGTTGACACTGTAAAATTTGTTACACTGACAGTGTATAGCTATTAAGCACATTATTTATTATTTTCTAATTTACATTATTTTCTTTTTCTATAAATACTTATAAATAAGTTTATCCAATAGGTCCATTGCCTTAGTGCACTCAACCAACCATATATGTCATGTATGATTAAATACAGATCGAAGAAACAAAGGCACTCTATCCAATCTGTGACATCTTTGGAATGCTCGCATCTAATTGTTTGATGACTGAAGGTTTCTCAGAAACACTGCACAAAGTAAAGGATTCTCAGAAAAAAGTGCATGTTAAAAAAAATAAAAATCAAAAGAACAAGATCGACATATGCGTGCACGTTATTCTTATGAACTTAACATTGTTCATAAGTATTTTCAAAATGAAAAATCACTACATTAATTGCTATGGTATAAATGGAGAGAAGGAAGCAATGTACCTCAACTTGCTTCAAGATGATAGTGAGATGAAGAATGGTATTCCCATGATGAGAGTCTCCTATGTTGAGAAAATCATCTTTGATATCTCCCACTTGCACCAATGCTTCTAGGGTGTCCAATTGATTGTTTTCAACACATAGGTATAACATTGTTTTTCCTGATCCATCAAACACCATCAATGACTGTGGCTTTGCTCTAATCAACTCTCTTGCTACCTCTGTTCGTCCCCTTATAGCTACATAGTGGATAGGGATTTTCCCATCTTGATCACTCATCAAGTACGCATCTTCACATGTTTGTAACAACACGTGAACAATCTCTATATGGTCCTCTGCAAAAGCTAGATGAAGAGGGGAACATTTGGAGTAGTCCAACTCAAGGGTGAGTTAAGGTTTGTGAGTGAGAAGGTGTTGGAGAGACACACACCTTTATTTAACGTGGTTGGACAACTCTTGCTTACATCCACAAAAATACCTCCACATTTTATTCACTCTTTCAAACACAATTACATCTCAATATAAGTTTTCTAGACAAACTTATGAAATCCTCCATGACCCCCCTCTCAAGGCCGGGGTGAACCCTTCTACAGGTCGGGTGGTTCTTCTTATCTCAAGAACCTTTATTTAAAATTAGAAATTTGAATTGTTTCTCAACAGAAGGGACTTTGTGAAATCAAGGAGGCCAAGTAAAGCTAGTATGTGTAAGGGAGTTTCAATGAAGGTCGTTAATGAAAGCTTGTGTAGGATACGTGGGTTTTGTCCTGTGATGGTGTCTAACTCAAATGTGCTACCTCTCAATGAAACTTCATAAAGAGCACTCAATGCATTTTCTTAAGCATAACTCATTTTGTGGAATTAAGCTTTTACTTTTTCTAATATTTGATTAGAGAAACATCTATAAAAAAAAAAAAAACTTCTATCAAAAAAAAAATTGATTCGAGAACATGCATGTATTCAGAAACGCTTATTGAAAGAACCTATTTGTAGACTCGTGATATATATATTCGATGTAGAAGTTTCTTGGCAAGATTCAACAACTTCAAAATAGCTAGTACTAGCACTTACTCATGAAAACAACATTTGAGTTTCTTATAATTTTTCAAATGATCATTGTCCACAACGTCGTCTCTCTTCCCCACGGTGCCCAAAACCCAAAATAATGGTCCTCTTCCCAACATTTTTTCAACGAAGATGATTGGGATATACCGATATATTGTATATGGACTCTAAATCTTTCTTACTAATTTAGTGTTTTGCTTCGTGTTTTATAGAGTGCGCTTATATTTGGAATTGTTGTTGAATTTTCGACATATATATCTTCTTATGTTTTTAATATCAATTGAATAATTTAACAGGCTGTAACTAAATATCAATACCAATTTTAAATATATATATATATATATATATATATATATTTTATCGTCAAAATTCAAATACGTTCCTAAGATGCATACGACATCCCTTTTATATATAAATTAGAATAATTATCTTGAACGAGAGCATTTTTTGGTTTCCATTATTCAACAAAAGTGTTTTTTGGAATTTTTCTTAACCTTTTATCTCTTTCAATCTATTATTTTCAATATCTTTAGTTTTAATTTGAATTTGAATATTCTTTTAAAAAAATATCAATAATTAAAAATAATATTGTATCACAATATAAAATATTTTTCATAAATCTAAAATATAATTTATATGTTCTAAAATATTTATTTATTAGAATTTTTAATCATAATATAATTTATATATTTAAAAATATTTATTTATTATAAATTTTAGTTATATAAAATAAACATTTATTCTGTGTAATGCATAGGTTAAAATACTAGTTTTAGTAAAGGGAAGTTGTGTTGCTGCTGATCCTTCTAGGGAGGAGATTGACACTAATATCCATGAGCAACGTGAGTTATATATTGATGGAGAGCCTGTTCGTTTAGTAGCCTTTGGGAGAGTATATAATTTGGGGCCTACCATACACCATATGACCATTGAGGATGATATGGCGAGGGTGATGGTTGAACAAATATGGGATGCATATGCTCAAGTTCCTGTGCCCACCGAGGAGGTTCAAATTTTTGGATAGGTACCTAAACAGTTCATTCAATGGCTGAGACGATTTATAAAGGTCACATCAGTCAAGGTATATTCAAAAGTTGTCTTAAATAAAAAAAAATTCTATTACAAATTAAAATAACTTGAATGTATTTTATAACCTTATTTTATATTTACTTCTTTTGTAGGATGTTCAACCGTCTAAGAAAGATGTTCCACCTAAAATATCAGAACTTGAAGTTGATCCAATAACATGTTTGTGGCAGGTAGTATGGGGACGGATGTTATTCAAATAGATTGGGAATTGACATTCCTTGGCAGACCTAGTGGTGTAGACCTGTGGATCACCCATAAGGAGGTATTGGAAATTTGTACTAGCAATGACATGCTAAATATCTCAGTTCTTCAATTATAGTTGCTGTAAGTTTAATTTTTTTGTTAATCTCTTAAATACGCATCTCAATATTATATTTAACATTTATTTGTATATTTTAGATACATGCATCGTCTCTATCTCTCAAAGGGCTGGGAAAATGTATATGGATTTATTGACCTCGTTGCCTATTCAGAAGATAGGGAATAAGGATGAAGATTCTCATGCCTACATTCAGAATTGGATGTATAATGGACAAAAACGGTGTTACCTAGCATCACACTTGCATTGGTAAGCACAAGTTATTTCTCACCCAAATGATTTTAAATGATATTTGAATCTCATCACATATATTCTTTTTCCAATGTAGCTCGTATTGGCAATTGTTAATTATTTGTCCTAGGGACAATGTTGTGGCCTTATTGTGTTCGTTGCATAAGAAGCCCAACAAAGATTTGAAACAACTAATAGAAAGGTAACTTTTTATTTATTAAAAATATTTCATTCATGCTTTATATTATAATTATGAAACCTATAACATGTCTTGTATATCTTTTTTTTAATCAAAGTCATGGTTGGATATCAAACATTGATGAGTAGGCACGTGTCATTACGAAGGAAGCCTAGTTGGTTTTTTTCCTATGTAAGTAATTTACAACTGCATATTCAATTACAATTTGTAATTGTTTTTACAATCATTTCGAAAAAAAATTCTCATTGGTAGGCTAACAAACAAGTAGGGAGCTATGAGTGTGGATATTATGCTATGAAACATATGTTGACCATAGTTTCAGCAAATATTGTGGATTCATGGGACGAGGTAATATAATTTTTATTCAGTTACAATAATACTTATTATTGTAGGTGGTTGGGTAATGATTTATTTTATTTTTTTATATTGCAGTTATTCATTGATAGGGAACTACTCCCGCATGAGGACTTGCTAGACATCTGCCAACATTGGGCAAAATTTTTCGTTGAAATAAATAATAGATAGTTTGTTTAGAATGACTTTAGATAGACAAAAGAATAGTAGTTTTCTATTTGATAAGTTTAAATATATTATGAAGTTTTGTCGGTTAATGTAAGTTATAAATGAATTTGCTGGCTGTTTCTGTGGTATCTGTTTCTATCAGGATTTGGTTGTATATGTTAAAACAACAAAATTATTTAAAAAAAATGAAACTTTTTAAATCGGTTGTACATTAACCAATTTAAAGAGTATAATTCTAAATCGGTTCTAGTTAGAACCGATTTAAAAAATGAACTTTTTAAATGGGTTCTACATAGAACCGATTTAAAAAGTTCATTTTTTAAACCGGTTCTTCTTTTAAATCGGTTCTAAGAAGAACCGATTTAAAAAATTTTAAATCGGTTCTATATAGAACCGATTTAAAAGGTTTTTTTAATTCGGTTCGATTTACGGTTTAAAGTGATAATTTCTTCTATATCAACTGTATCTAAATCGGTTGTAAAACTGATTTAGAAAGCCATTGTTAACTGATTTAAAAATTCATTTCTACAGTAGTGATTTGATAAAGCAATAAAATAGAATTAAAAGAAATACTAATTTTGCAAAACAAGAAAATAATAAAATAAATAAGAAAAGGATGTTAGGTGTCGTCATAATTATTGATTAAAAAATTAATAATTAAGATTAGAAAACTTTAAAATTTATTATATATATTAATATTTTATTATAATTTCAACTGTTAATTATTTAATTAATAATTATAAAACTTAAATACATTTTTAGTTCTTTAAATTTAGTGTAAATTTATTTTTGTCTCTCAAATTTAAAATTAATCTTTTTGGTCCTATAATTTGAAAAAAAGCTTATTTTAGTCCTTTAGGACCACTTAGGGAAAATCAAGTCAGCTGCTAAGTTTGACAGGGACACTAGTAAATGGATTTTGCTTGGCAAAGTCAGTAATAGGTAGATTATGTGTGGCAGATTCACTAACGGCGTTTGGGTAGAAGAACTAAAACATGCTTTTTTTTCAAATTACAGCAACTAAAAAGATTAATTTTAAATCTGAGAAACCAAAAAAAAAACTTACTCTAAATTTGAGGGATTAAAAATATATTTAAGCCTAAGTATAATTATACTTTATCCACTAAAATAAAATGTCTTTTTGAATTCACGTTGAATCATAAAAAAATATGTGTTAAAATTTTAAACTAACGTGATTTTCTATAAATATTCACTTGTTTGATCCTACATTGAAAATTTGATTCTAGATTTGAAATTAATTTTAAATTTAAATAACTTTATGTTCTTTTTGCATTAGATATATTAAATTTTATTACTAACTTGCTTTTAAAATAAAAAAATCTAAAAATGAATCATTTTACTTCAAAATCAATTTTACACTTCCTCGGAGGAAAGTGTGCGTTGGTATGTGCTGATTAATATTTTGGTGTGTCCGCTGCAAGGGAGATTGAGAGTGTAAGGGTAAAATGTTTGTCAGCATGGAATTGCACGTGGTAGTGTGTTAGAAATAAAAAAATGTTGCTGAAAGGGGTTAGTTTAGCAGTACTCGAACCTTCCAAAATATTCTATTTTATTTTCTTTCATCACTGTTTATTTTATAGTTATTTTTCTGCTGCAATGTGTTTTTTGTTTTTGCTTTGGGCCAAATTTCTTATAATATTTAAGATTGGACCTAAAGAGGCTGGATATTGACATTTTGATGGAATTGTTATTTACACCTCGACTTTTTACTAACACACAGCCCCGTGTGTTTTTTTCCCCACAGTTACCCTCCTTCCGAAAACTAATTTCCGGAAGTGTCAAACTTCTGAAAATTTTTCGAAAGCCAATTTCAAGAACAGTGAACACCATCTCGAAATGGAATCCTTTGTTCCTCTGCGTTACTGTGTTAGCTGATTAGTAGATGAAGCCCCATCAATTCCAGAATCTTAATTAGTTGACCAAAGTCAAGCGCCACCATACCATTCTCAGAATGGTGCCCCATTCATTATTCTGTTATGGAAGATAAATGGCAGTTCTGTAATTCTACGTTGCTTCCGTTTTACCGCATTACTCGTTGCCGAAGTCTAAAGAGGTTTTCCACGTTATCCATTTGTCTCCGCTCATTTCATTCATCTTTAACATCAAAAGGAATATGGAAGGTGACTGAAGAAGGCAATTGAATATGGTGCTGTAGAAATTTGGATGAGCTAGTGTGTACGAAGAGCTTGTGCAAACAGCTATATAGACTTTGTTTATGGTTTTCTTGAGGTGTTGCTCTACTAAAACCATGATTTTAAATTGTGGTTCGTAACTGCAATTGCACCTGCAACGTAAAAGGTTTTTCGATTCATCGCAACCGCATTGCGGCCACATCAATCGCAATTTCCCACGTTGTCAAAGATCGTGAAGAAACTGCAACTGCGACCACAATCGCAATTTAGAACCATAATTAAAACTAATACTACCTAACGAATTTTGGGTATCATTGTTGTACTTGTATGGGGAAATCAAAAACCTTCTCATCACATCATTTCACATTTTAGTTTCAGTCACGAAAAATACGAAAGTTCTCGCATACTGTTCGCAGAGCTCTTCAATGAAAGCTTCTAAATACTGGCTTATATGGCAGTTTGAAAGGGATGCCTAGCTAACTTGATGCAAAATAGAGAGCTTCCAAATAATGTTGGTACTCTACTTAATCAGCCTGGTTGTACTTGATAAATTGTCAGTTTTATAGTATTTTGGCCCTAAATTTTCTAATGAAGTTTATATTAGTTGTCCTAATTTAAGAAAGAAAGTATGACCTTCGTAATTGAAGTTAAAATCAATTTTGACAGTAAGGTTTTACAATTGACAGTTAGTTAAGCGGCAATATAATTTTGTAAGGTTGAAATTGTAAAGAAAGTAAGGTTGTCATACTTATTCAACAGTATTGGCTGACACGGTTAATCAAATGAGCCTGAATCTATCATTTCATTTATTCCATTGGTTACACTAGTTGTGTTCTTTAATTTAATGAAATTATTAAACTTTAAATATTTTGGGTATATTGTCAAAAAGTATAAAAGAAATTATGTTGCTTATTTTAGTTCCATCATATTCCATGAAGAGCCTCTCATGGATAATTTTTTCGTAATCATGTGATACATATGATGTACATAACAGCTTGTCATTTGACCAGAGGATTTATCTGATTATCTTCCATTTAGAACATATACTATTTTTTTTAATTAATTATTCCTAGGAAAGGTGTATCGAGATATAGTTGGCAGTGCTTAATATGTTCCCCAACTAATTTTTGCTTCACTTCTATCCTAACACCTAACAGGTACCAATTGTTGTAGTTAATACTAATGTGTTGTATATGAAAACTGAATTTACGGCTTAAAAACTTATAGATGCCAAAATCTTTCCTATCTGTATAGATTATTTTATACCCATATAGATGTGACAACACCAACCAATGTTGCTTGTGAACATATCAGTTGTTTATTTACAGTATATTCTGTATTTGATAGAAAAAGAAATACTATTGAACATGAGGGAAGTCAGTAGCAGCATGTCCGTGGCTTGATGCAGTGATTCGTACCTGTTTCCCATTACTATTACTGCTGGCTGATAGCTTGATTGCAGCATCCTTAAGAATTTTCTTGGTTAATGAACTGTAATTTCTCTACTAATTGCATCCCTGCATTGTTTAAAGGTAGAAATGCTTCTAACTAGACAATAGACAATGTTGTGCTTTCCAAAATGAAGCAATTCAGAGCGATAAATTAAAATCAACTTTGATAGTGAGGTTTTGCAATTGAAAAGCTCCCATAACGAAAGTTTCTTAAGCAAAGTCTCTGCCTCCTTTTCATCAAGTACCTCAATTAAGAAAGTTGATCTCTCCCGCACATCCATTTGATTACATAATACTTCTCAACTTCTAGATGTTAGAAGAATTTTTCATCCTTTGAGATCACTAGATAACTTTTCTCATTGAAATCGGTAGATAACTTTTTTTTCCCTATCTTATTGTAACCAAAATCTTTGACATTTTGTTGTCTGCCATCATCACCATCACTACATGGAGTCCCCAATCAATTCAAGTCCAATCCATACCAGAGATCATCTAGGATTATAAGGGTGTTCTCCTTTTCGTAATACGATCTTACAATCTCACTTTCCTCTTCCGATCTCATTCCTAACATCTCAGTAATTTGCCCTTGAATCTGTTTTATGTTAGGATTTCTTGTTATATTTGCCATAACCACCGTATTGAACAACTTCTTTTGTTGAGCTTTCATAGCAACTTCTTTAATTAAAGTGGTCTTACCCACACCACCAACCCCATAACCTCCAATCATATTAACTATAGAATCTTCCAGTGCCTTCATAATCATCTCCAAAATTTTGTTTCTCAACCCAAGGCTTTCATAACCAGTGTTTGACAAAACAACATCCACGGATATGCCTACCCAACAGGAAACTAAATCAAATTCTTTATTCCAATGTCCATCTACTTTGATTTCCTCAACCATCTTTGTAGCATCTATGCCTAACCGATACCTCAATTACAAATTATTTGGAAAGAAACCAATGGAACACCTTGTCTTTGTATGACATTCACCATGAATAAATAAAATGGAAGCAATAATGTGGAATTACAGAATTACCATTTATCTTCCATAACAGAAGAATGAATGGGGCACCATTTTGAAAATGGTATGGTGGGCCTTCATCTACTACTCAAATAACACAGTAACGCTGAGGAAAGGTGGATTCCATTTCGAGACAGTGTCCGGTGCCCCATTAGCTCTTTTGGGAATTGGCTTATGGATACTAGTTTCCGGAATTTTAACACATTCGGAAATTTGTTTTCGGAAAGAGGGTAGTCTTGGAAAAAAGACAAAGGGGTGGTGTTAGTAAAAAGGGGAGGTGTATATAGCAATTTCCTATTTTGATTTACATGGGTACAAGTCCGTGATTGCATTACATTAACTATATTCTAGTTTTATTTTATTTTATTTTATTTTACATTTTTATTTTTTTATGTTTATTGGTTGGATCTAAATGAACAATGGACTGAATTACATTATTTGTATCACTTTTAATTTTCTTTTCTTTTGTTTTTAAATTAAATATAAATAAATGAAATAGAAGATTTGGGCAAAATTACATATTTATAAAGTAAATTAATTTATATTTGTAATTATAAAAAATTAATATTAAATTATAAAAAGAATTTTATCTATAAACATTCAATTTTTTTTTATGGACAAAATTTAGATACAGTTAAATGTTTTTTTTTTTTTTTTTGCAATTAGAATTGAAGGTTTATCTTGATAATTTATGTAATAAAGTTTGTATGAAAAGTCAGCACATGTTATGATGTGAAACTCCAATTCTGTTTGGAGAACATCAAATAAGAATGTGTTTGATTATACGTTTATTTTTTGGTTTTCAAAATTATTTTATAAAACAATTTTCAAAAATCAATTTTCAGAGAATAAGAGCAAGGCAAGGAGATAGGACAATGCAAGTAGAAACATGAGTAACAAAATAGTGAAAATAGAAAACTAAAACAACTGAAAGATATTTTGAGTTTTTTAATTTAAAAAACTGAAAAAAAAATGTTACTTTTAAAAAGAGTTTTCAAAAACTACTTTTATGAAACAACTTTTTCTTATTTTTAAAATTAGAAAATAGTTTTTAAGAACTCAGAAACAAACATTTGTCTTTTTTGTTCCGATAATATGTCTTTTTTTTTCTTCTTTACCGCAAAGCATCCAAAAATTGCTCTTTTTTTGTGGCTGAGTAACAAAATTATGATTTTGATTCGAAAGCAATTTCACTTTAAAAATATCCAATTTGTTTGATACAAAATCCGAAGCACGTTTAAAGGCTCAAATTTGATCGTACGTGTTAAAAAGGACTAATCAAACATGCTGTTACTTACGGTTTGCAAATGGCTCAAACAGGAATTGCAAAAGGAAACCTCAATTAAAGATGTCTAACAGCATTTTGAACGATCATTATTGTGTGAATGGGCTTTGTTTTGGGTCATTAATTTTCAGGCGCTACTGTTTTGGTCGTTCCTTTAGAAGCATGAATGCATTGGAAAAGACGTGCTCTACGATACAACAAAATTAAATGTGAACTGCGTCACAATTTATAAGAACAGGGTTTCTTTTTAAAGGGTGGACACTCTCACTAAGTCGTTGGGTTTCAGCTTCGATCGACTTGTTGATAGAGATGTCAACATGAATCTAATTCGGTGAATTAACCGGTATAACCCGCCTAAACATGTTAGGTTGAGTTGGGTTTTTTAACTCTTCAACCCGCATAACCCAACCAGTACAACATGTCATAACCCAACCAGTACAACCTGCCAACTGGATTAGGTTGACCCGTGGAGTTGTCTTTTTTTTTTTTTTCTTCACTTATGTTAGGGTTTTCAGTAGCACAACATATTCACATTCACCTAAGTTAAGGTTAAGTGATTGATATTATAGCTTTTCTTTATTTAAATTTGTGAAATCCTAATTAAACAAATTTTTGTGTTGATTAGAATTTAAGACAAATAAATACCATAGTTTAAAGTTTATAATCATCTCTTAATTGTTAAGTTGGTTTCTTGATTTATTAGTTTTATAAAAAAAATTCCTTTTATTAATTATATTTGATCATAAAATTTGAAAAAAATTTAAGATAAATAAAATTGTTAAATATTTTATAATTTTTTTAATAGATTGACAGATTAACTCATCTCAACCCACCAATTCTTTACTGATTAGGTTGGATTGAGATTTTTAATCTAATACAAAATCAATTTCAATCCAATTTAATTTATTTTTTAGCAAATTAAAGTCGAGTTAGATTAGGTTGGCGGTTTCACATTCCTATTTGTTGAGAGCCTTTGTGGGGATGCCTTAGTTTTTGTGACATCCACATTATCTTTCTATTACTTTTTCGATCTCATCATGATCCAAACTGCTTTTTCAGTGTAGAAAGAATGTCGTAAAATATTGAATTTGCGGTAGCTGTCCCATCAACAAAAATAGAATTGTGCAATCCCGGCCACACATTCATGATCAATTTGGCGATCAAGTTTTAGCATTACCTGACGTGTTTCCAGTAAGTCTAATCCAAATCTGATTCTACAAGATCACATATTGGAATATTTTTATTTTTGTTCAGTTTCATCCAAATACATTGTCAAAAAATCATTTACTAACAGTCATAGAAGATTAAGCATTAAGGCTAATTTTATTAGTCTAACTTTTATGTAGCAGAAATTAAATTGCCAATATAAATATTATAAATTTATGTTAATAAAACAATGATTGTATTAATATATATATATATATATATATATATATATATATATATATATATATATGGGTCAGGATCCATTGATATCAGGTGTTAAAGTTAGTCAAATTGTACTTTTAATATTTTTTTGTAAAGTACAAATTTAACCAATCTAACAGTTGAATTATGTGATATTATCTTCATAATCATGTATATCAAATTTCACATCATTTAGACTTTTTTAGATATGTTATCTAACATTAAATATTTACGTATATTTTTATATCATATTATATGTTAAAATAAAATGATATGATGAACTATTAAATAATTTTGAAATTGTATGAAATTTTGCATATTTAATCTAATTAATAAGAACATAAAATTCAATAGTTAGATTGGTTAAATTTGCATTCTACAAAAAGCTATTGAAGATATAATTTGACTAACTTTGACATTTGGTGTCAACAGATCCTGACCTATACACACACACACCACCAAATATTATTATTTTATTAATGTATACACATTTGGCTTTTAGTCGGAGTACGTTAACAAGTTACATTGTAGATATATTTTAAGATATATTGTAGTTATAGCTTGTTAACATACTCTAAGTAAAAAATAAATATGTGTACATTAACAAACCTTACAAGCATTTGTTAATATACACACACTTATTTTTTAGGTGAAATACATTAGCAAGCTACACCATTGGTGTATTTTAAGATACATTGTAAATTCAATTTTGAAAGCTAGCTCATGAGATGAAGGGTTGATCTCCAACACACCCTTCACGCTAAGGACTAAATATTTGTAGGTGGTCCAATAACCATCCAATAATGGGTGGCCTAATATGTTCATTGTACAATAACATTTGCTAAGATAAACTCCTATACAATCTTAGTATTTAGTTTTAGGCTTAACTCAATCCCAAAAGACAACTCATAAGATAAATGTTGTCTCATACTTATATACACTATTTTAATCATATCACAAGTTGATATGACATCTCCAACAGTCAATCAGTCAAAAATCATGATATATATACATTTTAAGATAATTATTATAAAAGTTAATAATTTTACCATACATATCAATTTATAATTAGATATTAGTATAAAAATTAGTACAAGCATTGTATATTTTCTCTCTCACACAGTCACACACACATATAATTAAAATATATTAATAAAATAAAATTTTTTTACACTAACATTCAATTTCAATGCATCATGTATAATGAGATTGTTGGTAGATTAATTTAACTATTTTCAATTAACATGTGACAATTTTTTTTTAGATAAAACTTAGATCAATCTTTACTTCTTTTAGTACTCCTCTCTAAATAGAATTGAAATTTTACCCCAAAAACTTATGCTATTTTTCATATAATTTTTTATTATACTGATTATTGAAGTGAAATTAAAATGTTAACGAGGGAATAACATTAAAATCTCATACGAAGTTTTATCTAAATTCAGTCATTTTCTTTAATATTCATGGATGACACGTACAAAAGAATGACAACCTATCGTCATTTTTGTAGAGGGACTTGTCTGTGGTCTTCTAGGCCTCAAGTATCACAGTGACCGCATACAATATGGTGCTTTTGCCTTTGTATGGTTTTGTCTTTTGAAGACACGAAGGTGGCAAACTGTGCAAGACCAAGGTAAAAGGGAAGCCCTAGTATGATCCATATCCTAGTTTCTTTTTCCCTTAACTAGTTGGAAAGCATTTAATTGGATAGAGGGCTTTGCAATAAACATTTGCAGTCTATTAAATATGAGTAATAAACAATGGATATTTTAATAATTTGAGTCCTGAAATACCCTACTATTGGTATGAAGAGGCTTTATCTTTTCAAAATACAAAAGTATGTGCTCAACATGAAAATATTTTGCAAATTTTATTTATTTTCACTTAAGAGCGAGTAAATATATTCTTATTCGTTTTACATATTTTTATTTAAAAAATAACTCAAATCCCATAAATAAAATCCTATTAGAAAAATACTATTGAGAAGGATTAATATTAATACAATCCAAAATTAAGACTAGTTTGTTTTATTTTGGTTTATGTAATTTTTATGAAAAAAATAATTTTATTTGAATCAAAAGCATTTATAGTATAATAAAATAGCTTTCTTGACAATTATTATTTTCATACACAAAATTTGAATTCAAAACTTTATTTTGAAAAAAATAAAATAGGCATTACATTTAAAGAAAATTGAGATCATTCACAGATAAAAGATTAGTCTCATATTAAGTATAAAATAAAATATAATTTTAACCTTAATAAATATATAATCACATTTAGTTTTCATTTTCGATTTTTTTATTCATTTTAATTTTTGTAAATTTTCAAAATTTTAAAAATAGTCTTTATTATTGTTAATGATGTGTCATATATATATAAATATCATACCATATGTCACTTTATAATAATTATTAATGTAATAAGATTATAATATATATATATATATATATATATCAGATTATTATTATTATTATTATAAAATGATAATAGAAATTATTTTAAAATTTCAAAATTATGATCATTAAAATTAACAAAATTGGTTTTAAAAAATAAAATAAAATGATATTTATAAAAATTAAAAACATATTTAAATTATAGATACATTATAAAAAAGTAATAAATATTATATTATAAATATTTTAAAAAGCAATAAGTTCTGTTGTTTAACTTCATCCATGATCTGATTCTGATGGGCAGGTCAGCTTTCCATATCCAAAAACTAGCCAATGACAGCTTTCCGACCGGCTTATGTGGGACTACGTGTACGACTATGATTATGTCAGCTTATGCTCCAGAAAACAATCGCCAATACCCAACCGGACAAAATTATGCCCTTTACACTATTTTATTCAAAAATAAAAAAGTAACAGTTATACAAATTATAGCCTTTAATTAATACTTCTTATTTCAAGTCAGATAATTAGAAGAATATTTCACTTGAAATTTAAAAAATTATGGCATCATCGTATTAATTTTTAAAATATTTTTATTGTTAAAGATTAAATCTTATCATTTTTTAAAAAAAATTGTCTTATTAAATTAGTCCTTTAAAATATAAAAAGTTACTAAATTTATTTTTACAAACACTTTAGTTTTTTAAGAAAACAAATCAGATCAATAATTTAGATATTCGAAGGTATAATTTGATTATATATATATATATATATATATATATATTAACATGATGGTGTTTTAAAGACTAATTTAACAACAAAAAGTTTTAAAAAATGTAACAACATGTTACTGACTAGATGACCAAATAAATTCCTTTTTTTTTTTTTTAATTTAAATTGAGAAATGCTGTTGTTATTTCCAGTTCCACTTATTATGACTTCATAGTCGTTGATAACGGCAGTGCGTAGTGCATGGTAACCTTGGAAACCACTTTTGTGTTGAAAGCTCCTCCACGGTATTCAAATCTTCTTACATTAATTGTCTTCTGTATATTTGATGTAACGTGTATTGGAGTCCAAGTAATATATAGATGTAAAAAAAGTTATGAAAACGTGTGATACTTGTTTAATATACACAGCAATAATTATTAATTATTAGAGTAAATTACATTAACATTTTTTTAAGTTTTTTTTGATTGTACATAATTTTTTTATAGGAATATACGATGTAATATTTTTTAAACAATTAAATAAATTAATGTAATGTATAATAGATGTTAGTGTAATATTTTTTTAACAATTAAAGGGATTAGTGTAGAGATAATTAAAAAAATATATCATATGTAATATAAAAAATCTCAAAAAATATCAGTATAATTTACTCTAATTGTTAATAAGCTGATTAGTTACTTAGTTATTATAGTTATTGTCCATTGTGTCATAACTGTTTTTGTGTATTATACTAATTAATGAAAAGTTATCTTCATCTCTCTTTTCTCAATAATTATGGACCTCATTCGCATTATACTAATTTTTTGGTATTTTAAATATTTTCATACTCTTCGATAGTACTAAAATATCATATAAAAATAGACATTAAGATATTTCGTATAATATTTTTTTGCTAACAATGTCATAGGTGTAAAGTACTTATTAGCTTTATCAGATAACTAATCTTTGTTGGAAAACCTGGCTACACACCTTTAGTGGGGTTTCTCATCCCAATCACTTTTGTTTTCTCTTATTCACAAGGTTCAAATTCAAGACCTTGCTTAAAGGATTTGAGTCTAGTTCCATTTAGACCAATGTAATGTTGGTATATTTTGTATAATATAATAATAATTATTATAAATTTAAATTAATAATATCATATATTCTACTAATAATATGATTATCGACAATATATATTAATATTTCATATTAATTAATTGAATTATTTATTGGTATAATGTACTATATTGTTGTTATAAATTTATCATGTCTCTATTAATATTTTAATTTTTGTTAAATAAAAAACATAACAACAAAGACAAACTTAATATCTAAGCATTAGTGTGTGTGTATATATATATATATATATATACATGATATTTTCAATACAAAATAATGCAGTAAACTAGCTTTTTACATAAATGGCATCTTTAGCTTTGATCTAATCTTTGATTTTTTAAAAGTGTACTTCATTTGTTATTGTAGGTATCCTCTATAAGCATTGACAACACTAGTTAAATATAAATATCTGTACAAATATTTTGTAATCGTAAGAAAAATAATAAACAGAAATTGTATTTTTTACATAAATTTTACATAAAAAATTATACATGAAAGAAGGAGAAGAGGAAAAGAGAAAGTATGAGATAAAATAATTAATGCGATGAAAAAGAAAGAGAAAAAATATTATAAAATATATTGTGTAAACAAAATAACTCAATAACAAATTACATGATTTCCCTACCGATAGGAAATTGAGTTTAGCAAAAGGATCTAGTCCACCACAATGTAGTAAACCAGTGTTCGAATCTGTATTGAAAGATGTGTTTGCATTTAGTGTTTGATAATGTCTCAAACAAAATTGCATCCAAAAAAGTATATCTATAGAAAACCAAAAAAATACATGATTTCTCTAGTCTAAATATGCATCTTCCCGTAAGCCCCGATAACATAAATGTGCATCCGAGCATGGTATTTTTTTTTATCTATTTAAAAAAAAAAATGGGTCGATACAAATAGATCAAACTTATCTAAAATTTTAAGCGTTAATTTGAATAAGTATGGATTCTCCAGCTTGATAAAGTATGTGGCATGGGGACTATTGTCTGCAATAAGGATAAGAACAAACAATTTTTTCTCTCCATTTTCAATATTGGACAGGACAGGATCATGCATTCATGCTCTTGCTCTCTCCCATCTAGGGTCAATCATGCCTTTCTTTTCGTGATTTAAACATTAAAACAATTTAAATATACATAGATACATAAAAATATTTACGTTTTAAATTCATCCAAACACTTAGACACGAACACGATCATAATAGCCTGCAAATATAGTAGCTACTCTCCGTTGCTTTACCCATTTTTCTCGTTGAATTTTGAAGAGTGTTTGTGTGATTCGGTAAGTTTATAAGGTTAATGTTTTTGCTCCAAGATAATAAATCAGTTTTTATGCACTTGACTTTCACAAGTAATATATCCATTTATTTTTACTTGAGAAGAGCTAGATGTACCTAAATTTATGGCTTAAATACTTTTTTGATTCCTGTAATATATCAATTTTTATTTTTAGTCCATAAAATTCTGTTTTTATGAATTAATAATATTTAAATCTTCTATTTTTTTTTTCTCTCTTGTTAGTCTTCGTTAGAAAAACGCTTCCATGATTCTATTTGACGCCATCATTTAAGTATTTTTGCAATGTTACTTTGTTTTTGTAACCAAATAAAAACGAAAGATTTAGATAATACAAAGATAATAAACAAAAAAATTTAGAGGGACTAAAAGCAATAATTGATATATTTGTAAGAATTAAAAGGATATTTAAATTTAAATTTATTATGCAATATTATTAATATGTTAAAATTATCATTTTAAATAGAATATATTGCAATTGATGAAAACTACTTATGTTATCCGTGCGGATTATTTGTATTTGAATTTAATAATTTAATTAGAACTCGACGAAATGCTTAAAGGACTTGAGTCCAGTGTCACTCGGACCAACCACTTGTTGGTTGTTCAAGACAACTTTTTATCCAAAACCACTATTACTTGATCCATTTTATCTTCTTATCTATTCTTGCACTCTAATATTATTTCCTTTTTTAAATTCATTATTCATTACAAGTTTTTAAAAATTGCAGTAATTTTAACTGCAACTGATTTTTAAATTTATGATCAAGACAAATTATTATACGCTTTACCTAGTACGCACTTGATTAATTTTTTTATTACTAAGATTTTCATACAAATATTGTCATCTTTTCAAATTTTAAAATTTCTTTATTTTATTTTTAAAATTTAATATAATATTATTTTTATTTCATCATTTTATTAATTTTGTTTAAAATTAATATACATTTCATGATATTATTAATGACCTCTAAAGCGATTTTATTTTACAAAAACATATATATACAGTAGATATATTGCTAAACGGATAAAGTTATTGCTATAAATTAGTACAAATTTTTATGTTATGCACTTATGATCGCTTTTATTGTTAAGGAATAGTCTAAAACAATTATATATTATAACATAAAACTTAGCGAAGAATTGGTTTTTGATACAATTTTGTTTGAAAAGAGTTCTCTGACCTGACGTGAGGTGCCAATGGTAAACTAAAGTGCCTTGCTATTCAAAATGATTTAGTGTCACTGGAGTACTGTATGTATCATGAATATCAGTTCTCTTTATTTTTTTTTAGAAACTATTATATCGTTAAATAGAATTAAGTTATTACTCTTTACATTATCTCCTGTATCTAGTTTGTATATAGTTTAAAGTAGATATAGTGCAGGGTTTTTTTTATTTTTATCAGCAAAAAAAATAATAATTAGACAGGACAATTATTTGAAGATACAGTGCAGTTGATTCAATTATTAGAAGGAATTCGGATAAGATTTTAATATGGGACAAAACTTAATATAATACAATATGTAAGCATTCTTAGTGTTATTCTTCAATTAAAATTAGCATTTCGTTTTGATAGTTGTTGTTGTTCTTTCAAAAACTAAAATTCATTGTAATTACTGAAAAAAAATACTAATTAAATTTGATTAGAATACAACACACAAAATAGTTACAATACTGTATGTGTGTATGGAATTGAATTCCACTTCCTATGGTAATCCCTCTATTGACTTAATTTTGCTACTATTTCTTTTATTCAAAAAACTAAAGTGGGAAAACGGAGATTCGCTATCTGCTAAAACAACTTGTAGATTCATGTGCTTGTTGATTCATGTGGCTGGTTCGTTCCTGTATGATGATGGAGTTAGTGCAAAAGCACTAATTGCAGCACTCTACCCAGGCACACTAGGATGCCAGAGTCTAAAAAACAAAAGAGAAAAAGGAAAGAAGACAGGGAAGGAAAAGAAAACGACACAAAAATGATGGGCATGTGGCTTAGGGTAAGGTCAGCTATGTTCCATTGGAATATGGGTACAGGGTGTTAGTTCCCAAAACTACATGCATTATCATTTGTTAAGGTTTCCCTTTGTCAATGGAAATGAACGAACATTATCAAGGTTGAAAGCAACTTGGTCATGTCGTTTCCCCTGAATAACACAACATACTTGGAGTATCATTGCCATTAAGTTGGCCTTTTTCTTTAAATTGTAAACCAAAATCAAAATGGGGATTGTCTATGCCCCCCAATTTCAATCTCCCACCAGACCCACCAACAAATAATGATGCAGACAAGCAAGGAGCAAAACTTGGTTATCTTGTAGTGGAGATATATAATAAGAGGATGGAACTGTGATTGTCTTAATTGTGACACACCCTCTGTCGAGGGACTATAGCTGTTGCTAATTGCTAAGATCCAAAATTGAAGAGTATGTCAATTTCATGGATTTTGCTCACTAATTCGCCCTACTTGCTATCTGCATGATACTGTGACAACTACACCATCATGTTAGTTGCCTCTACAAATGGACCTGAATGTTGTGCGCCCTGTGTCCCTCTTCTCCACCCAATGTCCTTTGTCCTGTTGTAAGGAATGTGAGATTTCAGGAGGTTTGGAATCAGGATAAGTTTGAGAATTTTTCGGGACCAATGTTGGCTACTAGGAACTTGGATATACAGTGTGAGAATCTAATTATAAATTTCAGGGAGAAAAAAAAAAACATTTTGGGTTCTTCATCAGTTTACACGTGGACCACTAGATTGAGATGCTAAAACGCAACACTGCAAATGAAATGAGTTATTGCATTTTTTTTTATATACGTATGAACGTTTAGATTGAGAGAACATGCTCTCTTGTAAGACCAAAGAAGATTATCAACCTTAACCAAGATTTTTAGTAGAATTTTTTACATATTACCTGTCGAGAAAAAAATTGTAATCTAATCCAAGCCACAAGAAGAGTTGGTAAAATTAAGACTCAGACTAGATATATCAACCTTTGTTGGATGAGTAATTATATTTTTGGAACAATTTCAAACACCCACCCACATTCTTTGGGATATGAATTTTGTAAAGATAATTTGGGGATCAATATAAAAGATAAGTCTATGAACAAGTGCTAGTGGAAGCATGATAAAAAATGGGGAGTTGACGGATTGAAAGGGATTTCATACTTGTAGATAACAAACTAATAAAGATTGTCGCTTGATGTGTAGTCTACAACTCAATGCATGAATTGGGACACCATTGGTTTCATTATTCGAGTAATTTAGCTAAGAAAGTACTAGAGATTGATTTTCCCCCCCAAAAGTTGAGTGACATGATGAGTGCCATAACCAGATGGAAAGGCAACAGGACTTAAGTGGGAAAGTTAATGGCTTGATTTGAGCTTCGGGTATGCTATTACTCATTTTTTATTCATAATCTGATGAATTATTAGATGATATTTATGAATTAGATTGATATTCCAGTCATGGCAGCTCCTGTATACTGGTGAAATTATTATCTTTGTCCGCTAGCACTTTTATGAAAAAGCTTACATGCTTTGGACGGGGAAATTTGCATTCGTGCAAATTTATATATTTTTTAGGTCAGAGCTTTAAAACTTTTAACTTTTGTCATTTCCAAGGTAACTTGTAACTGTTTCCAAACATATATATGTTACAGACGGGCCATAACTCATGATTTTCTCAATCCAGTGGCACTGCTGGTGGGATATTATCCATTGGAGAGTTTTTGTCCTTCTAGGAATTAAACTCTCATACCATCCTTAAGTACTGCACGGAGGGCTGACCCTGGTACTACTTGAGTTACGACTAGTCCGTAACATATATATATTTGTAATTTTTAACGGTCTAGGCCATTACTCATGATCTTCTTGACCACCCGTGTCATCCTTAAGTACACATGGAGTAGGAGTTTTTGCCCCTCTCAGGAATCAAACCCTCGTACCATCCTTAAGTACGTATGGAGGGCTGACCTTGGTACCACTTGAGCTACTTAAGTGGTACCAGGGTCAGCCCTCTGTATGTACTTAAGGATGGTACAGGGGTTCGATTCCTAGGAAGGGTAAAAACTTCCTAGTGGGTAATATCCTACCAGCAATGCCACTAGGTCGAGAAGATCATGAGTTACGACCAGTCTGTAATAAAAAGCCTGGTGGTATCAGGGTCAGTCCCCATAACATCCTAATGGTTAGGGGCTCGATTCCTGGGAAAGGCAAAAACTCTCTCGTGGGTAATATCCCACCAGCAGTTCCACGAGGCGAGAAGATCATGAGTGCGGGGCCCACTCCCGGTGCCCACCAAGGTACTCGAACCCCATAATATATATATATATATATATATGTGTGTGTGTGTGTGTGTGTGTGTGTGTGTGTGTTAACAACACATTCTCTGACACACTCTTTACTATTGATTGAAATTTATTAAAAATTACAAATTTTGATAAGTCTCACTCCTCATTTAATGACTCTTTCTCTCTTTATTTTGTAGTGATTTTGAATAAATTTTATCTAATTTTAAATAATAATAAAGTGGGTGTTAGAAAGAGTACGTTACTAGCACTTCAACTCTAGATCTCTCTCTATATGTGTGTGTGGATTTGTTAACATATATCCATTTATTTGTTAAAAGGAGTACATTATAAATATACGTTATAAAATTATACCTTAAGTGTATTTTAAGACAATTCTAGTTTGATCTAATCCACTAATGTACTCCTTCTAAATAACAAGCGGGTGTACATCAACAAAACTCATATAGATAGAGAGAGAGAGGGAGAGAAGAGAGAGAGAAAGAAAATTAAATGAGATAGAGATAAATGTATAATGTTAATATAACATAAGATCAAGAATTAGTTTATTCACAAGGTAAAACTTATTGAATGATTCATGATATTAATTAAAAGAGGATTGCGTATAATACAACCCTAAAATTTAGTTCAAGGGAAAAATTATGAAGCTTTATAAAGAAGTATTTTGGTCATAATTTTAATTAATGATACATTTTAGTCCACTTATTTTATTTCTAGGACTAAAAATTTGTGGGTGACCCAACAAATGAGACTAGATAGGCTTTGATATTGATTGAAAAATTGATTGAATCTAATTCAATGATAAAAGCTAGTTCAATGTTAGAGGTTGTCCAAGTCTTATAATAACCCATTGTGGACATCTTAAGAAGTAATGACACCAAAATTTTTGTTATAACTATTTCAAACTTTGAAAATATTCACAAATGTACAATTATTTTTGGTATACAATGATAGAACTAAGGTTAATAAGATCTCATACAAACAGCTCAAACTCCTCACCACTAGGCTAACTCTAGTAGATTTCAAAAATGTATGAATAGTATATATAATAATATTATTCCACAAATATGTGGTTGAATTATGTTCAAATATATTTATAGTTAAATTTTGTGAGTTGATAAACTTTTTAATCTAGTTGCAAAATTATCAAACCTAAAAGTAAACAAATGACTAAAATTAATGGAAACTAAATTAAAGCAAGTAAATAAAGTTCCATTTCACTTGTAAGGAAATTGACTAAGAGGTTTAGAATGCATATAAAATATCTTTTACATTAATTAAGTGAAGTTACTATATCTAATAATATATCTGATAGCCATTTAGGAGGAAAGTATATATATGTTCTTGGAAAATTTATTGATAAAATGCTAATATAATAATAAAGACAAATGCTAATAATTTATTTTTCTTTGATAAACATTTTAATACTTTCTTTATTATTGAATAAAATTTATCAATACAATGTAGATCTTACATCTTATTTTAAAATATATTTACTATTATAAAAATGAACTTTATTGATAGTTAAAATAACTCAATGTTTATGTCTAAACCTTTAATTTCATTTAATATAAAAATGACTTGTATAGTTTTTTGGTTTTAAATTAATATCTTTATTAACAATTTTTTGAACTACTAATAAAGACACCTTATATCAGGGGTTTTATATATAAATCACTGATGCAGGGTATTTAAATTTTATCCTATCATGTGACTTTATTTTAGGTTGAATGGTGATAAAGATTGATCTTGAAAATGCCTATGATAGGTTGAAATGGGCTATTGTCAGATAAACTCTATAGAATATTGGCCTTCCCTAAAATTTCATAAAACTAATATGGTTTTGCATTTATAATCCTAGAGTGTGATTGCTTTAAATGGTGAGGTAGTAGATGAGTTCACCCTTTCTAGAGGCATTAGGCAGGGGATACCTTATCACCTTACTTATTTGTTACATATATGGAACATTTATTCCATCTAATTAATTTGGCTAGTTGATCCCAAGCTTCCATTCACTTGGCTTTTGCATATGTTCTTATTCTCTTTGTAGAAGGCAAGATGGATCAGGTGGAGGTGATTCAGACTTGTCCTGACCTATTTTGTCAAAGTTTATAGCATAAGATTAACAAAGAGAAAACCTAGATTTTCTTCTCAAAAAATGTATCTTTGTAAGTCAAGATGAAGATTAGTGATGTGTTTGGCTGACAATAAAAAAATTATCAGGGAAAATACCATGGAGCCCCTTTCCTGCACTAGAAAGTCAATAGGTAGACATATATCATTATTAATAAGAGGGTCCATCAATGTCTTAACATTTGGAAATCTAAAACCTTTTCCATTGCAAGGAGGTTGACTTTGACAAATCGGTCTTGGTAGCCTTTCCTTCTTATGTTATGCAAACGACATACCCACCTTGATTTTATGTGATGACCTAGATTAGAAGATCAGTAGAGGTTTCCTTTAAGGTGATTGTAACACCCTTACCTTAATTTTTCAACTATTTTTTTAATATTTGATGATTTATTGGTTGTGTTCATAATGTTGAGAGCTATTTAATCGTGATTTTTAATAATTTTTTTTTGACATAGGGCCCGGAGAAATTATAAAATGATGATTTATTTTTATTTATCAACATTAAGGGCTGACATGAAAAAAAGTTTCAATTGATATTAAAATGTCAATTTGAGCTTAGAATTATGTTATATATATTAAAATATAATTTTGAAATTTTTTTTGGAATTCTAATGTAAAATGACTAAAATACCCTTAGGTGTCTAATAGACCAAATCAGTATTTGGTGGACATCCAGAAATGGAGAAAATAATATTATTAGTTTATTTTTAGGTAAAATATTTAATTTTATAATTTTTATAAAAATTTGGATATTTATTGAATTAAAATGAGTTTAATACAATTTGTTTAGCTTAAGAATAAAAAATAAATTAATAAAATTTTGAAAATAATTATTAAAAATTATTTTTAATAATTATTTTTGATGGAAAATAATATATTTTTTCATTTTTACATCAAATTTCATTATTTTGACATTAAAAGCTAATTTATTTAAGTTTAGGTGATTTTATCGGTATCAATTAATTTAGCTATAGATAAAATTGACACAAATAAAGCTAGGACAGCACATCAAACACATCCTAAGCCTAGGGGCGCTGATTCACCACTCTAATATGTGTCCTATAATTAAGTTAAAAATAAATCAAAAATAGAAATATTACATAATGAATGATGTCATCAAAGTGGACACATAACCCCTCTTCTTTTATAAATAGCCATGAGTTTGAGACAAATTTTCACCATTCTCCTCTTCCTCAAGCTAGCCAAATTATAAGAGAGCTTCTCTCTCTAAAAAAAAATTTCTTTTACTCTATTATTATACTAGAATTTTACTAGTTTCCACAAACTAGTAAACCCCTCTTCCTAGGAGCTTTTCACCAATTTTACCATCAACTTTTTTCCTCTTCATCAACCATCTTCGTGGTAATGGGGGGAGTGGGCTTGGCTTTAAACTATGGTCATTTTACTTGTTGGTAGGAAAGGTTTTCTCCTAAACCTTTCAATGCATAAAATTTAGTATGTTCTCTTGTATTGTTATAATGTTTAATGCTAAACTTTAATTTTCATTAAGTTGTTACTATGCTCAAATTTAGATAATTAAATTATACTTACTAAGTTGTTATTTTGTTCAAATTTAGATAATTAAATTATAATTACTAAGTTGTTATTCTGCCCAAATCAAAATGATTAAATTATAATTATTAAGTGTTACAATTTTAGTAATAAAATTTTGATTATCAAGTTATTATTTTGCTAAAATTTTTATAATTAAATTATAATTACTAAATTATTATTCTACTAAAATTTTGATGATTAGTAAATTACTATTGTGCAATTTCTACAATATAAGACAGAAATATTAATTGTACTAGTGCTCAAATTAAATGAGACCATGGGAACCTTTGTTTGAGAAGTTAGAAACTGATAAATTAATAAGTAATGTAAAGCAAGTGACATGCATTGGCACGGACACCTGCTAGAGAAGCTACAGTTTGGTATGCTGAGAAATGAAAGGTAGGAACTTATTTGCAAAGATCTTAGGGTGGGCATCAAGTAGTGAAGGTCCCAATGGCCAGGGTAGCGCTCGTGAGCCGAGATATTCGTCTGACCAAGTTTGATAACCCTGATAACTGCTCAACATTCAAGATTTGTGTGAGAGTATACCTTTATAAATGGACGTCTTGAACTGTTATTTTGTTCCTTAATAATGATGAGGATTGTATCATATGATGTTGTTAAGAGAGGTATATGTAATCCCAATCACTTTCCAATTTTGTTGACAACTATTACTCACTAATGAGGAATATAGATTCATCATTAAAATGGTCTTCGGTATCACTGTGACACCCATTCTTTTATATTCAATTTTCTTGAATAGCTTGTGAATACTATTGTGGTTTTCATCTATTTTAGGCTCATAAACATACTATTGTGCATATATCTCATTCTCTCTACATCTTTAACAATCAAAATTAAAACTCTAATCAAAATCATTTTTGGAGGAATTGGATTGAATTTTTCTAAAACATTTTAACAATCCAATTCACTCCTTCTCAGATTGTTTCACCATTTGTCTAACAAATGGAATTAGATATGGTTTTTGAAGATAGTAGTCTTAACAACCTCAAGACTTTGAAAAATGGTTGGGAACAATCACTTCCTCAAAGAAAGAGCATCTATAAATTGTCTCTCGATTTTCAATAGTGAAGGATACTCCTATTGAAAGGTTTAGATGAAAATCTTTATTGAGGCAATTGATGTTGATGTTTGGGATGCCAAAAGGAACAGTCCATACATTCTTAGGCATGTGTAGGTGATGAGAGAAAAGAAAAACCTAGGAAAGATTGGAGTAAGAATGACAAAAGAAAGGTTCAATACAATCTTAAGGCAAGGAACATCATTACATTTGCACTTAGTTATGATAAGTTCTTTAGAGTGTTTACATCCAATTTTGCTAAGGAGATTTGGGATACATTACAAGTAACACAGGGGGAACAATTGATGTCAAGAGATATAGGAAAATATATTGATGCATAGGTATAAGTGTTTAGAATAAAAAATGGAGAAAGCATTTCGAACATACAAAAGAGGTTTACACATATAGTGAATCATTTCGTTGGTCTAGGCAAGACATTTGACAAAGAAAAGTTAATAACTAGGTTTTAAGATGTCTTAATGGGACTTGGCAACCAAAAGTCACTACAATTGCTGAATCAAATTATCTCTCAACCATAAGTCTAACAACCCTCTAATTTAGACTCAATTCGTATTATTATTTTATTTATACTCTTATTTTTCATTCACTTTTTTAATATATATTTCCTTTATTCCAATTAACTTCTTTATTATTTAAGCAGGTTTACATGTCAACTTGTTACAAAACAGGGGGGAGTTGCCTTTTCTAACACATTTTAAAAAACAAATCGACCCACCTTGCTTTTGACTCTTTTGTAGATTGGTGGTGAAAGGAGGGGATTGACTAAGTTGACACACTTTACCACCCTTAATTAATATCATGTAATGCATTGTTTTTAAATGTTTTTAGAGTTTAAATTTGATTTCTAATTTTATTTTATATTATTGTTGAATAAGAAAGTGTCATGTTATTATAAAAATTATTATTTTCATTCCTCCATAAAAATGTTTTAATTTTTTAAGTTGTTAAAATAAACATAATTTGTCTCTTAATGAGTGTAATTTTTTTTTTTTTAAAGTTAACAAAAAAATACTCAATCAAGTCATCAATTGTGAAAAAAATATAGGACATATTTGATGGTCAAGATAAAGAAAAAAATACCTATTTAAATCCATAGTTTGGTTAACCAATAAGATAAAATAAGTTTATCTTGTTAGCTTATATTCTATCTTGTTCATTAACTAAAAGTTTTTCCTAATTGGAGAATTAGGTTAAAGAGGGAGAGCTAGGATAGATTAAAAAGAATTTCCTTTAACTTCACTCTTACACTATGCAATTGTTTCTCCTATTTCTACCATAGTTATTATTACTATCACCACACTCGTTGCCCCACCATCATTGCCATTGTTGCTTCTAACTTGTTAACCACTATAAACCATTGCTCCTACCACCACTTATCATTGCCTACCATCATCACCACTATCATCCCCACTTTGCTGCCATCGACATTACTACCACTATTGCCCCAATCACGATAGCAATTTATGCCATTGCTAAATTTACTGCTCCCATCACTAATGTCACTATTACCTCCACCTTATTGTTGTCATTACTACACCATTGTTATTCTTGTTACTATCCCTTACAAACACTTCCATGACACCCCCTTGCTGCCATTCGTATCATGCTACCACCGCCACTATTGTTGCTCCTATCACCATTGTCTTTATTACTACCATCATCACCATGATCATCACTATTGTCACCATTGCTTTCACCACCATTATTGTGATTCTTTAGCCACCACTCAAAATAACCTAACATATAAATTATATAGATGAAAAAATTAATATCCTTATAAAAGGTATTTACGACAACACGATTCTTGTTGCCACCATCGATACTTTTTATAAAAGTAATTTTATTATTTATATATATCATTTATATAATTATCTATTAAACGATTTGGTATGCATTAAATACCGAAAAAAATTAATAACAACTTGTGAGGCTTCTATCGTTTTCTATTTCTATTCTACCATCTTATCCTATCACGACTGTATTAAATATGCCCGTATCATCTTTTTTCTGCAAAACTGTACATGATTGACTCGTGTGGTTGACTTGGACCTTATTGCCTGTGATCCAGAGCAATGTATGCCTCAAAGATATCAAGACAAGTAATTTGAGTCTTAGGAGGAGTAATGATGATTTTTCTTGGACGACCAATGTTCAGATATCACATTAACACATGATTAATTTAGATCGAATCAAATAAAATTATTATGGTCGGTAAAAATTGTTAAAATAGTTATATTTTCTGAGATTCAAACTTGAAATTCCTAATTAAAATAGAATAACCCTGAATCAGTTTATTTGGCACGTATTGATTAAATAATGATGATTATGATTATACATACATTTTTCCTCCTATTTTTCACATGTTACGACTTAAAAGATACTCTTTTTTGTTATTATTGAATTTGTAAGAATGATGATATTTTTAATGTATGATGTAACATAGGTAAGAATCATTCGTGGACTTTTAGACAATATTAATGGTTGAAATGTTTTTTATTTTAATGAATTTACTTGCATAACTGATTTATTTATATATATAAGTTTATTTAAAAATGTATTCTTTAATTTAAATAGTTACTTTGTATGAGATTAAATTTTTTATAAGAAAATAAAAAATTATTAAATGCAACTTATACAAGAATGTAGCTAATTTAATTATTTATTACAAATTTATCAATGGAGAAATCAATATATAGTTTTATACATCATTTTAGATTTTTCAATCTATATTATATGGGAATACTTTTGCAAGATTACAGTTTTAGTCATTGAGATAAATATTTTATTTTATGAAACTTAAGTATTTCATTTATAATACAGTGGCTGAAAAATGTGCATAAATATTTCATATATTCATATTTATAAGAATGATTTTTACATAAAATTATGTTAATATCATTTTACAAATTATTTGAACTATACTAAAAATGTGTTTATGTACATCTTTTTTAAGAATTTAATGGTTATGCACTGACAGTGTAAAGTAATTTTACATTGTCATTCAATCACAAACTACCATTTATTATAAGTTTGTTGACTTTTATAATAAATATTTTAAAAATCATATTAATGGTGATTTCTGATTAGATGACAATGTAAACTTTTTACACTAACAGTGCATGACTATTAAACTCCTTTTTTAATATATGTATATACATGTTTAAGTAATTAATAAAATTACATGTCAAGTAATCAAGTGAAAGTATATGTATTTATAGTCACGACCTAATTCTGACTGTGGCAGGCTCACAGACTTCTATTCTTGTCAGCCAAGTCTAAATTATATAAGATCAACTCTACTTAAAACAACAAATGTAATATTAATATTAAAAATAAAATTATATTTCAAAGAACTAAATTTCAGCCAAATTTCTACTAAAATATGGAGATTCCAGAATAATATAATAACTTAGATAATCACCACATTACAATACCAATTACAACCAATTACAACAAGGCCTCACACAAGTTAAATAAAACCATATCTAACTGTTATAAATCCAACCAACAATATAATATAGCCACTACATAATATCATGGTACAACTCAAAATGACAAATACAACATACAATTAATAGTAATATTAGCCCTTAAGCAAAAAAATGGGCCTCACCAAACCAATTTACTATTAAGGTCTAGCTGAGGTATTCAGTTCTATACGAACTGAGAATTTGAAATAGATTAAAAAAGACAATGTGATTAAGTCATTACTCAATGAGTAAATAATAAAAAATATAACAAGCGAGATACGATCATATCCAATACAAAATATGGTTTCAAAAGCCAATACTTGATTTCATTAATTGCAGTATATAAAACTACAAATTTAAAGATTTTAAGTCAGCTACAACTTAAACATAACTACAACTGACACCCTACTTGAGGTTGTTCTTTAACCTTCGTCAAACCCAAGCTTTCCGGCTAAAATATTAATAATAGGCTTCATACCTATAAATAAGTCATGATGCGATAAGACTATAACACTTATTGTTACTACTTGTACTGTTTTAGGAAAGTTTTTTTTTCCCCTCTCAAAACAATATAAAATGAAAAAATTGAGTAAATAATAAAATTGTATGTTTCATTTAACTTGATAATGTTGGTTAAGTGGGGAAATTGGGAAGAATTACAATATATTAATGTTTAATAACTTTTATACATTTTTAAAATAATAATACTTAAAAGAGTTATTCCCATTTTCTTATTTCTCAATAACATGAAAAACATTTATTGTCAGAGACACTTTGTAATCTCTCTTTTATTTTCCTCTTCAAAATCCAATAGAAAAAGTAAGGATATTTTTTAATAAAATATTTTTATTATATTTTTTAATTTTTAAGAATTATTTTTATTATATTTTTCATTTTTATTTTTAATCATAAAAATACTATTTTAATTATTTTCAAAATAAAAACAAAAATTAAAAACAAAATATTCTTTTTAATTTATTTTTTTGCATATGGTATTTTTATTTAACAAAATTAAAATTTATAAATATAATAAATGAAAGCATAATAACTAATAAGTGAATACACAAATTCAAATACTCAATAATGAAACCATTAAAATCCATTATATCCTTCTCCCCAATACTTAATAATGAACAAAAAAAATATTTATAAAATGTGAATTAAAAACCCGGCCATTCTTTATTAAATGCCTTAGTAATTAAAATAATTTATTAAATAAATGAGAAATAATATAATTAAGGGCATGTATAGATAAACTTCTCCATAAACACTTATAGGACAAAAACTAAATGAAAATAAAAAAAAATTTCATAAGCTAAAATTAGCTTATGCATAAGTTAAAAATTAGCTTTTAGAGAAACTAATATAAGAGAATTTCTACAAATTAACTTATGCATTTCAATTTTTTCTTATTTTCTTCTCCGATAAGTGTTTTTGGAAAAGTTTATATAAATAAGCCCTAAGTACGAAATTTCTCAAGTGCCCCTAGTTTAGAGAAATTTTTTATTTTTACTTTTAGTTATAAAAATATTTTTTATTTTGACTTTAATTATTTTCAAAATGAAAAATAAAATAGTAACAAAATATTTTTTAATTTTATTTTTTGCATATGATATTTTAATTTTAAAAAATAAAATTCATAAATATAATAAATGAATGAACAAATTTAAATACTTTTAATTTTAAAATATTATTTTTTTGCATTTAATTTTTTACTTAAAAATTAAAATTCAAAAATATAGTAAATGAATGCATAGTGGCCAATAAATAAATGCATGAATTCAAACACTCAATAATGAAACAATTAAAACTTATTATCCTTATCTCAATATTTAATAATAAAAAATAAAATATTTTATAAAGTGTACATTAAAAATCTACTCTCTAGTAAGTGTCCTAGTATGTAATACAATTTATTAAATAAATGAGAAGTAAAATAATTATGAAGAAAATGTCTGAAGTGCCCTTAGTTTGGGTGGAAAAAATACTCCTAAGACGATAGACTATATTATATATATATATATATATATATATATATATATATATTCACACGTTATTAAGTTTTTGTTTTGTTTTTTTTCATTTTCAGTTTAATGAATTTTTCGTTTACACTTTTTCATTTGGTTTGATCGGTCCAGTTTGAAACCCCAGTAAAAATAACAGAGGGGGCTGTAGTGACCAGCTAGCCATATATAAAGAATGTAGAGTCCACAGTGAGATTAATTATGGGCAAGTGCACCTAATCAATTCGGATGCTAACAATGCTTGGTTTGTTTCAACATTTTCATTTTAGTTAACATATTTTCATTATGATCAATTTTAAAATTCTCATATTATTTTCGCTTTCGTAATTTTATAAAAACTTAAAAGATATCACTTTTTGTTTATATAAATGTTCATAAAAATTTTAAGAAAGTAAGAATCAAAATAAAATTAATTAAGATGTCTTTTCTTATAATTATGATAAAATTATACCAACTGAAAATAATTTATGCTCTGGAGCAGCTTTCATAACACCTTTTCTATTTTCATTTTTATGTTTCTAATATAAATGAGATTTAATTTTTTTCCGTACATATGTACTAGATTTACAACTTATTCGTTTGATATGCTGCCATATTAAGAGTTAATTAATTTTATGTCCTCTTAATAAAAATATATAAATGTAATATGTCTAGGGATTTTGTAAATTAAATCTTAAAGGAAATACAATTATTATTTTATATATTTTACCAATAATTTGAAAACTCTTCACACACTAGTGATATCATTGTAGCAACTAGGAGATGACTTTGGTTTTTGTGGCCACTCTCACCAATTAACTCCCTTTCCCTTTAAGATTACAGAACTAAACTCCATTTGGGATGGCATTATTACCAAGTGTTTTATAGATTCCAAAACCTAATATGACCCACCAGCAAATGATGGTACGAGTGGAGACAAAAAAAAAAAAAAGAGCCATATCTTTTAGTGGAAAGTGAAATAACACGAACCATATTGTTCTTAAAATCGCATCCACTTTCTACTTGTAATAGTAAAACCCAACATAATATGTTCTGCATGTTGACAACTTTCTTAAGAGAGCACTTACTTAGTGTCACAAATGGGGTCACGATGAGATGGAGAAAAGTAAAAATAAGCACTACTACACGAAACGGATTTTAAAACAGAAATTTAAATCGGTTTAAAAAACAAATGGGTGGCATTTTGAAATTATAACAAACTTTTTTAAATCGATTCAAATCCAACTGATTTAAAAAGTCAATTTTAAAAATGAAATAATATTTGCGCCAACTTTTTAAACCTGTTCTAGCAGCACCGGTTTAAAAAGTGGCTTCATCTACATTCACGCGCCTCTCCTTTTCAATTCCAACAGCCTTCTTCTTCCCCATTTCCTCCCTTCTAGCTTTCATCTCCTCCATCCGCCCTTCATTTACTCCATTGAAGCTCTCTTCTTCCCCATCCGCCCCTCATTTTGACGTTGCATTTTAGAGGGAGTAGGAGACGTACGCGCACCGTCATCGTTGCCATGGGACCTGTCCCCATTGCTCCTGCACCGTTGTCACTTGCTGGTTAGTAATTTTAATTTCATTTGGTTCATAATGTTTATATTGGTTCATTTGGTTCATTATGATTTACATTAGTTTACATTGGTTCATTAATTATGTGAATATGCTTGTTTCATTTTTAATATTAATTTGAAATTAATCTTTTATGTTAATTATATTGTTACATGAAATTAATTAATAGAAGTTATATATGGTTGAAAATGTTTATTAATATATATAAGAAAAGTGTAATTCTTTATATGTTTATAAATTTATAAATCTTTAAAGAACAAGATAAATTGTTTAAGTTAATTATTAACTTATATAAATATGTGGTAAGAATTTTAAGTATTGAGGATTATATTACATAAGATAGAATTAAGTGAAGTTGATTATTTTAGGTAAGTTAGTAATAAGTAATGAAAAAGAATAAAAGTAAGAAGTTAATTTAATTATATGTTAGCAATTAATTAATTGTCACTAAATATGATTTAACAAGCTATATGTTCTAAAATATTTATTTATTATAAATTTTAATTATAATATAGTTTGTATATTTATGAGTATTTATTTATTATAAATTTTAATTATAATATAGTTTGTATATTTATGAGTATTTATTTATTATAAATTTTAATTATATAAAATAAACATTTATCCTATGCAATGCACAAGCTAAAATACTAGTATAATTAATGTAATTATATTTTGTTTTAAACCCAAAGTTCTATAATTAATGATATATAGTGCCAAAAACAGACGTCGTCATTGTCTAATTTTGTATGAGATAAGTGAACTCTTGAGCGTTAGATTTAATTTGTTGTCGATTGGATTGCATTACATGAAATTGACATTTGCTTTTGTTATTGAATTTTGTTTTGTGTATAAATTATATGCATTATATTGTGTGCTTAATTATGTGTTATTTTTCTATTGAATTTATGCATTATGAGCGACCCTTAGTTTCCTGTTTGAGATTCAATACAATGATTAAAGTGGTAATTGTTGTATTGAATCTTGAATTGTCCAGTTGGACAGTTTAGAAATATCCATTTTTTTATACTTTATTAATACGTAATGGTTAAATCTTATCGTAAATTTGATTAAATTTCGTTTTACTCATTTTGTGTTGTGTCTCCGAGTGCATACTTGATTGCAGTGAACTTGATGTCACCATTTTCATTTCGTGTACTTCGAGACCAATGCCAAATGCTACCAAAATTTTGTCAAATTTAAGATGAGACTAAACCAATACGTATTAATCAAGTTAAAAAAATGACTTTCTGAATGGGATAGGACCACACCTTGTATTAAAAAAGTGAGATTTACATGCATTGAGATATGGTTTGTGGATCACAGAAGGAAGTTATGGATCGTAGTTGGATTAATTCTAGACGCACAACTGATAAGTATCAAAATGGAGTGAAAGAGTTTATCCAATTCCCTGAAAGAAATGTTCCTGATAGTAGTGGGATCTTTTATTGTCCTTGTGTTAATTGTCTGAATGAGAGACGATTGCAACTTGAGCAAATACAGGAGCATCTCCTTTGTGATGGCTTTTGCAAGAGTTATACAACATGGACATGGCATGGTGAATTGTTAGACATGCCAAGTATGTCTCAAACAGATCAATTTGAAGTACCTATGGATGATCGACTAGAGGACATAATCCGTGATATTGGACCAGAGTCTTTTTAGCGAGCTCAAGTATACGACACTTTATGCAGTGATGCGGATAAGCCTCTATATTTGAGGTGCACTAAATTCACTACGGTTGTCAGCGGTGTTAAGATTAGTGAATGTCAAGACAAGAAATGGGTGGAGTGATAAAAGTTTCACTGAATTACTTGAGTTGTTGAATGAAATGCTTCCAGAAGGTAACACGTTACCAAGATGTAACTATGAGGCAAAGAAGGTGTTGTGTCTGATGGGATTGGAATACAAGAAAATAAACGTGTGTCCTAATGATTGCATATTGTACAGAGAAGACATATGAGAAGTTGACTACACAAAATTCAGAGTACCTGTGTTTAAATGTAAATGGGTTGACAATAACACCGGGGTGCAAACCGATGAGTTAGGGTTCACATTGGTCGATCTTAGCAAGGTAGGTTATAAGGAGGAGCCTTTTATTATGGCATACCAAGCAAAACAAGTTTTTTATGTTAGCGATCCTTTTAACAAGAGATGGTCAGTGGTTCTCCAAGGAAGAACTGTGCATGCTAGTCATGAAAAAGAAGACTCAAATTTCGATTTTATTGAGATTCTTTCTTTCTCAACAAGAATGCCGACTTTTATTGATGAAAATGAAGTGGATGATGTACATGCCACACGTGATGATCATCACGAAGGAATATGGGAAAACATTCACACTTAACAATGTTAGTAACTTATTTATGTTTATATTGTATATTCTTGTTGACATTATATAATTTTTATTATATTGTTTAATTCTTTTTATCGTTATGTTTATCTTTGAAAATTTAAAACTTCTCTAATGACGGTACTGGAAATTTTTTTCTTTTCCAAACAGGTCATGGTTGATTCTTTTGGTAACCCACCTTATGAGTCTACCAGAAAAAAGGGTAGACGAGGTACACGCCTAAAAGAATTGACTCTCAGTCGAGTTGGTGACCATCTGATACCAATTCAGTTTGATATGCTTAATGGGGCACCTGAAGGGGAAAATGCCACAAAATTCATTAGTTTTGTGGGCGTTCTTGCTCGGAGAAAGGTCTCTATCCTTTATGAAGATTGGGACCATGTGGAGGAGAGTGTAAAGAACCAAATATGGCAAACTATCATGGTATTTTATTTCTACAATCTTAAATATATAAATTATATTTAACCATATTATTATCAAACATTAACTATTTAATTTTTTTTTTATAGTTGACTTATGATGTTTCACATAAAGCTATGTTGAGAAAAAAGTTGCTCTCACTTGCGACTGAGTGTTAGAGGGCATTTAAGACACAGCTCACCACGAGATACATATATGAAAAGTTGAAAGACACTTCTCCTTGTGAGAAGTATGCAGTTTTGGATGAGGATACGTGGATAAAGTTTGTTGAAAGCCCAGAGGATTCTATCTTCCAGGTTTAGTTGCAATCATATTTTTCTAATCATACAACAATATTTGATTAATTTTTATTCAATTTAATAGTGTCTTATTATACACAGGAGAAGAGAAAAAAAGGACAAGCGATTGCATCTAAGAATGTCCACCCCCATAGATTGTCTCGTGGGGGATATAAGTTGTTTGAGCAGAAGATGATAACGGAGGAGAGGCAACGTCAACTGGAATCATCGGCATCTGGTTCTATTGCAGATATTGCTCCTCCATCACCACCTCAATGATGGGATAAATGGAAGGTGGCCTGCATACTGCAATCGGGTGGATATATATAGGACGAGACACACATTGTTGTTGAAAAGATTGCAAGTCATTTTTGATTTCAAATTATAATTGTAACGTCATACGCCATATTTTTTACACATTTCTTGAATTAAATGTTGTAGGACTCATTAGTTAAGCAGACCTCATAGGGAACATTTGTTCCTCATGGACGTGAGGATATATTAACAACGGTTATTGGGAGACCAGAGCATCCTGGTAGGGTTTGTGCAGCTGGACGAGGTGTTGGCATTCGTGATTACTACGGACCACCCTCACGTAGTGGGCCCAACTCTATAATTGTCACCAGGGAAGAGGTGGAGCGAATTAGGTAGGAGATTAGAAATGGGCTTAAGGAACAGTTGAGGCGGGAGATTAGAGAGGAGCTGGCATCATTGGGCCTTTCACAACAAAATACAAATGTCCAAACAGAACAAGCTCATACTCCTGTATGTGTCAGCACAAAGGGAAGTTGTGCTGCTGCTGATCCTTCTAGGGAGGAGACTAACACTGATATCCATGAGCAGTGTTAGTTATATGTTGATGGAGAGCCTATTCGTTTAGTGGCCTTTGGGAAAGTATATAACTTGGGGCCTACCATACACCACATGACTATTGAGGATGATATGGCGAGGGTGGTAGTTGAACAAATATGGGATGCATATGCTCAAGTTCCTGTATCCACCAAGGAGGTTTAGATTGTTGGACAGGCACCTAAACAGTTCATTCAATGGCCGAGACGACTTATAAAGGTCACATCAGTCAAGATATATTCATAAGTCATCTTAAATATTTTTTTTGCTATTACAAATAAAAATAACTTGATTGTATTTTATAACTTTATTTTGTATTTACTTTTTTTTATATGATGTTTAACTGTCTAAGAAAGATGTTCCACCCAAAAAATCAGAACCTGAAATTAATCCAATAACACACTTGTGGCAAGTGGCATTTAGTATGGGGACAAATGTTGTTCAAATAGATTGGGAACCAACATTCCTTGGCAGACCTAGTGGTGTAGATCTGTGGATCACCTAGAAGGATGTATTGGAAATTTGTACTGGCAATGACATGCTAAATATCTCAGTTCTTCAATTATGGTAGCTGTAAGTTTAATTTTTTTATTAATCTCTTAAATACGCATTTCAATATTATATTTAATATTCATTTGTATATTTTAGATACATGCATCGTCTTTGTCTCTTAAAGGGTTGGGAGAATATATATGGATTTATTGACCCATTGCCTATTTAGAAGATAGGGAATAAGGATGAAGATTCTCAGGCCTACATTTAGAATTGGATGTATAATGGACAAAAACAATATTACCTAACACCATACATGCATTGGTAAGTACAAGTTATTTCTTACCCAAATGATTTTAAATGATTTTTGAATCTCATCACATATATTCTTTTTGCAATGCAGCTCGCATTAGTAATTGTTAATTATTTGTTCTAAGGACAATACTATGGCCTTATTGTGTTCGTTACATAAGAAGCCTAACAAAGATTTGAAACAACTAATAGAAAGGTAATTCTTTATTTATAATATATTTCATTCATGCTTTATATTATTATTATGAAACCTATAACATGTCTTGTATATCTATTTTTTAATCAGAGTCATGATTGGATATCAAACATTGGTGGGTAGGCACGTGTCACTACGGAGGAAGCCTAGTTGGTTTCTTCCTTATGTAAGTAATTTACAATTTGTAATTGTTTTTACAATCATTTCTAAAAAAATTCTCATATGGTAGGCTAACAAACAAGTAGGGAGCTATGAGCGCAGATATTATGTTATGAAACATATGTTGACCATAGTTTCAGCAAATATTGTAGATTCATGGGACGAGGTAATATAATTTTTTTTTAAGTTACAATAATACTTATTATTGTAGGTGGTTGACTAATGATTTATCTTATTTTTTGTTGTTACAGTTATTCATTGATAGGGAACCATTCCAGCGTGAGGACTTGCTAGACATCCATCGACGTTGGGCCAAATTTTTTTGTTGAAATAAGTAATAGATAGTTTGTTTAGAATGACATTAGAGAGAAAAGAATAGTAGTTTTTATTTCATATGTTTCAAATATGTTATGAAGTTTTGTTGGTTAATAAATGAATTTTGAATTCTAATAAATGAATTCTCTAGTTGTTTCTGTGGTATCTGTCTGTATCAGGTTTTGGTTGTATCTGTGAAAACAATGATGGTATTTAAAAAAAATGAAACCTTTTAAATCGGTTGTGCATTAACCGATTTAAAAAGTGAACTTTTTTAAAAACTCTACTTTTTAAGTAGAGTGAATCGATTTAAAAAGTTTTTTTACATCGGTTCGTTTAACGGAATGTTAATTTCTTTTATATTGGCTGTATCTAAACCAGTTGTAAAACCAATTTAAAAAGTCATTTTTAACCAATTTAAAAAGCCTTTTCTGTAGTGGTGAAGGAGTCTCCACCATCGTTATTAAGAAAAAATGTATGGAAAAACACAAAAAGAAACGGCCTCAAACCAAAAATGGATTCGAGAGTTAGTTATGTGTAGGGAAAGTGTTAGTACCCTACGACGTCCGTCTAAAAGATGGTTATCCTTAATTAAATGTGCAAAATTAGATAGCTTTTAAGATATTTATTTTACCCCTAAAAAATTTCTATTTTATTTATTTTCAAATTTTATTATTTTTATTTATCAAAAGAATTTTACTTAAGAAGAAAATATTTTATTTTAAAAAAGAAATTAATTTTATTATTTTTTGAGATTGATAGGAGTGGGCCCTTGTTCCTATGTATCCTCCGGTGTAATAAAGAATCAGATTCACATAGTTCTTTGTAGAAAATCATTTTGGGGGGTGACTTTTATTTTTTTGACATAGTTTTTTGACTTTTATTTGTAGAAAATCAAACTCACGTAGTTCTTTGTAGAAAACTAGACTCCCATGGTCATAGCACGATAGTGGTGCAAAGGTCGCATTAGTATATCAGCATTGCAGTGGTGAAGGAAACCAATGCGAAGGTCATTTATGAATCTGCCTCGCGGTAGTGATGAGAGATAGGGGCTTAGAAGGACGCTGACGCTAGATTGCATCGCAGAGGCGTAAGAAGTCTAGGAGCCCTATGCGATGGTATTGATGCTATTTTGCGTCACAACAGAGATGCGAGGAATGGTGGAGAGCACCGCGACCTTGATTTGCCTCACACTTGTGGCGAAAATGCGTCAAGAAGTTTCAAAGAATGATGGCGTGGAGTAGCATTATGGCGGTGACATTATAGAAGAAGGAGTGCGATGTTTTATTATTATATTTTATTTATTATATTATTATTTGTATTATTTATTTGTGATAAAGATCTGTTGATGTTGAGTAAAAAAATGGTGAAATGAATGTGTCGTCTACACATACAGCCTTGGCTTATGGTTGATTTTAATATGGCTGTAGAAAAGGAATTGAAATCTGTGTGTTGGATTTATGGAAACTTGTGTGTGATGGTGAGAGTGCATAAAATGTTCGAGTAGATGAATGATAAGAGCATGCATGAATGAATTTGTGGTATAGTATTGACGCTTGTGAGATCATGTGCTTCTATGTGATGTAAGTGTAGAGAATGTGAGATGAGTGGTACAGTGAGATGTGTTAACAAAGGACATAAACAAATGGGATACATTGATGCATAAGGATGCAGTATTAGTGTGCAAAATGCAAATGGAATGGAAACAAATTCACAAAATGAGAAATCAAATAACAACAAACTGTAAACAAGAGATTAAACCGATAAAGAACTACACAATCAACCAAATAAATAATGGTAGCAAAGAAAGGGAAGAGGTTATACCTCTATGGCTTCCAACAAGAAGAATAGAACTCAACAAGGTGTCTCTGTGAGTGCAAAGTGAATGACAATGAATCTTGTAAGACAAAAGCTCCCTCGAAAAGGGGTTTAGATAGCCATTAGCATAAATTTTCTTTCAACAGTTTTTAATTTTCAATTTTTTTAAAAATCAAAAGTAGTTGTAACAAACCTTTCCAGAAGGTTCTCCTGCTCTCCCTTCTACTCCTCCCTCATCCCTTCTCTTTTCACTTTTTATTTTCTTTCATGTTTTAGCTTTACTAAAATGGGCCTAGCCAAATACTTTCTTTTTCATTTCATTTGTTTTTCTTTATGAATGGGCCTCTATACATGCAAACCCAAAAAACAAAACATTTTTTAAAACCAGTTGCTCCCTTTTATTCATTTTTAAAATTTTGATTTTCTCTTCTCTCTCTTTTTATGAACTTAAAACACATTAACCCAACAAGCAAAAACTTAAATACTTACATTTACCTCTTTCTTCTTTATATATATTTTTTATTACCCCGAATAAAATTTAGTGTTCACACTTAACTTAAACTTGTATCTTTTATAATTGCAAAGGGAAGTAAGTTTGTTTCACTATTAATACCCGGCTGTTTATTATGCATATAAATCAGATGAGCCATTAGTGAATTTATCATCAATAAGACAATAACCTATCATCAATCTTCTTAGAAAAAGTAACATCTTCATTATCAAATATTTTTTATTTTACAAAAAAAAATTGTCATATACTAGTGAAAAAAAATGTTAGACACTAAAATTGTTTTATAGGATAATCTCTTTTAACGGAAAATTATTTTTTAACATAAACATTATGAGTTTATGTTAATAGTATTTTGTTTATCATAGTATATATCATTTATCTATATTGACAAAATTTTCATATGATGCATCATACTACTAATATAAACTTATACTAACAGACGAAGATTATACCAACAAATATAAATCCAATGCCTAATTATTAATATATGACATTTTTATATTGTTACTTCATTTATATAGAATACAAATATTTATTAAATACTTATAAACTTACAAATAATATATTAATAATTTAATAAATGACTGAAGTTTAAATTTTTATATTTTTAAATAAGACAAATCTAAATTTTAAATTTAACTCATTTAAATAAATTAATCAAAACTTAAACAAAATTTTAAATAAATTACATTTAAAGTTTAGATATTCTTCGATTGGTTTACATCCTTATTCATTATATTTGTTTAAAGGTGGCAAAATAGATCTAGCCTGATGGGCTGGCCTGATGGCCTAATGGGCTAGGCAAGGCTATTGAATTTAAAGCCCAAAAAAAGGGGCCAATTTGGCCTGGCTAATGGGCCAAGCTAAGCTCATAAAATGTAGGTTCAAAAATCAACGAACTTATTTGGCCAGATATTATTTATTATTATTATTATTTTAATTTTTTTGTAAAATTTATATAAATTTAGGCAAAAATGGGTCAATTTAGGTCGACCTGATGGGTTAGGCCAAGCCAACAAATCTATGGCACATAAGAGTTTGGGACCCCCACCCCACCCCACTTTTTACATCTTGGCTTGTTGGGCCCAAACCAAGTTGGGTGGCTCATTTGCCACCTCTACATTTGTCATTCCAATTAAACTCTTCAACTATTATATATAATGTATCATTTTATTATAAACTATAAAATTATACACGAAAGTTTATATATAAATGAAACTTACATAATTTTTGTAATTCCTAATAAATTTTAGTTAATAATAAAATTTTTTAAAAGAGTATATTGATAGTATTTATCTTCTATTTAACATTTACTTTCTCTTATCTTGTTTCCAGAGGTTATATAGTTTACTAGTCACATTAGTATCAATATATTGGACAAATATGAGAAAAGCACATTATTATGCATAATGTGTTTAATGTACAAACTTGGATTGTGATGAGACCACAATCCTCTTGAATTAGAAAAGAACTAAATGGTGTAATTTTCATTTGACAAGTTAATATTTACTTTTAGAAGGTGTTTGTATGGGAAAAGTTTTCAAATTTTTAAGAATTTGAAGATGGAAATATTAGTTTCGTTATTACATATGTCAAATATGAAAAAAAAGACTGAGTCGCAAACTAGCTTTCTCTCTTTAAGATGTCTCACGACTCTGCTTGAATAGTGCAGCAATGTATAACCCTATTATCTCGGGATAAAATAGCCCTCCAAAACTAAGTTAGGGCAATCTTTGTGCATTAAAGAACCCAACAAACCAACTCCCACAAAAAAGCTCAAGACTGCTCAAAATAAAAATGGGAAAACACAATTTTTAGGAAACAATCCTCACTCTTTCATATTTTTTTTTCTTCTCCAATTAGAACTCGGGAACAATATTTTTATAGTATGAAAATCATAATCATTCACTTAAATGGTGTTAAAAACCATTAAACTAGATTAATAGGCTTAATCATCACTTAAATGGTATTAAAACCATTAAACCAGATTAATTGGCTTAATCATTCACTTAAATGGTGTTAATAACCATTAAACCAAATTTTTTTTAACAAATCATTCAACAATCCCCCACTTGATTTTAAAAACATTTCATCAAGCAATAAGGCAATACAACATAAGATTGAGCATAAGCAATGGTGTCTGTAGACTTGAATCATTATATAGTGATGATGTTTTAGATTATACTAGAGTGACTTATAGTCTCGAACTCTATCTCTACAACATCATACACACAATCTTTCATGGTGTAGTCTAAAAGCTCGTGGATTACAGTTATACAAATATATCCTAGAATAGTGAATGCTCTAGAGAAATTTGCCTAAAATTCTACAGGACTCACTTCCAATTCACATAAGTGAGTCTATCAATAGTACTTGAGTAGCTAAATTGTTGAGACCAAATCCCTCATAAGATAAGATTTTAATGATAACAAACTATTAAGAAGCAAATTCTAAGTCCTCTAAACTGTAGTCACTAATGGTTTGCTTTGTGATGTGATTACAAGAACAAGACTTGATGAGAACAGCACAAGAAGCATGAACAAAACTCGAGAAGTATCAATTGGAAGTATGTCAAAATTCAAACATAGGAATTGCTCATCAGAAGCAGCCCTACCAAAAGAAAATATGATTAGAAGCACACTAGATTGAATATGTTTTTAGAAGATCAAAGTGTGGCAAGATCAAAAGCTGTGTATTATCAGAAGCATGGTCAAGAGAATATTTTTGGTCAAATGGCAAACATGACAGAAGCTGCACAAGACTAGAAGCATTATTAGAATATGCAAGACTAAATAAAGAATGAGATATTGATATCTGCATTATTCAGAAACAATAACAACAAAAGAATCATGCTTAGAATTAAGCTGTCAAGTGTTTAGAAGCATAAATCTGGCTGAAAACATCAAGTATTGATGCAAACGAAGCAACCAGAAGAAGAGGGGACTATTGCACAAACATTGTAGTATCCAATAACATGCTTGAGAAGTATTATGCGGAAATCAATCTTTAAAAGTAGCATTCTTGATAGACTTTAGGAGTTATCAATGAATGACTTACTAGAAATCCAACTTACACTAACTGTCATAAGTTTTATCAAGGAAGAATAAGAAAGCAAAGTTAGAAAAAGTCTAAAAGCGGCAAAAAAGACAAAGAAAACAATTACAAAGGCCAGTTGTGTGAAAAAAGACAACTCAAATAGCTTTTGACCAAGTTTGAACAGTCTTCAATAGTTATAAACGACTAGTTTAAGGCACTAAACCTTTATAAAAGGATTGCTATTCGAAAGAGATCAGTGCAAGGAAGCAACACAATGTAGTGGATGGTAAAATTAGGAAATTTATGCTTTTAAAGAGTGAAAAGCTTACTTCTAATAAGTCTCTTCATTAGCCAAACACTCTAGTTCTGTGTCCATCATTTTTTGCATCTAAAAAAGAGTGTAAAAAGCTCTCAGTATCATTGTGTAAGGTGAGCAAAGAGAGTACTAAGGTCTGTCTAGCAAACAATAAATCTAAGAGAGGAAACTCAAAGATCAGTTAGGAGACTAATGCTTCTAGAGTGAGTTTGTAAGAACAGTTGGGTCAGTTGTGAATTGTAACAGTTGTTAAGCTATAGGTTTAAGTTTGGAGAGACTTGTGAAAGAATACTTGGCTGTGAGAACCTGCAAAAGTGAGAATACTAGTTTTGTGATTTGCAAAGGTGAGAATATTAATTGTAAGCCTGTAGAGCTGAGAATACTAGTTGAAGACCTGAAGAGGTGAGAATACTTAATGTGAGCAGCTTGTAGGGGCTTGAGAAGAATATTGGTTGTTGTAGCCTATAGAAGCTTGAGAAGAATAATAGAGTGAAAGCCTGTGGAGGCTTGAGGATAAAAAATACCTGTGTAATTGGTGCAATTTCTAGGGAAAATCCTAGAGGAGAAGGGACTGAATGTAACCTAAAGTTGAGGGTTTTATAGTATAAAAATCTCTGTGTGCAATATCCTTTCTTACATGCTTTTCATCTATTTATTGTAAGTTTGCCATTCAACTTCTGATTTTTGTTTTAAAGTAATCTGAATTGAATTTATTTAAACCAAGTTAGATAGTTTTCTAAAACACTAATTTATTAGTTTAGAATCAACAATACAAATTGCTAAAATAGACAATTATTCTTAGTTCAGATGCTGTATTTGAGAGAAACTATTTTTTGAAACTAGCTTCTCAACATTGAGTTATACTCTCATCATTTATGTTATGCTTCAATTGTGAGAAAAGTTTTCTTGCTATTAACAAATTTGATTGTGTAACACCCTAAATTTCAAGTACTAGAAAGAAGCCATGAGGTAGCTCTTAATAGGACACTTCTCATGTGTTACTGAATAAAAGATGCCTTAAGAGTTATTATTATTATTATTATTATTAATTCTGCGTTATGGTGTTGTTATTATATTATTGTTATTATTATTATTATTGTTGTTGTTGTTGTTGTTGTTGTTACCTTAGTGATAAAAATTAGTAGGAATGTTTTCATAGAACCTAAAAGAGCATCTAAAGCCTAACAGGGGACTAAAGCCCACTAAGTTACATACCTACCCATATGTTATAAGAAGGGAACAGGGAAGGAGAATTAGATTTAGCCGTCACAAAATAGAAAAAGAAAGAAGGTAAAGAGAATGAGGAGAAAAAGAAGAAGAAGAAGAAGAAGAGAAAGAGGAGGAATAGAAACCGGAGAACCCAAGCCCTAGAACTTAGCTTTGTATGTTCCTAAAGGTGAGTGCTCTCCCCCATGTCTTTCCTTGTCCTTTATGTTGTGCTTGTTTATCTATTTACCTTTTCCCCCTTTTTATGTCTAAGTTAGGGTTTTGATGGGTTTTGAGGGGATTGTGAGAAAGTGAAGAGTTTATAGATTAGATTGACTAATTATCAAGGTAGAAGAAGTGAATGAAAATTTAATTATTTGTTTTGGAGTATTAAAAAGCTAAAGATAATAGGAAAAAGAAATCAAAATTCGTACCTCGGATCTGCCCGGTAAGGTTAGATAGTTGCTAAGGGACTTATTTTCAAAAACTGCACTTTGCATTGGTGCTGAGCGACTATGTTGTCCGTCGGGCACGCGGACCTGTCGATGGGATACACAACCCGCCAGGCGTGCTGGGTCCTCACCCAAATCCGCCGGGTGGGATGCACAAGCTTGATCGTCGGGCGGCCCTCATGGCCCACTAAGCATGTACGACCTTGGCTATTTGTTTTTGTGCTTGTGAACTTTCTTTTGTAGTCTTTAACTTATTGTTGCTTCTCTTTTTTATGCCTTATTGAGTTTATATTGTGTAATTGTTATTTACCATGAGAAAACTGAGTGTGATATGAAATTGTGCCAATGTTTCATGATAAAAGCCTATGAAAAGCTGTAAGCATTGTATGTGACCATGAATCATAACATTTGAGTTATGTAATGAGGAAAGTGTGTAGGAATTTGGTTGGTGGAGGCCGTGATGGGTTATCTAACCTTAGCCTTGGGGGTTATCCGGTTGGGAAAACTCCAATGGTCCATGCTGATCCCATGAAGTCGAGGCGTATTGGCAAAACTAGGTAACCCTGACTAGTCACTAGAGGATATCATGCTAGTTATGGGTGCGAAAGGCAAAGGCATCAGTACTGATGACACTTCTTATGGTCATGCATTTACTCCTAGTCTACTTTCCGAAAAGTTTAAGTTGGTACCACATGTGCATGAGTAGTGGTTTAGGAATATAGCATGCATATACATCTTGTTGTAGTGTGATAAGTTAAAGCGTGCTACGTTATAACTATGTGAAGTCTATGTGACTTTCTTTATAAGCAATTGATGTAGTGTGTACACGTGTGAAAATATAATTGTTTCTTGTGATGAAATGTCAAAGTTATGGATATGCGATCATATTATACATGTCTATTGTTCTTGTTTTATAAAACAAAATGTGGTGTATGTCTAGTTACTAGGCAAATGATGTGAAATAAATATATGCTTGTAATTAGGATTATCTTGCTACCTTATGGATATGTGAGAGGCTAGACCCTAGGATGGTGTTATGAGGGTTATAGTTGGATAATAATAATTGTGACAGAGATAGAGAAAGGGTGAATTCCCATATGGCGTAATAGAAAGGTATGAGACTAGTAATAGAAAACAAAATGAGAGTATTAAGGTAAGTGTTAAGGGAATGTCAAGGGTATTTTAGAATGTTTGTAGCCTTAGACTTGACCCTTAGAGACAACTTTGAATATCAAAAGGAAGAAAAGTAAAATTTAAACATGAAGAATTTAAATACTAGAAAGGGTTTTGGGTAAGAAAACATAAATAATGAGGATGAATTCTTAGGTTGAGAATGAGATAGTAAGCTTGTATAATAGTTGTGAGAAGGAGAGAGGAGTTAACAAGAAGTATTGACTGTTGAAAGGTGTAGACTCGACCATAGGTATGGAGAATTATGAGAGACCTAGTGAGGCTAAAGCCATGAGAGATAAGTGATGAAGGTTGTCCGAGTGAAAGAGTTTTACCTAGCAGTAGAACACTTAAAGCACTCACTGAGACATTATGTCTCACTCCTTTAAGTTTCCCTTTTTTTAGGATACAAGTGAAGATGTGTGTAGATGGAGCTTGGAGTCACGTGCAAGAAGACGTAGTCTAGTTTACATTGTTTCATTGTATTACTCTTTATGTTTTGTATGACACCTTCAGGTGATAGATGAGGTGTATTACGCATGTATGGTATTTTATTGTATTATTCTTATATAAATATAATTATATTTATGAGTAGTATATGCATGTTGTTTCTATGTTTTTAAGTCCTTTTTTTATTCTTAGAAATTTAGACTTAGTTATGGTAATACCCCTTAGAGTGTTGCATTAGTGGTATCAGAGCTGGTTGTCAGTGTCTCAGAAAGGGCTACCTACGGAGAGTTCTGACTAGTGGAGGGTTCTGACCAATAAGGAAGTTGAGTGAAGTGTCATCGAGTGAAGTGTCGTAGAGTGTGAGCTGCCAAGTCGTTGAGGGCGATGCCATAATACGAACTTTAGAATTATGAGGTGTTACAAATTGCCAAGAAGCAACTTGACCATAAAAATCAGAAGCTATTTTTGCTTGTGCAAAAAAATGCATAATTTGTTAAGTGTCACTATTCAACCTCCCTTCTGATGACTCTTTATAAGTACCCCACACTCCATGTAGAGTATAGAACTCATTAAGAATAATTCATTAATTCAACCTTTCAACACATGGATCTTTCTTAACTAGGTGAACTTTATGAACTCTCAAGGATCCAAAAAGTTCATCTAGAGATAAGGTCTTCATGTTACGAGCTTCCTAAATTTAGTGCTTTTTGGTTCCCACACTTTTGAGGAGGCTATCCAAGATCTTTAAATTGTTTTTTACTTTACTGAACTCTTTTCAAACAACTTAAAGACCATTAATAATGGTTTAGAAACGTCCAAACATTTCGTCAATGGCCTCATAATCTTTTATGCTAAACATTTTGTAATACCCATTAAAGTATTAGTTTTTCTCAACTTAACATCATTAGTTCGATCATGTGTGACTTCAAAGGCATCCCATATCTCTTTTACTATCTAGTAGCTATAGAACTTCTTATACTATGCTTTAGATAAAGCGTAGGTAATGAGGTATCTAGCTCTAGCATTTAGTTGCATTTTATTGTAGTCTTCTTGGCTTCATTTACCTTTAGGAATAGGAACTCCATCTTTCACTGAGCATGGAATATCTCCATCAGTTATAATATTTTAGAGATTATAATATGTTGACTTGATGAACATCTCTATACAATCATGCCAATAGGGATAATTTTCTCTATTAAGGCTACGGGACTTGATATGGAAGTTCATTTAAGGCAAAAATTGGTTTTTAGGATTTGATATAGCAAATCTTTCTCCTCAAACATTGCTAGGTGCTTAACCTTTAGAGGTTGAGCTTTTAAGTATGTTTCAAATGTTTTTCACAAATCCTTTGTTTAAACCAAAGTTGTTATAAGATGAATTGATTGTCTAAGTGAAAAAAGATGACTTTGCCTAAGAACTTAAGTATTGCAAATAATAGACGAAGTAAATAATTCAATTCCTTGATATTTAAGCAAGTTAAATAAGGTAAGCAAATGAAATATAACACCAGAGATTTATATGGGTTCATCTTACACAGACTACATCTAGTCCTTGACTTTCCACCAAGAGTTCCACTAACAGTCAACCATCATTACAAGTATTCTTTTGCTTTAAGTCTTTTCAAGCTAACATACAAGTATTCTTTAACACTTGCCTCTTCAAGCACTTAAAAAATATTGTTTCTTAGCAAAGCCTCTTTAGACTTTCTAGCAATTTCACAAAGAAATGCTTGGATAAGATCACTAGCTAATCATCTTATTATACAGATGTGCAATTTTTAACTTAGCCTTTACACTTATAAATGAAAATGCTTAAATACTAAAAAAAACACTTAGAATTAGCTTTAGATAACTTGTACACACTATTCATTCTCAATTTTTTTTCTTCATCTTGTTATTTAAGCTTTTATAGAGAGAAAGAAAGATATCCATTAAGAATCGTTGTGAGCTTCTCTTTGGTTTTCTCAATATAAACATTAAGGCATTAAATGTAGCATTTAAAGCTTTCACCAACCAACTAAAAAGGATTTGATAAAACATGGTATTTATCTTTCCTTTCTTGTATTAATGTCATATAGCAAGGGATAAATACCAAAGGTTTGACTTCTATTCTCATTATTTGAGTCTAGTTTCATTCCTTTTGTATGATTCCTTGTTCTTCATTTAAGTCTTTTGATAAAGGATGACGAAGGGCCATGAACCTTTATAGGGGTTACTAAGGAAGGGGTATGAATACCATGAATAATTTTCAACTGTTAAAGGAGTTACAAACAACTTATTGATGCATCATAATAGGATTATTTTATAATCTCCATTTTTGTCATAATTTCTCCAAAAATTTCAACTTCTTTAAGACAAAAATAACCTTGTAGGATTAATTTAAATAGGGTCTTTCTCATTGTTATTTTCATCGAAGAATCAAGTGAAGTTTTTTTTTTTTTTTTTTGCATATTTGATAGTGTTATCTCTTTTTTGTCTTGAGTCTTCTGAGCCATTTTGGTATTAGAGCTTGATTCTATATTTCAGTGTCGAGTTTGAGTAAGAGAAGTTTCAAAAGGTAAAATAAACTTTAGGTTATAGAGTTTCACTACCACTGGAAGTTGCACTACATCAATTACTACATCAGCACTGAAGTATTTAGTCAAAGATACATCAACCATTCTCTTGCTACCATCAGCTACATACGCTACATTAGTGTCCCTATTTTTACAATTTTATCAAAATCTCAAATTGATGCCTTAACTTTTTCAAAATTTTATTTTGACCCAAAAACTTTACCTAAATTACACTTTAGCCCCATTTTTTCCCTTACCAAAACATCTCTAATCTTTCGAAATCCTTATTTTTCACCTAAAAAAAATTCAAATACCTCCAAGACAAAGACTTATCCATGAAATTGAGATGGAAGAAATAGGATGTTAAATCCAATGACTTCAAGCCATATGTGAAGCCCAACAAGCCCAAATAGAAGAATAAAGAAAAAATAAAATGATGATTCCAGCAATGATTTATCTCCCGTTAGTAATTGGCGTAATTGAAAGTAAATGTTTCGAAGCAATGATGTCATATTAAGATTCCAAATTTCAAAGGTACACTCCAACTTGATGAATTTGCAAATTGGTTACCCAAACTGTTGAACATGTGTTTGAGTATAAGGAAATGCCTAAGGGGCAAAAAGTGAAAATTGTTATTATGAAAGTAAAGAAGCATGCTTCCATATGATGGGAGAATTTTAAGAAAAGTGTGAGCAAAGGAAAAAGCAAGATAAAAGCAAGATAAAAGCTTAAGAGAAAATGAGACGCAAGCTCATACGTAAGTTCTCACCTAACCACTATTATCAAGATAACTTTATTCAATTGTAGAACTTGCAATAAGAGACTTTGTCCATAAAAAGGTTTACCAGGGAATTTGAAAAGCTCATGATGAAATGTGACATCCAAGAAAAAGAGGAGCAGACAATAGTTGCCTAGTCCAACTTCAACAATATTGGACTTTACATGATGTCATTCATCCAACCATTAGAATTAAGAAGCACATCCCAAGTAGTCTTCATATCAACCTCTTTCCTTCACTGGAAATCCTTCTAACCTATCAAATACAACCTCATCTAAGCCTACCAAAGAGATCAATCCTAAAATACCAAAGTGTTTTCAGGTGCCAAGGATTTTGGCCACATATCTTCTAATTTTCCAAACCGTAAAACTATCATTGTCATTGAAAGAGAAGTTCATAAAGAATCTAAAAAGGATAAAAAGTCAATATTTGATTAAGAAGAGCTTGTATATGATGAAGAGTTCACTCTTGCTGGTCATGGTGAATTATTGGTGACTAGACAAAGCCTACACACATCTCCAACAAAAGAATAGTCTTGGCTAAGGCCCAATATTTTCCACACTTATAGCACTACCATAGGCAAAGTATACAATGTTATCATACACAATGAAAGTTGTGAGAATTTAGTATCAAACTACATTATAGAGAAGTTGAAGTTGCCAACACATAAACATCCACATCTATACAAGATGCAATTATTTAACAAGGTAATTGAGGTAGAAGTTTTTAAACCTTGTCTTATGTCTTTTTCAATTTGCGGGAAATATCAAGACGTGGTAGAATAATGTTGTTCCCATGGATGCATGTCATCTTCTTCCTAGAAGACATTAGCAATATGATTATCATGCCTTGTATGATGGTTATACATATACTTACTCCTTTGAGAAAGATGGAGCGAAGATCAAGTTTGTGACTTTGTTGCCTAATAAATTCAACCATTGTCATGCCTAACTTTTTACTCCCTAAATGGAAGTTGTCAGATTTGAGACTATCAAGAAATTATACCAAGATTATGCAAATCCTGACTTGAGAACAAGTCTTGGCCAACCTAGGAGGGATGATAAAGGATAATGAGGGGCCATGAATTGTTGTAGTGGTTACTAAGGAATGGCCATGAATACCATGAATAATTATCAATTGTTATAGGAGTTACAAGCAACTCATTGATGCACCATAATAGGATTGTCTTGTAACCTTCATTCTTGTCACAATTAATCCATAATAGGACAAAAATAGCCCTATAAGATTAGTATAAATAAGGCCTTTCTCATTGACATTTGCATAGAAGAAACAAGTGAAATTCTTTTGCATATTGGAGAGTGTTTCCTTTGTCTTGAGTTTAGAACCATATTTTATATCCAATCTTTGTTTTGTGTTTGTAAAACATAGGAAAAACACAAGAAGAGGGGTTGAATTGTGTTATTAAAAAATTTCGCAAAACCCTTTTCAAGAACGTTTCATCTGAAGTGTTAAACAAAAGATTTTCAAAGGATTTTTTAAAGAAGGATTAAGGAAAATGTAAACCAAAGAAACATAAGGAGTTTATATTGGTTCGTCTCACCCCAGAGACTACATCTAATTCTTAGCAAACCACCAAGTCCTACTAATAAAAACACGATACAAATATTCTTTTAACCAAGCCTCTTCAGGCTCAACCCAAGTAATCTTTAACTTGCCTCTCCAAGCAAAAATCCAAGCATTCTTTATCAAAGCCTCTTCAGGCTTTTACCAATTTCTTAGTGAAATGGTTGAATGTGAGTTGTCTCACTTAAGTTAACGTCTTATCAGACGAATGTACAATGAAGCTTAGGGAAGGGTTTATAAGTAATGAATTTAGAGATTATAGAGTGAGAGAAAGTTTTTCAAAAGGTCCATGCACTGACTATATTTGAGACTAAGGTCTCTTCTACTATTTATAGGATTCTTCAAAAAGTGTTCGTTGTGAGTGCTTCAGGAGACATCCTTCATCTGGCATTGTAAAAGCAGAAAAGAGTCGTTGGAGTATTAAATGTAGCATTTAATGTCTTTCACCAACCAGTCACTCTAATAAGATAAAGCAATTTGCTTTTCTAGCCTTTCTCGTACTCAATCTTGTGGTAGTGGGCATATTTGCTTTTCATACTGACATCTGCACACAAATTCCTTCTTTTATACATAAAGTAAGCTCTTATGAAGGATATGTACATAGACATCTTTTCTTTCAAGGTGGTTTTCTCTTTTTCAACAAAAGAACTTAGATCAACAAAGCATCGTTTGAAGGAGTTAGTTATTGAATATTTTAAGAGAAAGAAAAAATGCGTGGGCAGACGATAATGAAGACATGCAGTAATACCGAGTAAACAGACAATTGTTCAATAATACTGTTTGTTATTATCAAAATAAAATGAGGGTCATAAATTCGTCCTTTATCTTAACAATCTCCCACTTTTTGATGATGGCAAACATCTTTATATATAAAAACATTTTTATGGCATAAGTTTTAGCAGACTACATTTTTCATGTAGAAAGTTACTAATAACTTTAGTCAGGTAGACGTAATATCAAAAAGCATAACTAAGTAAATACTGAGTACTGAATACTGATTGTAATATAATTTTAATTTGTTGTTTTGAACATAAAAGAAAATAGGATAAGAAATACTCCTCCTACAACTGTGCTCCCCCTTGTGATGTTCTGTTCTCCTTTTTGATCTTCTTCTGTTTTCTCCCCCTTTTGGCATCATTAATCAGAAGATTCAAAGTTTGAAGGTGTGGATGATGAGCCGAGGTCTCCTTTGAAGCATTTCGCTAGTTTTGTAAGCAAAGCTTCCGCTTACTTGCACTTCTTGCTTTCCTTCACAAGTACAACTTCAAGATGTTGAACAATCTAATTTAATTCTTTGACTTCTTGTCAAACTTCTGAAGGTTCTAGAGCAGGAGTAGAGCTATTAGCTTCATCTTCTGTAGGTTCTTCTACAAAACAAAAATTGAAGACATAGGGGACAAGGGGTCCATAGAACCAGAAGTGTCCTATGGATAGGGAAACTTCAAAAGTATTGCCATTTGTGGAGAAGAAGATGTAGGTCTGTGGGTAATTTAGGGTAAGCTGGTTATAGGGGTTAGGGGGTAGAAGATGACGGAGCTGGAAAGACTTGCACCCAGTGGCTGGTTGGGCGTATAGCAGCTTGGTGACTTAGGGTGGTCTTCTCCTCGGCAGTCAGACCTGAAAAGTGCTTAAGGGCTTTGACATGTTCTTATAGCCTTTATCGGTTTGAGCTCCATAAAGTCTCTTTTCCTTTTAAAGCAGCTAGTTGTTTAGGGGAAAGCGCTCCTTTTTTGATCATCAAATGTCTCTTAGGGTTGCGTCTGAACTTAGGCTCTTTGCCTTTACCTATAAACAGATTTTGACAATTGAACTTCTTCTGACAGCAAATGCGAAAGGTTGTCCATGGCTTTAGTAGAAGTGATATTCATCTTGCCATGAGTCTAGGCGAGCCTAGCTCAAGGTTAGGACACCTTTTCTCGCAGATTGCATGTTGTAGGGAGATCTACATTTTTTCTCGGCTGTCTTTTGGACGAATGGCAAGAGGATAGGTCTTGATCTTCCCATGGCAGAACAGATAGATGATCTTGGGCTTGTAGTTATATGTTCTGCACATGATTAGATATTCAAAATAATTGTACTGGATCATAAACAGAAAGATGTGGCAAAGGATGTCCTTTGTCTCCAAACTTCGTATCCAGGGGGAATTTGGTCCTGATAGAGGTAGGGTAGACGAAGATAGGCGCATATGATAGTGTGTTGTACCCTTCCTCCCAAACATATGGTTGAATGTTTAGCTTATAGGAAAGAGCAGGGGTAGCTTCTCCATATTCAACCATTTTTTCTACATACCCGTGGTGCACTAATAATGGCCATTCTTCTTGAACAATTGTGGTTCACATCCTCAAATTGTTGACTTCACCTAGTACATAGTTGATTAGAGCTTAAAGAATCTCTAGGTCAAAGGGCTCTGGTGTTTGATACTTTGTTGACTTGTCGATGCTTTGAGTTTTAGAATATTCAAATTGGGCATTATCTCGTCGAAGGCGTTCGGAAGGAAGAGTCTCTGATCGGTAGAGATTAGGTGAAGCTTCGTCTATCATAGGTTCAGTCAATCCTCTAAACAAAGGGTCTTCAGCTTTCGACAGACGAAAAGTAACAACTCTAGCTGTCTGAACATTGCTTAGTCTGGCCGTGAGATTTGTTGTAAGGCATTGGAAGACTTGTGAGATTGAGACAGATTGAGGCACTTGCCATAAGAAGGATCTTAACAAATTCTGTCTGGAGGTAACCATGATGTCTTCTTGAATGAATAATTCTTCTTCATTAGGCTCCTTAGGGACTGTTTGTAGCGAGTACTCAATGATTGATTAAAGCATCGCCTCCTCAATCTGCTCTTCTTCTTGAACAAAAGCTTATTTTCTTCTTCCTTCTTCTTATTCTTAGCCTTCTTTGATTCGACTTTGGCTATTCTCAACTGCTTTGCCTCTTGTGCCCTTGTTTTGGGTTCTTTGATTTTCTTGGGCTTTAAAAACACTTTGGGTGGTTTGGCAAGGTCAAATGCTTTAGTGGCAACAGGAAGTGGTGGTGGTTATTCTGATGTTGGTTTAGGGATGGCTGTGTGTGAGGGTGTAAGAAGTTGTTTAATAGGGAGGTTATCGTTTGAGTCGGGTTAGGGAGTTGGTTTAGATCTCAGATGAATGGTAAGAGGCTTTTGTTTTTTAAGTGGAAGAGTTGTTTGGTCATGTGTTTGTGGTTGTGTGTCTTTGTGGGATGGTCTTTTGATGGATAGTTTAGGTTTGTGGGATTTAGTCTATTTGGGTTGTGGTTAGGTTAGTAAACATTTCGTCTGTGGTGGAGGTTATTAAACAAAGGCTGTGCTAGCAAAAGGATCAGTAGATGATCCTACCTAGAAAGCAATGCCAATAAATTCATCAGCAAGTTCTTCCTTGTTCACCGCCAAGTCAAGATGCTTGGCTATGTATCCAAGAAACAGATGAGCTATCCTCATCTTCCTTATAATGGACATGTCAATCTCAGAACCTTGTTTTTTCTTTTCCCATCCAGATTCATTTACCCCAGCCAGTTTAATAATATTAGTGAATAACATGGCATAGGGAATAAGGTACCTCTGTTTGCTTCTTGAGCTTTCCTTTGACTTGGTGAGGCATGACCTCCAGTTGTCCAAAATGAGAGTAAGAAGATTCACCTTCTGTCTAGTGAGCATCTTGTATAGACAAAACCTATCTTTGGATGATACATTATCCTTCAAGCCTTTACAAGGTAGCATAATGTGCAGAAGAATGTTGTGAATGAGTCTGTAGTCCCTCTTCATGTTTGAAGAATACAAAAACCTCTTCAAAACGTCTTTGTTGTCTAATTAAGGTTTGGGACACCCATACAGATCAAGGTTGACAGTTTCTAAGGTGATGGCCCTTTCCCAGTCATCAATAAACAGGTCGCCTTCTTCCTTGCAGTCATACACTACTACAATGGTGTCAGTAAAAATGATGATGATTTGGTTGTCCACTGTCCCAATGATAGTTCCATCAATTTCAAATGCAAAAGCCCAGAAGTATGCCTACGGAGCATGATACCAGTAAGTTTTCTTTTGTACAAATGACACCCATCCAGCATTTTTGATGAAGAGACACAAGGGAAAGCCTTCATCTTCTAGTTTCATTAGGTCTACCCATTTTCTAGGCACAAAGTTGCTTTCGGGAAATCTTTCCATGGTAACAAGCTATCTTGGAGTGGCCATAAGTGCAAGTCTTGGAAAGGTGAAGGTGTTCGAGAGTGAAAGAGAGAGAGAGAGAGATTGAGTGCAGAGGATATGAAAGGGTTTTTCTGAGAGTGTAAAGGAAAAAACGGTCGTTATTTTTGAATATATAAAGGGTTTGATAGTACTGAAAGGACATGCATTTAATGTGACTTGATGTGGCAGAGAAAAGCAGTGCACATTTCTTGGGGTTATCAAGGAGTACTGATGTAAGGGAAGTTAGTCGAATAAACAAAAACTTTTCATATTCAAAGGCATATATGTTAGTAAGACGAAGTATAATAATAAAGTGTAAGATGATGATGCATAAGACGATAGTCAAAACAATCAATAAGATGATGATGCAAGACGTTTTATTCACGCAAAATTTTCATATGCAAATTTTCTAATATAAAATTAAAACGTTCTTCAAGTAAAGCCTTTGTAAAGATATCAATCCATTAATGGTCTGTATTAATAAATTTAATATCAAAAACACCTTTTTGAATATAATCACGTATAAAATGATGTCTTATTTCTATATGTTTTGCCTTAGATTGCTAAATAAGATTTTTAGATAGATTGATTGCACTAGTATTGTCATATAACACTGGAATGTTATGCTCAAAGCAAGAGTAATCTTCAAATTGATATTTTACCCATAAAAGCTATGAGCAACAATTGGCAGCTGATACATATTCTGCTTCAACAGTAGAAAGAGCAATTGAGTTTTGTTTCTTGCTGGTCCAAGATATAAGGCATGGTCCAATGAAGTGACATCCACCACTTGTACTTTTTCTTTCAACTCTGTCACCAGCATAGTCTGCATCACAGTATCTTACTAACTTGAAATCTTTATTTTTATCATAAAATAGGCTTAGGTTAGAGATACCAATAAGATATCTAAATATCCTTTTAACGACTTTTAAGTGGGATTCTCTAGGATCATATTAAAATCTAGCACATAGGCAGATGCTATGCATAATATCTGGTCCACTGGCAATTAAATAGAGAAGTGAGCCAAACATACCTATGTAGACAGTCTGGTCTACAAGTTTACCTGATTCGCCCTTTGTCATGGCAACAGACATATGCATAGGTGTGCTCATAGGCTTTGATTCATTCTTCTTATACTTTTTGAGTAGTTCTCTGGTATATTTTTGTTGATGAATGTATATGTCTTCTTTCTCTTGTTTAACTTGCAAACCAAGAAAGAACTTTAATTCACCCATCATGCTCATTTTGAACTAGCTTTGCATCAAGACTGAGAAATCCTTACATAAAACTTCATTAGTAGCTCCAAAAATTATGTCATCTACATAAATTTGAACTATTATGAAATTTTTATTAGATCTTTTCTAAAAAAAGTTGTGTCAACTTTGCCTCTCATAAAACCATTTGCAATAATAAAACTGCTCCATCTGTCATACCAAGCACGAGGTGCTTGCTTAAGACCATACAGAGCCTTTTTAAGTTTGAACAAATGGTTTGAAATGATTGGATCTTCAAAACCAGGAGGTTGTCTAACATAGACTTCCTCCTCAATAAATCCATTTAGAAAGGCACTTTTAACATCCATTTGAAAAAGCTTAATGTTTTTATGAGTAGCAAAGGCAAGCATAATTCTAATAGCTTCTAATTTAGCTACAGGAGCAAAAGTTTCAATGAAGTCAATACCTTCTTGTTGATTGTACCTTTGTGCTACTAACCTTGCTTTATTTCTTATTACCTTTCCATTTTCATCAAGCTTATTGCGAGATACTCATCTTGTTCCAATGATGCTTTTATGTTATGGTCTAGGAACAATAATCCACACATCATTTCTTGTAAATTGATGTAATTATTCTTCCATGGCTATAATCCAGTCATCGTCTGTGAATACTTCTTCAATAGTTTTTGGCTCGTTTTTTGAGACTAGAGCGCATGATGCTTGGTTTCTTAATGATGACCTTGTCTTGACTCCTTTAGTTTGTTCTCTAATGATCTGATCTTGCGATGATAAGTAACAAATTTCTAATCTTTGTGAGTTTGTTTCGTCTGATCATCAGTCTGCTGTTGTTGAGGGTTGTCTTCTGATGGCCTCACTTTGTCTGTCCTTATGAGATCAGACTATCCTATCTACAAATCTGCAAGATCATCTTCCAAATCTGATAGTTTTCTATCAGGGGTCAGTGTATCATTGAATTTAACATGAATTGATTCTTCTACAACAGAAGTTCTAGAGTTAAACATTCTATATGCTTTTAATGTATCAAAATATCCTAAAAAGACACCTTTATCAACCTTAGAGTCAAATTTTCTCGATTGATCTCTAGTGTTGAGAATGTAACACTCACATCCAAAGGGATGAATATGAAATGTTGGGTCTTCTAGCTCCACAATTCATAAGGTGTCTTATTTATTAATGGTCTTATCAATATTCTGTTTTGAATATAACAAACTATATTTACAGCTTCTGCCCAGAAGTGCTTAGGAATTGAATTCTCACAAAGCATGGTTCTAGCCATCTCTTGTAGAGTTTTATTTTTCCTTTCAACTACCCCATTTTGTTGAGGTGTTCTTAGTGAGAAGTTGTGGAAAATGCCATTTTTTTTCACAAAAGAATTTGAACTTAGCATAAGTTCCATGGTCATTTCTGATTGTAGTTATACAAAAATATTTTTCATTTTGAATACGTTTACAAAATATTTCAAACACATTAAAAGACTTGTGTTTGGGAGTTAGGAAGTAAACCCATGTGTATCTAGAATAGTTATCTATAATAACAAAACCATACTTTCTGCTGCTAAGACAAAGAGTTTTTGTAGGACCAAACAAATCCATATGCAACAATTTTAACGGTCTAGAAGTGGAAATAACATCTTTGGATTTAAAAGAAGTTTTAATTTGTTTTCTTTTCTGACATGCCTCATAAAGAAGGTGACTTTTCCATGAAATTTCGGGCAATCCTTTCACTAAACCCTTTTTATATAATTTTGAAATATGTTTTAAATTGATGTGCCTAAGCTTTTTATGCCAAATCCATTTTTCATCTTCTTCGGTCATTAAGAATGTGACATTTTGTTTGTTTAGATCCTCAAACTCAATCTTGTAGAGATTATTATGCCTCTTAGCAGTAAAGAGAATGGATTCATCATTTAACTTGACTATGCATGATTCCTTGTTAAAGGACACGAAAAACCCACTATCACAAAATTAACTTATGCTAAGTAGGTTAGACTTTAGTCCTTCAACACATAACACATTATCTATAGAAGGAAGAAGTGGCTTACCCACTTTACCTATACCAATGATTTTGCCTTTTCCATTTCCTCCAAACGAAACAGTTCCCTCATATGGTTGGAGGTTTAGGAACATAGACTTTTCTCCCGTCATGTGACGTGAGCATTCATTGTCTAGGTACCTAAATGAATCCCTTCTTTTTCCTATTAAGGATATCTGCAACAAGAATTATTCTTAGGTCCTTGTATATTAGTCCCAATGGTCTTATTTGACTTTTGTTTCCTTTTGTGTTGACACTTTTGAGATGTGTGTCCAGACTTTCCACAAAAGTTGCAAAAGGTTAAATAAGATTTAGAAGACAATGGTTTAGAGTTTTGTCTTTTATAAAACCTATGCTAGATTTGTCAGATAGAGGCCTTCTATGTTTCAAGATTAATTGTAGTTTTGAAGAACCATCCACAAATTTAGCTAGATCCTGTTTTAGACTAATAACCTCTTTCTTTAGTTTGTCGACTTCAAAAAGGAGTATTGTCTTTTCAGGATCTAAGGCTTGATTCTTACATATACTCTTCAGATCTTTCTTGAGTATTTCATTTTCTAAAATATCTTCTTTATATTTTTCTTTGTATTTCTTATACTCAAGGGAGATCATGTGAGAGTTTGCAAGAAGAGTATCATAGGAAATATCTTCTTCGTCATCAGACTTAGATTCATAACTATCAGACGAATACAAATTGTTCTTAGGATTAGATTTTACCTCAGGTATTACTTCTTCAGTATTCACCATGAGATAGATGTTGCCCTTCTCTTCGTCTGAACTATTACTACTATTGTCCAGATCTTCCCAAGTTGCTAAAAGATTCTTTTTTTTGTTCTTTTTCTTTGAGTTCCATCCCCTTTTTAATTTGGGACACTCAGCCTTCATATGTCCAGGCTTTTTGCACTCAAAACATATAATTTCATTGTTTTCTACTTGAGAAGGCTTTTAGAATCTGTTATCTTTCCTTCTAGAATATTGCTCGAATCTTCCTTTCTTTTTGACCATCTTCTTGAATTTTTTTGTCATAAGGGAAATCTCATCGTCTGTGGAAAGACTTGAACTTTTGTTTGAGCTTTCTAATTCATCAGATTGAACCTTTAGGGCTTTATTCCTAGTTTTCGTCTCTATTCTTTTGTTTTCTTTTCGAATTGTTTCTACACTTTTCAGAGCTATAGAGTCATTGTTTTTTATCTTATCTTTTTAAAGAGATGAACTTTGTGACTCTTAACGCTCCCAGTAACTCATCAAGAGTTAGAGTCTTCATGTCCCTGGCTTCAACTATAGTTGTAGCCTTGGGTTCCCAAACTTTTGGAAGACTGTCCAAAATTTTGAGATTATTTTGAGCTTTGGAAAACTCAACACCAAGACTCTAGAGTCCATTGAGAATTGTTTGAAATCTTCCAAACATCTCATCAATGGTTTTTGTTTCCTTCATGGTGAACATCTCGTAATGTCTTTGAAGAGTTGTTGCTCTTCTCAAAAGGACATCTTCAGTACCTTCATATGTTATACGTATAACATCCCACATTTCCTTTGTTGATCTACAGCTACAAAATTTGTTATAGTCAGTTTTAGATAAGGCACAAGTTATAATATACCTAGCCTTTGCGTTCTATTGAAGCATGTTGAAGTCATCCTGATTGTATACATTTTCTGGTTTTGTTATAATAAGATCTCCATGGGTTATGATTCTCTAAATGTTGTAGCGAGTGGACTTGATGTACATTTCCATTCTATCTCTCTAGTAAGCATAATCTTCCCCATTGAAGGCCGGAGGCCTTGACAAGGAGGCTTCTTCAGGAATGAACTATCCTTCAAAGTTTGCCATAAGAATCTTTTCCTCTATCACTTGTTAAGGTACTCAACCTTTAGAGGCTGAGCTCTAATATCAAGCTATAAAACACAGGAAAAACACAAGAAAGGGGTTGAATTATGTTATTAAAAAATTTTGCAAAACCCTTTCCAAGAACATTTCATCTAAAGTGTTAAACAAAAGATTTTCAAAGGATTTTTTAAAGAAGGATTAAGGAAAATGTAAACTAGAGAAACACAAGGAGTTTATACTGGTTCATCTCACCCTAAAGAGTACGTCCAGTTCTTGGCAAACTACCAAGTCCCACTAATAAAAAGACGATACAAATATTCTTTTAACCAAGCCTCTTCAGACTCAACCCAAGTAATCTCTAACTTACCTCTCCAAGCAAAAACCTAAGTATTATTTGAATCAAAGCCTCTTCAAGCTTCTACCAATTTCTTAGTGAAATGGTTGAGTGTGAGTTGTCTCATTTAAGTTAACATCTTATCAGACAAATGTACAATGAAGCTCAGGGAAGTGTTTACAAGTAATGAATTTAGAGATTACAGAATGAGAGAAATATTTTCAAAAGGTCCATGCACTATCTATATTTGAGACTAAGGTCTCTTCTTCTATTTATAGGATTCTCCAAAAAGTGTCCCTTGTGAGTGCTTCAGGAGACATCCTTCGTCTGGCGTTGTGAAAGCATAAAAAAGTCGTTGGAGCATTAAATGTAGCATTTAATGCCTTTCACCAACCAATCACTCTAATAAGAAAAAGCAATCTACTTATCCAGCCTTTCTTGTACTTAATCTTATTACAGTGGGCATATCTGCTTTCCACACTGACGTCTACACACAAATTCCTTCTTTTATGCATAAAATAAGCTCTTATTGAGGATAGGTACATAGACATCTTTTCTTTCATGGTGGTTTTCTCTTTTTCATCAAAAGAACTCAGATCAACAAAGCATCGTTTGAAGGAGTTAGTTATTGAATATTTTAAGAGAAAGAAAAAACGCGTGGGCAAACGATAGCAAAGACGTGTAGTAATACCGAGTAAACAAACGATGTTTGTGACTGTTTGTTATTATCAAAATAAAATGAGGGTCATAAATTTGTCCTTTGTTTTAACAGTGTTCAACATCAAATTTCTTGTCGAATTTTGACTTTTGGCTTCAATAAAGAAAGAAAAAAGAAATTCATGCATAAAAATAAGAGAAATTCGTGCAAAAAAAGAAGGGAAATTGATGTAGATCTTGAAGAGTTGATGGCAACATCATTTCAAGAAGGAGAGAATGAAATAAATTAGAGTAGCATTTTCCATGACCAAGCCCAAGGACATGAACACCTAAATTAAAGTGTAACAAATGAAGAGTTAAAATAAGTGTAGAATTGTTGATTTTATAGCCTAGGATTTTGAGTTATTATTTGTAAATCTAATGAAGATTTGATATTGATTTCATTAGGATTTATGATTAATTTTAATAGGATTTATTTCAATTTATTTTAGGGATTTGTTTCCTCTATTAAGATGAGGATCCTATTATTTATTTAAATTTGTTATTATTAAGAATTGTTTCCTATTACTAAGATTTATTTTTTATTACTTATTTTTTTCTACAATGTTTTCCTATAAATAGGAAGTTGTGCAATTCAAAAAGATTAAGTTGAATTTGAATGAAATATTAGTTTTCTCCAATTGTGCGAGCTTTCATTTAGTTTTGGAGTAAAGAACTAAATATTATCTTATCAAGGCAACTTGTGGCAATCAAAATCTCATAACTTATCACTCACATTCTCACTTATTTCTCAAGTATGGCGTTAATATCCTTCCAAAAAAAATGAAAACCATTATCTAAACATGAATTTTTCAAGGAAATATGTGGTCATTTCCATGTTTGTTGTGCATCTATGTGACACACATGCACACACATCTATACATATGAATAATTATGATGAAGTGGTCTTATCTTTTGATATTATTGCTTGGTGTAAGTTGTAGGCTTTTATATGGTTTGTGTTGTCGATTATGTTCTCTTATAGTACTTGTGTCTAGATTCTCACCTTTCTATAGCTTGTATATTGTACTTGTCTAATTGTGTTCCACATTGATTGAGTAGATTGCACAATGGGTATGCATCTTGAGATACTAAAGATTGACTTTCCTGATGACGATAGTAAAGGCCGTAGGAGATGGCTCATTGACCCTAAGGGTCAACGTATCATGTACAAAGAATATTTTGTCTTAACCTACAACCTAGCTAGTTGTCTTGCCTTTTCATTTTTTGCTTGGATGACCTTGGAGTTAAGTTTATCGGTGGAGCATATGTCGTGATCCCTATACTATGCACCAAGGGAGAGGATAAATGACTTCTTCTACTAGAGGCTTGTGACCATGACCTATACCACGTTTATCAAGTTCCAAAGAAGATCATTTTGAAAACCCATAGTATTTATTAGTGGGTAGTTATAGCCTATTGCAGGAAAGTCTGTGATTTCTTTTAATTGTGACACTAGATGTACTTTTTGGTGAATGTATTTTTTAGGTTTCTTATCTAACCTTTTGGTTGCACACTTTGACTTTTCAATTTCAAGGAACAATTACTTAATTTGATTGTGTAAGTACTTGACTATTTCACTTGATAGTATTGTGTTGTCTTTGGGCTTATGACTATCTTTATTTTATGCATAGATTGTTATAATTAGTAAAATTATTATTGTGTTGGATCTTATCCATTTTTTAGCATTTATGTTATCCAAATTATTTTACTTATGTATAGAAAAAAATTACGTGTTTTAATGACTACTAATTGTAACGTTTTTGGCAAATCCATTTTCACAAGGCATTACATTTTATGGTATCAAAGTTGACCATGTCTTTTGGGTTTTACCTTTGGGTATATAGGTTTGTTATGTTTGTGTTGTGTGACTTCTTAGGTTTTGGGCTCTTTTCTTATGTAGAGAAAGAATCAAATGTGCAAGCCCATTTGTGTCTTATTTAAGTGGAGATGGGTCAGATTAGGGTATGAGAAACTCAAATTTCTAATAGAGATTCATTCACAATTGGATCTAGCTCAAATTTTGGCAGCATGTTTTTAACACGTGATTCTTGTATTTCAATAGTTGGATTGGTAATTAGAGGTTTGGAGTGAGAGATAACCTGCTTGCATTAACAACCCTATCATTAGGTGTTTTTCATCTTCCTTTTTGTCATTTGTAAGCATTAGTGTTTGGTTGTTTTGACTGATTGAAAGTGCAATTTGGTGCACTTATTTAAGACTCTTATGTACCCTGACTTTATTTAAGTAGAGCTATTTCTTTGGTTTGGATGACCCATGGTTTTTACCCTTGCATTGAAGATTTTACATTAAACTTTTGGTGCCTCTTGTGCAATGGTGTTATTTTATTTTCATCCATATATTTGCTGTTACTCCTCACTGATTCTTGCAAAGTTAAGGGATTTATTTCCGTTGCATGTTGCTTTTCTGTTGCATTGGTTTTTCCCCCATTAGAGTGGCATCAAAGCTCTTTGGGTAAGGGGTTATTTGACTTGCTTAAATGATAAAGGGAGATACAAAAGAATTGTTTTCTTGGCAAAAAAAAAATGAATAAAGGCAAGAAGGGTAAGCAAAAAGAAAGAGAACATAATTATGGTGATCGTGTCATTACTACTACTTATATCAGATGGGAGTATATAGATAATTGATAGTGGTGTTACACTACATGTTACACACTACTATAGGAAATACTTTTTAAATTGGTTAAAAGGGGCTTTTTAAATCAATTTCTGAACTGGTTTAGATACATGTGATATTAAAAATAGGGTGATTTTAAATTAGATTTTGAACCAATTTAAAAAAGTCTTTTTAACTCGATTCACTAGAGAACTGAGCTAAAAAGTCTACCTTTTTAACTCGGTTATGACCAAAACTGAGTTAAAAACTTTTTAATTCAGTTACTTGGATATCCGAGTTAAAAAGGCATGATAAATCTTACTTCAATATGGAGAACATAAGAAACGTGATGTCATTTCCCCAATTCGTTTTACTTTTACAAGGAGAATCAATTAAAACCCAAACTTCCTTAACATAGATCACATTACTTCATCAAGCAATATCTATCATTCCACATTTTTGTACAATATCTATCATTCCACACATTTTAAAAAATATACATTAACACAAATGTATAAACAAAGACTAGATCAAGACTCTTATGAACAGACCCACTAGCCTTAACAGACGCTAAACCAAAGGAGGAAAAAATAAAGATTAATAAAATCTCAAAAAAACGAATATAAAACCTAGCGAGCTCCTTTCCAAAGCAAGCCACGATCGCTCCCTGTATCTACAGCAAAAAGAAAGAAAGAAACCTCCCTTGTTTTTGACTACAAAGTCTTTGACCACAATTGTAAAAACAAAAACAAAACCAATATCAATGCATCTAAGTACAAATTATAGGGGAAAAGGAAAAGGTAGATAAATAAACCTGAGAGGACTTCATCGATAGGCAGTAAGCATAGCCTTATCTTTCTTTCTTTGGAATTCTCATCGAAGCTAGCTTATTTAAGATGATTCCATATCTTTTTGTCATAGAGAAGACCATACCAAGTTAAAATGTACAGACCGCCAGCTGGGAAGGACCTCGAATAGAATGTGAGCTTGAACTTTGGAGGGAGCTAGGAAGGTGGGAGGGAAATGGGAGACAGAAGTGAGGTGGGGGAGTTTCAAACTTTCGAGCTGGGAAGGAAATGCAAAAATGAACTCACAAAGAAGTTTTAGCATCACTTTTTAAATCAGTTCAAAAGGGAACCAATTTAAAAACCTACTTCTAACTTAGTTCATGTATGAACCGATTTAGGAAACGTATTTTAAATTGGTTCAAAAGGGAATTGATTTAAAATATGTTCCATTTATTTATGAAATGGCCATACTTGGTGAGATTTTTTAACTCGGTTTGCTAGGAATCGATTTAAAAAGTTCAATCTAAATTGGTTAAAGAGGAACCAATTTAAAAAAGTTTTAAAATATTACAAAAATGCCACCATATTTTTCTTTTGAAATGGTTAGCCCTAAATTGAGTTAGAATTGGCGATGTAAAAATGCAATTTTACACTAATGACAACCATGAAGGAGTTCTTCACACCTTACATTTCAAGTGACTTTGGAGTATATATGTTTAATGTGATTAATGTTGGTGATGTTTACTTAAAGGCCAACATGGTAATGTAGTTTTCACTTAAAGGAGTTAAACATGCTCCAGATGTATGCTTTAATTAATTTTTGTTCAAATGCTTGATGATGGTGGTTATGACAATCACTGTTTCTAGAAAGTGGAAACTCACTAAAAGTAACTTGGTTGTAGCCAAAGGAGAGGAAATTTCTAAACTATATGAAACAAAAACGTTGAATGCTAAAGATAGTGTGAATGTCATGGATATGGAAGCATCATTATGGCACTGAAAGCTTAGTCATATCAATGAAAATAAGCTAAATTGCTTAGCTAAACAAGATGTGCTTTCAGGATTAAAGAGTGTAGAGTTGGAGAAATGTTCAAACTTCTTGGTTGGGAAGTAGCCTAGAGTATCCTTAGTAGTGCACTCTATTTTATTACCTTTATCATTGATGATTGTTCCAGAAAACTATGGGTTTACATATTGAAGACAAAAGACCAAGTTCTAGAGAAATTTAAACAGTTTTAGGCTTTGGCTGAGAGACAAGAAGGCAAGAAGCTAAAATGCATTCTTATTGACAATGGTGGTTAGTATTGTGAACCTTTTGATGTCTATTGCAAGCAATAAGGTATTGCACATGGAAAAACTCCTCCAAAAACTTCTTAGGTGAATGGTTTAGTGAAAAGGATGAACAAAACATTGATTGAAAAAGTGAGGTGTATGCTCTCTAAAACTAAGTTGCCTAAACATTATTAGGTAAGGCATTGTACACAGTAGTGCATATTATTAATCTCAGTCCTAAAGTTGCTTTGAACAGTGAGGTGCCAAACAAAATTTGGTTTGGTATGAATGTTAGGTATGATCACTTGAGATTCTTTGGTTGCATGGCTTTTGTGCATGTTCCAAAGGATGAAAGATCCAAGTTGGATGTAAAAACAAGGCAATGCATCTTCCTAAGTTATGGTGAAGATGAATTTGGTTATAGATTTATGATCCCATTGAGAAAAAACTTATTAAAAGCATGATATGAAGTTTATGGAAGACCAAACCAAGGAAGACATTGATAAGGTGGAGAAGACTCACCTAAGAAAGATAATAGTTTGACTGATGTTGATCTAATTTGGTTGTTTGCTTATAATCTGGATATAGTTAAGAGTAATGTTTAGAATGATGAGTGACATAATTATATTTGTGATCAATAGCTTTGAGATGAGTTAGATGTTTCAATTAATGGTGATGACGAGGAGGAGGAACATGATAAGTCATAGGGTGAGAATTTTGGTGATGCTCTCGAACCACCTCAAGTTCAATTTAAGACATTTAACCGATAGAGACAACCATCTATAAGGTATTCTTTTGATGTGACCTTAGCTGGTGAGGGAGAACCTGAATGTTTTAGCGAGGCCACGGAGAGTGAAGAAAAACAAAAGTGGTTGGATACAAAGAGGAAGAAGATGAAATCTTTACATGATATAATCACACTTATCATTTGGTGAAGTTGCCTAAAGGTAAAAGGACCTTGGAAAATAGGTGGATTTATAGGGTGAAACATGAAAGTGATTTTGTGTTCTAAGTTATAAAGCCAAATTAATGGTGAACAGATTCAATCGAAGAAAGAATGTTGATTTTAATGAGATTTTCTCACTTGTGGTGAAAATGTCATTCATTAGAATTATGTTGAGTTTGGTTGCTACTCTTAATTTAGAGATAAAGCAAATGGATGTGAAAATTGCTTTCCTTTATGGTGATTTGAAGGAAGAGATATATATGAAGCAACCTGATGACTTTCAAGTTGAAGGCAAGAAAGACTATGTGTGTAGGCTAAGAAAGAGACAATATGGTTTGAAGTAGACTTTGAAGTAGTGGTGAAAGAAGTTTAAGTCTGTTATATGTGAGTTCTAATAACTGTGTCTTTATTAAAAAGTTGACTTTATTATCTTGTTATTATATATGTCAATGACATGTTTATTGTTGGGAAAAATGTTTTTACGTTTGACAGGTTGAAGAAGCAATTAGGCAAGTCATGCCATGAAGGATATGTGAGATGCTAAACAGATTCCTAATATAAGAATTATGCATGATAGGAAGGAGAAAAATCTTTAACTGCACAAGAATATTTTATTAAAAGAGTGTTGCAAAGATTCTAGATGGAAAAGGCTAAGGTGGTGAGCATTCCTCTTTTTACTCATTTTAAGTCAAGTTCTAAACAAAGTTCATCAAATGAAATTGAGAAATTAGACATACAATGGGTTCCTTATGCATTTGTTATGGGTAGTTTGATGTATGCAATGGTGTACACAAGATTAGATGTAGCACATGTTGATACAGTCAGAAATTTTTTATTAAACCCATGTAGAGAGCATTGGAATATTGTGAAATGGATTTTGAGGTATCTTCATGGTATCACTAATACAAGGCTTTGTTTTGGTGTTGATAAGCCTACTTTAGTGGGGACTCAGACTCAAATGTAGCTAGAGATAATAACTCTAGGAAGTCCACTCTGGGCTATATGGTTAAATTAGCAAGAGGAACTATGACTTAGTAGTTTAGGTTGCAGACATATATAACATTGTCTACTACATAAGCAAAATTCATCGTCATTACTGAAGCATGCAAGGAGTTGCTCTAGGTGAATAAATTCTTATAAGAGCTTGGTTTTGTTTAGGACAAATATTTGTTGTTTGTTGACAATCAAAGTGCTATTCATCTTGGTAAGAAATCAACTTTCAATTCAAGGTCCAAACACATTGATGTGAGGTCTCACTAGATACGTGATGCTTTGGATGCTAAGTTGCTGGAATTGGCCAAAATTCATACTCATGACAATGGTGTTGATATGATGACTAAAGCATTACTAAGAGGGAAGTTTGAAACTTGTTGTGATATTGTCAGTTTGGTGATCATCTCTACATAGTTGTGAGATGGAGATATAGTGGTTTTGGGCTCTTTTTCTATATGAAGAAAGGCCCCAAATGTGCAAGCTTATTTTCATTTCACTTGTTAAGTGAATGGTGGTTAGATTAGGGTATGAGAGACTCAATTTTTTGAATGAGAATAACAACTAAAGAGAAAAGAAGATGGAAAAGCCAACTTGCATACTCACCTAGCAGTCACTGTAAATTCAAGATTAGAGATTTGTTCACTATTGGATTATGCTTTAATTTTGGCAATAAGTGTTGGATAGTGATTCGTGTTTTTTAATGGTTAGATCTAGAGTGTGAGATAGCTTTCTCGCAGCAATAGCCCCTATTTTTGGATGTTTTTCAACTTGTTGTCTTTCATCTGCAAGCATTGGTTCTTGATTATTTTGGCTTATTGAAAGTACAGTTTGGTGCACTTATTTGAGACTCTTTTGTACCCTTGTTTGATTTTAGTGGAGTTATTTCTTTGGTTTAGATGACCTGTGGTTTTTACCCTTGCATTAAGGGGTTTTCCACATTAAAATCTTAGTGTTTCTTGTGCATTGGTGTTATTCTATTTTCTACCATATATTTGTTGTTACTCTTCGTTAATTCTTGCAAGTTAAGGGAATTTATTTTCGTTTCATATTTCTCTTATATTGTATTTCTGCTATTGCGTTGGTGTTTCCCTTATAATGACTTTTGTGCCATTGTTTCTATAAGGCAACAATTATTGGTTTGTAGATTGTGTAATTGGACTCTCGCTTTCTGTGTTGGGTTCTAATTTGGTTTGGCCATGTAGAAACCCATGGTTTGACCTTCACGAGTTGAGATGGGCAATATAGTTGAGGTTATACGAGCTATGCGTGAGACAATTGCATCTGTGGTGCAATAAGTTGCTACTATTACCCAATAAACGCACTAAGAGCAAAGGCAATACTTGAGACTCACAGTCTGTTGGAGTTCTTTTGGAACAACCCACCTCAGTTTTAAAGGGAATTTGTATCAGACAGGTCAAAATTGTGGGTCCAAGACTGAAATAGGAAAGCATCCAGTGTGATATAAGGTGTTGTATGTTAAGAGTTGTCTTTATTAACAGCTGAAACTTTTGAGTTTTGACATAGTGCTAAACGCTTTTGATCATATCATTTGGTATCAAAGTCGATGCAAGTTCGAATCCCAAGTTCAACATGTTTCAAATTATCTCAAGCTTTAAGAATAAACCTCCTTTGAGAGAGAGTGATACGTACGTTCAAAGGGTTGCAAAGATACATGTTGAGTCTATAAATTGAGTTCAACTTGATAACTCATACCTAATGGCCTAATCAGGTTCTACCTAGTTTGTGACTTAAACTTGCGCTCTTAGTCATAACTCGTATCATTAGTGTCTCAAAATTAGTTATAGTATTTTCTTATCTCATGATTTATTTCTTTATTTAATAAAAAAAATTAACATTAAGAGTTTAATATAAATAGAAATAGAATTGGTATTACACCTCATGCATTGATTCAGAATAAATGTAATGCATTATATCATATTCATTTAACTAATATCATTTTTAAAGTATTCTTTCCCTGTTTTCTCCTTTCCTCCCTTAATACTAAATTAACCATAGAGTTTCAACATCTTTCACAAGATGCATTTTTTTTTTATTTGTGGTATAATATCATAGCTAAAATAGCTAATGTACTAGTTTTTAATATCTTTTTCACATTAAAAATGAATTATATTTATATATTTTGTCAAGTTAAGCTATCCGTTTAGTAAATAGTTTATTTTAAATTTGATATCTTTATTTATATACTAAATTAAAGTAGATTTTAGAGTAGCTAAAATTTTTCATCTTTTATCGCTTAAAAATCATATATGTTAACTTTAACTGATTTGAATATTTTCAATTTCAATTTATATATTTTTAATTTTACCTTAATTTTAAAATATCTATATAATGTACAAGATACTTGTTAGTAGTAATTTTATGATTTAAAATTAATTAAACATGATTGTATAATTTTTAAATAATATGAAACATTTTTTTACTATCAATTGTCGTTATGCTTAGGTGCTATCAAATAATCAATTCACAAATTGTGATACAACGCTTCAACTCAAAGATTCTTTTTATACCATAGACATTTTCAAACACACACACAAAAAAGTAAATGTTAACCAGTATTCTTTGAACATTGATCAAGAAATTAAAAGTGAAATATTTTTTATTAAAAAGCGTTATTAATGTACTCTCACCATTTTTAATAGAAATTTTATATTTATTGATTTTAATATCCATAAAACAATTATTGAGAAGAAAAGAGTAAAAGAGAGAGAGACAGATGGTTTGGTGGGGGGGTGTTTGGATTAAAGCACTTTATGGACTCGTGTCACCGTGTAATTTATTTAAAATCATTATGATTTTGGCAGTTTAATTTGACTTGATCAAACGAATGTTACGAAGTCTTAAGAAAACTTTCTTAAATTCATGGAGATCATATACATGAGGAGGTTTCATGATTCATCCCAGGGGTTTTGAAAAGAGTGGAGAGTTATTTCTGTTCAGATTGTAGGTTGAAATTTAAAGTATCCAGGGGTTTTGTATCTATAAGTATTACGTTAATAAGAATTACATTGTGTCTAGACTACTTTGTCATCATGTACATCTTCTTTGACACGTTTTCTAATTTACGTATTACATTCATTAATACAATATCTCGCAGTTATTCTATTTGTTGTGTGGAAGTACTTGTTTTTGTGCACTTGAGAATTTATTTCAATGTAAGTACTAATTATTGAATATTATAACAATTTGGTTCTAGTACATGAGATGGACAGATTGACTTGCTCATTTTCTTCATGAGCACGAGTTTAAGAGAAATTGATGACTAAAATAAAGGTATTATGTGTTTCACGTTACGGTTTTTATGGAGTTTGTAAACATGAATTGGTCTTGTGTCAAATATAGGATGCAATAATACCAACGACTTTCTTGAGGTGATATGATTGATACTAATAGTCGAAGGTAACGTGTTTATCATGAGTTATACGCTTTTAAAATCATGTTCACATTCGTAGTTTTATATCATTCAGGGCATGAGAGTCGTTTTTAAATATATGTTTTCAAACAATAATTAGTACCAATGCTTATGATCTACTAGCAGGGAATATAAGAATCCAAATCTTCTTACCGTCCACATCTTTTAATATAAAATAAATTGTTACGATTAATTTACATGAGTTTAATGATTATGCACTGATAGTGTAAAATAGTTTTATACTGTCATCTAATCACAAATCACCATTTATTGTAAGTTTGTTGACTTTTATAATAAATACTTTAAAAGTCATATTAATGATGATTTGTGATTAGATGACAATGTAAAATTTTTTACACTGACAGTGCATGACCATTAAACTCAATTTAAATATATAACTGTTAAAAATTGATATTATTAAAAATAAGTTTACCTAATTTCAAAATTAACGAACCCTAAGAAAGAGTTCTGTGGAATCATGAAGTTTTTGGATACATTGCTATATACGATGTGGGATTGTCTAATCCCATATTTACTTGGAGTAAGTTAGACAACCCTATAAAATATTGTCTCATTTTACAAATTAAAAAATAAGAATCAAATCATGATTAAAAACAAATTAAAATTTAAAAACTAACTAAATAATAAGAGTAAATTACACTGACACTTTTTGAGATTTTTTCAGATTGCACATGATACCTTTCCTTTTTTTATCCCTACATTAACTCTATTAATTGTTTGAAAAATATTACACTGACACTCTTTATACATTATACTAACTCTCCTTAATTGTTTGAAAAACATTATAATGTGTATCCCTATAAGGGAAATTGTTGTAAATGTTAAAAAAGTAGGAAAATTATACACAATCTGAAAAAACGTCAGGGGTGTCAGTGTAATTTATTCAAATAATAAATATACTAATATTATATATATATATCACAAAAATATTAAAAATAAATATCACTAGTGACCATTTACAATTTTTTAATTCTTCAAAAACAATAAATTTAAGTATCTTAATATATATAAAAGTAAGGTAATTTAAACAAAAAATTCTGCTCAAAATAAGGGTAATTTGGTTCTTAAACTATTTAGGCAACTAAAGATATTATATTATATGTTATTTACTTTTATTCCTTCATTTACTACAAGTATTTATTTTCTTCATTTATATTCATAATTGTGGTGATAAAATCCTACACCCCTTTTTATTTACTACAGTCAATTCCAACAAATCAAGTATTTAATGCACCGTTACCCACCTTTTGAATAAACTCTTTTTCATAAATTAAAAGAGAAGCAGACTAGCACCCAAACTTTTGTTCTACCTTTGTTCTACACTCTATTTCCCAAAGGAAAAAAAATCATTTCCCATGCCTTCATAGTAAGGTTTAAGTCTCTCTCCCCTTTAGGTGACAAAAGGCACTATTTTTTTTAATTATGAACATTATCTATACTTTACTTTGCTTTTATCTTTCTCTAAAATATCGTTTTAAATTTCCTGATTTATGTTCTATATTTTTCTGATTATTTAATACTTATTTTCTCCCACTTTCTAAAATTTTTCTTATCTTTAGATACTTTTTTTGGTAATTTATGTTGTATATTTATTTATTTATTTATGTTTTACTTTACACATTCTAACATTCTCACAGTTGATACATGACTCCTCACTTTCGACAGAAGCTACACATAGGAAGATGAAAAGATGGAGCAAAAATCTTTGCTAAAAGTGTGGTTTCTGCGTGTATTAAGTGTATGTTGAAGGATCCTAAAGCTAATGAAGGAGACAACTGTTCAACGAAAACAACAACTAGAGAGACCTAAAAAGAGGTCGATTTATTATTTGTTTTGTTTGTCCAAAAAATTTTGTTTAATCTTATTATTTAATGTTGCAGCTTTTTTTATATATGAAACACAGTGATTTGCAGTAACAAAGGTTGACAAAAGGTGAGAAAGACACCAATTTAACTTATACTAATTACAAAACTCCATTTTCCTACCGTCTTGCAACACTTAAAACGATGAAAACAAGACTAAGAAAGGTAAATAGTTACTCAACTATTTATAGTAATCTTTTACATTTCTTCTTTATAATTTAAATTTTTGCGATACAATTTCAATATCTAGTATTGGATTATAGACTTTGTTACATTTTTAGTTTTATAACTTTAAGGCTTGAGTTTTTTTTTTCCTGAAGATATGACTCGATTATTGTTTTTGGTATGAGTGTATCTATAACTTTGAAATACAATAGAGTTTCTTAAGTTGACTCGCTTTTTTCTTTCTTAAGTAACAATTGTATGTGAAAATAAATGTTTTTTAAATTTACTTGCCTTCTCACAACTCTTTAACAATAGAATTAAGGTGTTTTGGGAGAGAAAATTGCTATAAGATTTTCTGCTTCATATTTCTGAAATAGCAGTAACATAATTTTTTAGTCTTTACCTTAAACTGCATTTATGTATTGTCTTCATGTTTTTCTATCTTGAATGCAAGTAGTTGAACTGATAAAGCCTATAGAATATGTAAAAAAAAAAAAAAAAATGCCTATTCGCTCCTAATTTGTCTGCTTATGCCATTGGTGATGAAAAACGTCTTATGCAAACTCTTTTGAATGTTGTGGGTAATGTTGTTAAATTTTCTAAGGAGGGCTATGTTTTTATAAGAACATATGTTTCAAAATCAAAATCCTTGAATGATTAACAGGCTTCAGAGTTTTATTCAACATCAAGTGATAGTCAAATGATGTGATTGAATTATTCAATCATCTAAATAATTGAGTTATCTATGTTTCAGTTCCTATCATTATTATACAAACTATTTTATGTTTCAAATTGATATATTGGATTGCAATTGTTCTCAATTTTTAAAATATGGAAAGGAAAAAAAATACCTCAGTATATTGTTTATTATAAAGATTTCAGTGATTGTTGCAATACATCTTATTTATTTTTCCAATATTGCGTGGTTGTTTCATGCGGTGTTACTCAGTATATGGAGTAGTTTTTCTTTACGTATGACATCATTTCATTGTTCTATTTATCGATGTTGACAATGATTGCCACACATATTAGAAAGATTAAGTCAGTACAATCTGCTAATTTTCTTTAGGTTTTAAGAGTCCAATTACTTTTTATATAAAATTTTGAATATAAAAATAATGTTAAAATTTTATAGTTAAAAATAAGATATATATATATTCAAAATAAACAAGCAATTAAATTTCTTTCTCACTCTTTTTACCATAAAAGGAGGAGAGAACGAGAATAGTATAAAAGAAAATGTGCCAATTTTATTTGTTTGCATTGAATCTTTATAATTCTTTAGATATTTCTTAATTCTTTTTATGTACTACAAAGAAAAGTAAAAAAGTACCTTAAATTCTCATGAACTATCTCTATTTTTCTTTTGTTTTTTATGCTTAACGCACAACTATTATCAACAAATAAAGTTTACATAAAAGAAAATTAGGTTAAATATAATTTTAGCTCCTCAAAATAAAGAAATGTTCATTTTTTTCCTTCAAATTTAAAACAACTTTTTCATCTCTAGTTTTGAGAAATAAACTAGTTTCAATCAATCAAGCTATCTTCTTCATGTTAAATACTAATGAGGTTAACAAATTGACATCCCATATTATCAGCCATGTGTTGTCTCTATTTCACGTAGCATAATGGTTCCACATCAAATGTTTGAAAGAGACTAAAATCAAACTTTTATATATTTAGAGAGATTAAAATTAAATTTTTACATTTTTTTTGTGAATGCAACTTTATTAAGAAGCCTATAGGAAAACCAGTACAAGCACAATTAGCCAATAAGGCGTTAGAAATGAAGGCAGAAGCTACATCAAAGACTTGAATAGGAACTTGAAAACCCAAGCCAACCTTAGCTAAGGCATCAATGACTTAGTTTGCCTCTTGTAAAACACGACACCAAACTGCATGATCCTTATGTCGGTAAATATTGTAAGTAGCTTTCACCAAGTTGTAACACAATTGAACTTGGGAGCAACCATTTTTCAAGAGATTAATCGCTAACTTCAAATTAGAGTTAATAACAATTGTATGGAATCTTTTACTCCATGATATTTGTAGCCCACACTGAAATCCCTTAAGTTCTGCAACCAAAATAGAAGAATCCCCTAATTTAAAACTAAACCAAAAATCTATCACTATCATCTCTTAGAACTCCTCCACATATTACACTAACTCCAACATTTGTCATAGATCCATTGCAATTTAAGGAAACCACACCCTTCATAAGTAGATTTCATCTAATAAATTGATCAACATCTCTGACCACTAGTGGAAAAAACACATATGACATCAGCTTTTTACATCGATTTTCTAGGAATCGATGTAAAAGAAAAATGCAATGGTAATTTTGTAATAAACAGCAAAAGTTTTACATTGGTTGCTAAACAACCGATGTCAAAAACACTTTTTACATCGGTTATTACAATTGACCAATGTAAAAAGTCCTTTGTTACATCGATTGTTAAGCAACCGATGTAAAATTTCCCTCGCGAAAATTAAAACCCAAGTTCCCTTGTTGGAGGACCACTACGTACGAAACATGTATACACGACTCAGCTCGCTTCGATGATGCCTATTAGCGACCCCACCACTATCACCAACGATATCCACCACCAACGCTACCACCGTCACTGAGGACACTACCACCGACAACAACCAACCTCCTGCGTATCCGTCGAGCGAGAATTATGCGAATGACGACGAACACGCTTGGGCTTATCGAACTGTTGTCAACAAACATCCCCTCCACCATCCTCCACCACCGAGCGCCCGTCAATAGCCACTATAGTACGTTTTCTCTCTCTCTCTCTTTTCTTATTCTTGCTTGGGTTGACTATGCAAGGGTGATTTTGATGAGCTTTTTGCGAATTGATAATATTATTAACAACGGTCAAAAGAAATCTTAAAAGAGAACTATAGTTTGTTAGTCCTCATTTTTAATGTACTCCAATGAAATTTCTGTTAGAGTTTTTTGTTGGTTGATTATATTATTAACAATGGTCAAAAGAAATCTTAGGAGAAGAACTATAGTTTATCAGTCATCAATGTGTCTAAAAATAAATTAAATGGTGTACTCTTTGTAAAAGAGTTCATGTATCACAATGCAAAGCATCAAGAACACAAGCTTATTCATCTCAATGACAATGGTTTCTTCATGCTACAATTATCATTAAATATAATGTACGATCATGAAGATTGTCAATAGAAGTATTTTGCCTACAAACTATATTTGCAATTCCAATATCTCCTTTAATGGAGAACTTCAGACCCTCTTTAGTAACCGAAATGACAACTTAAACATGAATGCATCACAAAATACCAACATATGATAATTGTACACCCCTTAAGCTTTTCAATGACAAAGACATGTAGGTATGCAATAATCTCAATTTTATTGATGAATTAGAGTCATTTGCTTGGTTCTTACTTTATAAATTGTGTTTTTAATGACTATGCTTTATATTCAAGTTATACATGTTTGTAGGAGTAAGATATGTTTTAATTTTGTTGTCAAATATTATAATTGTATGCTTTATAATTGCGTGTTTAATTATATGCTTTATATTCAAGTTATACATTATGAGTGAACCTTAGTTTCCTGTTTGAGATTCAATACAATGATTAAAGTGTTAATTGTTGTATTGAGTCTTGAATTGTTCGGTTGGACAGTTTGGGAAGTTTTATTTTTTTATACTTGATTAATGCCTAAATGTTAAATCTTGTCTTAAATTTGATGAAATTACAGTTTAGTGCATTTCGTGTTGTGTCTTTGGGTACATAGTTGATTGTGGCGAATTTGATGTCACCACTTTCATTTCGTGTACTTAGAGACCAATGCAAAATGCTATTGAAATTTTGTCAAATTTAAGATATGAAACTTATTATGTACATATCAATCAAGTATTAAAAAATGTCTTCTTGAATGGGATAGGGCCTTACCTTTTAAAAAAAAAGTGAGATTTACATGCATGAATATATATTTGTGTGTATCACATATTGTAGTTATGGATCGAAGTTGAATGAATGCAAGTCGCATAAATGATGAGTATAAGAATGCAGTTGAAGAGTTTCTAGAATTTGCTAAACAAAATGTTCCTAATAGTAATGGAAGCTATTATTGTCCTTGTGTTAATTGTTTGAAAGGGAGACGACTAAAAGTTGAGTTAATACGGGGAACATCTTCTCTGTAATGGGTTTCTTAAGAGTTATACAATATAAACATGGTATAGTGAATTGTTAAATGTTCCAAGTGTGTCTCAAACAGAACAGGTTGGTGTATATCTACATATGGATGATCGATTGGAGGATATGATTTAGGATGTTGGACAAGAGGCTTTTTCAACAAGCACAAGTGTACAACATTTTGACTAATGATGCTAAGAAGCCTTCGTATCTGGGGTGCACTAAATTCACATGGTTGTCAACGGTGTTAAGACTGGTGAATATCAAGGCAAGAAATGGGTGGAGTGATAAAAGCTTCATTGAATTGCTTGAGTTGTTGAAATACATACTTCCATAAGGTAACATGTTGCCGATCCGTAACTATGAGGTAAAGAAAGTGTTATGTCTAATGGAATATTGGAATACAAGAAAATACCTGTGTGCCCTAATTATTGCATATTGTACAGAAAAGTGTATGAAGAGTTGCATAAGTGCCCCAAGTGTGGGGTATCACGCTACAAAGTGACAGATGGTGACGACAATAGTGATGAGAGCATAAAGGAAGGTCCCTCTACAAAGGTATTATGGTATTTTCCAATAATTTCAAGGTTTAAGCGATAGTTTGTTAATGCAGACGACGTGAAGAACTTACGTGGCATGTAGATGGGAGAAAATGTGATAGATAGCTTCACCATCCTACTGATTCTTCATAATAGAAGAAAATTGATTGTTTGTTTCCAACTTTTGGAACTGAGGCAAAAAAACCTTAGACTTGGACTTGTTACTAATGAAATGAATCCTTATGATAACTTATCTAGTAAGCACAGTTCATGGCCTGTTCTCCTAGTAATATACAATTTGCCTCCTTGGTTGTGCATGAAGCAAAAATATGTTATGTTATCTATAATGATTTTGGGCTCGAGACAGTCAGGAAATGACATAGATGTTTACCTATGTCCCTTAATTGAATATTTGAGAATGCTATAGGAGGAAGGTGTTGATGTGTATGATGGGTATCACCATCAAAATTTCATGCTGTATGCAATGTTATTCTGTACCATTAATGACTTTCTAGCATATAGAAACTTGAGTGGGTATAGTGTTAAGGGGCATAACGAATGCCCTATTTGTGAAGAAGACATATTACCTACAACTGAAACATGGAAAAAAGGCAATTTATACTGGGCATCGAAAAATTCTCAAGTCTAATCACCCATATCGTAGACTGAAAAAGCTTTTATTGGATGCTAGGAGGATAGTATTGTGCACCTGCCTTAATTGGTGAGCAGGTTTATGAATGGGTGAAGGACATTAATGTTGACTTTAGAAAGACCCAAAAGAAGGCTACTAAGAAAAACATGTGGAAGAAAAAGTCGATATTCTTTAATCTTCCATACTAGTGCAATCTAGATGTTAGACATTATGTCGATGTTATGCATGTAGAGGAAAATGTCTGTGATAGTGTAATCAGCATGCTTTTGAACATTAAGGGTATAAGACAAATGATGGTTTGAATGCTCATCAAGATCTAGTTGAGATGGGAATATGCCTGTAGTTAGGTCTGCAGTCAGTAAGTAAACGAACATATCTACTCCTAGCTTGCCATACCTTGTTAAGAAAGGAGAAAACAAGTTTCTATAAGTATCTATAGGGCGTGAAAGTGCCACAAGGATACTCTTCAAATGTCAAGATCCTTGTGTCAATAAAAGATATCAAATTAGTTAGCTAAAGTCTCATGATTGCCACGTCTTGACGCAACAACTCCTACCAATGGTTATTTATGACATATTGCCTAAAAACGTTAAATATGCCATAACGCGATTATGCTTATTCTTCAATGCTATATGTAGCAAAGTCATTGACCCTTAAAAGTTGGATGAGTTGGAAAATGAAACTACTATTATTTTGTGTCCATTGGAGTAATATTTTCCTCCTTCATTCTTTGACATTATGATTCACTTAATAGTGCATTTAATGAGGGAGATTAGAATGTGTGGCTCCATTTATTTAAGGTGGATGTACCAGTTGAATGATACATGAAGATCTTAAAAGGGTATATGAAGAATTCATACCATTCAAAAGTGTCTATGTAAAACACAAAGATAACACAAGAAGGGGGGGTTGAATTGTGTTATAGCAAATTTTCGCAAAACTTTCGTTAAAGACACATCGTTTGAAATAAGATCAAAAAGATTTTTCAAAAACATGTTATAAGATAGACGAAAGCTGAAAGACAAACTGAAAAACACACAAGAACTATACTGGTTCGTCTCCCCCAGATACTACGTCCAGTTCTTAGCAACAACCAAGTTCCATTAACTTTTCAAGTTACAAGTATTCTTTCCACAAGCCTCTTCAAGTAGTCTTTTACTTGCCTCTTCAAACAAAAACCCAAGTATTTTTTGAATCAAAGCCTCTTCAGGCTTCCACCAGTCTCATTAAGAAAAAGGTTTACGTGTGAGTTACCTCACTAGGTTTAATGTCTTAACAGACGAATATACAATGAAGTGCAAAAAGAATTTTACAATCTAAAAATATACAAGAGATTTTTCTTTTCTTAAAGAGTTACGATTTTTCAGAAACAGCAGCCACTATGATAACAATAACCACTTGAAGAAGGTCTCTTCTTCTATTTATAGGCTTCTTCAAAAGTATCTGTTGAGTGATTTGCAAAAGACGGCATTCGTCTGATGAAGAGAGTCATTGGAGCATTAAATGCAATATTTAATGCCTTTTACCAACTTGTCATATGATAAGATAAAGCAGTCTGCTTATCTTTTCTATTTTTGTACTCAATCTTGTAGCAGTTGTCATGTCTGTTTTCCCGTTCTGACTGACATTCGCACACATATTCCTTCTTTTTCACTGACTTTCTTCGAGAGTAGGTATGTCGGCTTTATACGTTTCGAGGTAACTTATGCTCTAATTGATGTGCAGATCATTTTAAAATGTTGTCATCGTCTGTAAGATTTGTTAGTTATGAAATTTATCTAATCAAAAGATAAAACGATATTCATTTTAAAAACATCAAACGATTATGTAAGGACATATATAATTTAACTATTTGTTATTATCAAAATATTTGAGGGTTATAAATATGTCCTTTGTCTTAACAATCTATTGTTAAGAGGTATATTACAGAAGAAGCCAATTGAGTTTTGTGCAAAGTAGTTGTCATAAGTGGAAGCTATAGGGCTACCTAAATCTTGTCATGAAGGAAGATGTGGAGGTCATGGTACAAGAGGTGTAAAAGTTGTCACAAAGGGTTGGGAGGAAATGCTTCAAATGCATTGTATATATTGAGTAACACTGATGAGATTCTTCCTTACTTATGTGCTCACAAAACCCTTGTTAAGACAAATAACCCTCGAATAAACAAAAAATGAATGTTGAACGAGCATAACAAGACTTTCTAATTAAATTAGTTTAAAGAAAACATTGATGGTGATGATAGTGCTTCTAATACGTTAAAATGGCTAACACATGCGCCTAACGTTGATGTCATAAGTTAGACTAGATATAATGTCAATAAGTATTCTTTCTACACAAAGTCACAGGATGACAAGAGTACCATGCAAAATAGTGAGGTTACTCTTCAGGCTAAGTCTATGTACTTCTCTGGTTCAAAAGATAAAGACCTTATTATGAAATCCATAAGTTACTTTGGAGTCATTCAAGAGATTTGGGAGGTTGATTACGTTACATTTAGGGTGCCTGTTTTTAAGTGTAAGTGAGTTGACAACAACATTGGTATGCAAACTAATGAATTAGGATTTACTTTGGTAAACCTTCACAAGGTAACTTATACGGACGAGCCTTTCATCATGTCATACCAAGCAAAACAAGTGTTTTATGTCAAAGATCCTTGTAATGAAAGATGGTCAATTGTTCTCCAAGGAAGAAGCATGCATGGTACTCATGAAAATCAAGATTCCACACTTGATATTTCTAACGCTCCTTCTTTCTCAACTTAGATGCCTATTATCATTGAAGAAAATGCAGTGGACGATGTACAGGCCAGTCGTGATCATAATGAAGGGATATGGGAGAACATTCTTACCTAATTGTGTAAGAAATAAGTTGTGTTTATCTTGTTATTTAATTTAATCATATTTTCAATATCTTTATCAAAAGAGAACCTTACATTCATATGTTTTTTAATCAGTGTTGTATCCACATATAATATTTTGAAGCATATTGCACGACCTATGGCAAAATCAAACAAGCTTGAATGGATTTTCCCCAAGGTAAGTAGTAATTTTATCCTAGCATTCAAAAACACATTAATTATCTATAGTTTTATTGTTTATGATCTAATGTTATGTTATTATATGTTACAGTTATTCACCAATCAGCAACCATTGGGTGATGAAGCAATTGTTTATAAATTACATCCCAAAATTTATTATATTTGTTTAGAAATGTATTTAAGGTAGTTTAGAATTGTATTTTAGAATTAGTTGCACATGAAATTTATATGTTTGTTTAGAATGTATTTAGGGTGTAGTTGCTAATAGATAAAATTTGTATATATTTAAAATGGATATAGATAATTTATAATTGTTTAAAGTGTGCTTAAGGAGTACTTTAGCTTAAAATTATGATTTAATGCATATAGTAATATTTATTGATGATATTTTGAATTTAGCATATTTAAGTATGATTGAATTGCCTACTTGAATTTATCTGAAATTTACATGTTGGGAAATTTATAAAACAAAAAATATTAAAAAATGGCTTTCTACATCGATTAAGGCCATAATCGATGTAGAAAGTCATTTTCTACATCAATTATATCCTCAATGAAGGTAGAAGGTCACTTTTCTATAAATGGTGGACTTTATACATTGGTTCTATTTGTAACCAATGTAGAAAGTGCTTTCTACATTAGTTGTATCTTAAACTGATGCAAAAAGTCACAACTTTCTACATCGATTCAATTTTAAACAGATGTAAAAAGTCTTTTTTACATTAGTTTTTAGTCTGATGTAAAAGAGCTTCACTTTCTTCATTGGCAACATTAACATCGATTCAATAACTGATGTAAACTACCTGAAATAACCGATGTTGAATGTGTTTTTCACACTAGTGGACCGAACATGTATCAACAACAATATTCACAAACTCATGAGAAAAATTGATCGCTGCCACTAAATTCAAGATTTTGGCCACGGCTTCATAAACCTACCAAGTGTCCTTGCCAAAAAAAATCTCATTTCAATGCCACCATATATATAAAGGCCCACCCCAATAGAATATTCCACTCCACTACATGGATTAATTATCTCCTAATTATTCAAATTCCAAAGAAGCCATTCATTCAACAATTAGGCAGAAAAGAAAGACGCAATATCAACACCTGTAATAGCTTTTTTACATATTTAAAGGGACTAAAAACATTTTTTATCATATTATATGTTGCAAACATCAATTTAGTTATTACGTTATGTAGGAATTTATTTACCTTTGAAACTAATGACTATTCACTAATGGGTTTCCTCCTAACTTTGTTGACGCTTGGTATATTTCTCTCAAAGAAATTGTTATATCTAGTCATAGAAGTGACAACAGAAAGAAAAAGAGTTCAAGCTCCCATTTTGCTTAAATGATGCCATATACGTGGTACTAAAAGACAATCTTCCCTAAATGGCTAACCAAAGGATAAATAAGTGTCTAGAAATATAATATTGTTGTGCCACACTAGATGATGCTATTACATAATAACTTACCATGCTAGGAGCATTCAGCCAAATCACCTTAGCTCTAATTTTGGACTTTCAATCTCTAGGCATGACACTAATTATTCCTCCAAGAGGACCCATATGGCCAAGTCCAATTAACTTTTTTATCCTTCTGTGATTATCCCAACTTTAGTTTCCTTACCCAAACAAAAAGTTGAAATGAAATTGTTCCCAAATTTGTTGATAAAGGAACCAAGAAGGTGCCAATTTTCATACCAAAGAGAAGTAGAATTTTCATTTCCCATCACACATTTTATCTTGTCTCGTGCTACAAATCTCAATTTCTCTAGGAGCATTGACTTTGCAAACATGGTTTTAGGAGGTGAAACTTTACCAACATGTGTGCATTGAGTTCTATAAAAAGCATAATGATAAATTAAAGTTTATTATAAGTTCTTTTAATCAAGGTGATAGGATTGGCTAGTATGTCTAGGAATTCTTCATCATAAGCCTTTATTCCAAACCGTAGTTAATGACTCCATGCATCCTATTCCTTAGTTGAATCATTCTTTTAGCCTAGACTCCAAACCAATACAACTCTCTTCTCACCTTCATAAAAAGAATCTCAAGCCCTTTTTTATCTCAAGAAAAACCTTTCTTTACCTTTCTTGTAGATATTTTGGATCTTGGAGGCAAGTTTCAAGTGTCTTATCTCTTCTTTGAGAAAATTAGGGAAGGCAAATTGCAATGTTGTGGTGGAAAGAGTAACTCCAAAAATCAAGATCAAGAGCTGGATTTGCAAAACTCTCTTCTATGCTAGTAGGCACCAGTTGGTAAATTATCTTTTTCTTTTTCTATTCAAGTGTATTGGTCTTTTCTCTTTATTATGCCTAAGGGTATCATTAAGCAAGTGAAAAGATTTGAGGATTCTTTATGAAATTAATTATTAATGCTCCAAACATTAATATAACCATGAGTCTTCTCTCCTTATTCTCCCTAAGAATTAATACATATTAATATAATTAAATATTTTTGCTTCCTCTAACTATGTAAAATTCTGATTTTGCTCTCTTTCAAATATATGATGTTGAACCATTAACCTACGTGAAACCCGATAAATTATTAATTTATTAATCATGTCAATATCTAACATAACAAAGTTATTTGCATAATTGAATCAGGTCTATTTTTTTCAAATGGAGGATAAAAAAATTACGATTTAATTTTAAGAAACTAAAAACTAATTACACTAACATTATGTTAGTTCGAGTAGAACTGGACTCAGATCTCTTAAGTAAGGTCTTTGATTTGAACCTTATGAATAGAAAAAACATGGTCAAGAGGGAAGATATATCATATTAAAAGTAGTTAGCTAGGTTCTCTAGCAGATATTAGTTATCCGCAAAGTAAATAAATACCTTACATCTATAACATGGTAATAATTATTTTTTTTTAAGAAACCGAAAAGTACTATAAATATATTTAACCCTATTTTACATGTCAGGATAAAATATGTCCGAACGAACGCTTGCATCATTATTAAAGGTTAGCTACACGTTAGAGTTCTGTGAATTATCGTACCAATTGAAGTTCGAATATGTGGATAGCAACATTCTTCAAAAATCCTAGTTGTCTTAGCATAGTCTCATATGATGTCTTTACTTTTATACAAACATTGAAGTTTGTCATGCAGCGTAGCACTATTTTTTCAAAAGCTTAAACGACATTGTTCTCATTTAACGCATGCTATCTCAGCCTTTCTCAGACGACACCGTAGCTTGCCCTGACAAATCTTGGACGTTAGTTCTTTTTACATTTAAAACCAGATTTCTCCAGCTCTGAAAAAAATATTACTGTATTTTTAAATTAAATACACTAATTCAATTAAAATCTAACATCTCGGGCGTCGTAAAAAATTGAACTTATGCTCTGAAATCGATTTATGATCTTTTATAACAAGATTTAAGCAGTTAATTAATATATTATTTTTGTGAGTTTAATTTTCATATATTATTGGTATAAAAAATTTAAATTGTCAAGAAAATTATTCTAGATATTAATTACTTATAAAATATAATTACAAATGTCAATAATTTTGTCATAAATGATAATTTATGGTTAGATAACTTATATATGATGAGTTATATATTATCATATATAATAGTGTAAAACACTTTTATACTATCACTATATTTAAATTAAAGTCTATTTTCATATAAACTATAAGTTGTTTTCATAAATTATATTTTGAAGAGTTTATTGAAATAAGTTGAATTTAAAATAGAGAAAACAGGTCAAGTACTGACAGTATAAAGTAGTTTTACACCGTTATCTAATCACAAACTACCATTTGTTATAAGTTTGTTGACTTTTATAATAAATACTTTAAAAGTCATATCAATAATGATTTCTAATTGATTGACAATGTAAAACCTTTTACACTGATAGTACATGACTATTAAATTCTTAAAAATAACATATGAACATATCATAATCTATTTTTTCATAAGTTCTTCAATACTTACAAATACTTATATAGTACGATACATATCACTGAGCATGCAAGTCAACTAACTTGAAGTTGTTCCAATTTAATTAATGGTATCAAATTTGAGCCCTGAATATACAACTGTGTTCATAGTGGTCTTATTCTATTCGAATAGGATTGCCTCCCGTAAAAAATATTTATAGTCTCTATCAAAATAATATTATAAGATATATTTAAATAAACAGTAAATAAATTATTCTAATTAAATAACCACATTTAACTATACAATGTTTTTTGAAAAGCAAACGAAATATTATTAAATGAGTCCAATCATAGCACAAGATGTGCCAAGATCGGAGAAAAGACACATTTAACTATAGATAAGTTTGAGTCTTTATTCAACTTAGAATGAAATAAATATAAATGTTTTATGAATGTTTTTAAAATCTATAGACTTTTTGTAACCAAAACAAATCTATAGACTTTCCTATTTCTTATCTTACAGAAAGGCATGATTATTACTTCCTAAAATTTGAAAAAGAAACAAAAGTATTCACCTATATACGTGTGCCTCTGTCGGCCTTCCTTTTCTTTCTTTGCCTCTCTAAATATTCAAACCTTCCCACCTTATAATTTGTTTAGGACTATATCCTTGTCAAAATTAATCACCGCTCTCTCCTACCCATTAGTTATTATGATAGGAGACATTTCTCCATTACCTGAATCTGCGCTAGATTCAAACCCCGCATCATTTCATAGAACACTTTGAATGCTGTGATTGGAAACTCAGCCAATCTTAAAGGGAAACCTACCCATCACACCGACTCATATTCTGCTCATTGTAGTCTGGTGTTTTCGTGACATGAAATCCTCTAACTCTATATTCGTCATTTTGTTTGTTTGTAATCTTTGGCTGATACCAACAGACGCATTTGTCTAACTGTCTCTACTCTCATATTGGATACGATTTGCTCCTTTTTTTGTACGTAGCTATTTCGCAATTGGTTCCTCCATAAAGCTCTGCCCCTTGATAGAACTTTTGTCACAATAGCTGATTCAATTGCAAGTACTTCTATGTTTGCTTCTAATGTCCCATTTTTATTTTATTTTTTTTCATTTTCTTCTTCTCTTTTTCTTCACCCGCTTTAACTTTTTACCCTCTTTTACTTACGTGATCCTGAATTCATTCATTTTCCAAGATATTTTAATTTATTGACATGCATAATAAGTGTGTATTTGGATAAGTGCTTGTAAAATTGATTTAACAAAATAAATTTTAGTTGCAATTGATAATGAAGTGACGTAATTTATGTTTGAATGTTTTTATGTTAAACGCAAGTTAATAATAAAATGCAATATAAAATTTTTAATCAATGTAAAAGTCATTTAAAGTCATTTTAACTCAAAATCAATTCTGGATCATTATAATGAATTACTCAACATAAATTAAATATGTGAATATTTATCTAATATCACCTTAGCTAAAATTTCAACGTAATTATAGATTGTCCAAGTGAATCCAAATATGCATTATGATGTTGGCGAAACATGGGGTAAATGGTAATCGGAAACTAGAAACATGCATAGCATGGTGGACAAGACTTTTGTAGTTACTTGTGCTTTTGCCTTTCATAATTTGCATCAATTTCTTAATGTTGTTTGAAGGGACTTTCACAAACATATATTGTGTTGGGGGTATGACGGTGGAGTTGTGGAGATGAGTGGGCACTTAAACAATGTTCGTAAATTACATAATATGTTATTATATGACTTTTAAACTGTATCTTTTATCTATTTTTTTGGTACAATACGTCATACTCTTTACTTTTTCTGATAAAAGACTCCTACTTATTTAATACCTGTGAAGTGAAAAGAGTGATTTTATATATATATATTGTTTAAATGTAACTTAAAGAATACCTAAAGTGTATTTAAGTGGCACTCATCCCTTCTAAGATAAGTCAAGCATGTAAAACGAAGTGTCATTTTAACATTAATAATCCGAAATGATAATGTAGTGTGTAGGGTAATACAAATTTTACTCCGTGCTGTACATGGAACTTTGAATTTTTCATAAGCGCAAGACTCATCCTTCGTAGTCTGTGGAGGGTGACAGTAGCATTACTCTCAGCAAGAAAAGCCAAAACGCCATTGGTAAATGCTTTTCTGGCTCCATGATAAAGGACAAGTACCATAAGAATTTGGACCATTACTTAAATAATTACGAAATTCGAATTAAAAAAATACTAAGCAACTATTTTTTACTTAAAAATATCGATATTTGAATGATTGTTTTAAGTTGATAATTCTATTCCTACAATACTTTCTTTTAGGGGGCATTCTACGGTACACCAGTAAAAAAATGAGTATTGATACATAAGATATTCATATATTGAAAAATATCAAATTTTTAAAATCAATGGTTGAGATCAAAATTTAGATTGAAAGGTATAGTTGTCATACAACCTCCTTTATCCCTTTCTCCCTACATCCCTCTTTCTTCTCCCCCACTCCTTCCTACTACTTTCTATCTTCTTCCCTCTCTCATTTGCCCTTTTCTCCCAACTCCATAGGCCATGCAAGTCAGGTTTGATTTTGGCCTGTGTGCGCTAAAGGATTTATTAAGAGAGGCAAAATTTACTTCGACATTCTTTATATCCTAAAATAAGTTAGATTTTAACTATCGACTAGGAAATATGCTTAGGTTGACTCAATTTTCTTTTGGCTTTTCTTTTCTTAAAAGGAGAAGTTGGGGTAAACACATTTGAAAAAAAAAATTGAAAAATTAAGGAGCTTAATTTTTATAAAAGAAAATGGTAGTAGTCTTTCCTCTTTTTTTTTTTAAAAAAAAAAGGCTAATCAGAATAACTTTTAAAAATGAGTTTCATACTCTAACCTCCCTCTCCCTTTCATTTTGAATCAATCTATGTGGGACAATAAAACAAAACTTTTTAATTTAAAAATAACTTTTAAGTAAAATTGTTAAATAACTTCTATTTTATTTTTAAACTTCTTATTTTAATGTTTAAATTTAAAGTAACTTTCAAGAAAAAAAAATGAGTCAAACATAACTTTAATACGTGTAAAGAAAAATGACATATGTCTATATTTGAAATTTATTTAATGATTTTCAACGGGTACCACTATGAAAATGTTGTGGTTTACACTTATTTATTATAAAGAAAAATATTGATAATACATTTTAATTTAATGGTTTTTACTTTTTATTATTAGTTAAATTTTATATGAAACTCGTCTCATTTAGTGTCTCGCTCCTTTATTTTATGGTTACTGTTCTCAATTTATTGAATCTTACATGAATTTAAACTAATAATAAATAATGAGCTATAAAGAGTATATTAAATATTAAATTGTTGGTATTAATGCATTGTATATTTTTGTAATTTGAATATTAGTTTCTTTTCAAATAAATATATTAAGGTATGTAATGATTTTTTAATATGTCTGTGCATATTAATTAAAAAAGTACATTATACTCTCCTTTCTTAAGAGATATGAGTATTACACCACTCTAATTTTTTATATTAAAATATATATTTTCCTCGCTTGTTAAATTTGAGTATATGATATTTTATTGTATTTTTAATTTTTTCGTTAATGTTCCATTAGTTTCCGTTAAAAAAAGTTATTACCAAAATATCTTTTATACTACCATGTCTCCAAAGATGCAAGGATTACACCTCTCTCCTCTCTTATGTTAATATATACACTTTTCTTCTTTGACAAATACAAATATATTACATTTTATTCTATTTTTAAAATTTTCATTAAAAATAATTTTATGACTAAAATATCTTTTACACTCCCTTACATTGACAGATTTAAATATTATACTTTTTCTCTTTTTCTTTATTTTAAGATATATTTTTTTTCGTTAATGGATGAAAATACATCACAATTTTTCATCATTTTTATTTTTCTATATAAAATATAATAATTTCTATTAAAGAATAATTTTTTGACTAGAAAACATTTATTAATATATTTGTACATTTTTTATAAAAATATATGTTATTAAATCATTTGTTTTTTATAACATATTTTGGTCATAAACTCTTTTTCCATAACCAACTAGGGTTGGCCTAGTGGCGAAGGGTAGAGTTGGCAAAACAGGTAGGCTGGCCCCGCCTCGCCCTAGTGGGCTAAACGTGAAAATTGGGCCGGGCCAACCCAAATTCTTAATAGGTTGTGTTTTTTCTGGGCCAGTAGGCCCATCGAACCAGGCCATTTTGGCTCATGACTCTTTTTTTCTTAAATTTTTATACATTTTACGAAGGAAAAAACAAAAAAAATACCATTGGGCCAAATAGGTCCAGTATCCTTTTGGGCCTATTTTTTATGGGCCTGGCCTGGCAGGCCCATCTAGCCGGGCCATGTTAGCCCACTTTTTTAGGTTGAACTTTTTATGGGCCAACCCGGCCTAGCCTATCGGGCCATCGGGCTAGCCCGCCAGGCTGGGCCAATTTTGCCACCTCTAGTGGAGGGTTTGGATAGTTAGTATGCATAAGGTCTTAGGTTCTAAATCTTATTGTCATCATTGTACACCAAAAAATTCTTTCTCCATTGAACGTCATTTAATTTCTAATAACAAATTTGGTTAGACGTTTTATCACTTTCAAAGCATTTACTTTGTTTGTAACTCCTTACGAAGAGAAGTAATGTTAATGTTTAGACAAGAAAAAAATGTCAAGGCATCAAGTAAGTGAAGGGAAACTTGGAAAATTACAAATATTTTAGTATAATTTTAATTAAAATATATATATTTTTAAAATCTTTTAAAGAATATTATTTAATGGTGTTAAATTAAATGAATTAAATTGAATATTTGTACATGAAAAGAGAGAATAGTGTAATATTCGTATCTCTCAAGGAATAGGATTGTAATGTACTTTAAGTTAAATAAACTAAACTATTTATTTCAACATAAGAAGGAATGATAGTATAATACTTGTATCTCTCAGAGAAAATGAGTGCAGTTTACTCTAATTAAAAAAGCATTAGCAAGAGAACTAAGGCAATATCTATCTTTTTACCTTTCAATGTAATCCAACACCTTACAAATTGTAATTACATTCTAATCATAGTTGGATAAGACATTAATAGGAGAGAACTAAGGTGAATATAGATGCATCTATGCATCTATGAGATCCAATAATGACACGAGACTAGGAGTAATTTTTAGAGATCACTATGATGAAATATTGGTGGTATAATGGTAGGTAAAGTTACACCACTCATGGAAATAAAGGTAGCAAAAATACTTATCCTTCATTGGGCATTGGAGTTAGCTTGTGACCTAAGTTTTACTGATTTAGAGATAGAAATAGTTTGCTTGTAGTTTGCTTTTGCCTGGAAAGGCATAAGTTTTGACTTGTCTTATTTTGTTGATATCATCAAGAATGCAATAGGGGTGTTTATGGATTAGATTAAATTGATTTTGAGAGAGAAATCATTTGATTCAATCACTTCAATTTTTCTCTTTGATCATCCAATTAGTTTGATTTTAAAATTAAATCCAATTCAATTTATTTCAGTTTGGATTGATTTGGTTTTTGAAAAAAGAATCTATAAATATTAAAATAAACGATGAAATACACAAATTAAATCAACATCAAACATTACATCCCAAGCATAACTCATAACATATTTCAAAGTATACATTCAAATGGTAAGTTAAAGATAATCTTAAAATTTCTCAAAGAACAAATATAGGATAGATAATAAATTTTTATTTCATACATGTTCTTGAATACATGAACATTAACCAATTATTCAATAATCTTGAATATACAATAAAGTTCGATTCACTTTGGATTGGATCAATTTTTAACATAAGATCCAAAATCCAATTCAATCCAATAAAAAAAATTGTTTTTCTTTTTATTTTCGATTTGTTTAGTGTACCATGGTTTGTATTAGATTGGGTCAGATGAAAAATACCCCTATAATGTAAGAAGAATTTTGGTTTTACAAACCTATATGTAAAACATATAAATAGATTTTGTAATAAGGTTGCAGATCAAACTACAAAGCTTGCTTTCAATATGTAAGAAGCATACTGGATTGAGGATATGACTCAAGAAATCGAGAGCTTCAACACCTGTTTTGGTTTAATGAAATCATTTCATTACTTTAAAAAAAAATTAAAGTATTAAATATAGCTTATTAAATGCTCTTTATTATTTATAAAAATAAACATTAATTAAATGTTTTTGTATTTTTATATGATAAATATTTCTTTTAGTTAAAAAATCTATTTTTTAACCAATACCCATAGAGGGGACATATATAATGAGAACTGTTTTCATTTTAAGAATCTAAGAATTATAAATTTAAGTCATACAATCATACATAAATAATCTACGATTAAAAGTTTGTTATTTCTAAATTTAAGTCATATAACTATACATAAATAATTTTTTTCACCCTTTGTTAGTAGTCACATGATCATTTACAAAATAATGTGCATTTATCTTTTAATCTTAACAGGTTAAATATGATCTAACTCTATTATTCTTTTTTTCATAATAACCAAAAGTTCTCACCTAATATGTTCTGCACTCATAAATATACATTAGCAAAAGGATAAAACTTGAGAACAATATTGCAAGTATTTTAATTGTTTTTTGAAGAAATATTTTTACTGTTAATCTCTTATCAAAATTGAAATTTAATTTTTTTTAGTTCCCTAATTTAGAAATAGTTCATTTTTGGTTTTTGTCAGGGACTAAAACAATCACATAATATGGATTAAAAGTGGGTTATTTCTAAATTAAGAGACTAAAAAATTATTTTTAAATTTGAAAAACAAAAACAAACTTGATCTAAATTTAAAGGATCAAAAAGATATTTAAACCTAAAAAATAATAACACAACGTTGTTTATGTATAGACATATTATTTTAGTTAAAGTAAACTAGAAAAGCCTGCTATAAATATCGGTCGAAGTAAATCCACAACATAAATCACAAAATCAAGCTATTAAAAATGAGCTAATATTCCACAATTTTTTTTTCCTTTCATATCTCTCATAATTGTAAAAAAAAAAATGTTATAAAAAATACGTCTGAAAATATATTCCACTTTTTATTTTGTTTTTAGCTAGGGTATGTCACAAACATTGTTCTAGATATTAATTCATCTGACAGTGGGGTGATTATAAAACTCTTGTCAGAGAGAGAGAGAGGGAGACCCTGTGCCTATATAATGCTCCAACCCTTCTCTCTGTTTTCCCAATAAGCGGCCTTGGCTTTTCTTTCATCCTCTCTCCCGGACTTATTTATCTCTCTCTCTGTTTTCCTCTGCTTTGTCTCAAACGTACCTTTTATTATTATTATTATTATTGTTATTACTATTATAAACTAGTTTTGCATTGTTAATACAATGGCTGTAGAGTGCATGACAAATATACAATCCATGTCTCAACCACAAAAGCACCACCACCAAGACCACATAGAAGATGAAGCACCATTGGTTTTTGATGCCTCACTTCTCAGGCACCAACTACACCTACCAAAGCAGTTCATTTGGCCTGATGAAGAGAAGCCATGCATGAATGTGCCTGAACTTGTTGTCCCTCTCATTGACTTGGGGGGCTTCCTCTCTGGTGACCCTGTTGCAACAATGGAGGCTGCAAGGATGGTTGGTGAGGCATGCCACAAACATGGTTTCTTTCTTGTGGTGAATCATGGGATTGATGCCAAACTAATCTCCCATGCTCATAGCTACATGGATGACTTCTTTGAGGTTCCCCTGTCTCAGAAACAGAGGGCTCAGAGGAAAACAGGGGAACACTGTGGTTATGCTAGTAGCTTCACTGGCAGGTTCTCTTCCAAGCTTCCATGGAAAGAGACACTTTCTTTTCAGTACTCAGCTGAGGAAAACTCATCCACTACTGTCAAAGACTACTTGTGCAATACATTGGGCAAGGAGTTTGAGCAATTTGGGTAACCAAACATGTCAACATTTTTTTCTTTTTTTCTTTTTTTGTCGGCAAAGATATTCCATTCCATCTTGTTTGATATCATTTGCCTTGACTATATGCTAAATTGTGTGTGTTTCCATTGTAAAACAGGACGGTTTACCAGGACTATTGTGATGCCATGAGCAATCTTTCTTTGGGCATAATGGAGCTTTTGGGAATGAGTCTTGGAGTGGGCAAAGGATGTTTTAGAGAGTTCTTTGAAGAGAATAACTCAATAATGAGGCTCAATTACTACCCTCCTTGTCAAAAACCTGACCTCACTCTGGGGACTGGACCTCACTGTGACCCAACGTCTTTGACCATTCTTCACCAGGACCAAGTGGGTGGCCTCCAAGTTTTTGTTGACAATGAGTGGCATTCCATTAGCCCAAATTTCAATGCTTTTGTTGTCAACATAGGTGACACCTTCATGGTATGTTTGGTCTCTCTTTCAATGCACCTATCTTTAGCAAAGAATGAGCTTGAATTGTGGTCAATGATTTTCTTGTGTGATGTGGTTATTCAACCTTTGTTTCACTTTCTATTGTGTAGGCTCTTTCAAATGGGAGGTACAAGAGTTGCTTGCATAGGGCAGTGGTGAACAGCAAGACAACAAGGAAATCTCTTGCTTTCTTTTTGTGTCCAAAAAGTGATAAGGTGGTTAGTCCACCAAGCGAATTGGTGGATGATTTGACCCCAAGGGTTTACCCAGATTTTTCATGGCCTATGCTGCTTGAGTTTACTCAGAAACACTACAGAGCTGACATGAAAACCCTTGAGGCATTCACCAACTGGCTTCAACAGAATAGGACCTGAAATTTCAAGCACATGAATTATGTGCATATTATTTATTAGCCTTTGGTAATCCCATATGAATAGTGAAAAGTCTCAAATGGATGTGTAATTGATGGCGGAAAGCACTTAAAGAAAAAGGGCAGCAAAAAAGGCACTGGGATTGAAAATTGAAAGAAAATTCATATTTTCTTCATGATTTGAGTGTTGCACGCTAGTGATTAGTAATGAACAAAACGAGGGAGATAAAATATTTATAAGGAGTCAATAAGAAAAATTCGCCACCTAATTTGTAATTTTTCTTTGGTGATATAGAAAAGTTATTATTAAATTTGCAATATTTTCTACTTTTTGTTTAACGTGTATAATTATGATATAGTAAATCCAAGTAAATTTTCTTTAAGGTATTGGAGCCATTAAGAGGCCCTAATGACTTTATAGCTTAATGTCCCCTAACTTCTCCAAGATTCGGAGAAGTACTTGATACTCTTGTCTAATCCCAGTAACTCTCAATGTAGATACTCACTTTTTCCTCATTCCTTCCATCAAATTTTTATTATGTCTCTTGCACCATTAAATAATAATAATAATAATAAGAGCAACATTTAACTGTCTCTGATTCGCAAGATTATGTAGAATTCTGAACCTGTAGTTACAACCTTAACCTTCTTTTATTTATTAACAATGCCAATTAAAATTTTATGAATGGTTCCAAGAGGAAGTTATATACTCTTATCCCATTATTCATTTTTGCTGCATTGAAAAGTGAAGCGAAAATTACAAAGTTTGGTGCATTTATTTTACAAAATAAATTGAACCAGTAGATTAATTTCTATGCCAATAATTACAAAACAAGTTCCATATAATCCTTCACTAATGCATGTCAAAGACTTGCTCAATGGGAAACAGTTGCTTAATAACTGAGATTCCGCATTTTAGAACCCCACAACTTTCTTGTTTTGAATTTCCATAATTATTTTTTTTCTTTTGTAAGGTCCAATTTGACTCATTCGAAGAGAACGAAGGTTAACACCTAATGAATCCAAATGAGCACTTAAATTAATTAAAACGATGCTATATGTGCTGCTGTTACGGCATAAGTCACAACTCTCATGCATCAACCAATAATCTTTCTTTTTCTTGGAGGTCTTAAAAGTTGGAACTATTTGATAGTAAGGTTAAAAACCAGCAAATACATCCAATATAACATGTGGCCCACAATTTAAATGATTCGGAGGAAGAGAGAGCTACAATCCATTGAGGATTGGCATAGATCTCTTTTGCAATTTATGTATATATATTCCGCAACTGCAAGCACTTGTTTTTTCGTTTTATTATCCTGATTTTTCATACCTGGAAATTTGGAGGCTTGTGTAATTTAGAATGCAAGGGAATGCTCACTACAATTCCTCCCAGCACCTGTCTTGAGATGCTGCGACATTCTCCTCACGATACTTTAATCATTACCCTTAAAAAAAATTAAAAAAATGAGAATGTAAAAGCAAAACCAAGATGATAAATAAAGGGATCACTCGAGTCCCAATATGATTACTGTAGTTTGTCTAATTCAAGCTGTAGTTTATGCAAAATTTGTTATCGTATCTTTTGGTTTCCAATGCTTTCCTCAGAATCAAACACGGTCTTGGGTGCAATTTGCAGTTTGTACGTAACCAAACCTGGTAAGTCACCGGTTCAATTGGTCAAAGTCCTGAGCCCATCTGAAAAATTGGTGGAGTCATAGCAAATACTAGTTAGTAATATTTATAGTCCAACAGCCTACTCAATAATTTTTATCATTAATTTCGGGTTAAATAAGTTTGACCTGCTGGTATGAACTATTTTTCATTTTTACCAGCAGGTCGAACTTGTTTTAACTGAAAAATCAATGATAAAAAAAACCAGTTCACCCATTGATTGGTATGAACTGTTTTTGATAACCCTGAACATAAGTTTATAAAATAAAATTTAAATTAATCTATATTTAAAAACATAATTAAATAAATATTTTATTAAAACATCATATACTATGATAATTTTTTTCTATTTACAACATGACTTATTTATTAGGAATAATATTAGAAGACATTAAAATTTGAGGAAAATACTTTTTTGATTTTTAAATTATTATTTCGTAATAATAATAGCTATATTACTATATTTAAAATGTGACTTAAATATTTTTATAATATTTAATATGAGAATATTTATGATTAATTTTATTTTTAACTTGCAAATTTTATTGAAACATTTGATTTATTGACACATACCGGTAAATGACAGTTGAATCGTCCGAATACATATGAGAGTGAGACATCCAAGAGATGTCCATATATTCTTTCAAGGAGATATATATATATATATTCTTTTTATTTTGACGCTCTATTTCCAAACGCCAAATATTCAAGAAAATGACATATCATATGAAAAAAGAAAATTATCGTGAAGCAAATTATTCTAAAATTACTTTAGAGAGAGAAGGAATTTACAAATGTTTTGCAATACAAATCACAAAACCACAGAAAATTTTCAATTTTCTCACAATGTGTGTGTTTGGTTTTATCTTATGGAAAGGCACAGCCGCCACAAGTAAGGACAATGACAGTCCCATTCCCGTACTCTCTTCCAAAAGGCCCGCATCACGTGGAAGCCATCTGTTGTTTGTTCTGGCATCGCTTCTAGTCTAACTCTCTGCGTTATATGGTTATGATTTGATAAAATAACATAAACTAGAAAAAAAAAAAAAAAAAAAAACACCAAACATTTGTGCATGCAACACAACTATGCTCTCTTGAAAAACGACACATCTTAGGATTTCTGTCACAGATACCTCCTCTGCTCACCTATCTGTGCCATTCTTGTTCTCTAGGTCCTTTCATAGTTTTTTTTTTTGTTTTCTTCTTCATGTTCTGTTTTTTTTTTCTTTTTTCTTTTAAATGATAACAAACCACTGATTATAGACTGGATCAGGTTTGGATCTCCCACGGATTTGGATCCTCGTATTAATGACTAATATGGTGTAATCATGTTATGAGAGAAAAGTATATAAAATAATTATAATGGGACTTACAATTAATTATGTAGGATTTTATTTGTCATTTTTGTTTCATAAAAACATTAAATTTCATTTTTGCATCTTTCTTTTTTTTTTATGATATTTTTATATTTTATGTTATTGTAACATGATGATGAGTGTCAAATCGACAAATTTTATATGTACTATTTTCATAAAATATTTTGAGTAAAGTGGAGAGTAAGGTCAAATCCACATGAACTAGGAGAGTTTATTTCACCTTGAATTGTTTAGTTTCACCTTATCCTGTCTGTAAGAGTTAAGAGTGACAAAAGTCTCCTCTAAGAATTTCTAAACCCTTTTTATAAGTAAGGTTTAAAACTAAGCCTAAAACCTAATGAAATTAAAAAAAGGTCCTCAATGAAGACCAAAATAAAATATAGAATGTTTCTAATCATAACCTAAAAACATAATAAAACCTAAAACTATAATATTCTAATTATTTCTCTTGGAGCTTGTAAGTATTGTGCACTCCATAGGAAAATGTAGTGATTTATGATTTCATATATACTTCCTCCATTTGATCTCAATTAGCTTCCACCTTATTCAAGGGTTGAGATTTATCCTTCCTACATAGAAAGTAAACCAAAAGATAGTAATATACTACAAAAACTATGTAAATTACTAAGGAAATAGGCATAAATGCACTATAAAAAAAATTAATGAGAAATGATGACTAAATGCAAATGTATCACATGACATTGTCATATTATCCATGTAAAATGATAAGATTCTGATATGATTTCGTACAACTTTTATTTCAATCATAACTCTTATTCTATGTTTGTGTGCAATATTCAAATATAGAAAATCAATTTTTAAAGTAGTTTAATGGAATCATACTTTAAAAATGATTGTGATCTCAAGTTTTTAAAGATTTGGTAGTTAAATTTCTGACCACCAAAATTGCATTTTAGCATGTAAGGTGAATTGGTATTTCAGAGGTGGAGATATAAAACTACTTTACATGCATGCGTAAAAATAGAAGAAAACAAAAAGGTAAGTAAATTGTAGAAGAAAATGTGATTGCGTATGAAGTCTATCATTCCATCTATTCTAAACTATTGGGAATTGCATAATACAGAGGATAAACCACACCTTGTTGCAAAAAAAAAAAAAAGACTCCCATTATAGCTTGAAGTGAATAGTCATGGTCATTAGTTTTGAATTTTACTCTTATAGTGGAAAACAATCACTATGCACTCTAGATGAGTGACGCTCTATATAATATCTCGAACATCTTACGTTCATAAATGGAGCATGTCTCCTTTTAGTGCTAATTGTAAGAGGACGTTAAAAAGAATCCACCTTTCTCAGTGTGGTTAGGGTTTTCGAGGTGGTTAACACAAGTTCCTAAGGAATACGTACTATTTATAACAATGCCATAATGATAGAGTTGTGTGTTTATGACCTAGCCTTTCATGGACTCATATGCTACAAATTCGAGTTATAAGAAATTAAATTTGAATTCAATTTATTCTTTTGCTCTATTTAATCTACTCTATATTTGTGACCCTATAGTTTACAATGTTGGCAACAATATTAAATCACATTTAATATTACAAATAATGAACAATATCTAGCAATAGCATTGCAACCCAACTTATGAAAATGTTAATGATTCAGTGTATACTTTATATGACTAATATTCGTGCATCAATTTTTTCCTTTTTGTCTAGATATCTTAATTCAACACAAGGCATAGAATTTGTCATCATTGTATGGTCCAATTATTTAGTCCTTAATACTTAAGAAGGAATTGTAATAACAAATGAGATCAAAATCTTATATTGACTTATATCAGCATGGCCATGCATTTAACAATTTTACTCTATCAAAGGAGCCCAAAAGTTATCACTCATGTTATGTAAGATGGACAAATCTCATCTAGGTCAATCACATTCGTCTACATGACTTGTTGCGTGTCTAATAACCACCTTCAAAATCATCATGTTACAAATAATGTTTAATGTCATCAAAATACACAACTCCTCATGTAGGAATCAAAGTGATTTCAAGTCAAAGGACTGCATACACCATGATCACTTAGAGAAAAACTTATGAAGAAAAACTTATGAAACTCACATAACATTCCATGCAACATTCTCACGGTTAATCAATCTAATACATCATTACACAAATATATATCTATGTGAAGACTTGATATCTCATATCCATGACTCATGATATAAGGTCATTAATGTACTCACATATTAGTCTCAATACATTATTGTTATCTATACTAACAATAATACTTGACTAGAAATATATATTCTAAAATAGTTTTCCATTGTTCAATAGGATCTCATGACCAAGTCATGTACTTAATGTCCTATGACATTGGTATTACTATCTTAAGGACTTTATTATGCTCAAAATAGAAAAAAACACAATAAAAAAATGCCTCATAATATTATTTTAAAAAAGCAAGACACAAATGTAAACAACTTGATCAATGTACATTACCCATTGGGCTAGGCCTTAAGGTAGGCCTAATCCAATAGGTTTGACCTAGAGATAGGTCCCAATGCCCTACAGATTCAATATTCAACTCAAATCAAAATGATGTCGCAACACTTCAAATCACTTAGGCCACTTTTCCCCTCAGCCTAGGGACACCAGCTGAGTTTCACACAGTGTCCCATCAGACCTCAAAAGTCACACTTCTACCTAGGGAATACCATCACCCTTCTCCAATCACATCCCATTGATAGAGAGGTCTTTGCACACTCCTTGACCATTGGTCTCACGTAGGAGTTAAAATCATCCAAGGGCTCCCCATTTCCTCTATTGGAGCCTAGCCTAATCCAAGTATGTATTCATCTTGGACCTAGCGTCCCCCAACTTGTGCCTATAAATATCAAGACCATCCACACCATTAGATATGAGCTCTAACCCATATACTTATAGTACTGCCTCAAACTCTCACTAACTTGAGCACTAGAGTCTTTAAAGGTACCACCACCTCAACCTCTACACTTCATTACACCCTAACAATTCTTCTACCAATAACCACCTAGAAAACTACTTAATTTGAGTGTGGGTCTTCCCAATAGCTCCACCTCAAATTGGTTGGTGTCGTCTATGGAAACGAGCTCCACCATTGCCCACTCTGCGCATAGTAAGGAGCAATCCTTGCTCTCCACCCTTGTCCCACGATATGTTGCCCATGGTAAGCGAGGAACCCCACTCCCCCGGGAGAAAGGGACAACCCTTGGCTAGGTGCAACTTGATCTACCTTCACTATTATCACCATGGGAATGGATGGACTGTTTAAAGTGAATAAAATTAATTTTTAAAGTGATTATATGACGTTATGTAACTATAGTCATTTATGTACAATAAGCAGATTTTATTCATCTATCCTCTTACAAAGAACTGCTATTCTCATCAAATATATACCCCTGTATTGAGTATAAGAAATAAGGATTGAAATCACCTGTCCTCAAACTTTGTCTCCTTCTTTGTCCCCCCAATCACATTATACCAACTCAATTAAACAATTAAATGTCATTTTTTAATGTTGCTAGACGCCTCCTCACAATCTGGATCCACCCACTCGATCTTCCCCACCATTGACCCCTCCTCTGATTTCCCCAGCAACTCCTCCATCGACTCCCCCTTTCCCCTCCCCGTTCCGGTCAATTGTAGAACAATTCGTTCATAGAAATATGTATTCCCATTGTAAAATCTTACTAGAGTTAGTGGTCTTTTTTATTCTTTAATAAGGACTAACCTTCTCTTAATTATCCATATTTTGGTTTTAAAAAATGGTAGGTAACGATGCTTCCATTTTCATTCAAATTCGTAACCTTCGAAGTGGCACAAAAATGGCAACGAGTCTTAATCTTGTGCTTTAGCCTCAATTTTGCTACTACACATCAATGCCTTCTCTTTTTGTGTTTATTTAATTTTTAGTATCTACAGAGAAGGACAAACTTTGCTTGTTTTTATTGGTAACTGTGTTCTTATTTATTGGAAGAAGATAACGTGCCAAAGAAAAAAAAACTAAATCAACAATAACAACTGTAGTAGACACAATTTAAACTGCTCCTTGTAAAATGACAATCTCATTGAATCTCAAAAAATTATCTTTATCTGCTAGCTACCTTGAGCTCTAGGGATACTGCATTTTTGTTGCAGCAGCTGTTGGTTGAAATATGTTTTTGTCCTATCTGATAATTTCCATTACATGCAAACGACAACAATTCAATAATTTTTCCATTGCCATCTAGCTAGTAATTAATAAAATATAGATTTGAGCATGGGAAATAGGAGCACCACTGCAACCTCCTACCCCTGTTGATTGTTGAGAATAATAATTATATTTTAATTTGATTAGTAGACACAACATGGGATAATTATCATATTATAATAAGCCAATATCACTTGCAAGATTAGCTCACTCTTGCGTTGCTAAGTTGGCCATTTGAGCACCATTAGAACCACAAAACGACAAAAAAGCGCGATCTGATCAAGCTTTTGCCCCCACTGAAATTAAATAGTTAAAAGCGGTTTTATTATTTTTAACTTGAAATCTCATTCCATAATTACGTGCCAGGATGTCGAACACACACATAACGGTTTAATCAAACTCACAAAATCTTATTTCTTCTATGGTTTTGTCGTTTCTTTTGTTAGATTGTGTGGAAGGAGAGTGAAATATGCAGCAAGAAAAATAAAAGGCAAGGATATATGTATTCCAAAGATATCTATCGTGTGGGTGAGCTTGCGAGAATGGCTTCCATTCGTTGGTTTTGTTTCTTTTCTTGTTTTTAAGACAAATGGAAATTGTACACCAAAAAAAAAAAGACAAATGGAAATTGACTACACGAAAAAGATAGAAGTACAATCACCTATCGCATGTTAAGCGAGGAACGTTTATAGATATACAAGTATCTATTCAAAATCGTAAAATATGTAATCACAAAGTATTTCATCTTTTTTTTTTTTTTTTCGTTTGTTAGTGTGAATAAAAAATTAATAAGAAAGCATACAATTAAATTTAATATGTAAAAGAGAAATTCTTGCACTTTTCAAACTCTTTCTTTTTAATGTAGGTAACATTAATCTCAAGCTTTTATTCTCACTACTTAATTAATCAAGTAATTGTCACACTGAATCATGTCCTTTTTCATGTCCATTATTCGATGACTGCAATCTTAATTAATATTGTAATACTAAATTTTGAGGGGCTTCCGAAAATTAGTTCTATTGATTTTTTAGTTTTTAAAATAATATACAACATTTAGAAGCATAACTTCTTTATCATTCACATTTTAAAACATTAAATTGACTAGTTAGAGACAAACGTAGCAATGAATAGTGTTGACATGGCATATCTCATTTCTAACGTTTTTGACTTTTTAAAAAAAAAAAAATACTAAAATGGCAAAATAGAGGCGAAAACGGATACTTTTCATCTACAATGTGTAAAATGTGCATTTGATCGATCATAAATGATAGAATCCATTTTAGTTTCTATCTCTAAATTCTTATCAATGATAATCGAGATTAAAAGTTATTTAATAGTTGTATGACTAGGAATGATAATGAGTAGAATTTGGATAAGATACTATAGTACTTTTTCTCATACTCTTATTCGGTCCCAAACCCATATAGGTAATAACTTTAATCTTCATTCCCGTAACTACTTTGGTATTTATATATCTATACTTGTACCTGCTACCCACATTTTACTTAAATGTAGAGCCGTGACAAAAAAATCTAAAGTCTTAGGCAAAAATTATATTCACAATTTAATTTAATATATTTTGTCAAATCTCAATATTTTTATCAATTACAAAATTATTGATCAAAGTTTTATAATTAAGTTTTTCTAACATTTCACTATCAATATATAAAAAGACAAATTCATTTAATCTATCCTTTAACATAGTTAATATCAAATAAAATTTAAATAACTTATTTTAGAAAAAACTACATTTAGCAATAACAATAATTGCAAGTATTTCAATAATATTTTAGAAGCGTGCATGCATTTGAAAAAGAATATAATCTTTTGATATAATTTAACATTTTAGTGGAGTATGAATTATTTTTGAAATTTAATTTATATACAATGACAATGCAAAATTTTTTTACACAAACGTCTAATAGATTTTGATTATTTTATCATATCATTCTATTTGTTAATATGATGTGATAATACAGTGAATGTATGTATGTATGTATGTAAAAAATATTTTACACTAACAATGCATATAAATTAAATTTTTATTTTTGTTTGTACTTCTTGCAATATCTTTTTAAAAATGAATCAAGATCTTTAATAATACTAAGAATTGTCATTCCTATGTATGACTAATTAAAAGATCATATACCACTTAAAAAAATAAAATAACTTTATATATTAATTTTAATTACTTATAGTTAGATACAATGATTAAAAATTACTCCTCTCACATAAAATATGTCTTCTCATTTGATATATGATAATAATAATAATAATAATAATAATAATAATAATAACAGCTTTACAATTTAAACTCCTAATAGTAATTATACGTAAGATTTGTTATTTGGGTCCTATATATGATCCTGCATAAAAAATAAATGAAAAATCAGAAACATTAAATACAAATATAACATTTTTCACATACCTATAATCCATTTTTCTTTCCTTTCATTTCTTTCTAAACACCGGCTGCATGGACGTGGAATATATTAGATATTTTGCCTTTTTTATTATAGTTAAGAGTACCAGAGATATTCTAACATATCATATTAAAATTGTTATCATATGCATTCAGATGAAAATAATCATAAAAAATGAAAGGGAGGGGGGTAATTTCAATTATTCAGCTTTCTAGCTCCATACGTGTCGTTTTTATGTTGAGTATTGAAGCGATAGAGATGATCACCACCCCAGCTAGCGACTTGTTCTTTAACTAATACGCACACTTATCCTTGATAAATTTTCGATACTTATCAAAACCTCAAGAGTAGTATTTCTTCACAGGCTCCATGTGCAAGAGATAGATCAATTACTTCTAGAAGACACGAAGTAATAAACTAATTATACTGTGTTTATACAGTGAATTTAGTCAGAATGACAAAGTGGTCTGGCTCCAAATAAAAACGAAGTTTTATTTTGTTTCAAGGCATGAAAAATTATATTTTCTCTGTTGATATTCAATGTTGTTTTATCAACTTGAAAGGGTCATAGAATTAGACACATGGTTTATTTGTGGATGGATTAATTGATATCATCACGATAGTGCCATGTTTAAAATACTTGTAAGACGCACTATATGGAGTTCTTACTTAATTGATACACAGCTAGACTAGTTTGTCCGATTTTAGAAAAACTTATGTCATTAACAATTATCGTGAGTTTTTAATTACTTCTGATGTAAATGCACTTGTTTGTGGGTGAAGTTGACAAAGGTAGAAGTTAGAAGAACTTTTGAGGATGCCTCGATCAGTGCAAATGAACAATGCAAGTAAGCAAGCATGCTTCACGTCTTAATATCTTAATCATTTTGAGTGTTGTTTCTCTTTTATCCAACTATTGCCTTTAACTTACTTCCAAGAGTTCTTGGATCTATTTGGATGAAACTTTTCTATAAGTACTTATGAGAGTAAAAAATAAGAACAAAAAATGAAATTAGCTTCTCCATAAGCTAAAATTAGCTTATGCATAAGCTAATTTGTAGAAGCTTTCTTATATTAGCTTCTTCAAAATCTAATTTTTAGCTTATGTATAAGCTAATTTTAGCTTATAAAGAAGTTTATTTTATTTTTTATTTTTATTTTTTTCTCTTATAAGTACTTATAGAGAAGTTAATCTAAACAGGCCAGTAATTCTTGAACGACATACCTGTTAGAGTTGGTTTCTTTATTGATGGTTTTATCACCCGACTACACGGCTTGACATGGAATGCAGGATTCTGACTAGTTATAACACGAATGTCAAACCCATTCAACAAAAGGAGAAAAATTTTCTTGTACTCCCATTTGTGGTGGATAAAATCTGATACATTTCTAACATGTTATGCATTATTTATTTATTTTTGATAATTTAATGCATTCTTTTTTAATAGCACAAGAATTCCAAGAATAAAAAAAATTTAAATAAAACAACATAAACCTTATTTAGCGATCAGTACTGATATTAGGGGGGGGGGGGGGGGGGGGGGGGGGGGTGGCTGTGATTCACTTATTCTAAAATATTTTTTGACTCACACTTATTCTAAAAATAAGTCTTGGATGCTTATAACTATTTAACAACTTATAAAATATAAATTTAAAAGTTAAATTATATGATATTACATTGATGATGATTATGTACATAATATTTTATAAAATAGATACACAATTAATTATAATTCACATGTAAAAAATTATATATTAAAATCAAGTTATTCCATGAAACATTAACAAATTTTTAAATTATAAAAATATTTTTAAATTTAACTTGCTTGAAGATATGAAATTATTTAAAGATATCTTTGATTTATGCACTATGCATCTCTAGGCTTACTTTTGTTTATTTGGAGAAAGACCTTAATTTTTTCTGTCAGTGAAGAATACTCAACTTTAATTTTGTTAGATTAATGACTAAATTATATTTTTAATCCTTCTAAGTATCAGTATTTTTCTATTTATTCCTTCATTTTTTATCCTTCTAAGAGAGTAAAAAAGTTATGAAGCCAAGCTTACTTCATAATGAATCATTCCGACTTGTTTTGGGTCAAATCAGGCCCAAAATTAAAACAAAGCAGAGGATGGCCCATTAATTTCTATATCAACCCAATATAACTGTGTCCATATAGACGTAGGAGGTCAAGAGTGAACGTACATCATTGTATAAAACACAACCCGATTCACTAGACTGACGAGAATTGAGATTTTTTTTTCTTTTTTTTAATGAGATGAAGGAGCAAAAGCCCCCACCCAAGAAGAGTCAGTAAGCAAACTTAAAGACAAAAAATTCGAAATACAATAAAAAATACAGCTGTAGGCGTCTGAAGGGAATAGAGATATTGAAGAGAGTCGATCCAATTCTCTCAGCTTGATCTATAATGGATTGAATTTGAAATGAGTTAACTCAACTTAACTTAATTGTGAGTTGAAAAATAATTAATTTTGTAATAGCCCAAAATTTAAGTATTAGAAATAAACTATAAGAAGATCTTGTTTAGGACTTTGATATTATATTATACTATAAGTATTATATTCTTTTTCTTCTTCTTCTTCTTAGTATTATTATTACTATTCTTGTTGTTATCATTAATACTATTATGACTCTGGTGGTTGTTGCTATTATTACTATTATTGTTGTTATTGCTATATTATTATTATTATTGTTGTTGTTGTTGTTATTAATATCCTAGTGTTAGAAATTAGTAGGAATGAGATAATAGGATCTAAGAGAAAATTTAAGGCCCAATAAGAGACTTAAGTCCATCAAGCACACCCACCCATGTAACACTCTTATTTTTGCCTATCGAACTGTTTTTCTAATTATTCTGTATTTATTTATAGAGAACCAAGTGAAAATCTCAAAAAAATTAATCCCTACAGTTATGTTCGTATTAGTGAATAGTGCTTAGTTAGATTTTTAATAATTTTTCTAAAACAGAGCCTAAAAGTTGATAAAATGACTGTTTTGTTCATGAAAAGCTAGATAATAGAATTAATATACAAAAATAGTTAGAAGTGTTTGAGAATTATTTTTAAGTCACCAATATGCTTAAAATAATTAATAATAATATTAAAAAAATTGATAATTTATTGAGACCTTTTTTGTAAAATGACTAGATTATCCTAGTTGATTGCGAGAGCTAACAGATAATTTTTAGCCTTAAAATATTTTGAAAATTTTACATTAAGTATATTTTAAATATGGAAATTTTATTTTGAGGGAAAAATAGTGAAAAACCCAAAAATTTTATTTATTTGACAAAAAATTAATTTATTAGCTTAATAAATGACCTTTTTAGTGAAAAAATTATTATAAATTATATATAAATGGAAAAATTCTGAAAATTTTTTGTAAGACTTAAAAAAATATATGTGAGGATGTGGTGTGGCCAAATTTTCCTAAAACTTACCCAAAAATCCAATCTAATTTTATTACAATAAATTAATATTTAATTATTTTTATTATCTAATAATTATATAAATAAAAATATTGATTTTTTTTTGCCCCTAGCTTCAGTTTCACGCAGCTCCTTAGACACATGTTGAAAGGACACTCAAATATTTTATTTTATTAATTTTTAGTACAAAATTTAAATCTAAATTGTACCTATTTTGACCAATAAATAACCCCCCTCAACAACTCCACTATTCTCATTCTCTTCTTCAAATTTTTCGACCCTCCTCTCTGCTTGCTGCTGGACGTCCACTTCCTCTCCCCTTCAAGCCTTAATTTTTTTTTTTGCCATCATTAAAGCTCCACCAACACTTAGGTTTAGTACTAAACCCTAATACCTCATCTCCTCTTCTTAAACACCACTAACAAACCATACCTAGAGGTAAAAGAGGAGTAAGGTTTAAGTCTCTAATTTTATTTTCTTAATGGTTGTGTGTGCTAGGTTATCCCTCAAACTCATATTATTATACTAATCCTACTATTATCTATCTATCTATATACATACATACATACATACATACATATATATATATATATATATATATATATATATATAAGTAATTATTTAACTTCTTGTTCATTTTACTTCTTGCTTTACTTTAATGTCATTTACTTTGATTCTTATTTATTTTCTTGCCCTTGTTATTATTTCCATTTATGTTGCTATTTATTTTTAATTCTTACTCCATTTATATTTTTGCCCATTTACTTTATCTCATTTGCTTTATTATTTAGTTATTGCCATTTATTTCTTTGTCCATTTTAATTTCTTGCTTTACTTTATTGTCACTTATATTTTGGCCATTTAAATTATTGCTAGTTACTTTATTGTCTATTTAACTCTTGCTATTTTTCTTATTGTTGTCTTAAAGTTGTTATTTGCATTTTTTTACATTCCATTGTCATTTATTTAACTTTATTTCATTGTCATTTAATTTGTTGATATTTATTTTGTATGTTGCCTTTATTTTCATTATTATTGGTATTTCATTATAGTTTATTATCCTACTATGTTAAATTATTAATGAGCTTACTTTTATACAAGTTACTTATTTTAAATCAAAATTTTGGCCTTAGATCACACTTATTTAAAAATTTTGGAACCCATTTTTCCTTTTGGGCTCTCGGTCCTTTTTCTAAAAACAAGGCTAGGAACATTTTTTTTATGATAACTAAGCAACTAAAATAAGGTTCATTAATGAAGAAATAAAAATTATAGAATGAAATTTTTCCAGAACAATAAGTAAATACCTCAGAATACACACACACACACACATACACATACACACATACACACACACACACAAATGAACTTAGAAAGAAAAACAAGCAAATTTAGGCCTTTTTCTTCAAAAGGGCAATTCGGCCCATTAAGAAATAAAGTATAAAATAAAGCTTTTTAATCAAATTATTTATACAAAATTAACTTGAAATAAAGGTAGTAGAATAAGGTTTAGGCTAGTAGGACATTTTGCTCCTTAGGGTATTAGCAAGGTCTTGAATGAAATTTCTACAAAAGTTGATATTTTAATTTTGATGAAGTATCCAAAACTTTAAATGAGAAAATGAAAATTTGGATTTGAATAGGCTCATGATTTTTATCAATTGGGGAAAATAAGTCTCTTTTGTTAAAATGAAGCATTTTGACAATTACTTAATTTAGCTCAACTTGTTAAAAATGAGCCTTAAGTTGGAAGAAAATTTTTCTAAAAGAATAAAAAAAGGAAAACTTTTATTTTGTGAACTAATTTAAAAAGAAAAACAAAGTTTTTGAGTCAATTGAATTAAATGGGCTTTAGGCCCAATTAGGAAAAGTTTTTATAAATATATCTTCTTGGACAAACTTTAATTTTCTTGGCATTTAATTATTATTTTAAACAATTTACGACTAATGGAAAAAAAGGAAATAAATCTTGTTCAAATAAGTTTTTCTAATAAATGTTTTGATAAAATAAAATACATGCCCATGTAGGTAAATTACACGTTTTTCTTTAGCAAAAATGGGGATAAATTAGAAATCTTGATTTTCTAAAATAAAAATATCAAATGATAGTAAAAGAGAGTAACTAAGGAGAAACTCTAAGTATGCTTTGTGGCTGCGGCATAGTCTAACCTTCCATATTAGAAAAGAATTTCTCTAAAACTATTACTACGTCTTAGTTATATTTATGGAGTGAAAGCTTTACCTTTAAAATAGTCTAATTTGAAAAATTAGACAAGGAGAAGGATAAATCAAAGAAATTAAATTAAGAAACTACCTTTAAAAGTATGTATGTACAAGTATGAGTTATATATGCAAATTTTAATTGTTGAAATTTTCCTTGCTATACTTATCCTTTTGAATTTGCTTCTAAGTTATTATAAATGTGATGGATGAATGCAATTTCTATAAAAAGTGATTCTGAGACTTTGCTAGATTATCTAGAGAGTATGTCTTGAAATTTAGAAAAGCAATTCATAGGAAACCCTCATTTGAGTTAGGATTATGCTGGGGAGCATGAGTGCGTATGTTTGGGAAGTTATAGTTTGGTACACTGTGGGATGAAAAGCAGGGACCATTGTTGGGGTCTTGAGAGTACATAAAGGTATCGAGTTGTGAACATCCTAATGGCCAGGTTAGCACCTTGGGCCAAGATAAATCATGTAAACCGACTTGGTAACCTTGGCGCCTACTCAGCATCACCACGATTGGTGGAGTGTATATCCTTAATGGGTAGGTGGTCCTTTCCTTGAGAATGATGATTATGACATGAATGTCTATATCTTGTGAGGGATTATATGAACTCCTAATCATTTCCTAGTGATTCTTGATGGTTGAAGTGAATCATCAAAGATAGGTATGGATTCATACGTTTGGTAAAAGGTCTGTAATTAAGTCATGATAATGTAGGTTAGACCTTAGGCTTTCTTGTGTCTGATTGTTTGATAATTGTGTGTTTCAACCTATTAAGAAAACGGATAAGGCTTTTATAAAAACCTCACTCCTTTCTTTTTTGTTTCTTTTCGTATATGATTGTGGTACGAGTAGACTATGTAGAAGATATCGATACTGGGGACGAAAAGGACACAAAAGAAGACAATTCAAAGACATTCATGGTTGCTTAGTTTAGACATATTTGCAATTTACAATAGGTGAGATATAAGTCATTGGTAGTGTCACTGCTTTGGTTTAGGGAAGGTTTCAGTATATTCACGACGTAATAGAATTTGTATATTGTGAACGTTTATTACCATATTGATAACAATGATATATGTTTTCTACTTACACTAAGTATATGAATGGAAATATGATGTATGTTATTTTATCCTGTTATTAATATATTGAAATAATTTGATCAATTATACTCGTTATCGCAATAAAGTTTTAAAAAAATTGTTTTTAATAAATGTTAGAAATAGAGTCAATGTAACTTTGGGTGTTACAACCCATATTTTATAAGAAGGGGAGAGAGAGAGATATTAGTTTTAGTCTTTAGAAAATAGGAGGGAAGAGAAAAGAGAACAAAGGAGGAGGAAGGAAGAGAAGGAGATTGGAGACCCAAGCCTCAGAGCTTATCTTCGTGGTCTTTGCCAAGTGAGTGTTCCCCCTGTCCTTCCCAAGCCTTTACCTTCATTGTTTGTGTTGTTTCCCCTATATATTCACATCCTAATTATATTGTTAAGGTTAGGGTTTTTGAATAGTTATTAAGGTTAGGGATGATTGGTGAGTCATAGGACTGAATTGATGTTTAGAAACGTAACGGGGGTGGAGTTATCTCGCTCATAGGTATAGTAATAGTCATGGGTAGAGGGGCTGGTCCTAGACCCCAATTATATGTGTTTGAATAAATTGTTTATAAAGGAGAATGCGAATTCCCCAAACTTTGGAATTGATTATAGTAATGATTAGATTTGCAATCGGTTCTATGTTGTGATTGATATTTAATAAATGTGGGCATCAATTGGTTATGGTCGAATTCAAGTGAAAAAAATCCAAAATTAATACAAACCAACTGAGTGAAAATGCAGACCGATGTCGTCCATTTATGCCATCAATTTAGTCAAGTGTGGGTCGATTGGGTGACAGGTCATACAGGTGGGTATGTGTGGGCTTATTTTGAAGTTTGCCTCATTCAACAATCAACACTACTCCACAAGAGTTTCAGATACATATACACATACCAGTAACCATAAAATGTAGTGGGTGCATAAGGGAGTGTAGAGGGAGTGAAGGAAGCTTCTTATGAACCGAGATGGTGCAATTGCTTGACCATGTTGTCTTCAGTGATGGTGTGGTTGGACAAGCACTCTAAGGCTATGACCATTGTTGGGGTTCAGAGGGATGAAATGGGTCATTGGGTGTGGGAGGGAAGGTGGTGGTGGTGGGTGGGAAAAGGGGGCTAGCTTTTACACATAATAAAGAGGGGACGAGAATTATTAGCCCTAGTGAGAGAGAGAAAAAAGTGGAGTGACTTTTGATTGTAAGTGTTTAAGGCAATTCAACTTTTAGCTTTGGAAATTTGTAATTTTTGAAATAAGTAATAAAGTGTTCATGGGCAAGACAGTTGTAATACTCACAACAAAAGATAAAATTGTTAGTTTGTTTCAATATTTGGTCGAGTGTTGGTTTCGACGAAATTATTTTTTCTACCCATACTTGCTTGAAATTATCCATATAAAATCAATTTTTTTCCTTTATTTAACCCGATACCCGAAAATCACCTGTCTAAAGTGCATATTTCCAGGTTGGATTTGTCAGGTCTCGGATGGATGGCATGTTCTTGCCCACTCCTTATATTTATCTTCTTAGTACTCATGTGATATGAATTGTGTGATTGGTGATTAGAACTGTTAAATTGTTTGAGTTGATTTGGTGTGTCCTTGATGTTGGGTAGAAATTAGATGAGTTGAATCATGTAGAATTAATTATTTTTAGTTGATTAAAATATGTTTCTAACATTTAGACATATTAGGGTTCATAGGTTTTTGAAATTAAGGTGTCTCTATCCCAAAATTCACGTTTTTGTTGCCTGCAGATAGTTAAACGCAGCCATACTTTGATAAGCATGGCCGTGCTTAGTTTTTGAATCTCCATTTCATACATTTTGTTGTTTAGTGAAGAACAATTGTGCTTAAGTTGTGCATAGGTTTGGAATCACTGTCAACGAGGAAAGCACGCCCATGCTTCGATAAGCATGCTCGTGCTTACCTCCTTCACAATGTATGTCAACTTAATGGTCAAAAACAAGTAGGAAAATGATCGAATTGGACTTTGTAGTCTACATAAGAATTGTAACCCTGGATGTTAGCTAACTAATGGCATTGAAATCACTCAAAAATAATGTTTAGAACTCAAGTTATGATTAAATTAGTGAGCAAGGGTCAAGCTATCAAGATTAAGTAACGATTTTGTGTTCTCCCTAATTTTAGACATACTCAATGATCAAAGCAAATTTTGAGGTCAACATAGAATTGCAGAAAAATTTTCTTATCTTTCAAATGAGATAAAGATCAACTTGATTGGATTAGTATAACTCCAAATATTGTGTTCACACTCTACGGAGGTCATAGAAGTGTAATAAGAAATGAGGAAATAATACCCAAAACTTAAGAAATGATACACAAACCTTAAATACCAAATGGATAGTTGTTATAATAGGACAATGACATAGAATCTGGATGGATTGGTGTATTACTTAGTTGAATATATGTAAAGATGTTTTGTGAATGAATTATGTGAGTTATGTCTATGATGGGTTTAACTTGTGATGATATAGAATGAGATATATAATACGACTTGATATCATTATGACAAGTGACCTAGCTTGTGAGAGGCGAGAATGGGCTCGGGTAGTGAGGGATCTACCCTACAAGAGGCGAGGGTGAGACTCACTTGTTTGTAAATAAAGGGTTTAGAGGGACACTTGTGAGTATTGCATGTATGAGACATGTATCATAACATTTGAGATGGTTGTGCTGGAAGAGTGTATGTATGAATTTGGATGGTGGAGGCCCTAAGGGGTTGTTTAACCCGGCCTTGGGGGTGATTATACCTAATGTGGAAACCTCAATGACTTATGTTGATCCCATGGAGTTGAGACGTACTTCAAATGTTGGGTAACCCTGACTAGTCACCAAAGAATATCAATCTAGTGTAAAGTGCTAAGTCGAAAGCATCAGTATGTTGATGGCTCTTTCTTATGGCTAGCATTTACTCCTATACTACTTTCTTAAGTTAGAATTGGTACCACATGTGCATGAAGTAGAGATTGAGGAACATGACATGCATACGTATCTTATTGTAGTGTGATATGTTAAATTGTGCTATGTTGTAATTATGTGAAGTTTGTATGCCTTTGCTCATAACTAATTGTTATACTATATGTATGTTAAAACTGTAGTTGTGTCTTGTGATATGAATAGATGAAGTGTTAACTTTAAGGGTGTGTTACACATATGTGTTGTTCCTGTTTGATAGGGAATGAGGTGTGTGCCTAACTACTAAGCAAAAGATTTAAAGTATGTTTGTACCTTAAGTAAGAATAAATGTTTTTAATTAGGAATTCTTTTGCTATCATAAAGATATGTGAGAGATTATACTCTAGAATAGGGTTATGAGGGTTCTAATAGTCATGAATAAGAAAGAGAAAGGGTGAGTTCCTACCCAAAGTATTAGGAAAGTGTGATTTTAGCAAGAGAAATATAACCATGTATATTAAGGTGAATATTAAGAGTATCCTAGAGTATTACTAGCCTTTGGTCTAATCATAGGGACAACTTTAAGTATCAAAGGGAAGAAGAGTAGATTCTAAACAAGAATGTTTGGTTAGCTAGATGAAGTTATGGATAAAAGGCGTTAATAGGGATGAAATCCTAGGATAATGATGAGAATAAATTAGTGTAATAGTAATGAGAATGAGTAGGGAGTTAATAAGAGGTATTGATAATTGAAAGTTGTAAATCCGACCATAGGTATGGAGATTTATTAAAGACCCAGTGATAGTAAAGCCATGAAAGATAAGTGATAAAGATTGTTTGGGTAAAAGAGTCTAACCCAGCCGTAGAGTCCTTAGAGTACCCACTGAGACTTTTATCTCATTCCTTTAAATTTTCCTTTTTTTCAAGAACTAGATGAAGACGCGTGCTGATGGAGCTTGGAGTCGCATGCAAGAAGGACATACCTAGCTTTGGTTTATGTTTTCATATTTCCCTTATGCTTGTATGATGCATTTGGGCGATAGCTAAATTGTATTAGGCATATATGGTATTTCATGTATTACTTTTGTATAAAAATCTTTTTATGTTTATGAGTAGCTTCCACATGATGTTTTTATGTTTTAAAGTTTTCATACTTGTAGAAATATAAATGTAGTTACGGTAATATCCCTTAGGGTGTTACAAATTTAGTTCAATTTACTCAAGTTAGTGAGCTATATATGGATCAATGCATTGAAATTAAAAAAAAAACATTAAAATGCACTCAATATGCTTGATAACCTTGATTTTTGCAAAGTATTACCAGGATTGATGAATATTATTTTCAAATGTAAAGCCAAGATGTGGCTATATTTCTCGAAAAAAGATATTTTGTACTAATGATGAGTAAGGAATAAGAACTCCTAATCACTTCTCAAATATGGTGATGATTTGGTGAGGTACAACGGTACATTAAGTAATGAACGGGTCCACATGCATTACATTACAACAAAGGTCAAGTCATAAATACCCTATGTATATAGAATACTAGTTGATCATTGATTATGACTTATCTATGTAGTGTGATCCTGTGAATGAGTTTTGTGATTTAGTGATTAAATCACTTCACTCCTTTATTATTCTTGTTATATACACATGTGGTACAACTTCGCTACAAGTAGTTGATTAAGATGGAGGATATTCCAATCATAGGAAGAATTTCTTTGCAATTCTCCAAAGAAGGAAATTGGACACATGACAACTTCTTCAAGGATGACACATTTAGGGCTTTGATCATTTTTTGCTTCCTATTTATAGACCCATATGCTTGGATTCAGCCCACCATCCTTAGGTTCCCCTGATGTTGACGATACCCACTATCCCTAAATATGTTAGAGCCCTACCATCATTTCATGCCTCTGCACCTTTTGGAGATCTTGGGGAAGATTAGGTAGTTCCCAGCTACTATACTTACAATTAGGCAGGTCCTTTATGTTATGCATTATCACCTTACCCTACTCTCAATGTCGCTTGATACGAGATGATTTAGATACTAAAGAGGATACTAAAAAGGACACAAATACTAAGGAAGACCCTAAGGAGGATCCATCAAAATGACTTCAACAGTTGTCGAGTTTTTAATTGTACAGTTATAGTAGGTGCAATGGGTAGATGATAGGTAGTGATGTTACTCTGACTTAGGGACCCTTTTTTGCATTTTAAATGTATATATTAGGTAGGATATAATCATCTTGTATGTATATGTTTAATGATGTTAGCTTCTCTGATTTTTTTTAACAAACTTTTTCTTTATGACAGGGATGTCTAATTAACATATGTTTATCTTTATGACACACTCTTAATATATGATGACGTATCTACTTGTCCATATAAATATATATCATATTTCCTTTTTAAGATATGTTGTTTTAATTTTACCCTTGCACTGTGTAATTTAATTAAGTATTATTTTCCTTAACTACTAAATATTTGTACTAATAAACACGTATGAAAAAATATCACACTAAGTATGCCTTAATTAAAAATTTTAATTTATTTACAATTACTTAATAAGAATTAATACTTTATACGATAGAAGATAATGTTAGAATAATGTGAAGGGTGTCATAGCAAAGTATACATTAGGGTAACCTTATGTTATTGTTTTATAAAATTAATGCAATGAAATGACAGCCTACTTGCTCAAAGAATACATAATAATTATAGAGAATGTTCTAACAAATAAAATGAGACTTAGTTCATGTTAAAGTTCTCTTCCTTTTCAGAAAGTTGTTCTAGGTGACTTGTCTTCACAGGAGACTTTTGTAGAGAGCTTGAAAATATACTTTGAATGCTTCTTTATGTTCTAAAAAATATGACGTTGGGTAGCATCAAATACTGCGTTATAGGCCTTACCCGATCTGCCGCGTATGAATGACCTTTGTAAGGTGTCCTCCTTTGTAACCTATATATCAGATAATGTGTCCTCCTTTGTAAGAATGACCTTCTTAGGATGAAGCTTTCAAGCAACTTGATAGACAAATTCTTGGAGAACAACACAATGATAATTCTCTTATATATATAATCTATAATCTATACAAATAAAAATAATCTAAAAAAGGAAAGTTCCATGTGTTAACCTCTGGAACAATTCTATACAGAATCTCATCCCATTTGGTAACACCAAAGCATTTCCCTCCTTTTTTTGCTTATTGCCAACCTCATATTCATTTGTGTACAAATCAATTTATGGATAATTACGACAAGCAATTTATGAACAATTAAGACACAAAAAATTAGAAAATCAGAATAAATGTTATATATGGTAAGAAATATTAACTGCACAACAATGCATTAAACATGAATCAATTTTTTAAGGAAACAATGCAAAATAAACCGATATTTGATTACCATTAAATTTACATATTAATGAAGGATACATTTATGTTATAAATATTTTATATTGTATATCAATTAGAATAATAACCACTAATTCTCTGTGCATCGCATTGGTTCACAATCTAATTTAATACAAGAGATGTTGTAACACCCTCACTTTTACTTAATTAATTATTTTATTTATTTATTTATTCTATATTTAATTCTGAAAAATCGGGAAAGAATCTAAAAATTCTAATCCCTACGGTTAAACTCAGAATATCAAAAACTATTTACTCGTGATTTTTAATAATTTTTCCGAACCAAAGTCCGGAGAAATTAGAAAATGACAATTTTGTCCTTATTTGTCAATATTAAGGGCTGACATGAGAAAAAAATTCAATTGATATTAAAATGTCAAATTGAGTTTAAAATCATGTCATATGTATTAAAATAAAATTTTGGGAATTTTCTGGGAATTTTTTGAAATTCTTGTGCAAAATATCCCTTAGTTGTCAAATAACCAACTCAGTATTGGTGTGACATGAAAAAATGATGAAAATAATATTTTTAGTACATTTCTAGGTAAAATATGTAATTTTAGAATTTTCATAAAAATTTGAGCTTTTATTGAATTAAAATGGATTTAATATGAATTTTCTAAGCTTAAAATATAATATATATATATATATATATATATATATATATATATATTTATAATTCGAAAAAAATAAAAAAATAATAAAAAATTATTTTTAGAAATTATTTTTGATGAAAAATAATACATTTGTTCAAATTTATGTTTAAATTAATTATTTTGATATTAAAAGTTAGTTCAATCAAGTTTAGGTGATTTTATCAGTACTGACTAATTAATTAACAGTCAAAATTATACTGGGGAGCTTTGGGACAGCTCAACCAGCACGTTTTTACTCTAGAAATAGGCGATTCATCACCTAAGTTCAATATGTGTCCCTAGTTTGATTAAAAAGAAAAATAAAAATATAAAATAATGCATCATGCATGATCTCACATATGGACATCTAGGTTCATTTTTTCTCCTATAAATAGCAACCTTCATTCACAATTTTTCAGCACCTCCTCTTCTTCTCCCAAGTTCTACAAAGCCTCCATAGCCACCTTCCTCCATAAAATTTTTCTTATACCAAAATTCTACTAGTTTTCATTAACTAGTAAAAATCTTCTTCCTAGGAGCTTTGCACCAACAACTTCACTAACTCTTTGAGGTAATGGGGGAGTGGGGTTGGTTCTAATTTTCAATTACTTTGTATGTTGTAGGAAAGGTTTTTCCCTAAACCTTTCGATGTTTAAGTTTATTAAGTTTTATAAATATTATAATGTTTAGTATTAAATTCAAGCTTTTACTAAGTTATTATGCTGCTCAATTTTAGATAATTAAAATACATTTATTAAATAGTTATGCTGCTCAAATTTAGACAACTATAGTATAATTATTAAGTTGTTATACTACTCAAATTCAAACAAATATAGTAGAATTACTAAGCTATTATACTGCCCAAATTTAAAAAAAAAAATTAGCTATTATAATAGATAATTAAATTATTATATTATCAAATTTTATTAATACTCAATTAGTTTAGCAAAAATAGTAGAAGAAATAAACCATAAATCTCATAATATGAAACTAAGTATAGAAATTATTTTATGAGTTATTTATGAATTTATTTTTAGAAAACTACTGTAGAAATTTCAGTTTAAGTTCTTATCATTCAGGTAAGGTCTAGACACACAAATTGACCATTTGTAAAAATTTCATAAATTTTAAAGCTTATTTAGTACTTCTAATTGTGCTCTATAAGTGCTTGTGGACACATTTTTCTTAAAAGTACTAAATTTTAAAAATTTTCAAAAATTTATAAAAATTCATCATAAAATTCTAATTATTTTTCCAAGCTTAAAAATTATTTTTATGAATTTTTTGACTATTCTATGTTTTATTTCTTAATTATCAGTCTTTATTTTAATTTTTATGTCTTTATTTTTACTGAATTATTGGTTATGTGTTTTAATTTGAATTATGAATTATGTAAATGATATGTATAGATCAAACCTCTATAAATAAGGCAGAGATATTGGTAGAAATTATACTGGTGCTCAAAATTTTGAGACCAGAGTGAAGCTTTAAAAATTAATAGATCAGTGAGTAATGTAAAGCAAGGGACATGCAGTAGCATGACACCCTGTTAGGAAAACTACAGTTTTGTACGCGGAGGAATGAAAGACAGATACCCATTTGGGGAGGTCTCAAGGGTAGGCATCGAGTAGTGAAAGTCCTAATAGCCAAGGTAGCGCTTGTGAGCTGGGATATTCACCTGACCAGCTCGATAACCCCGACAACTGCTTGGCATTCTAGGATTGGTTTGAGAGTATATCTTTATAAATGGACATCCTGACTGATATTTATTCCTCATTGATGATGAGGACTGTACCATGTGATGATGTTGATGAGGTATATGTACTCCCAGCCACTTTCCAGGTTCTGTTGAGAACTATTATTCACTGATAGGAAGTATGGATCGGTACAAAGTCAAGGGTAGTGTAGTATAACTTACAATAAACCCTAGGTTCCCTTCATTAATTGTATTTAAATTCCTACCATACATGTGAAAGTGATTTAGAACAAATCACCTCACTTCATTATTTTTGTTATGCATGTTCAATCGTGATTATTGAAGATGATAGCAATGCCTAATGATACTAAGGATGAGCCAGAGGATACTCCTCCAGATTGTAGATCTAGTTTATAATATTTTCTTACTGGATATGGTAGATAAATACTACTCTCTATAGGATCTTTTTTATGTATATATTGGGTAAGGTAGTATATGTCTTTTAATGTACTTTTGTTTTCTCTTTGACTATTATATAAACCATGATATATAGTTGGATATATATATATATATATATATATATATATATATATATATATATATATATATACACACACACACACACACACACATAAGCAATTTTTATCATTTCACTTCCATTTCTAAATTTGTTTTTCTATTGTCGAAAAAAAATTAATATGAATTATATTTAGAATTAAAGGAGTGTTACAGATGTCACGTGGTTATCATATAAAATGTTTGTATTTCAAAATTAAATATTAGATTTATAATATAAAAATAGATGGAATTAACTAAATGTTATGAATTAATATAAAATGGACAAAAATTGACAACAATTTAATATAAAAATTAGCTAATTCAATTTAAAACCAAAATGCTTAATTTTAAATTTAAAATAGACAATTAATATAAATTTTATTTAGGAAATAATTTCATGTTGACAAAAATTCCATATTATTATGAATTAATAATTCAATTTTGGATATTTAAAATGATGCTTAATTTAAAATAGAATATGTTCGTTAAAAATTGAAAGCAAGCAATTTTTGTTCATTCCATAATATTTTTGTAGCTAATTCAATTTAAAATCAAAATTTCTATTAAAAATTTAAATGATACTTAATTTCAAATTTCAAATGGACAATTAATATGGATTTTATTTATGAAAATAATTTAACATGGTCAAATATTTCATATTATACATAAGCAATATATTTTTTATATTCTGGAACACATTAGCAATACATTTATGCTGAATGATTAATTTAAAATGAACGAGTATTTATGAAAATAATCTAATATGACATTTATTTATGGAAATAATTTAATGTGAAATTTATTTTTGTAGCTACCTCAATTTAAAATGGAAATTTCCATTATTGACTTAAATGATGATTAATTTGAAATTTTAAATAGACAATTAATATAGATTTTGTTTACAAAAATGAGTTAATATGGAAATTTTTTTCATATTATTATGAATTAATAATTTAATTCAGGATATTTAAAATGATGCTTAATTTAAAATGGATATTTCCATTAAAAGTTTAAATAAGGAAAATTTTGATTATTCCATATTATTTTTGTATCTAATTCATATTAAAATCAAAATTTCCATTAAAAGTTTAATAATACTAATGAGTGAGGACATTACTAAATAAGATGTGAGATATAAGGTAGAATCTTACAATATTTTCTACTGTATGGTAATTTAAAATGATTCTTAATTTAAAATGAATATTTTCAATAAAAGTTTAAATGATGCTTAATTTTAAATTTCAAATTTCAAATTTCAAACAAAAAATTAATATAGATTTTATTTATGAAAATAATTTAATGTGATAAAAAAATTTCATACTATTATGAATTAATAACTTAATATGGACAATTAATATGAAGTAATAACATTCCATATTATTTCTTATATATACCAAATGTTGATTCCTTGCCATCAGATACATATACACTAGATTTGATATATCTAACTTAATGATAGAACATAAAAATTCTAAAATAAGAGGTATTTTTATTTCTATACAAAAATATAAGTTTTGCCAAAAAAATTAATTAATCAATATGATATCATGATGCATTGGCAAATATTGAATAAATTTAAATTATTATAATAGCCAATATCTAAAAAGTTACATTCTATTATAATATTTTCTATCGTAATAATTTTTATATATTTTTTATGAAATGGAACAAATTAGTATTTAAATCATAAGCAGTATATTTATTTAATATATTTTTTTTATTACAAGAGGTAAATATTTTTTTTAATATATACATAAGCAATATATTGTTTATGTTTTAGAACATATATGCAATAAATTTTTACTAAACGATTAATCTAAAATGTACTAGTATTTACATAAATAATTTAATATGATATTTATTTATGAAAATAGTTTAATGTGAAATTTATTTCTGTAACTATTTCAATTTAAAATGTTAATTTCCATTAAATACTTAAATGATACTTAATTTCAAATTTTAAATGGACAATTAATATAGATTTTACTTAGAGAAATAATTTAATGTGGACAAGAATTCCATGTTATTATGAATTAATAATAAATAATTTAATATGGACAATTAATAGCATTTTAGTAGACAATTTTAGTATGAAATTCATTTTGGTAACTAATCCAATTTAAAATGGGAATAATCATAAGGGAATTAAATATAGAATCTAATTTAGTGGAATTTATTTACAAAAACAAATTAATAGCATTGTTATGGACCAAATAGAAATTTACAATTCAAATTAAATTAAATAAAAATAAATTAATTTTTCCTACAATTCCACTTAAAATTAATATCTTGTCCATTGATTATAACTCTTGAACCTTTTCGTAATTCTATTTAAATAATATGAAATTTTATTTGCTTTGTGTTTAACCTGGTCGTATTGAGAAACACATTACTCTTTCTTTCTTTGTGGTTTGGTTTTGATCTTGGTTTTCATAACCTCAGCATCAATGACACCTAAATGTGATTTCCTTTCATATGTGAATACATCTAGAGAGACATGGAACCTTTTATGAGAGTTGTCAAACTTTGGCATGTTATCAACAAAAATAATGAAAAGTTGATATATTCTATTGAGATGGTCCTCATGGACCAAAATGTAAGTTCATAAAACAAAACCTACTATGATATGATATAATACAATTATAATAAATTTTTTAATTACATATACTATTGTTCTTAACGTTTGTCTTCTTCTACAAGGAGACCACATCTATGCAACTATCAGGAATACTCTAATATATAAGTTCCAACCACTAGTTAAAAAAAGGCTCTATTTATTCCATGTTCAATTTTAGTGTAATCAATAGTAAGGGTCCTTATAGAATGACCCGACATCCATATAAGCTCAACTTTCAAATAGCTACAGAACTAAAGCTGCTTGCTGATAATGTTGTTCCTATTAATTTAATGAGGTTCTTTGTACTGACTATGACACTAATTATTTAGTTGGTGAGTGATTCATTAGTTTTTTTTTTTGTTATAATTATACTAATAACACTAAAATATTTCATAACCTAATAAACTATTTCATATTTGTAGATGTTATGGGCATACTTATCTCACATGGGCTTGAAATTAAGGCTGTGGCAAATGGTGACAAAACAAATATGAAAGAAATTGAACTTGACTCTAAAGGTTAGTAATTATATTCTATGTGCATATTAATAATAAGGTAATATTTCACAATTTTAAAGCATTTATTTAGTAGTAGTATTTTTTTAATTATTGTTTTGTGTCCTTATTGTAGCATATGCTTTAAATGTATATTATTTAGGAACTATGTTGAGGAGATCTTTCTTTGCTACAAGGGATACTAACAATGTTGTTGTAATTGTTCAATATGTTAGAGTTAGACCATTCCTAGGTATATCAACTTGCAACATCGTTCTTTGTTATTGTATGTCAAATTAAATATTTGTCATATGGATTAAATTAATCTATACGTTGACAACCTAGGAAAAAAATAGACTTCAAAATACTCTTAAAGCCACTAAGATGTTGTTCAATTCTTACTTCCCAGAAGCAACATCTATGAGGAGACGGTATTTATCACACCCATGATTAGTACCCACTGTTTTGGTCATACCCACAAATAGTAATGTTGTTCTTTGTTTACCATCTTTCAAAATTATAAAGGACTTATTTATCAATATGGAAGATCATGATTCTCGAAATGCATGAGTGAGAAAGAAGATACTTATGGCTCATAAATCTTCCAAGTAAAAAAAGTAGTTACCAAATGTTTATAATCTCTCCATCTCTCTAATTTTTCCAACACGTTCACCTCTACATATTTCATTTTTATTTTCTGATAAAATTACTTTACTACATGCTATATTACACAATCAAATTTTTTTCGATATAAAATGTAGTGACAACTTGGAATTAACCCACATCCATGGCTCCCCAAGTAACCAAGTTTGTAGAACACTTTTGTCACCATTATTAACTAGTATTCTATCCTTTTTGTAATTCTATATAATCCACATAAGTTATTGAGAATATTATAATTACACTGACATCAACCTACTTTGTGCATTGAGAATTTCAGATGATAATTGCAATCCAAGTGTAAAGTTAAGATGACATGATGATTCTCCATATGTCAATGTTCTAAGGACTCCTTTCACTCCATTCATTTATGGTATGTTGTCTCCTTTGTCAATGTATATAGTATAGATTACTTTTGATAGTTGAACTTAGGTAGTGTGTGACCCAACCTTTTGTGGTCTTTTCTTCTCCTTTTAATATTTAATCATATTTATAAAAATCATATTAATATTTAATAAAATTAGTTACTTTTAAAAGTTTTTTATAAACAAAATTTGAACCAACTTCTTTTTTTTTCAAAAAATAAAATAAAATAAAAACAAACATACTCTAAGAAAATGTCAAGGTAATTATCAACTTTTTTAGAATTGGGACAATAATGGGGAAAGTTAAGGTTAAAGCAATAATAGAATCAAATAACGTTAAAGATCCTTAATTAGTTTGATTATGAAACATTTATTATAAGTTAATGAAAAAAACATTTACTATAAGCCTTTGGTTAATGTTTATTTTTAGAAAAAGAACTTTCATTCAAGAAAATATTTGAAAAGTTAGTATCTACTTATATAAAAGAGATAAATTATAAGATCTGTGTGATACCCACTTTCCAATATATTTGGATAATAATCTTTTTATATCTCAATTTTATGGTGTAAAAATCAAAGAAAGAAAGAGATAAAAAAAGAAAAAATATGATAAGATTGAAATAAAAAATATTATAATTATATATATCATTATTCGTAGTATTAATTCATTAAAAGTAGCTAAAAACAATAAAAAGAAGAATAACACATTAAGAATTATTGGTAAAAAAATTAATCTGTCAATACCAAGTGGTCTTGGATCTTTGCGTTGGCCTTGGATGCCATGAGAATTGTAAATAAAACATAGAACAAAAAACAACTTATGTAAATTGTAACCTGGTTATCAAGGAGTATTGTTGAATTTAGTGGAAGGAAAATATCTCGCAATGTGGTGAATTTTGAGTTTCCATGAACTTGATGCCCATGTTATATGTTGGATGATATCTTGAACATAATTGTTTCAAAAAAAAATTATAAAAAATAAAAACTTACAACCTAGTCTATATATATTGTAAATATTGACAATTTTATATTTCTATATCCTTTTGTATTTTAACATTATTTTTTTCTCCATCTATCTTTTTTTATTATATTTTTTTTTCTATATATCTCTCTTATTCTTCTTCTTTAACTATAAGTAGTCATTTTAGTTATTGATAAAAAATTAATAATTAATATTTTAATATATTTATAATTTATTATGTATATATATGTAATATTTATAATTAATTTTTTATTAATAACTAAAAAAAATTATTTTATTTTTTTAAAATGAATTAATCACTTTTTTTGTGACAAGTGAATTAATCACTTTAAACAAATTGGATGGGAAAAAAGTGTAGGTTGCCCGTCTCCTTCCAAAAACTAACAAGGAGTAGCTCCATTGACCAATATTTTTTGTGTAAGGACAAAATTTGTGCATTGTTTTTTATTGTATTTATTATTATGTATGCATTTTTTTATACAGTGTCATTTTGTTTGATTTAGTGTATCATGTAATACACCTAGCAATAAGATTCTTAATTCACATTATGAGCCACATTTTTTTTCCAACATTATATATTACTGTGACATTTTATTACAATAAGAGGTCTTTGGGCTGGTTTATATACATTTAAACTAATTAATCAATATTTTAGTTAAAGTTGTGAATTTTTTTTTACCAAACAACTTTAACCTTAAAAGTAGCTTTTAAGCTAACAAAATAAAAACATCAAATGGCTTTAACTTAACTCCCACAATTATTTTTTTTTAATTTTGCTTTGAAGTATCTTTTAAGCCCCCCAAAAAATAGGTCAAATGCAACCTTAGTCATCATTAACCTATATTATACACTCCCATCTACATTTTAGGCTTTGCACAAGAAAATATACATGTGGAAAATATACATTTCTCTATACTTTTTTAAATGCTCAATTTACTTTACTTTCTTCCAAATGTATGGTAAATAAAATAACCAATTAAGGATTGTATCTTTAACTTATTTCATTTTCTTTGTGTTTCCTTCACAAGAAAAGATTATTATTTCGCTTCTTACAGTATTATTTTAGGTTTGTATTAATATGACTCTAATGTCTCATGCGTTGCATGGGTTTTTACACTAGTGTGTGTGTGTGTGTGTGTGTGTGTATGGAGCATATATTATGAGAATAGTCAATCTCAACCGTTAGATTAAACTACAAGGCTTAAATTAAAAGACTCATTTAAAACCTTAAATCCTAAACTCATTTAAAAATACAATCACCACCATCGTTGCCATCACCACCATTGTTGTCGCCACCCCCACCACCAATGGCAATGGTGCTAGGCCTGCAACGACAACGATGGTTGTGGTTTTAAATATGACCACCATTATCGTCGCAACTACCATCACTACCATTGTTGTCGCCCCAACCACCACCGCCTACTACAGTGGTTGTGGGGGCGGCAAAAACAGCAACAATAATGGAGGTCTCATTTAAAATCAACCATCCTCGTTGCCACCACCACTATCCACTATTAATGGGGGTGGGGGTGGAGGTGATGGCATTGGTGGCAGTGGGGGTGGTTGTGATTTTAAGTGAGACCACTATTATTGTCACTGTTGTTGCCCCCCGCTACCACCAGCGCCGTCGCCACCGCCGCTACCCCTATCACCATCGTTGTTGGTGGTAGTGGCAGGCAGTGGTGGTGGTGGCAATAATAGTGGTTGTTGTGGTTTTAAATGAGTTTAAGGTTTAGGATTTTAAGTGAGTTTTTTAATATAAGCCTTCTATTTTAAACTAACAGTTGAGAATGACCATTCTCATTCTCACATAAGAAAGCTATTCTCATATTATAAGCTCCTTATATATATAATGAGGGACATCGCAGGAGATTTATAGAGAAGATTTGATTTTAAAAATTAAGGATCCTCCCCATTTTTATTTTTTTTCAAAAATAAAAATCATGTATTCCTCTCTTTATAAAATAAAATAATTGAAATGTATAAAACACCTTATTGTATATGGAGAGAAAGTTTGCACATTAAACATGATACTAAATTTTTAACTTGTTAGTTTTTTTACAATGGGTTAAAGTCATTTTCTTTCTACCATTATTAGGAAACAATTTTGTTTATAACTAAGCCTTTATATTATTATTTTTTATGATTGTTACTTTCTTTTATTGTTATTGTTGGATAAAGTCTTTTTGCTTTAAATAACTTAAACATTGGTTTTGTAGCATTGAGAAATGTGATTCATGGGTTTTAATATAAATAATAAAATCAAATAGTAAAAAAAATCTTAAAATAAAATATTTTCCAACAAAATTCAGTAATAAAGAAGTAAGTTGGTAAATTCTCTCTTTCTCTTTAATTTTCTTTCAAAATATTTGTGGTTAAAAAGGGTATTTTAGAATACTTCTATTAGAGTGGTGAATTTCCTAGAGTTCATGCCATATTTGAACCCACGCTTTGATGATTTGAGAATATATCAGCAAATTACAAAGCTAAGAGAAGAATTGACAATATTATTTTAGAAGAAATTACTAATATAAAATAATGATAATTTATTTGAAGAAAACTGGAAACACACAAGAAGGGGGGTTGGATTATGTGTTTAAAAACTTTTTCACAAAACGTTAAAGAAAAGCGAAACAAATAAAGCAAGATAAGGATAGGGAATGAGAAACACACAAGGAATTTTTATACTAGTTCACTCAACCTGAGCTACATCCAATACCTTCGTATAGAAGGATTTTCCACTAACCAACCCTTGGTTACAGACAAGTATTCTTCCCAGCCTCTTTAGGCCTACAATAGTGATCACCAGATCACTTACTTAACCCAAGTATTCTTTTATCACAAAACCTCTCCAGGCTTTCACAACACAAACAAGTGTTTTACAAAGTTCTTCTCATAAAGTGAGGATATGAAGATATAGAGCAAATATACAAAACTTTGCTATGCAAAGAATAATAGAACAGATAGATCTTAGAGCTTTTTAAAGGAGAGATTAAACTTTTTGTTGCTACTAGTTCTTGTTCATTACTTTTTTTTTTTTTTTAACTTTGGTCTTGGTATAAAATATATAGTCTTGACTAGGTAATCGTTGAGATGGACAAATTTCAAGATTCAAAGTTACGTTGTAAAACTCGCCCCATGTAGCAGCGCGCGTATCAAGTATGTGGAAAGGACAGAAGAGCATCTTTTGTGGTTGTACCAAAAAGGATGATGCAGTTCTGCGCTTCAGAGTTACTTTTTCTAAACATTCCTTATTCTGGTTTGACAGCTTGATAAGTTGACTTTATTTTCTACAAAGCTGTACTTATATACAAATATATATCTATTTTTTATTTAATGCAGGATATATTTGAACGTTACTGCTCATAAAAGGAATAAGGCATTTGTATTGGAGCACACAAGTATAAATTGATTTGAACTTTTTAGACTTAGCCTTAAAAAAAACTTTAGATGTCTTTCAAAATGAAAGCATATAGATAATATCAAGTATTGGACACTCGGTTTAACAGGATGCGTTGGACATGGAATTATGTAAAGCATGTTGGATGCTAATAAAGGCTTTTTAACAAGCAATATCTGGACGCTAAAAAAAAACTATTTATAAGATTTTTAAAAATTTAATAACTTTTGTTATCTTCAAAACTTGAGGGGTTAAATGCTTCATACATCTTTGGTTCCAACATTATTCACCTATTATTTTCCATTATTATTAATGTTATTATTATTCAAATACACTTGAAAATATATATTTAATTAAAAACAAAAGTCAATTCATTTAAACAAGAACGATTTAACTAATTAATGGATAATATTGGATAAAAAAGATTCCAAACTGATATTGAGATGTCCAATTACAACATTCTATAATGGACTGGTGTCAATTTGTCGTTATTTTCATTAATATATTTTATATTTAATCATTTAACTTAATTTATTTATGTAATTGGTGTTGGATTTTTGTAATTGTATACACGAGAAGTTATATATAGTATGACATTAACAATGCGTTTGGTTAGTAAAAGAAAGTAAAAGGAAAGAAAGTAGAAGGAAAGAAAAAGAATAGAAAGTGAGATGAGGTTTTAGTTGTTTGGTAAAAAAAGGAAAGAGAAGGAAGAAAGATAAAATTTTTCTTTTCCCTTGTTTGATTGGAAAAAAAAAGTGAAAGGAAAGAAAAATGTATATTTATAAAATAACTTAAATACCCTTATATAAAAATGAGATGTGATAAAGACAATAAAAATGAAAAATATTAAGAAATTAAAGTATCCTTTTAATTTAATATTATATTATTATTATTATTTTCATAATATTAAATAAATTAAAAAAGACATATTCTTTTAAATAGTTATACATCTAATAATATTTTTAGTAACATCATTCAAACAATTTATCATGTTTAAATTGTTTTCTAAATAATTATTTCTAAACATAAATTCATTAACCAAAATCTACGTAAATTATAATCTAAAATACACATTGGCATAATCTACTTATATTTTTATATTAAATTGATTTTCAACCAATAGTCATCAAATCTACATATTACTCCTCATATTATATATAATATCTTATATCTTATTTATTTTGGTATTGAAGTAGTCAAATGTCTAGTTTAATAATGGATTGCACACAAGGTTCTACAATTAAATGGCAAGTTCGATTTTGACGGTGGTTTATTAACATGAAAATTAGTTAGACTTAAGAGATAAGAATTCTCTAAGCAATTGAGATATGATAGCATATGTGGCATGAAAGTGTGGCAGCTTTTGCTTTGCCTAATTTACTCAGTTGTATGTTTGGTGAATATTAAGTGAATATGATGTTTATTAAGGTATTTGTGTATCATGGTATTCGTGTAGCAGCAATTAATGGCAGCAGGTATGCAATGTTAACTTATATTGTTGTATATTCGGGTATGAAGGAATTAATGATTAGTGATGGTTGGTCATTAAGAATTCTAACAAACTTTGTGGGACTCAACATAAGTGTAGTCAAAATATAAAGAGACAATAAAATTAACGTGTAGAAGTGGGAAGCTAGTTAAATTCTAGATTAAATCACACTATAGCTGTATCAGAAAGGAAAAATAGCTAGTACAATAAGTTTATACCATTAACACAACACAATAGATATACATTGCAACTTCTTAAACTATTGAAAGCTTTCAAGAGGTTCACACCTAGAAATCACAACTTTCAAGCTAACAAATCAAGAAGCAACTTGTGCTTTGTCCTTGCATATCTGTAGTTCAAAATAAATAAATAAGTCAAATGATAAAACCTGTAGATTTATTAAAAAATACAAGACCATTTAAGAGGAAACAATTTAATGCAAGTAATAAAACATGTAAACGCATATATTGGCAATATGAAGTTATAACAACATATAACATGAAATAAATGCATAAACATCATGTTGTCCACTAAAATTCAAATTGTCAATAACTTTTCCCCATATTGAAAATCAGTATTCTTGGGCAAATTATTAGTAATGTTAACTAAGACACTGATTTGCAATGGTTCATACTAGTGTTACCAATATTCTGCTCTAGGCAATTCCTAACTAAGACAAGGTCAATAAATTTTTCCTTTCTAATTTAAAATAAGAATTACTACAAAAACAAGGCTAACATAGTTGAGATTTGCAGTGGCTATCACTTGTGTTAACTAAGTCATCACATTGATAAGAACTGACAATTAATACTTGATACGTTAAGTGGCACTAGAACAACATTACAAATAAAGTGAAACAAGCATAATCTAATGACATTTAGTGGGTACAAACTTGCACTGTAGAAGGCATTACTTATCTCCAAGTGCAAAAAATGAACAATGTCTACAATCTTCTCCAAAACCTATAATCCATTAGATTATGAATTGTATTCAACTTTGCTCACTTCTCCATTTATGATATGTACAAGATGAACCCACATCTATAAATAAAAAATAATTTCTCTACTTTATCTTTGGCATTATACGTTGATTGGACACAATGATAGTGTAAAAGAGGATAAAACAAAGAACAAAGAGGATACTGATGGACAAGATAAACACATTATGTAAAGAAGTAATCTGAAGTTACCTCCCCTAAACTTCTAGACCACAGTGATTTTTTCTTAAAATATCTAATTTGCTTCTTTTGACTTTTAATTTTTTCCTCAAGAATGCAAGGCTATCACCTATATGATGAAAAAAGATACTGAAGGTCAAAAGTATATATATATATAGGAGACTACATAAACAAATATAGCTCAATATACTGGAAGGTCAAAGTTTTGAATCAATGTGACTTTTTCTTCAAAAATGTGTAATATAGTAAATAATCATTTAAGCCTTCAAAATTAATTGTCAACAATAATATGTAGTTTTGGCTCCAAAAAAAATTAAAACAAATATTAGCAAAAACCAAAGTAGGGTGTTTTAGCAACTATTATCTTATTGTAAAGTGTTACAATTTAACAAGTATGATTTCCAATGAGATTCAATAGTAGATGGAGAAGGCATTTAGAACAAAATAGCAAAAAATGAGAAAAAGAATGATACATTTGAACCTTTTGAATCCTAATTTATAGCGGCAAAATAGTATTCACAGTCAATATTTAATGGATGGCTTATCAACAAAATAGCAAAAAAAGCTTACCATTGCTGTCAAATTGGTTGCAAATCCTTCCATTACTTTTATGGATGAGCCAACAATTGATATTGATGCTAAAGCTACAATAGCTATTATATGTACCATTAGAAATACAATATTTATGACTTTAATATGGTGCCAAAAGAATAAGGTGAATAAGGAACAAAATTGGCATAAAAATTCCAAATAAAAAAGGTAAATGAAAAATGTGACTTGCTCAACCACTTTGTCAAATGGGATTGCTACCAAGGACACTTCTTCCATTGTCAAGTTTACTACCAACAATATATACAAGGCTGATACCATCCAAAATAGCCATAGGTTTCCATGCAACTTTAGTCTATGAAATTGATACATACCATCCAAGTTGAATGACACCCCTCCCCCCCCAAAAAAAAGTTAAGGTAAAATAGGTCTTAAATAAAGGCTTCATATGTTGTCCTATATATACAATACCCCTAAAAGGCACATCTACAACCAATACTCAATCATACAAACCTTCCTACTCCAGTCACATACACACACACACACACACTCTAAAAGGCAATCATGATATAATATGTCATTATTAAAGGCGTTATATGATGTGCTAAATATATATAACCCATAAAAAAGTGTAGTACAACTGCTTTTAATTAGGTCATACCAACATCAGTCATAATTTTAATATTAGCTTTGGCTCTCAAATGAGGATGCACACCAAAAAGCATACATTTTTTTGCTCATTATTGCATGAACAGTCATAAGAACTCTCGCGACATTGATCTAGAACTTTTAACTAGTCCAAAAGTTCCCACATGCCAGATTCTGAATAATGTCGAGGCTTAGTTTGTTGCATTAAACTCAATTGTTATTCAACAATTTCTACTTAGTGTTCAACAACTTGTTATAACTTATCTAAAACAGAATTTCCTTCTTTCAAAGCTTCAACTAAACTTAAAATTTCTACATTCATTCGCTCATATTGAACCTTTATAAGGTCAGCCATGTTTCTTTTTTGTTTTGTACCCTTTGAAGTAAATGTCCTAGTTGATTGATTTTTTTAACCATTTTGTGAACTAAAGGAGTCCAAGTTAGGAGTTGAAAGTTCTTGTGCATCAAACATGCTAACATCTGGAAGTTGGATTTCTATATCTTTAAAAGAATCATTTAAGTCTATAGTATCCTTTTCTTATTGTCTCAGCCTTTCTTTAGTTGTTACGAATTGTTTCCCTGTTGCCCTATCAGCTGCAAATAACTCTTTTAAAGTATCATAAACTCATAGTGCTTAATTTGCATTTTCCTCCATCTTGCTGCATGTGGTTTTTCCTACACAAAATAACACCATGCATAAGTTTGATTTGGTATTATAATGACAAAGCATAAACAACAAGTGATCAAATAGAAGGAAAAAATGTTAATTACTTTAATCAACTCCTCCCAAACTTCATCCTAAGCTTAAACTTTCCAGTTATTGGATTCCATGCAAAGCCACTTAAGCTGTGAAACAAGTCATAAACTTCAGCAAAATGAGTTTTCAAAGTTTTCATTCTTTATATGATTCTTTCTAATGTTTGGTCCAATTGCACATCTTTAACACTTCAATCATGTTGCTGTATGCTTATGTTGTCCAAGCACTAACAGGCCTATTTCCTTTATTTGCCTCTTCAATCAAAGTATTAAATAGCAATTGGTCCATATCATCATTCCAAACCACATGATCTTTGCCAGGCTAATTAGAATCAGATGTAGTGCCTTTCCTCCTTGACATTGCAGTATCTACATAAAAATTTCAGAAAATACATAGGAAGCAATTGTTCACAATAATGCATCCATTCTTATCCAAAAATTAGCTATGGTAAATTAATTCACAATGATAATCTTGAGTGAACAAAGAAATTATTAGCACATGCCACTTGATATGTGTATTAGAATGTAATAGTGTTCTCAATTGTATACAAACTATAAATAAATACAAAAATACATATGCAATCACATGACATAGATACATGATATATTAGAAATACATTATACAAATGGTGTCTTCAAATTTGATAAGCATTCCACATTTTGACAACAATATTACCTCTTAAAATTGTTCCTTATCTATAATCCTCGTCACATTGTTATGTGTGAGATCTATCTATGCCACGTTGAAGCAACTCACGATCCACTTTAGCAATTAAGGTGTCATCAAAGTCAACACCCAGTAGGAAGTTATACAATATACAACAAGTAAGGACAATGTCAGTCATGATCTTAAATGAACAAAAAGGTTCAGTGCTACTAGATATAATGGGAAATCCTTTTTTTTAACACTCCAAAACTGCATTTAATGACACTTTGAAGTGAAGAATGTTGGTGGTTGAACAACTCTTTAGGATTTTGTGGGCCATGAATTGAGTGCTCTTTAAGGTAATAATGAACAACTCTATATGGTGTAAGCACCCCATTTTTTAGCATGAATCTTGCATCTATATAATTTTTTTTTATAGAAATTTTAATGAACATTATGACTCAACATATTATTTAGTGCAATTTTAAATTACAATACTTAGTAGCCAAAACATAATAATGTACTACTGACCTTCAAGAATTTTTAATGGGTCTTCTCTACTTAAAGTATCTTTCAAAATCCTAGAGTCAAATGTTGTGCCTTCCCACTCAGGTAACACATATGAATTGCATGTCAAAATTACATGCAACAAAAACGGTGTGTTGGATAGTATTTTCTTCCACGAAATCGAGAGGCTTCTGCTCTTAGTACCTTAACCTAAATATGAGTCCCATCTATAGCTCCAATACAATCCTTTTTAATATTAAATAAGTTGTTGAGTTAGTAATATAATTGAATTACAAATTTTAGTGGTGAGTATAACTAACTAAATTGAAGACGTTGGTACCTTAGAAAAAATGATAGAATTTGTTATTGCTTAAAATTTGCGAAGGTACTTCTATATCAGAAGGTTGGACAACGAACTTATATTTTAATGAAATGATGGCATGCAAAACACTGTGAAAGTGATGACTAACAATCTCTTCAGAGCAATGGAAGAAGAATGACACAATACAATTTTTTACATTGTGGCCTATGATGTGTAAGAATTTAGCAACTTTCTCCTCAATTGTGGACTGCATGTGGTATCTTTCACAATACTGGTATTTCTTAGTTTATGACACAACAACATAAATGCTTTAGGTCCCATTCGTATGATGTTCTGGCATTTTTCAATTTCTACTAATTGTTTCATTAAATCAAGATGCCTATGCTATCTTTCTTGATTTTCTTCATTAATTGGACTGTGTACAGTGACATCATTTGTTGCACATATAATTCATGCACGCTAGCCTTCCCCATTGTTGTTGGAAATGATTTAAAATTTTCATTTGAACTAGCAAGTTAATATTAGTAAGGTGATGATTTACTTTGGATTGCACTTCGTTTGTATCATTGCATGCATCACCAAAGTTTTCTCCTTCATCATTAGAAAAGACCATGTCTTTCTCCAAATGTCAACCTTGAATCAATGATGATTGAATCAATTAAAAGAGAACAAAATAAATCAAAGAATCTAATTATTAATTCAACAAAACCACTAGCAAATGATGAAAGCAATATGTGAAACAAGGTCATCAAGTCCCAACCTTTGACTAATATGTAAAACACTCTCAAGCCTTAACCTTTGACTAATATGTAAGAAATAGTCATTTTCATTTGCATCTTCATTTTTTTTATTTCAACTTGTTCAAAATATCAAGTTATGTTTTGTTCTACTTGCACTAGTCTACTTTGTCCATTCATAACTGGTTTTGAGCAAGAAATATAATCAAAAATGTCTTGCTTTATTGAAAATTTTACTTTACTTATTAGCCTAAGTAAAATGTTTGCCTAAATAATGTATGCATAATGTTATGTGAAAAACTAATAATTAATGAGACATATAAAATATCAATTGCCAATTGTTTTAATTAATCATACCTTAGCTAATTTAGTTCACTACAAGTTTTTAAAATGGGGAATGCTAACACACATGAAATTTATGTAGAATCCATTAAATGATATAAGTGTAACTTCTTATTTTGAGACCCACACGAAATTGTCCCAATAATAAAGAGTGTTGGAAAAAATGTATTAAATAATGTATTACAAGTATTTATTTTTTAATTTGACTAAACCCTGACATCAAACAAAGATTAAATAGCTAGACTTTATGTATACCATGCTTACATTGTTTTTCCATTTAGTTCATGTTATGAAGGCAGTTAAAAGGAACACATAGAGCCCACGACAATGATCCAACAAACAATTAGAGCTTTCATCATAGTGAATTTGACAAAGATTTCCTAACAACTCATTATAAAATACACCAATTATTAATGCATGACCCTCAATCTCCATTACTCAAGTCTTGCCCAATATTTCACTACACAAACAGTTACCCAAAAGCAAATCCAAGCATAAGGAACAACCACAAAGAGGAAAAAAGAGGGTTCAAAGAATATTTGACAAAGCACCAATCCACTGAAATCACCAAGAGAGGCCATAGATTACTTTTTGCTCATCACTGTATACCATCATTTTAATTTTAAAACACTAATTATTTTTCTAAACGAAAACCTTAAAATATAAAAAAAAATTAAGAAAGAACCCAATTATAAACTCTCCTAGTGTGGCGATGTCTAATTATACAAAGAACATATCACATTATTTCAAACTACCATAACAAATAAAAGCATCCCTATATTAACCAAGCTTTGGGATTCCAAAAGGCTTGGTGATGTAAGAAACGTTCTTGAAAATCAGACTTTAAGTTCCTAAAGGTACATATTCATTAGTGTTGAACAACAATTACAAACTAACATGTTTTAGCCTCATGAAAAGATGATCTTGATCATTACAATGACAAACTAACAATCGCATTTCTTCCAACATTGTCAGGATGACAACCAATCACCCCTAAGAAAGTATGCACTTAATGACTAGACTGTTAAAAAATAAAAATCACCACTTAGTTTCATTCATGATTCCTTTGAATACTTGACAGGTCAAGAAAATCAACTTTTCTTCCAAAATTAAATAATTTTCAAAGGCTTTAGAAATCTGTCTTACAATACTTACTAGTGACCAATAATTAGTATCAGAGATTAAAACACAAATAGCACAATAAGAATATGCAAGGAAACAAAGCATATTAAAAAGGCAAAACCATCTATTTATAGAAAATAAAAGGGATGAAATGAAAACTCGTTAACGGAGAAGAAAATATTTCACTTTCTTAATTTCATTCTACATTGAAAAATAATAACCAAGATAAATAGGGCGAAAGTATTTTTGAAAAAAATTGAATTGAAATTTCGTTCTACATTGAAAAATAATAACCAACATAAATTAACTATATAAAAAATTTTACTGTCCTAGCTCCAAAAATTTCCAATTTCTCTTCAATACTATGAACCTCAACCGTTTGACAGAAAAAAAAAATAGCAAAGCCCTTACAAAAAAAGGAGAATAACAACAGGAAGAAGAAGAAAAGAAATAAAGAGAAATTTATGAGTGAAAATAAGATATAAGAAGAAAGAAACATTTACACGAGTAAGATGACAAGACCACACATTCACCACTTTCCAAAATAACTAGTCATTGGCATTTGTAGATCTTCTCTAGTGTTTTACTCGGTAGGCCCCTCCATTTTGGGTGGTGTCATATATTGTGGTTCTATTTTAATATAATACAACTATAAAAATAGGAGTAGTTATTATTTTTTTCATTACATACAATTCATTAGCCTTGTGTTATGGTAGGATATCAAACAAACCATTCATTTAGTATTAAACACCATACTTTTTGAGATGTTGAATTACACTATTCTATGGTAGACTTGTCTATTTGTCACTATTTTCAATAATATATTTCATATTCAATCATTTACCTTTATTTATGTAATTAATGTTTTACTTTTGTAATTGTATACGTCATAAGTTATATATGGTATTATTAAGTCAGATAATTATTTTCTATTGATAGGATGAGAACCATCACAAACCATAAATCTAATAAATGAGTAAAAATTAAGAAAATAATTAATACAAATGTCAAGAATAATTTAATATTGAAATGACGTAGTTATGGTTTACATGAAATTTCAAAAAATGTCTAGATTCATAGTTTGTCGAAAAAATGCATAATATCCTATGTGAACATTTTGTCAAACTTAGTAGAATTGACTTTCTTAACTACAATATATTTTATTTTATTTTTTGTAGAAAGAACAATCACAAAATCAATTATAGATACATGAGATATCAACAATAATCAAATAGCAAAATAAGACAATGAAATAAAAGCTCTTAAAACATATATAGTCATAATCAAATAGCAAAATATTTGTATTTTATAATATTATATTTTTATCTATTTCCATTACATCACTCATTTTTCACATAATTTTCTCTATTTTTTCCCATGCCTCAAAAGAAGTACTAAGCTAATTCTATCAACCATTTTACAACAAAAAGAAAAGGTGAGCATAACAAACCAACTAACATAATGTTCTTACTAGCTTTTGGTAATATTTATATAAGAGTAATGGTATATAAATATCACTGTTTTATAAACACTCTGTCAACACTTATTATAATCTCCATCTCTCTTTCTATCATATTATATCAATTTTCATACCTACAAAGAAATGTTAGCAACAGTCTCTCTTTCCCTTCCAAAGTGTAGAATTGATAACCTAGAGTAATCCATGCAATATTTTCATTTCCCTAAACACTGATAGGGGAAACGAAACGTTTCACTACCTCAATGAGTCTCTTGGCTTTTTGGGGATCACCATACTCCACCCCATGACACCCTTCTTCATCAAAATCGCTCACAACATCCACACCTTTCTCTTTCAACACCTCTACCAACTCCTTCTCACGATCAACTAACGGGTCCCCACCTTCCCACTCACCAACACCCTCCACCCTAGCTCCCTCATCCTCCCCAACTTCCCAACCCACTTCCCAACCCTCAGATTGCAGTACTCGTGATCACGGTCAACCCTAACGGGCAACACCAACTCCCAAAGAAAATTCGTGACACACAGCGAAACAACCTCGTCATTCTCGAGCCTCACATCGGACCCATTCCTCTGGGTCCCACCAAAAAACGGTTGCCGCAATATCAGCCTTTTGATCTTAACCGGCTCGAGATCACAATCAACCGCCCGTAGACTCGCGAAGTAGGCGATCGTGCCCCCGGCACTGTTCCCCAAGAGATAACAATTAGAATAATCCCCAAGAGACATTAATGTGGAACATGTGTTGAGATCTAAGGTTTGCATTGAGATCTAATTATGTTTTTTTCTGCCAAAAGTCCTGAAAGTTTAAGTGAAGCTAAACTTTATGTTAAATATGTATTTGTCTCGAAAATTTTATTTTTTTTAATTAACAATATCCAATATTTTACATTACCACTATTCAGTTTTTAAATAGAATTTGGGTAATTATTTTAAGTTAAATACATTTTACATGTATGGAAAATGTTAACGAATGCCCTAGAGGAACTGATTAAATAATCAAAAGTGAATATTTTTTATGGAAAAATATTGTAACATGCACTCCTTCATAATTTTCATTACAATCTTTAATAAATAAAAAAACTACTTTTCATTCTTTAACTAGTATTTTAAGGACACTAGTTAGAGGGACCCAATATGTATAATAATATGATAGTATATATATATATATGTGTGTGTGTGTGTATTTTAGTTATATACACAATAGTTTTAAAATATGTGCAAAAACTAATGTGACCCTATAATACTACATGCATTAATTATTTTCGAGATTTAAACTACCCAAAACATACAGTTTAGAATTAGCATTTGTTGAATTTTCAAATTTAATTTTTGTCAGAATTAAGTTTAGAGTAACAAAATTTACGTTTTGATACTTTTATCTTAAATATGATTTGGACATTTTCTTATGCAAATGGAACACAAACTCCAAAATAAGATCAACGGTTTAAATTGAAAGTAACAGCATGTTAAGCAAAAATTTTCTTTACTTTAGTCAAAATCAATAATTCATCCTTAATAAAACCACAAATATATATTATTTAAATGATATAAATCAAAATCACATTTAAATTTACAATTTCTGAAATGGATATGAGTTTTATAATATAATATTTATTGTACTCTTTTATTTTAAATATTTTATGATTTTTAAGTTTTAATTAACTCATATATTAGTTCAAATCATTTAAATGTTAAAGACACTGCCCCGATTTTTAAACGACATGGCCGTATCTTTAATTCACACGATCTTGTCTTTAAATATTTTAATAAACTCTTATGCACATCTCTTCATGACTAAGCCAAGACATATATGCTACAGACACAATCATATTTTTAATAACTTCTGATAGTAAAAGATCTGACGCTGTGGATCAAGAAATAAAAGAAGTGGGCCACCAGTAAGTTATGAGTCGGAAAGGTGTAAGAGAAAAGTGTTACAACCTAAGCATCTAGAAGATTATGTCTCAACTTTGATCTTCCTTTTGTGCTTGAAACTAATTAAGCCTAATGTTATAAGACATGGCTAAACACTCAAAATTAAATATAGATTAAATTAAGTATGGGACTAATGATACAAATAATTGAGTGATCGATTTAAGCTATATAATTTTTTTGTTCGATTTAAGCAAGTGATCCAAGTTAGTTATCGAATACTGAAGTGAATTGTGATATAGATGTTAGTTTCATGTGAAAAAAATACTTTCATTTATATAACTTACCGTGTCAAACTTGAATGCATTAAACACAATAAAAAAAAAATTGTGGTGTGTCAATAGTTTATTTATTAATTTATTTATTTTGTTCACAAATCTTCTCTTTCGTAGACAATCCTGTTCGAATCACGGTCGAACACTAAAGATGGGCACCTCCCCCAACAAGAATTTGAATCTTGGTTCACCACGTTGTAGGAGACTAACCCTTTTCACTAAACCTAATCTCCGATGGTTCTATAATGTCTTTATAATTATAGATCTTAAATCTACTAAGCTTTATAAATTTCAAATAGGAAAACCATACACATCATACACAAGGAGTGAAAAAATAAAAGAAAAAAAATGAGGACAAAACTTAGATGTAGTTCTATATGTGTTGTTGGTACTGTTCTCTAATCAAAATTAGAGTTTCACCTGGGTAATCTGCATAATAAAGGATTCCATTAAATATCAACGTGGATTACCGAGGCAAAACTTCAATTCTAATTAGAGAACAGTACCAACAATCCATATAAAACTGCATCTAAGTTTTGTCCAAGAAAAAGCTTTATGATTGAGTAGAGAAAAGTCAAAGAGTCCATTTTTCTTAAACTTAAAAATTCAAATTCATTAACATTTTTTTTAAAGAATAAACTACCAATTTAGTCTTTGACTTTGTAAGGTACTATCATAGTATCTCTTGCTTAGAATTTCATTAGTTATTTTGGTCCTTGACATAATCTAAACATTAATGTCATCAGTTAAACAGTGACATGGCACGTTTTGTGACACATGGCATGCCACTTAGATATGCAGTAAATGACACGTCATCAAGGACCAAAATGACAATGAAGTACATGACAAAATGACAGTAAAAGACAATCCAAAAATTATAGTAATATTAGTCTCTTATATGTATAACTCATATATTATCATTTTAGTCTCTAAAGTTTATAACTTACTATCATTTTAGTCCCTGACATTTACTACTTACTATCAGTTTAGTCCCTAAATTTTATAAGTTATTATCATTATAGTCTCTAACATTTGTAATTATACTAGCATGAAAATAACTTATACCACAATGAAATGAATAAACCAATAAAACATAATTTATGTGCAAATCTAAAAATAACAATACACTTATCACAATATATTTATATAAGAATAGATCATTATTTCAGTTTATTATGATGATATACAGACAAAAATTATTGATCACTACGGGTCCGCTTGATTTGTAAAAAAATAAAGGACAACAAAACAACACAACATTACTTGTTCTTAGTTTGATTTTGAAATTGATTATAGGACAGGACAAAATAAATGGGAAAGCATAGAACAAAAACATAAAAACTTATTACCCCTAAACTACGGGATAACTTTTTGTCGCATGGATAATAAATGAAAAAGACAAAATTATCCTAATTAGTTTTGCATGTTTCCCACTCCCTTCCTCGACATTTTGCACGTCCTCTTCCTTATTACTTTTTTTCTTATATTAGTTCCTCTCTTTGCAATTTCCTATTTGTAATTCTTTTCTTTGCAATTTCCTCCTTCTTCCTTTTCCTTTATTCTCTCCTTGGCAAGCTTCTATTACGGTTCTCAGTTATTGTGATTCTCACGTTTTGAGCTCTCCTAGTAACAAGTATGTAAAACTTTCACAAAATCATTTTCTTCCTATTATGTTGAATTTTACCAACCAACAAAGGCTAGATGTCTATAACGAGAAAAAATAGGAGTTGTTTATGTTGTCAATTATAAAAGGGTTAGATATAGAACCTGGACAAATCAGAGATAGAGGATGAAGAATCCAAATCCGAATCAGAATCGAAAGCGTGATGTTCATGCCTATAGGGTCGTTTTCTGCGGGACTGGGAATTGGTCTTCTTTCGGATCTTAAGGGGGTTCTTATCACAGTCTCAGGCGATGGCGATGATCTGTGACGATGAGGAGAAGAGTCATTAGAGGAAGAGAGAGAAGATAAGGCCGCCATCACATCCCCCCATTCCCCACTTCAATTAAAAAAAAAAGAAGGAAATGTAATAGATCAAAGAAAAAGAAGGTGACGAAGGATAAGAATGAGAAGTAATGACACAATCGACAATGGAAGCCAATTGAGATCACACTGACACACTACAATGGGAATGGCACAATGAAGTTGTAAACATCTGTGTAGAACATACTAAATAAATTAAAAAAAAATATTTGGTTTAAATATGTTTTTGGTCCCTATAAAATGTTAGTTTTTTGGTTTTGGTCCCTCTAATTTTTTTTTTAAAAATGATCCTTGTAAATTTTTTTTTTTCTGGTTTTGGTCCATTTATTTTTTCTAATTCTTTTAATATATCTATCTCTTTGTTTTAGTCCCTATAATATTTTGTTCATTTTGAATTAGTCCCTTTAGAAAAAATTTGATAGGGACTAAAAACAAATTATTTACATATTATGTAACACCCCAAATTTTAAGTACTAGAAATAAACCATGGGATAGCTCTTATTAGGACCCTTCCCATGTATTATTGGAAAAAAATGCTTTAAAAATTATTGTTATTATTTATTATTATATTATTATATTATTATATCTCTTATTATTATTGTTGTTGTTCTTATTATTGTTCTTGTTATATTTATTGTTGTTGTTGTTGTTGCTATCATTATTATTATTGTTGTTGTTGTTATTGTTATTGTTCTTGTTGTTATTAATATGTTAGTGTTAGAAATTAGTAGGAATGTTATTATAGAACCCAAAAGAGCATTTAAGGCCCAATAAGAGACTAAAGCCCACTAAGCCACATACTCACCCACATGTTATAAGAAGGGAATAGAGAAGGAGAGTTAGGTTTAGCCGTCACAAAATAGAAGAAGAAAAAAGTTAGAGAGAATGAGGAGAAAAGAAAAAAGAAGAGGAAAAGAAAGAGAAGGAATAGAAACCAGAGAACCCAAGCCCTAGAACTCAACTTTGCGTGCCCCTAAAGGTGAGTGCTCTCTCCCGTGTCCTTCCTTGCCATTTATGTTGTGCCTGTTTATCTATTTACCTTTCCCCCCTCTTTATGCCTAAATTAGGATTTTGATGGGTTTTGAGAGAATTGTGAGTAAGTCAAGAGTTTACGAATTAGATTGACCAAATATGAAGGTAGAAGAAATGATTGAAAATTTAATTATTTGTTTTAGAGTGTTTAGAAGCCAAAGACAATAGGAAAAATAAATTAGAATATGGACCTCGGACCCGCCTAGCGAAGTTGGAAACCTGCTGGGCAGCTTTTTTCGAAAACTAGACTCCATGCTGGTGCAGGGCAACTGTACTGTGCCCCAGGCATGCCAACCCTCCAGGCGGGGTGTGTTCATCTGTGACCCATAGGGCGGCCTTCTTGGCCCGCCGGGCATGTGCGACCTTGGCTACTCTGAAATGCATGTCTGAGTCTTTCCCTTGCCTGTTTTTGCACCTGTGAACTACTTTTTGCAGTCTTTAACTCATTGTTGCTTCTTTTTGATGCCTTGTTGAGTTCATACTTTGTGATTGTTATTTACCTTGAGAAAATTGAGTCTGATATGAACTTGTGTCAATGTTTCATGATAAAAGCCTATGAAAAGCTATAAGCATTGTATGTGACCATGCATCATAACATTTGAGTTATATGATGAAGGGTAGTATGTAGGAATCTGGCTAATGGAGGCCATGATGGGTTGTCTAACCCTAGCCTTAAGGGTGGTATCTGGTTGGAAAACTCCAATGGCCCATGTTGACCCTATGGAGTCGGAGAGTATAGCCGAAGGCATTAGTATCGATGACGCTTCTTATGGTCTTGCATTTACTCCTAGTCTACTTTCCGACAAGTTTAAGTTGGTACCACATGTGCATAAGTAGTCATTTAGGAACATAGCATGCATATGTATCCTGTTGTAGTGTGATATGTTGAAGTGTGCTATGTTGCAACTATGTAAACTCTGTGCGACATTGTTCATGAGCGATTGATGTAATGTGTACACATGTGAAAAATGTAATTGTGTCTTGTGATGAAGTGTAAAGATTTTGTATATGTGATCATATTATACGTGTGTTATTCCTATTTGATGAAACAAAACGAGGTGTATGCCTAGTTACTAAGCAAAGGATGTGAAATAAATGTATGTTTGTAATTAGGATTGTCCTTGCTACCCTAAGTATATGTCACAGGCTAGACCCTAGGATAGTGTTATGAGAGTTCTAGTTGAATAAAATAATGGTGAATAAGATAGAGAAAGGGTGAATTTCCACATAGCATAATAGAAAGGTATAAGACAAGTAAGAGAGAACAAAATGAGAGTATTAAGGTAAGTGTTAAGGGAGTATCAAGAGTATTTTAGAATATCTGTAGCCTTAGATTTGACCCCTAAAGGATAACTTTAAATATCAAAAGCAAGAATAGTAAAATCTAAACATGAAGGGTTTAAATGCTAGAGAAGGTTTTGGGTAAGAAAGTATAAGTCACGAGGATAAGTTCTTAAGTTGAGAATGAAATAATAAGCTTGTATAACAGTTGTGAGAATGAGAGAGGAGTTAACAAAAAATATTAACTGTTGAAAGACGTAGACCCAACCATAGGTATGAAGAATTATGAGATACCTAGTGAGGCTAAGGCCATGAGAGATAAATGATAAGGGTTGTCCGAATAGAAGAGTCTGACCTAGTTATAAAGTCCTTAGAGAACTCATTAAGACATTATGTCTCACTCTTTTAAGTTTTTCCTTTTTCAGGATACAGGTAAAGACATGTGTAGATGGAGCTTGGAGTCACATGCAAGAAGACGTAGCCTAGTTTATGTTGTATTTTTGTATTCCTCTTTACATTTTATACAACACCTTCGAGTGACAGATGAGTTGTATTAGACATGTATGTGTTTTTTATTGTATTATTCGTATATAAAATCTAATTATATTCATGAGTAGCATCTACATGTTGTTTCTACATTTTTAAGTTTTTTTTTTTTTTGTTCTTAAAAATCTAGACTTAGTTACGATAATACCCTTAGGGTGTTATATTAGTGGTATCAGAGGAGGTCTATCTTTCCAACCTGTGTGTTATGTGTCTTCTATGTTTCCTATGTGTATTCTTAGAAATCGTTTGACGTTGTTTGAGTTACACTGAGTGTTTTTGGTTGTTTGTTATGCCATAAATCCTAACTGCCTTGTCATGGAATATTGAGAATGGCCACTTCAATACTTCATGCAATGTAGGTGGGAAGAACGGCGAGTAAAAACCAAGTCTAAGAGCAGTTACCCATGAATTTCCTAGTAGTAACCTCACCTGGCCAACCTAACTTTAAGTAAGGAACCTTAGAAGGGTTAGAGAGTAGTTAAAGAATACCAATTGTAGAGGCTTGGAATTCAAGATTTGTTGAAACTTGAATGAGTCAACCACCATTCCTTAGGGACTATAATCGTACTAAAGGGAATGCTAGTGAAGAGGTGTGATAGATAAGATGACCCTTTCGAGGATACCTTTAGCGTGGGAGAATTTAAGGTAGTATTTTCTAAGAGGCACCTCTTAGGTGGAGCGAAATCATAAAAGGAAGTTAGGAGTGCGCAGCGAAAGCATAACAATAGGAAGATAAATGTTTAGGACCTCACCAACCTAAGAAACCAAAGAAAAATAAGAGACCTCAAATGTGAGAAAGTCCCAGAACAAAAGGATGTCCCAAGTGTCGTAAAATCATGAGTGAGTGTGTTTGCTTGACCTAAGAGTCTTACTAGTGCTAAGGAATGTCTTAGTTTTAAGAAGGAAGAAACAGTCAACCCTATACCCCTAGTTGTAGTGGGCCTTTGTTTCAAGTATTAGAGAAACCAACAAGGATGACGAGCTTACCCTAGGTATATGTTCCCCAAGTGATAAACCTTTTAGTTATTTGCATGCCCTAAGGATAATATGTTCCTTTTTCTTATTGTGTGGAGGATAAGGAGTTGTTTCCAAACTCCTTGTCCTTACTTAAATGCTTGTATGTATAGATATAGATTGTTTTAGTGCATGCTTTCATTGGTTGATGTGATGACCCTTAAGTGGGAATGTTGTTGCATTTGGTATGGTTTGTGCTTGACTAACCAAGTTACATTGCTTCATATTAAGAATTTCCTTTGACTGTTATATGTGTCTTTTCTGTTTGTTAAAACATGAGATGTGTGTTTGTTTACTAAATGGTAGATGTAAAATGAATGTATCCCCTTGCATGCATTCCCATTCCCCATATATATTTCGCCTTGGTGTTGTATTATACTTTGGTTAACTACAATAATAACATAACTATTTTGATTACCTTTTTTTCTTTTGATGTCTTGTATGGATATAATTGGTCTAATTTAACTAGGGAGTTGAGTAATTCATATGATTTGGGGTTGAGGGATAAAGGTGTTGATATTGTATGCTGAGTTTGAGTTTAGAATCTTGGGTTTGATGTACAACTATTCTTCATAAAGCATATTCGTGCTGATGGCCCTGAAAGTAAAGTATGAATACATGTTTACATGCATCATTGCAAGACTTATAGGGATAAATGCTAATTATGTATATGTCCAATATATGCAAAATATGCGATGTTGTGATGTCCTCCTTAGTTGCTTCCGCTTGCATTTTATGTTTTTTTTTTTTTTTGTATTATTGAGGGCTTAATAAGATATAACTGAGTATCTATTTGTGCCCCAGCAACGAGGGTTAGAGCAATTGTTTTAGGATGAAGGAATAGCGACCTAGGCTTTAGGTAGCCTATATCCTACTAGAAAAATGTTATCAGAGGTAAACTAATGTAGAAACAAATCCTATGAACATGAAACCTTTGAGTATCTCTAGAGTTGGATCAATAACGACGTTTACGAATCCCAGCCTATAAGTGATCTGATTGGTGATGGATTAGAGTCACCATGTAGAGGGAACCTTGTGAGCTACACCTAACGGAGACTTATAAGAATAGATTTCTAAGTATCACACCTACTATACAGAGGACTAGAAAGAGTTACATCTAGAAGAAACTTGACGAACTAAGAAAGAATTCCCAACCACCGCATACCTCTTTAGATAAATACCCTAACTGAAAACCACTGAATCCTAGAGTTGCATTTAAGGATTAAACCTGGACAAGAATGAAGAGATGATGGGAGGTGTCTACCCCATTTATCCACATGATTACCTAAACTAATTCAAGTACGAGATGAAGTCTTATGAAAAACCTTTTAATCAAGAGAACAGAAATTTTCCTAGGAAAAAGTTAAGGAAGAATTATAGACCATTTAGACTTGAAATTATTTAAAAGGCAATTAGAAGGATGAATCTTAAATGATTGTAAAAGACAAGTAAATGAGCAATCACGAACAAGTTCTTAGGCCTTGATTTTTTAGGACAACAATCTTTTATGGGAGGTGGAGTTGTAACACCCCAAATTTTAGGTACTAGAAATAAACCATGAGGTAGCTCTTATTAGGACCATTCTCATGTGTTATCGGATAAAAGACGCTTTAAAAGTTATTGTTATTATTATATTATATTATTATTATATCTTTTATTATTATTATTATTGTTCTTATTATATTTACTGTTGTTGTTGTTGTTATTATTATTGTTGATATTGTTGTTATTGATATGTTAGTGTTAGAAATTAGTAAGAATGTTATTATAGAACCCAAAAGAGCATCTAAGACCCAATAGGAAACTAAAGCTCACTAAGTCACATACTCTGTAACACCCTTAATTGTCAACATTTTTGTAATTCAAATTCGAGCTCTAATAGCTCAATAGTAGAAATTAAGGTAGATTTTTTTTTAATCCTTTAAAACCAAAATTGTAGCATAATATAAAATGTGAAATCTTTTTCCATGTAAAACAAAATAAGAGCTTTACTACCAAACCATTAAATAAAATACTATGATAACAAATACCAATAAAATTGAAATACAATTTAAAACTCTACAAAAATGCAGCTACATTCTTGACACAAAAAGAGTTTACATTACATTTTAATGACATTATAGCACGGTCTACTACACCACTGGATACTCCTTCAGATTAGAGCATTACCATTCTAATCCCAAGGGAATACCAGTTTTGACACCACACCAAATTATTTCGACATCTGGTATTATAGAATCAAACCATGAACTCGTCGTTCTATAGGAACAGGTCTTTTACATCTTCAACTACGCTTCCGCAACGCCACTCTAATACCATCTTAGTTGGGGGTTGTAAGCCTTATGATCCATGTAGTGCTTCAAGCTAGTGTGACTTTTTCGTTAACACCACGCATTCCTAAGCCATGTACCTGCTCACGTATAAATCAAAAGGCAATCCGCTCCCTATTTCCGTTCCAAACATCTGTAGATGAAGGAAGGGATGAATTAATCAGGGGCAAGAACCAAACAATTTGAAACCAAGAAATCAAATAAACCCAGAGACCTACCCAAACCATAGTTCATATCACACAACTAAAATGACAAACATTAACACAGTCATATCATTCAATAAACTATAAAATCATGTATCAAACATCATAACATTCAATAGATAGTACATTCACAACTCATAACACATTATCACAACATATGTAATTATTACAGTCATTTCATACACATAATGCATCTCATTCCCATGCTATACACAAACAGAGATTTGATGCATGACCTATTATTTTTCTTTTCAATCTATCAACCTTTTCTATCAAGTTACTCAATAAATCCAAATGGTAGCACTACAAATCCGTCTGTGCTATTACCATCCGAAATTGATGCGTCCCATACCACACCAATTTTGGGGTTTTATTGAGACACTCGTTAGTGCAATGCATGTGGGCCTATAATCCATTTAGTGTTCATCAATACCCATGGGAAGTGATTGGGAGTACATATACCTCTCTCATACCAAGGTACAATCCTCATCATCGAAGGAACTAGCAATCTTTTAGCTCAGGACATTCATAGTCCAAACAGAGGTATACTTTCACACCAATCCTGGAATGCTGAGCAGTTGTCGGGGTTATCAAGCTTGGTCAGGTGAATATCCCGGCTCAAGGGCGCTACCCTAGCCATTGGGACCTTCACCACTCGATGCCTTACCTCCAAGACCTCCGCAAGTAGTTCCTGCCTTTCATAATGTACCAAACTGTGACTTCCCCATCCAAAACACATGCCATCAGTGCATGGTTTACAACATCAATACATATGCATATGATGTATGAACATCCACACGAATAATATATTCAATTATAAACATTCATAGATAGCATTCCTATCGCACATTTTGTCAATTCAATTACACTTTCACTTTCAATGCTACTTTCGACAATTCAATCATTCAATTAACTCAGTTCACCAAAATATATCACATTATTCATCTTTCCTTCACTTTTCATAACCAAAGTCATTATCATTTGCTATCCAATCCAAATAAGCTCTCACATATGCTATCATTATAAAACATTAATTATAATTTTAGCTAACTCAATAGCAAACCACAATTTCATGTGTAACACTTTAAGGTTCAAGCAACTACATTATGTCCACCAACTCAAGAGTCCTAATCATGCATTCCATTTAATTGGTTACAATTCATGTAATTTATCTTAAACTCACCTGTCAATTAATAAACCAGTTACATCATAAGCAATTTTCTAGTTTTCTACCATATTGTGATACCCTGTTTTTGTTGATCGTTTTGGCATAGGAAATGAATTTTTTTTTCAACCATCTTTTGCAGTTTTAACCTTCAATATGTCTGGTTTCTAAATATAATTTTTCTTAATTTTTATAAAATCATTTAATGGTTCAATTGAGCACTTTTTCGTGATTGGTTTGTCAAAATTTGACAGAACAGCTGTCAAACAAAAATTCCCCAAATATTCATCCCATGTAATTAGATTACAAAATTTTACAAGGATGTTCTAGACATACAGAGGCACCTCTCTACCAAAAATCATGCAAAAATTCCAACTACACAGGAAATTATACATGAAAAACAGAGGCTATTCTACTACAGTAAAAATTCAGCAACTTGTTATTTAATCATTAAGCATTGTAATCAAGCAATTGACATATATTTCAAGCAATTTCATTATCAAGAACATCATACAAGGCCCAAATAAGCTCTATGTGGCCAATCATGCAAGCACATCGCAATTAGAATCCTCAAGAGTCATACAAATGAAATTGACAACACACAATTTAACAAAACCACCATCTAGGCCATTATTATTCTTGAAATCAAATTAGTCTAGTTTCTACCCCCTTACCCATAGTGACCCACGGCTGTCCACAAGAGGGGAGGAAAGGGCTTTGCTCATTCATGCTACTAATCAAGCTCTTAATTGCACAATCAATACAAAATAAGCTTCAATTAGTGTTCTATAACAAAAGCCCCTTGAGAATTTGAATAAATTTCAAGAGGAGACAAAGAGGGATTGATGGAGAATGGTAGATGGTGAGGGGTGACGAATTTATGGAGGAGAAAGAGGAAGAAGAAGAGATTTCACTCACCTTAGTTTGGTCACCAATGGAATTGGAAGACTTGGACCTTGGGAAAACCTTGGAGTTTTGAGAGCTTTGGAATGAGAATGAAAGAAGTGAATATGAGGGTTTGGGAGAAGGAGGTGCTTGTTGGTTTATAGAAGGTAAGAGAGAAAATACCAACTTTTTAACCTCTAAGTGTTAACGTGTGTCACTAAAATATTCAATGTTTGTTTTAATTTCGATTCAACGGGGTTAGAGGGAGTTAGAGTTAATCGCATTAGACTTAATCTAGTCCCTCTCTAATCACATATATAAGATATCTCTGCAAACAAAGCTAAAAATAACTAGTTTATTTTATAAGTCATTTTATGAGCTATTTACAAACTTATTTTTAGAAAACTATTATAGAGATCTCAGTTTGAGTTCTCCTTGTTCAGGTAAGGTTTAGACACACTAAGGAATCTTCTGAAATTTTTTTGTAATTTTTAAAGCTCATTTAGTATTTCTAATTGTGATTTATAAGTGCCTGTGAACACTTTTTACTCATATATGCTAAATTATAAAAATTCTTGAAAATTTTCTAAAAATTCATGATAAATTTTTTATCATTTTTCTAAGCCTAAAAATTATTTTTCTTAAATTTTTTGACTATTTTACGACTTATCTCTTAATTATCTTTCTTTATTCTAATTTATTAATTGCAATAAATCTAATTTTATTTATAAAATTACCAAAAATTATTTTTGTTTCTTAGATACTTTTCTAATATTATTCTAAGGCTAGAATATATTTTTCTTAACTTTAGAAATGTCTTTGCTAATTATTTAGACATTTCTATATAATTACAATTATTACCTTAATTATTATTATTATTATTATTATTATTATTATTATTATTAAGTCTAGATATTATTTATTCATTGAAGCTAAATCAAAGCTTTCAAAATTTATAAATTTCTATCTAAACTTTTGATTAATATCACAAGACAATTAAACAAATAAAAATTATTAGATAATTATTTAAGTAATATTTTGAGGATGTTACATACTTATCCACATGTTATAAGAAGGGAATAGAGAAGGAGCGTTAGGTTTAGCCATCATAAAATAGAAAAAGAAAAAAGTTAGAAAGAATGAGGAGAAAAGGAAGAAGAAGAGAAAGAGAAAGAGAAGGAATAGAAACCGGATAACCCAAGCCTTAAAACTTAACTTTGCGTGCCCCTAAAGGTGAGTCATGGACTAACTTATCCTTACTATTTATTTTTTGACAACAAAACTTTGAGGACTTTGCTATTTACACTCCCCATTTTATTAAATACACTTTTTTTTCTAATTTTTTTATATAAAATTACTTAAATAACCTTATTTGTTATCTCTTTTAAATATCATTTCCTGCTTGTCTCATTTCACTGCACTCCTCCCTCTAGTTTCACTGTACTCCTCCACCTATGATTTTATTGCACTCTCCCTTTTGCTTTCACCATACTCTCTCACTTGTGATTTCACTGCATTTCTCCCTCTCTTAACTATTATTATTTGACTTTTTATTTTTTATAAAATTTCTATTAGCCAAAAATAAAATCGCCAAAAAACTCTAAGAAGAAAATCAAGAAGGAAATATGGTGAAACCACAGGTAAAGGAGTACGGTGAAACTAGAGGGAATGTAATGAATCATGAAACTACAAGTGAGGTAGTACAATGAAACCAAACGAGAGAGTGTGATGAAACAAATGACCAAGGAATAATGTTTAAAAGAGATAAAATTAAAGTTATTAAGTAATTTTATATAAAAAGTTAAAAAAGAAAAAAATGTATTTAGCAAATAGGGAGAGTGTAAATAGAAAATCCAAACTTTAATCATTGTTTGGGCCTCCGAAAGCTTGCCAAAGATATATCTCTCTCTCTCTCTCTCTCTCTCTCTCTCTCTCTCTCTCTCTCTCTATATATATATATATATATATATATATATATATATATAAGCCAAGTTGTAGCCCTGGCAAAATTTCCTACCTAAATTATTATGGATATAAATGACTTTTCACATGACTTTTCTACATAGACCTTGAAATGACCGCTTTTGTGTGTGTCGTTATTGCAGAAAGATGGCGTGGTTTAAATGGACTTTATAAAGGTTCCATAGTAGAGAACATAGGGGAGTTGTGATACTAATACGGTAGCAATCTTATTTATAAAAAGATATTAAATTTCCAATTTGTTTATTTATTTAATTATATTTAAGTATTTTTTTGTTATATTTTTACTCATAAATCTCTCTTTAAAAATTGGCTTCCAGGAATCTGAGCTACCATTTAGTAATGCTCTCTAAACTCACAATTTTGTCCGTAGAGGCTACATGGACAACGTCCTCCAATTCAATTTAGTGGAGAGATTTGTGCTTGATTGAGAATGTTAATCATGTCCCATCGCTTTGGTTAACTCAATGTGTATCAAGAAAGGTAAAAAATAAGGAGCATGTTAGTTTTTAGCACAATATTTGGATTGGTATTGCTTGCCTAAAGCATTATTTTCATCACTTTTACTAATTCCATAGGTTGCCCTCAAAAAACTCCACAAAGCACCTTAAAGGGTTATTGGAAATTTGCGAGACCCAAAATTTTCAAGGTATCTCAGTTGATGCACTTCTCTTGTGCCTATTCCCCATTACTCTAGCAGGCAAGGCAAGGGCATGGATGAGGACTATTCCTAGGAATGCTGTTCTACTTAGAACCAATGCAAGAAAGCCTTCCTTGATAACTATTATCCACCGTCTAAGACAGACAAGATGAGCAAGCAAATCACTAACTTCTGCCAAGGCAATAGGGAGTCCTTTGCTGAAGCGTGGAAGAAGTTCTCAAGATTATTGCTTGCATGTCCTCATCATGAATTCAAAAGAAAGCTCACAATCCATTTCCTTCATAATGGATTGAACTACCTAAGTAGAATGACATTGTAGAACGCGGTAAATGGAGCTTTCATGGATAATCCCATCAATGAGGGACTAGACATCATCGAATCGATGGCAACAAATCAACACCATTGGGTAGGAGAGCAAGGCAACACCTCATGAAGAGTTACCCCAGGCAAGTACGAAGTGAACAACATTGACTTACTTATGGCTAAATTTGATGCTTTAAGCTAAAACTTGATAAATTTGAAAAAGGCAATGTTAATGTAGTGGGTGCTACTAACTTCTCTTGTGAGATTTGTGGTGTATAGGGACATACAACTATTGATTGTCAAGCAGGAATGCCTGATGGTCCAGAGGAGCAAATGGAAAACGTGATTACCATACATAATTTCCATGACTACGTACAGAAGGAAAATTTCAACCTTTATTCAAATACATATAATTTGAGGTGGAGAGTTCTTCCAAACTTCTCCTACTAGAATAATCTGGGACAAGGGGGGTAGTCGGTAGCAAAATTTCTGGCAACTCTCAAACTTTAATAAGGGCTCTGGTGGTCATAGTTTCCAACAATCGTCAGATTCGATGCAATAATCACTATCATGGCTCAAAAACATAATGGTTGACTGTGACGAGCCAAAAACAAACAAATAGGACAGTGAATAGCTTTGTCAAGGAGCTAACTGCTCGGATCAACGACATAGCACTACACAATAAGATGTTGGAAAGCCAAATTTCCAACTATGCCTAAGTTTTTAGGTAAGCCTAAAACCGACTCTGCTAAACATGCAAATGCTATCACCACAAGGATTGGTAGAGTGTTAGACAAACCTGTGTTTAACTATGTAAAAAAGGTTGTGGAGGAAGTTGATGAGGAGGCATAACCAATGGTTGAAAAAGAAAAAGAACTTATTTCTAAAACGGAGGTAGTGTCTCCACTTGCTTCACCCAAGGCCTACCAACCACCCATCCCTTTCCCTCAAAGGTTAGCTAGGTCTAGGCTTAACAAGCAATTTGAAATTTTTCTAAGAATGATTAAATAGGTTCATGTGAACAATCCATTTATTGATACTTTGCAACAAATTCCCACATATACAAAATTCCTTAAGGATATCCTAACTAACAGGAGGAAAATGGATGGACAAGAGACAATAACCCTAGTCTAAAAGAAGCTTCCTGCTATGCTTAAGGACCTGGGTAATTTCTCTATACCTTGCTAAATAAGAAACACTAGGTTTGAAAAAGCATTATGTGATCTCGGGGCTAGTGTTAGCTTAATGCCCATTTTTGTGTGCAAAAAGTTAAATATGGGCAAGCTGAAGCCCTTTGGTACATCCATTCAATTGGCGGATAGTTCTGTCAAGTACTCGGTTGTGGTTTTAGAGGACTTGCCCATTCAAATAGGCAAGTTCTCAATTCCAAGTGACTTTGTTGTTATGGAGATGGAAAAGGATTCTCAAATCCCTATCATCCTTGGCAAGCCGTTCTTGGGCACAGCTGGTATAATGGTTGATGTGAAAAATGGCAAATTAACTTTATCTATTAATGGTGAAATGATTAAATTTAATATTGTCAAATCTATTAAACAACCATCTCTTGAGGAAATTTGTCGCAAGATTGATGTTATGCACTAGTCATTGGAAGAAGAGGCTCTCAAAGCCTACCTTAGAAACCTTCTTGAGACCTACTTGAGTGGAGAGACCTCACTTAATTTTGGAGAAGAGGTGGCAGAGTATGCAAAATTGATTGAGGCTGCCCCAATTCTCCAATCTCATAAGGCCTTTAAGATATTGAAGCAAAGCCAAAGCTTATTGATTGGGATGATAAAATAGCTCCAAAGGTAGAATTGAAATCCTTGTCTTCTACCTTGAAGTATGAATTTCTTGGCCCTAACTCTTCCTATTCAATTATTGTTAGTTCTAGTTTAAATGAGGCGAAGACTAAAAAATACTAGGTGAGCTCTGCAAGTACAAGAAGGTTATAAGGTACACCATTAGTGACATTAAAGGGATTGACCCCTCCTTTTGCATGCATAGGATTTTAATGGATGAAGGTCATAAAACATATGTTTACTATCAATGAAGGTTAAACCGCAACATAAAGGAGGAGGTAAGGAAAGAGGTGTTGCAATTGTTGGATGTCGGGCTAATTTACCCTATATCTTATAGTGCTTAGGTGAGCTTGGTCCACATGGTTCCAAAAAAGGGTGGGATGATTGTAGTGAAAAATGATAAAAATGAGTTGATTCCCATAAGGACTATCACGAGGTGGCGCATGTGTGTAGATTATAGAAAATTAAATAGTGCCAATAGAAAAGACAACCTCCCTCTCCCTTTTATTGATCAAATGCTAGAAAGGTTAGCTAGACATTCCTATTTTTGTTATTTAGATGGGTACTCGGGGTTTCACCAAATTCCTATACACCTTAGTGACCAGCTAAAGACCATTTTTACTTGTTCATATGGCACCTTTGCCAATAGGAGAATGCGTTTTGATCTTTGCAATGCACTTGCTACATTCAAGTAGTGCATGATTGCAATCTTTAGTGATCTTATTGAAAATATCATGAAAATGTTCATAGATGATTTTTCTATTTATTGCACTGAGTTTGATAACTATTTACTTAATTTGTCTAAAGTGTTGCAACAATGTGTAGAGGTGAATTTGGTGCTTAACTAGGAGAAGTGCCATTTTATGGTGCAAGAAGAGATTGTAATTGGGCACCTAGTTTTTGGAAGAGGAATTGAGGTGGATTGGGCTAAGATTAATGTTAATGAAAAATTGCCCCTACCTACAAATGTGAAGGCAGTTAGGAGCTTCTTGGGACATGCTACTTTTTATTGGCAATTCATTAGAGATTTCTATAAAATCTCTAAGCCTCTATCCAACCTGCTAGTGAAGGATGTCTTATTTAACTTTGACTCTACTTGCCTGAATGCAGTTTACAAGTTAAAGGAAGTCCTCATCTCAGCCCCCATCCTTTAAACTCTTAATTGGGACCTCCCCTTTGAGATCATATGTAATGTTAGTGATTATGCTATTAGAGCTATATTGGGGTAGAAGAAGGACAAGAAAGTTCATGCCATGTAATATGCCAACAAGACCCTTGATAGAGCACAGATTGATTATGCCACCATAGAAAAAGAGTTGCTTATAGTGGTGTATGCCTTTGAAAAGTTTAGGTCCTACTTGGTGGTGTCTAAAGTGATTGTCTATATTGATCACTTTGCTTTGGAGCACCTCTTAAGCAAGAAGGATGTGAAATTGAGGCTTTTTAGGTGGATCTTTCTTCTTCAGGAGTTTGACTTAAAAATTCTTGATAAGAAAAGGATAGAGAACAATATTGTTGATCATCTTTCCCGCCTTGAGCCAGCCTTAGATGGGAAGGATGATTTACCCATTGATGAATCCTTTCCATATGAGCAGTTGTCGATAATGTCTATGAAGAGCTCACCATGGTATGCTGACTATGTTAACTATTTGGTTAGTGACATTCTTCTTGCTGAGTTTAACTACCAGCAGAAGAAGAAAATTTTCTATGACATAAATCATTTCGTTTGGGACAACCTTACCTTTATAAAAGGTGTCGTGATAGGATTTATAAGAGGTGCGTCACTAAAAAGGAAGTCCCTTAAATTTTGGATTACTGCCATTCATCTTCTTATAAAGGACATGCTAGTACATCCAAGACAACTGTTAAAATACTCCAGGCTAGTTTCTACTAACCCAACTTGTTTAAAGATACCTGGAGATTTATGACTTCTTATGATAGATGTCAGAGAACTGGAAACATATCCCGATAGCATGGGATGCCCCTTAAAGGAATTTTGGAGGTTGAGATTTTTAATGTTTAGGAGATTGACTACATAGGGCCTTTTCTGCCTTCATAAGGTACAAATATATACTTGTGGCACTTGATTACGTGTCAAAATGGGTTAAATCCATTCCATCCTAAACTTGTGATGAAAAGACCATGATCAAATTGTTCAAACAAATAATCTTTTCAAGGTTTGGTATACCAAAAGCAGTAATTAGTGATGGTGGTTCTCATTTCATTGAGAGGCAGTTTGGGGCTCTTTTGAAGAAATATGGTGTTACTCATAAGGTGGGCACGCCTTACCATCCTCAAATAAGTGGACAAGTGGAGGTCTTCGACAGAGCGATTAAGTCTATTATTGAGAAGATAGTTTCCAAATCAAGGAAGACTTGGTCTTTGAAGCTTAATGATGCTTTTTGGGCTGACCACACAGCATACAAAACTCCAATTAGGATGTCTCTATTCTAATTGGTCTATGTTAAGTCCTACCATCTTCTTGTTGACTTAGAGCATAAAGCTTTGTAGGCTTTGAAACTTTTAAACTATGACTTAAAGGTAGCTGGTGACAAGAGGAAGCTTGATTTGAATGAACTAGATGAGATCCACTTGAATACATATGAAAATGCTCAAATTTATAAAAAGCAAATCAAGACATGGAATGACCAGTACATCAATCAAAAAAAATTTAAGGAAGGAGATCTTATTCTCTTCTATAACTCCAGGTTTAGACTCTTTTTGGGAAAGTTGAAGTCAAGGTGGTTTAGGCCTTTTAAGGTTCGAAAAATGTTTTCCTATGAAGCGGTGGAGATTGGGAGCCAAGAAACTGACTTCTTCAAGGTCAATGGACAAAGGTTGAAGCTGTACTTCAATGAAAACCCAATTAAGAAGGCAATGTTAATTGTCCTTCTTGATCCCCTCTAGCAGTTAGCTATTCTCAGGCATCGAGTTCATGATGTTAAACGAGTGTTTTTTAGGATGCAAGCTGTCATTTCTTCCTTTGTTTCTCTTATTTTTCTTTGTTAATTTCTTGGCAACTTAGTGTTTATCAATTTTAGAGTATTAACCCTTAACAACACTTTAGTTTTAGTTTTATGGTCTCGTTACCTTGCAGGTTAAACATAATAAAAAGACAAAAGTAGAAAAAACACAAAAAATGTAGAAGGCAAAGGCTACCATGGGCTACCTATGACAAATGCCACGCCCGTAGCGCGTTCTAAGAGACATCGTGTAATTTGGTGCACCCAATATAGAGGCTGCCACAGGTTGCTTGTGGAATTTACCACACCCACAACACATTCCAAGCCTACACTTAGAGCATGCACCGCAACCAACAGAGGGTGCCACAGTCCACGTATGGCAATTGCTACAACCATTGCATGCAACAGAGGGCTGCAGAAAAAAAAAAAAAAAAAAAAAAAGAGGTACAAGGACACCACGATCGCCTGTGGCAAAAGCCACACCCATGGCATGTTTCAAGGACACCATGCGTGGTACATGCCTCCTGCCCCTCATCGTAACAAATGCGCCACAGGCATTCTGTGGCATGTCCCAACCCTCTTTATAAAAAAAATTGGGGGGGGAGGGGGGGGTAACCTTATTCCAGCCCCTTTCTGCAAAATACCTATACCCTTCTCTCTTCCCAAACCCTCTCCAACATTTATCTTCTTCCTCTAGCCTCCCACCACCCCATCCACCATAACCCACCTCCATTAACTCATTCCACACCACTAAACAAACCATTCCCTATCCAATATTCATCTTTCCCTTTTTAATGTCTTCAAACACTCATTTATCCTCATTCGTCCATCTTCATCTTCTCCATTCACACCTACCCCCACAAACCTCCATTAAAGCTTCACCCCAACTTTCATCTCCATCAATCCTCCATCCTTTACCTCCCCTCCACCTTTAAACATCATTATCTTTCACTTTCCCACATACCTAAACCCTCATTACCCTCATACCCAACTAGCCCCCATCACCCACAACATTACGCTAATCTTTCTCTTCCAATCATCTCCATCTTCCTTCCTCATGAGTTTCAAAAGGTAAAGGATTTCTCAACGAGCTTCCTCCCAAAGGATCACCTAAGGGTCTTCCTGCTTTACCATCAAGGAAAAGGTCTAAGCACTATACCTACACTTCCACCACTTGAGTTCTATGATAATGAGCAACAATAGAGGTATGCCACTTTGTCCCAAAATTTGGAGATTTTGTCCACCAAATACTTGGACCTTACTGTCTTAGCTAAACTAGGCCTAGAGGAGGATGCCACTTTTATGTTTGATAATATTGGCATGACGGACTTGCTGCACATGTAGCATGACACATACACCTATCTTACTCTTGAGTTTCTTAATTCACTTAACACTAAGATTTTCTTTAGAAAAGAATTGCACAGAGGGAAGAATTGTCTTTCGCCTCTTTAATGGCACTACGCCAAAAGTAAGATTATATAACACTGTTTATATAGCGCTTTAATAAAAAAGCATTATAAAAAAAATATGGAATAAATAGATAGCACTTATTTGAACAAGCACTCTATATGAATCATAAAATATAGAGCGCTTATTCAAATAAGAGCTTTACTACAATATTTTAATTATTTTTTAAAAAAATACTTTTTAAGGCACTTATTTGAAGAAGCGGTGCATAGTATCTTACAAATAAAGAGCGCTTAAAGAAGGAAGCGCTTGCTGTTTTCCTAAAAAAAGTTTCCTTTCGCTCTTCCCTTCTCACTTTGTCTTAAATCCCTACTGTGTTCCCTTTCTCAATTTGTCTCAAATCATTTTACCACTGTGTTGTCGACTCTCCACCAAGGCTTAAGGTTCCTTCTGCCATCTCCACCAATGCCCTTTTTAATTTCTGTTTCCGGTTTCGATGGGTTGTGAAGGATAGTGTACTTATATGAATTTCCTTCGCCGCTTAGGGTTCTTTCGCCATTTGTTTAAGTGAAGGTTAATGTGCTTGTGCCTATGCTTATACGTCTCTATTGTGAGGTAAGCCTCTTTTTTGCATTCTCTATCGCTTTCTCTCTTTGTCTCTCTTTTGTTCTCTCATTTGCTCTATATTCTATGGTTGCTAAAGTCATTGTGACTCCACTACCACCACAAAGGCATCCCCATTGTGAACACCATGCCATTCTCTCATTCTTATTCTTACGACATTTGCTCCAAACCCTAACGGTGTCATTCTCTTAAGACACTTCTACTTCAGTAACCTTTGCTCTGATATTCGTGTTTGTTTTCCCCAGTGTGAGTTTTGTGAGAATATATGGTGTTTCTTTTGTGTTAACCTGTCACAAGATTATGACAAACTTCAACACCCTAACTGCTTTGGTAGTTTGAATTCTGATATTTCCTTCTTACAGGTTGATGATTAGACAAAAATTCATCAAGACTAGGTATGATGTTATTGTTACTTTTTTCCAAGCTTTCATTGGTTCGTTTTTAATTTGCTAGGGCTTAAAATTTGTCTAGTCTTAGCTAGGTGTCATCCAATTAGCCAGGTGTCATTCAATTAGTTATGGTTCTAGCAAATTTTTTTAAATACATAAAAGATGAGCCCCCTAGTTTCAACTTATTGGTTAGGAGTTGCCACATTGGTGCAGGCTGCTGTGTATTGTGGTTGATCAACATCTTGTGCTTATGGTAACTCCCTCTGTTAGTCCTTATATACAAATGTTCTGTTCTAATCATGGAGGCTAGGGTGTGTATAGATTTAAGTGGGGGATATAAGCTAATCGAAGTTCATACCCAATTAAGAGTTAATGATAGTATTTGTTGGCATCAAGTTCAATGTTTCATCTGTTTTGCAGCCTTGATTTTGCCATTGCTTGATGTTGTTCATGCTTTCTAGAATTTTTTACTTTTTTCATTAGTAATAATGTTTGTTTACCGTGAGTTCAAAGGGCTAATGACAAGTTTGATGAAATTGGATTAAGCTAGTTTACCATGGCTCCTATTGTTTTCGGGTATGTAACTAAAATCAATGCGTTTAATTGATGTTTAAGAACATACACTTTGAAAATGTAATTTTTCTAATGAATAGAAATTGTCTTTTCACTTGGTATTCGAAGACATGCATCATGAAAACGTATAATTTTTCTTCCCCAAATGAATATGGAACCTGGCTTTAAATTTAGACATTCGCTTGTTACTTGTGATTAGTATTATATTAATTTTTAATTAATCAATAAATGTTCATTTTTATTTGACGAACTTGATGTAAAAAATTTGGAGTTGCTATTTACTTAATTAGAACGAATGCCTTTTTACAAGACTTTTGAGTTAATTTTTTTATATATGATTTCTTATTTGAACTTTTGAATACATGGAAAAAATAGTAGTTAAACGGAAACTAAAATTTTCTCTTATCTAATATCATTTTTAACTATTTGTTTGGTATAACTTGTAAAGTCTTTGAGGGAAGGAATTGTTAAGCAACTTAAAATTAAAGAGACCTTAGAGGTCGGTGCTTGATTCCTACTAACAATTGGGTGTGAAGTATTGTTGGCAAGGTTTCTTATTATTTTTATTTCTCTGGTTCGAAAGCTGATGTTGCACTTGTACCTATTATGTAAGTTCTAGTGATCTGTGATTAATTTAACTTAATTTCATTTGCTTTGAGAGTTAATGTTAATGTTACTGTTCCAAGTTGGGATATTCTTTTTTATTTTCCTTTGAATGAATAGTCTGTCGTTATGTATTTTTTTTTTACATTAATATTGTAAGAATTAAAGGGGTTTCAATGTTATGTATCGATGTATTTTTTCTAGACTGGTAGATATTCTGTAAAAATTTTGATTGGATTGTCTAATTTGTTGATTAATTAACAAAGAATAAGAATGACCATATAGAGTTTAGTTGAACCTTGTGTGATATTTTGATATTTGTTAATTTCAATTGTATGACTCTTAAGGATGTCGAATATGTTTGCATGTGAAGGGTTAACACCCTTCCCTACGAACTATGCGTCCTACAACCATTATGAACCCCTTGATATATTTTAAACAAAAAAGCATTTTTTTTCTTGTTTTTTCTCTTTGGGAATGCAAAATTGTTCCTTTTTCCTCTCTTGCTCTTTCATAGTAACAATTAAGCGTTTTTGCATAACGAAGAAAGAATCTAGGATTTTTGTGAATGTGAAAGGAATATTAAGATTTAGATGTGTTAGATGATTGGTTAACATCTGTCCCTACTTGTTGTGTGACCTGCAAGTAACATGAGTTAGTGATACATTTCAAACAAGAAAGCATTTTTCTTGTTTTTTCTTTTTGCGAACACAAAATTGTTCTTTTTTTCCTCTCGAGTGATCAACAGAAAATGCAGAGTCATGAATCCACTCTTTGCTCTCTCATAATTAGGATTGAAAAAATAATAGTCAGAGGACTAGTATAAGCCTTTCCATTTCCAAATTATTCATCATCAAACATCTAATTTTAGTAGATGCACTAAATACTTCAATAATGAACAACTTTTTCTCTTCAACAAAATTTTCTCCTGTTCTATTTTAACCTTGGAAGTAGAACTAGATAGTGGGTCATCCACCCTCTTTTCCACCATTGCTGCCTCATCTTTGTGAGTTTGGGGAAGGCCAACTTAGTAACATGTTGACTGAATGACACACAATTAAAATGTTGAAACATGACACAATTGAGAACTTATCACTTCTAATCTTATACGACACATTTGCTACTTTGAACTTAGTAACCACTTTTTCGAGCTTCTTAATCCAACCTTCAAGATTTTAGGATACTACACCCTCTTTCCACACAACCATCATATATGTCTCCTTCCTTATTTGGATTTGATTGCTTCCACTAATTTGATCAAGTTCTGCTCATGATGAGCTAAATGACACACTATTGAGAGCTTTTTTTCATTCTCAAAAAATATGAACATTGGGTAACATTAAATGTTGAAAATATACCTGACCCAATTTTGCCACATATGATATCATAAAGTACTCTACTTATCTTATTTCTTCATACTTTAGTCGTCTAACAGATAGAATGTTTTTCTTTTGTGATTCAAGTATGCTATCACACTAACTTGTCAACTTAAGTTTGCATTTTTCATGTCTTTTAAGGAATGTAAGTAGATAGGCTTTTGTATTTGTCTTTTGATGTAAAAGTTTTTTAGCTTATATATTAGACAATCTGTCCTCATTTGTAAGAAAGACCCTTATAGGATGAAGCTTTTAAGGAACTTAATAGTCAAAGTTTTGGAGATCAACACAATGATAATTCTTTCTCTCTCTCTCTATAACACCCTCAATTTTAGGAAATATTATTATTATTATTTTATTTCCAATAAATGCTTATATTATTATTTTCTATTATTGTTATCGCCCTGATATACAAAGACATTGAATGAAAGCCTAAATATCAATTCTTTACCCTGAGAAAACTTTCTCAGAACAAGAAATTGTATTTAGACTTATACAAGTCAAAAATTCACAGAATTAATTAGAAATAATGACAGTTAGAAACATAAACTAGGAGGGTAGATAAATATTAAACAAATATAAAAACATGACAAAATGATATTCTAAACATGGAAATATGCCAAGAGTATTATTTTATAATTGTAGAAATTTTTTTGTAATTTTTAGAGATTCCTCAATTTTGACTTAAAATACTCATGAGATAACTTTGTGAGCTTAACTGTAAATACTTAGAGGAGTCCAAAAATTATGAAAAAATTATATAAGCTATTTCAATGTGTCTAGAAGAGTTGTGTAAAGAAAAATTATAGGTTTATACTCTCTAAGATTAAAAACAAAAATTAAGAGTGTAAGTGGCTTACTTGAACCCTAGTCTCTTGTTGCTATAAATAAAAAATTTTGTGCCCAAAAGAGAGCCACTACCATCACTATTTCTCAGGAAACCTAAGTCAGATTTGTTTTCTGGTTTTGGCAAGCAAACTCACTTCATTTCCTCTTCCCCTTGATTTAAGCTTGTAAGGAGCAAAAGGAATCAACTATCTCCACCTTTCTCCTACCCATTTTCAAGTGGAAAGCTTCACCCAAGGTAAGGGAGGAGGTTTTCTCACCTAGTTAAGGTTGATATTTTATGTATTGAGAGATTCCCTTAGTCTCTTGAGTATATGATGCATGGAAGCTATGTATGTGCTTGATTTTGATTGCTTGAAAACTCTGCTGTTATAACAGAGTAAGTATTCAGCCACTGTGCACACAAAATTTCTCTGAGTTTAAGCCTTGAAATACCATCATTTTATGTTCTTAATGTTGAACCATGGAAGCCCTAGCCTAATTGCATGATATGGTAAAGTTATAACTTGAAAATGACACTTTGAAGATGCCAACTATATCCGAAACGTGAATACTGTTCCTATGCTGAGTTCATTTTGATTCTCATACAATTAAGTCACTTTTAAATGTGTTTTAAGTTTACAAAAGTTGTTGAGTCCTAACCTTAATTGTATGCAATTAAAACATGAAGTTTCAAGTGTATATGACACACTTTTTCAGCCATTTTACTGCATAATTCTGCAGCATATGGTAGCAATGTGCATTCTAATTCTAGCACATTTTGAGTGGAATAAACATGTCCTAAAAGATGTATTTTGGTATATATATGACTCCCACAAAGTTTGGCTTGCTTCGGAGCCAAATTGGATGAGTAATAGCACTTGAAAAACACATATTCTCACAAAAACGTGATGGCTGTTCTTGTCTGAATTGATGTGATAAACTAGGAAATTAACTTTTTTTATTCATAATTTTAAGTTACAAAAGGTGTTATGTCATTAACAAACTTGAAGAGAGTGAAATTATGTTCAAACTAGGTACTAGAAGCATGAACTAGTCAATTTTCTGCATAATTTTGCTGGTGCTGTTCTGTTGTGTTTAAGGCCAGTAAGATCCCATTTTGGGGGAGCTAAATGTTTCTTATTAATTGTATTTTGATATATATATATATATATGATCGCTCTAAAATTTGGCAAGCACTAAAGGCCCTATTTATACTTAATGTGGTGTTAATGTGCTAAATTGTTTAATTTTACTGCACTAATGTTGCTCTGCTGCCCTGTTGCTCATTTGTGTGAAAAACCATCTCTAAAATGTATTAAAGATGGAGGATTAGATGTCTCAATGATAGTATATGATGCCCTTAGTGTTTGGTGATTGAAGGGAGCCAATGTTACTTATTTTGGTGCTTGAAATCACCACTTGAACAATGGAAACGAAAATCTGTTCTGTTTCATTTTAAGCACGAAAAATGTTATTTAAATAAGGATTTAAAGTGTGTTAATTGTAGAAATTATGTGCCTTATAGTTAGTATATGGTACCTTTAAAGTTTGGTGAACATTGATAGTCATTTTGACACTTGAAATTAGCCATTATGCAGTAATTGCGAGTTGCTGTCCTGCAGATTTGTAATAGTGAAAAATTCATGTTTTCTAGTGTCTAAATGATATGTAATTGACTGATACGGGATGTCATGACATTAAAGAACAGAAAAGAGGAAGATTGAGTGAATATGAATGTATTTTGAGCCACAAAGAGCACTTTATATGCATGTGATGCATGCTATCCTGTTTTCATGTATGACAGCAAAATCAGTTTATTAAATAGAGTTTTAGTGTATTGGAAGGTTGGAGATTTAGTTAATAAGGTCATGGACAATTAAATCTAATTAGAAGGAGTAAAAATCACTTAATTGGTGAAAGAAACTCATAAAGGAGGCATGAAGAGAAATTGGTAATAAGTAATAGAATTATATATTCTCATAATTATAGAAATGGATTTGAGACTAATGTGCTTGTGATTCATGATTAGTACTTGAAACTCACTATATGTTGTAGAGGGAAATCAAGCCAACAAGGAGAAGCTTACTAATTTAGAACCATGAATAAGAATTGTGAGCTAATTAAAGTATCCTAGACTTAACAAATTAGTTTTAATGGATTAGACTTTTAGTATAAATTGTCAAGTGACTTTAGTTGTGTGTGGTGGTAAAGTGGCATAACCTTAATAGACTAAAATCCTAGAATTAAGAATTAGTAATGGTAATATAATGACCAACCATTTATAACGAAACTTAGAATCCTAACTTTAGTTAATTAATTATGATTCCTATTTTAAGAAAGAATGTTACTACCTAGACAAAATGAGAAAGATGAGCAAAAGGCTATTTGATCTAATATTAGTAGAGGACCTTGAGCTAAAGAATCATGTATAAAAACTAAAATTGATTTTGCTAGCCTCAGTAAGTATAAATGGCTATTGTGAGGTATTGGATGGAATAATCGTTTTGTTTTGATTATTTTACTTGAGTTATTGTGTTGAGATATGATGATTGTGGTAAGCTTGAAAGCTATCAAATGATAAGGCCATGAGGGCCTATGTGAAAATGAATTGAGTTTTGAAATGGAAATGATATTGAGATTGAGAATGGTTGGAAACTGTGGATAATTATTGTCTGGCAAGTTATGTCTTTGCTTATTTATTGACCATACCCATGTAGAGGTATAGGAGAAAGTACCAAAAATAGAGAAAATTTTGCCAAAATTTCATGAGAATGACAAGTCTATGACTTAAGTGTCAATATTTGGTTGGAACATGCATCATGTGCATTGTATAAAGGAAGTATATATGAGGGGTTGACCACAGTATGGTACCTAAGGGATGTAAGCAGGATTCACAGAGTCTAGGGGGTGAGAGGATTTGGGTTTTGAAATCCTAAGAGCCAAGACCTACAATCCTGAGCTGGGAAACTCACACTATCCAACCTAATAACCCCGACAACTGTTGAGCGTCACCGGGATTGGTGGAGAGTATTCCTTCAAAAGTGGTTAAAGACTAGTGTTTGTTTGTAAAATGAAGTATTAGGAAGGAATATGTACTCCCAATCGTCACCCAAAAGAAATGTTAAGACCTCTAATCATAGGAATCAAGAGGCATTGGGCCCATATGCATGAGTCTATCAAACTTAGATGGAAACTTTAGTTTCTCTTACATTGCATAATCAAATAATCACTCTTAGTGATTATTCTGTTTGATTGGAACTGTAAAGTTTCGTTGTTTGTGACCTTAAATATAAGAGTGATGTGACCTCACTCCTTCCTTTTCTTTCTTGTATGTATGTTCTCACAACTCGTCAGAGGACAGCTAACTCAGATGGTAGGAATCCCATCACTGATGAGGCCCACACTTCAAAGCTCTGAGGAAGACCATTGTGATTATACTCTGAAGGCTTTAGTACTTAGGAATTGGGTGGTATAGGACTTAGCTCGTAGACTAACTGCTCTGATTCTAGGCTCTTTATTTTGTTGTATTATATGGAGGGGATTAGATACTAGTGGTGTGGTGGTGTATATGTAGTCAATTAACTGATTTTTATTTTGAGATACTCTGATTTATTACAGATTGTTTGCATGATTTTATCATGTACCTTGAATTTTTGTTATGATGTATGATATATCCAATATGCATTTATGATCTTATGGGTACAACTATAATTACTATTTTGATTAACATTAATAAATGTGCTAAAAAAAATTTCCCCAATAAATAGTCACTAAATATAATAAATAAATACAATAAACCTAGAAATAAATGTCGTGACAAAGGATGTTACACACACTCTCTTTCTCTTTTTCTCTCTATCTCTATATCTATCTATCTTTCTATATACATACATATATACATACATACATACATATATATATATATATATATATATATATATATATATAAGAGAAGAGATTTATAAAGAAGATTTAATTTTAAAAAAGATCCTACCCATTTTTTATTTTTTTTTTCAAAAACAAAAACATGTATTCCTTCCTCTCTTTATAAAATAAAATAATTGAAATATATAAAACACCTTATTGTATATGGAGAGAGTTTGCACATTATACATGATAATAAATTCGTTAACTTGTTAGTTTTTTATAATGGGTTAAAGTCATTTTGCTTTCTACTTTTATTAGGAAACAATATTGTTTATAATTAAGCCTTTGTATTATTTTTTTTATAATCATTACTTTCTTTTATTGTTATTGTTGGATAATGTCTTTTGCTTTAAATAACTTAAAAATTGATGTTGTAGCATTGAGAAATGTGATTCAATGGGTTTTAATATAAATTATAAAATCAAATAACAAAAAAATGATCCAAAAACAAAATATTCTCCAGCAGAATTCGATAATAAAGAAGTAAATGGGCAAATTCTCTCTTTCTCTTTAATTTCCAAATCCTTGGTTTAAAAAAGGTATTTTAGAATACCTTTATTGGAGTGGTGAATTTCTCGGAGTTCATGCCATATTCGAACCCAAGCTTTGATGATTTGAGAATATATCAACAAACCACAAGGCTAAGAGAGGAATTGACAATATTATATTAGATGAAATTACTAATATAGAATAATGATAATTTATTCGCCCATTATTTTCCATTATTATTAATCAAATACACTTAAAAATATATATGTAATTACAAACAAAAGTCAATTCATTTAAACAAGACAATTTAACTAATTAATGGATAAAAAAGATTCCATGCTTATTGAGATGTCCAATTAGTGGACTAGTGTCAATTTGTCATTATTTTTACTAATATATTTTATATTTATTCATTTAACTTAATTTATTTATGTAGTTTATGTAATTAGTGTTCTATTTTTGCAGTTTCATACACAAGAAGTTATATACAATATGACATTAAATTAGGTAATTTTTTTCCTTTGAAGAGGTGAGATCTTTCATATCAATGTCACTCAAGTTTAACTGCCATTAAATTTGTATAATTATTTTTTCTTCAGTTAAATAATTAGCAAGTTCTTGAACTATTTTTCATAAATAGGTCCTTACATTTTGAAAGTTTATAAATAGGTCCCAAACTCATAAAGCAATTTTTATTGGATCCGTAACTAGCAAGAGTGTCTGGAAATTGGATTGGATCTGTTTGAAGAGAAAAACCATCTGATCTAATTATTTCATTTTTTTTAATTTATCATCCAATCTATTTGGTTTAAAATTTAAATCCAACCCAATCCAATCTAACGCGATTTGGATTGGATCAATTTTTAGTTTTAGTCTTACTTTTATTTTTCTTTGGAGAAAGTATTAAATAAATTGTAATATATAAAAAAAATTTCAAATAACAAATATTTCATTTATAAGATATTAGTAGTATAACTCTTCAAATATATACTATTAAAAATAAATTTATACAACTTAATAATTATGTTTATGTACCTTTATTCAAATAGTTGCTAAAAATTATCTTTAATTAAATATGTTTTTTATAAATAAGTATAAGTTATCTGATAATTTTACAAATATATAAGAAATAAAAATATAAACATAAGTAGTATCATAAATTTATAAATAAAAAACATACATGTATGTATAAGTTCAATTTGTATTGGATTGAATTGATTTTCAAAATCAAATATAAAATTTGATTCAATCCAATAAAAAATTTTGGTTTTTTCAGTCTTTGATTTATTTAGTTTTTATTTTGTGGATCAATTTTTATTGAATTGGATTGGTCTATGAACATCCCTACTTACTGGACTTATGTTGAGGTTCCATTTTGTATAAAAACATAATTAAAAATGTTAAAACAGTTCAAGGAACAATAATTCAAGGACAAGGTTCCAAACTATTTGAATTTTTTAATTAAGTACCTCTACTTAATGAAACAAAAACTTATTCATCATTGTTATTATATATTTTTAATATGTTTTGTAAGTGAGAAACCCAAATCATTCATATTCGTTGTAGTTAAAGATGGACCATAGGTTATAATAAGAATTCTTTATAAAATTAAAATGAATAACTTCAATCCAAATAGAGATGGGTACATGAGTTTTTCACTCATTGATTGTCTTGCAAAAACTTGCAAAATTATGGATTTGAATCTAAAAATAAGTTACCTATTTAATTCTGGACCTATACGGGTTGAATCGCATATATAACATTTGAATTAAACAAGTTAAGCTAATTGGTTCACATGACAACCCATAGTCCACAAAAGATTTTTATAAATAGTTTATATTATTATAATTAGTTTAATGTATAAATATAAAGAAAATACAAGAATTTTTTTTAACAAAACAAAAATCTAAATAGAAAACATTTGAGCTGATGTGATACCGACCCATTTATCCTATAAGACTCTGTGAACTTGTTAATTATATGGCCATTTAATGTGGGCTAGATGGGACTAACTTGGTTAACGACATGCTTATATAGGGTGTGCCAATCCATATACTTACCTATGCATTCACACATTTGATCAATTGTTAGCATATCATAATAATTTGTTAAATTTGTAATTGTTGCATAAAAATGTTTTTTCAATGTAATTTCTCCTTAATATTTATATTCTTTTTTCATTCCTCTTTGTTGCTTCATTAGTTAGTCAAAGGCTTCTTGGAACACTAACATGACCTAAACACTCTATTCTCATTAAACTTTTTAGGCTATGATTAACTCACTGCATTCACCATTACAAGCACTCATAATGTGTATGTAAGCCAAAACCCTATAGATATTTATAAATCTAAAATTAAATGATTTAGTTGTGTTCAGGAGTGATATTTAGAAAATTGAATGTTGTGGAATGGTGATTAGAAACTAGCTAGCAATTGTCAGGATACTTTTTTTATGTATTTAATTATTCACTAGACATAAAATGACTTTATTTTTTTTACATGTTGGTTTTCATGGAAGTAAATAGCAAAAGAATGATCTTAAAATAAAATACTTTTGAGTAGAATTAAATAATAAAGATGTGGGTAAATTCTGTCTCTCTCTTTACATGCCAACCAAAAAAAAAAAATTCTCTCTCTCTCTCTCTCTCTCTTTCTTTTAAAGAATTTCCAAGATATCAGTAAAATCTTTCATTAATTAGAAAATAATAGGTACCATAGTTGTTGAGATGCTCAATTACATCATTTTGTAGTGGAATAGTGTCAATTTGTCATTCTTTTCATTAATATATTTTACATTTAATAGTTTAATTTAATTCATTTACGTAATTGACGTTCTATTTTTGTAGCTGTGGACGCGATAAGTAATAGTATGCTATTAAGCATCTCAATCTCAATAAACTTCTCATGTTAATACTAACAGACTCTATTCACCACTACAAACACATAATATGTATTTAATCCAAAAGTCATATAAATATTTAAAAATGAAAAATTAATTATTTGACTACATGCAAGATATTTGGCAAATCGTATGTTGTTGAATAATTATTAGAAACTAGTAACGTCAAGATACTTTTTGGTTAAGTATTTAATTATTTACTAGACCTGAATTTTACAAGTTGATTTTTATAGTTGCACAGGGAAATACAAGAAGTAGGTTGAATTATACTTGTTAAAAGATTTTTACAATTTTTTTTCAAAACACTCAATTAGACATACAAATGGATCATCCTAAACAACTCGTTTTATAAAATCATAAGTTAAAAAACCAAAATTAGGGATGTCAACGGGACGGGGTAGGCACGAGTAGTAGCTACCCGCCTCGCCTGATAAAATCTATACTCGTACCTGCCCCCATCTTTTTGAAAATTTTGAATAAATTTATGTAATTTTATCTATATTAATATGTAAGGATATTTAAGTAAATATATAATTGTGGGTAGCAAGTATTTGTAGGTACGAGTACCATGATACGCGTACCCGCCCCGTTAATAAACGGATAGCAGATATACCCGTTTAAAATATCTGCGGGTACCCATTTAAAGTATCCATTTTCTACCGGTGGCAGATTTTATCCCTGAATATCTGCAGACACAGGTTTTTTTGCCATTCCTAACCAAAACCATTCAAACAAATCCAATTTCAATCCTTTAGTTAGTATGTCAAAAGATAATGAAAAGGAAGATAGAACTCAAGCAAAATTATACTTGTTCATCTCACACTCGAGACTATGTACAATCCTTCGCAAACCACCATAAGTTTTCCTAAAAGATGGGTTTACAAGAAACCATGTTCCATAATGTTACAAATATTCTTTTATCTAAATCTTTTTAGGCTTAAACAATTATTCTTTTGTGTTCCCTTCCTATGCACTTAACCAAAGTATTTTTTTCTCAATTAGCCTCTTCAGACTCTAAACCATATGACAAAGTATGCTTACAATAGGGTAACCTTAGGTTGTCACCCTATAAGATTAAGACACAAAAATGATAACATGCTTGCTTAGAGAATATACAAGAATTATTGAGACTATTCTAACAAATAAAATGAGACTAATTAGTTCATACCAATGTTCTCTTCCTTTATAGAAAGTTGTTCTCTGTAACTTGTCTTCTCATGAGACTATTACAAAAAACTCGAAAGTATATGTTGAGAGCTTCTTTTCTTTCTCAAAAATATGAATGTTGGGTAATATTAAATGTCTTGCCTAATCTGTCATGTATGTTATGATAAAGTACTCTACTTATCTTATTTCTTCATACATTCATTGTGCAATAGATAGAATTTTCTTCTATTGTGATTCAAGTATGTTATCAAACTGTCTTGTCACTTTATTTTGTGTTTTTCTCATCTTTGAGAAATGAGAGTAGGTAGGCTTTTGTATTTGTCTTTTTTGTTAAGGACAAAACATGAAAACTTCTTGTATAAGTATTTTAGCTTATATATCAGATAACATGTCCTCCTTTGCAAGACAGATCCTCTTAGGATGAACTTTTTAAGCAACTTGGCAAATGAAGCTTTAGAGATCAACACAATGATCATTCTCTTTGTAGGATGATCTACTAAGACAATTTGTACAACAAAAGATTATTAGTCTTTATCATAAGCATATAGTGTTATATTTTGTTTAGGTTAGACTATTTTGTAGGTCCCAGAACTTTTAGGCAATTTTTAATTAGGTCCTTATATTAATTTTTTTTAATTGAGTCCTCAATCTTTTATTTTTTTTTTAATTAGGTCCCTAGGGTTAACTTCTGTCCGATTGTTGTTTGCTCAGGGACCAAATTAAAAATAATTCAAAAGATTAAGAATTCAATTAAAAAAAAATAGTACAAGGACCTAATCAAAAATTGCCTAAAAGCTCAGGGACCTACTCAATAGTTTAACCTTTAATTTACTAATATTATGTTAGTTCAATAAAGTCTAGGGTTTGAGCCTTGTGGATAAAAAACATGGTTGGGAGAAAATACCTTATTAAAAGTGATTAGCCAAATTTTCTAGCAGAGATTAGTCATCGACCAATATCACGTCATAGTCAACATTGAGACATTAACATTCAACGAATGAACATTAACGGTCAACGAATGAACATTAAAATTTGGGGATTAAAATCACGGAATTAAAAATAAGGGGATCTAAAATAGAGGATTTTTAAAAATTGGAGGAATAAAATTGCGGAATTAAAAATAGGAAGACCAAAATTGCAAATTGAAAATTATAGTGCGACCAAAAATATACAATTTAGAATAACCAAATCATCCATTTATATATTGTTTAGAATTATATATATATATATATATATATATATATATATATATATATAACATATAAAAATAAAGAAAATATATGTGCATTACTAAGATATAGCCTTTGTGTAAACACTATTTATATAATTTGGTAAACTTAATTAATAACATAAAATATTTCGGGAAACAAAAAAATTATATAATCATTTAATTTAAATTATTTAATTTATTATATAAATTATGTCTACACGAGTATTTTATTGTGTTTCCTTCAAGTCAATGCTCAGGTTCTTAGAATTTTAACCACATAATGATAATGCGACAACGTTTGAATAATGAGAAATGCTTTCTACCTTTTTTATAATTTTACCTTTTCTCTAAAATAAAACAAAGGCAAATCAAGATAAAAAAAATAAAAATAAAATTAAACTATTGAGTAGGTCCTCAAACTTTTAGATAATTTTTAATTAGGTCCCTATACTATTTTTTTTTAATTGAGTCCTTATCAAAGAATATTTCATCCAAGTTAATGAAATATTCACAGTAATTTAATCCCAGAAACCCAGTTAAAAAAATTAAAAGATTAAAGACTCGACCAAAAAAATTAATATAAAAACCTAACTAAAAATTACTTAAATGTTCAGGAACCTATGAAATAATTTAACCTTTTTGTGTTATTATCATTTGTCACAATTTTCATGGAAGTATTAATAGTATGAACAAGGTGGTTTCAATATTGACTTTGTATGTGTGTGTGTATAAAGAGAGGGAGAACGAGAGAGATTTACAGAGAAGATTTTATTTTAAAAACAATCCTTCCTTTTTCTTATTTTTTTCAAAAACAAAAAACTTGTATTCCTCTCTTTATAAAATAAAATAACTAAAATATATAAAATACCTTGTATATGGAGAGAAAACTTACACATTGGCACATGATACTAAATTTGTTAACTTGTTAGTTTTGTTATAATAGGTTAAAGTCATTATGCTTACTTCTATTATCAGGAAATGTTTAGAACTAAGCCTTGGTATTATTTTTTATGATCCTTACTTTCTTTTATTGTCATTGTCGGATAATGTCTTTTACGCATCAAATAACCTAAGCATTAATGATTTAGTATTAATGTGATTTAGTGTGTTTTTAACTTAAATTAAAAAATCAAATAACAAAAAAAAATGATTTTAAAATTAAATATTTTCTAGCAGAATTTAAATAATAATTAAGGAGGAAATTTCTCTCTCTTTAATTTTCAAATATTTTGAAACATTTTAGTTTTAAAAAAAGTATTTTAGAATACTTCTAATGGTGAATTTTATTGATTTGATGCCACATATCCAAATTCATGCTTTGATTATTTGAGTTAGATGTCAGTAAACCACAAAGTCAATAGAGAAATTAACAATATCATATTAGAAGACATTATTAATATAGAATAGTGATAATTTATTCATTAGTATTATTATTAATCAAATACAATTAAAAATATGTATTTAATTAAAAAGAAAAGTCAATTCAATTAAACAGATCCAATTCAATTAATTAATAGACAATATTAAATAAATTAAATACCATACTTTTTGAGATGTCCAATTACACTATATATTATAGTAGACTAGTGTCTATTTGTCACTATTTTCAATAATATATTTTATATTTAATCATTTAACTTTATTTATATAATTAATGATTTATTTTTGTAATTGTATAAGCAAGAAGTTATATATAGTATTATTAAGTTAGATAATTATTTTCTATATATTGATAGGATGAGAACCATCGCAAACCATAAATCTAATGAATAAGTTAAAATAAGTCAGATAACATTATTCTTTTCTCTCTTTCTATTACATCACTCATTCTTCACATAATTTTCTATATTTTTTTCCTATGTCATAAAAGAGAAGTACTACTATCATTCCCCTAAGCTAATTCTATCAACCATATTTCAACAAAAAGGAAAGGTAAGCATAACAAACCAACTTACATAAGTTCTTACTAGCTTTTGGTATATTATTTATATAAGAGTAATGATATATAAATATCACCATTTTATAAATATTCCATCAATACTTATTATTTTACTCTATTTCTCTATCATTTTATATCAATTTTTAAACCTATAAAAAAAATGCTAACAACACTTTCTCAAATATTATATTTTTAACACCTTCTTTATTGTTAATTAAAATTTATTAAAAATCATAAATTTTGATAGATCTTACTTCTAAATGAAGAGAGATACTCATCAACGATAAGTGAGACTTATCAAAATTTGTAATTTTTAATAAATTTTAATCAATAATAAAAAAGTATTAGGAAAAAAAAAAGCATTTAAAAGAGTGTTACTATTATATTTCTAGCTACAAATTATTTTTCTTCTCTCTCTTTCCCTTCGAAAGTGTAGAATTGATAACCTAGAATAATCCATGCAATATTTTCATTTCCCTAAGCACCGACAGGGGAAACGAAACGTTTGACTACCTCAATGAGTCTCTTGGCTTTTTGGGGATCACCATACTCCACCCCATGACACCCTTCTTCCTCAAAATCGCTGACCACATCCACACCCTTCTCTTTCAACACCTCCACCAACTCCTTCTCGCGATCAACTAACGGGTCCCCACCGTTCCCACTCACCAACACCCTCCACCCTAGCTCCCTCACCCTCCCCAACTTCCCAACCCACTTCCCAGCCCTCAGATTGCAATACTCGTGATCACGGTCAACCCCAACGGGCAGCGCCAACTCCCAAAGCAAATCCGTGACACTCAGCGGAACCACCTCGTCGTTCTCGAGCCTCACCTCGGACCCACTCCTCTGGGTCCCACCGAAAAACGGTTGCCGCAACATCAGCCCTTTGATCTTAACCGGCTCGAGCTCACAATCAACCGCACGTAGACCCGCGAAGTAGGCGATCGTGCCCCCGGCACTGTTCCCCAAGAGATAACAATTAGAATAATCAGCGTACTCTGTCAACCACTCCTCGTTGCTGCTTCGGATAAACGACAACGCTTCCACGCCGTCGTCGTACGCCGCCGGGAGACGGTGCTCCGGCGCGAGGCGGTAGTCGACGGAGGCAACGACGGCGCCGACGGTGGCCGACATGGTCACGCAGAAATCGTGGAACATGGAGGAAGCGGCGCTGGCTACGATGAAGCCGCTTCCGTGGAAGAAAACGATGAGGGGGAGCTTTTGGTTTGGGTTTAGGGATAGTGCTATTCGGGGGAGGAATAGGCGGAGCCAGGTGTTGTTTGTTTGGTTGATGGTGAGGTCTTTGGTGAGGACTGGGAGAGTGGGGTCGGAGGAGGGTGGGGTGTTTGGAGTGTGGCGCAAGCGAGTGAGGGTGCCGTTTGGGTTGAGAACGATGTCGAGGTGGCGGTAGGGATCAATGGGTTTGTGAGACATGGTGCAATGAAATTTCTGGATGTTGCAATGTGTAGAGAAGTTGCGAAGTGAACGAAGTTATTGTCTTCTTTTATTACTTCTCGTGTAGCTGACTTGTATTTAATGTGAGTCGGTTAACGTCGGCAACTTAATACAATTCCAATACGTTTTTGCTTTTGCATCTGTTTTTTTTTTTAATTATTATTCCCATTTTCTTTTTCCTTTTTTTATTTTTCGTAACCTCATTCAGACAATTCTGTTCAATGAGACATTAACGTGGAACATGTATTAAGATCAAATTATGTTTGCATTGAGATCTAATTTGTAATTAGATGAGAGTATAAAATTACTTTTATTTTTTTAGTACATAGTTTATTTTTTTTATATATTTTTTCTACCAAAAGTATGACTAAATGTGTTTATAAAGAGGAAGAAAATTGAGAAAGAGGAATTAGGTAGATGAAAAAAGAAAAGGAAAAAAATAGATGAAAAATAAAATAAAAATAAGTATGTTTGGTTTAAGAAAAATAAAAAAAATAAAAAAAAAGTAAAAAAATAATAATAATTGATTATGTCTTGTAACATAATCGATTATTATGCAACATAATTTTAACTTCCGCACACTTTTACTTGTTTTTGCAAGGAAATAAAAACTAGTCACATTTTCTTGCACTTCCTTAATTGCAACCAAACGATGCACCTGTCTTGATTCCTTCACTTCTTTACTTGTTTTTTGTTCTTCTCTTCACTTCTTTACTATCAAACGGAGCATAAGGAAACTAAACTTTATGTTAAATATATATTTTATCTTGAAAATTATTTTTTTTAATTAACAATATTCAATATTTTATAGTAACACTATTCGGTTTCCTAATTATATGTGATTTTTAAATATGTATAATAATATGATAGTATATTTTTTAGTTATATACGGAATAGTTTTTTTTTTTTTTTTGGTAGGCAAAATTTGCTTCTTTAATAATGGAATAATACTTTGAGTGCTGCACAAGGAGTGCCCCTCAATGCCAAAGAAGGGGAAAATGCAATACCTGTGCACCCTCCTCAAGTTTCCACGTACCCCACCCATAAACGATACTAAATTCATGAGCAAGCCTGTCAAAGACACCCTCTTGGCCCGATAATAGTAGAAAGATTTAATTACTTTTTTAGTTTTTATAGTGTGTCAAACTTTATTTTTGGTATGTATAATTAAAAATAATTTATTTTAGTTCTTATATATGTACTTTTAGTATTAGTTTGGTTCTTGCTATTTTAAACTATTACAAATTAAATAAAAAATATTAAAAAATATCAATTTGTGGTAATTTTACATCACTAATTTTTATTTTGTAATAGATTTATTTCATGGAATTAAGACACATTTGACAGTAAAAACTAAACTAATATAAAAAATACATATATAAAGACAAATGAATTATTTTTAATTATAGAAATTAAAAATAAAATTTATACAACTATAAGAACAAAAAAATATAATTAAATTTAATAAAAAATAAAGTACATGTAACCTTTCTAAAAAGTCACCTAACGCTGCAACACAATTCTCATAATCCCACCATGACGAGTTCGGATCCTCTCTTGCAGGAACTTCTCTCCAACCCTCTCCTGCACCAATCCCCACCTTACATTTATATATCCAACGGTTCATATAAATCAAGCTATTTAAACAATTAAATTTCATTATTACAATTAATTTGAGCTTTTAGATTCATCTAAGGGTTCACAAATTAAAACCCAAATTCCTATTTTCAGCCTCCTCACCACTCCCTTCCCTCTCCCCAACACCAAACTCCTCCCTCACCGTACACCATTGGAAAACCATCGTTCTCCCAGGCTGATGGCGGCAAGACGTCGCCAGTTACGGGGTAAGCCATGGGGTTACAGACGCTCACTTTTTGTACCCTTTCTTTGGGCTGTTACGTTGGGACACTCGGTTTGAAGTTACTCCTTTTTTTTTTAATTTTCTAATTTAAAAATAAAATGAAAGTGAAACTCCAAATCAGCAAATCAGATATAAGATTAAATTTGCTTCTAACTCTCTCTTTTGTAAAACTGAAATAATGATACATAGTGAATCTAAGCATATAAATATGAAGACACGTGTATTACGAAAGACTAATTAATTAAAATTGTATCTGCAATTTCTGTGTTTTTGAGTGTATACATGTTCACCATGTAAAAGACAAAGAATGGAAATGGCATTTGAAGGCTTTATACAAGATTTCTTTTTGATGGGGTGCCTATTCTAAACACAATCACTCAGCAATGGTTGAACCAATTTTATTTTTTTAGAATGACTGTTCCACTATGCGGCATTAGAAGTTACACAAAATAAGTTCTCTACAATTGACATTTGAGAAAATACACCGAAATAAAATAAAAAAATGTTGTAAATTAAAGTTTGAGTTCATTAATGAGGAAGCAAATTCATTTGGAGGGCAGAAATGTACTATAAGAAGCACCCAGAGTTTATGAAGTTAGTGGAGGAGTTCTACCGAGCCACCGTGCTTTATCAGAGACACTCGGTGAGGGAGGAGTTTGGTGTTGTGGAGAGAGAAATGGAGGTTGAAAATGGGAAGTCGGGTTTTAATTTGTGAGCCGTTAGATAAATCTAGAGGCCCACATTAATTGTAATAATGAATAATTATTTGAGTAAATTGATTTATGGGAGCCGTTAGATATAAAAGTAAGGTGAGGATTGCTGCAGGAGAGGGCTGGAGAGAAGTTGCTGCAGGAGAGGATCCGAACGCGAGTAGGTTCAATAATTCCTCACCACTATTAAGTAATTCAAGAATCCTGGCCGCCCAAAGCTTGTCCCACATTCCGTCCGCCACGCTCCATTTGTCCTGTGCGAGACTACAGCATGTAATTTATGAACAAAAGTGCTGGCCGCATGCCCCTGTGTAAGTCTTATCCCCGCTCAGGTACTATGTCCTTGGCTTTCATAATCCTCCAGCTATGCTCGTGACACCTAGCCAGGTTCAAAGCGGTTGATATACACAGAATAGTTTTAAATCAATATCAATCAGTATACTAATGGTATGTTTGATTGGAAAAAAAGAAAATACGAATAATGAAATATATTTTTTTTGTTAGAGAAAAAGCAAAAGAAAAAAGGGAAAAAAAGTTAATTTTTAAAAACAAAAATTTAAACTTTTTTTTCTCGTCACATTTCTTTCAATTTAAATTTTAAAATTTTCTTTCTTTTCATATTTTTCATCCATCCAACCAAACAGTTCCTAAAAAAAAGAAAGACCCTGCTGCGGCTAGCTGTCAGTTTTGGGAGAATTTTTTTTTCCGCCCAAAGCTTGGCTCATTCTCAGGCAACATGTATCTATGTAACTCTAGAAAGTAACTAAATGAATAATAATAAATAAATAAAACGAACATCTGATATTATTTGAAAAGATAAAAATAACGTACAGAAAATTAAAAATAAGTCTACAAACAGCACATTTGTTTTCAAAGAAGAGAGTACAACATTCCCGTGAATTGTCGGTAGCAAAATGTTAAAAATAGAGTATACAGCAATGAAATAATAATCATTATATAGTTATATAATATGTTAATCAAATATCTAATATCTAATATAATAAATATAACATCTAAATATATTTTACAATTAATAACATATACATGATTATGACTCTCCGGGTCATAGGTAGTAGAAAGTTAGAACTTTTTATTTGAATTCTGACAGAAAACCTCCACATGTATATGATTAAGCGGGAAAGAGAAGAGATTCACATCCACTGTACTACGCCACAATAAAAACAGTCCTCTACAACGACCACGACGACCCTTCCCCCTACAATCCACTCCAACCATGGATGTTAGCCCCCCAATATTTTTAAAAATTACAATCCAAAACCTTCTTCTTAGTTTCCTTTACGAAAACTAAGTCAGGACCTTCGTCATGTATGAGCCTATGCAAGGCCCTCACTGCTCGTGGGTTCCCAAGCCCACGACAGTTCCAGCTAAGTAACCTCATGGCTCCTGGCGGGGCTGTTCAACAGCCACCGCCACTTCATCATTATGCTGTTTTTTCATAGCAGCATATCCTACTAACTCATCAATGTCCATCTTCTCAGTCTCCATCTTCCTCTTCCCCCCCTTCTCCCCCCCCCCCCCCCCCCCCCCCCCAGACATTAACTTATGTTCAGTACTCCTTCCAACTCGGCTGACGCTTCCACTTTTTCACCCCATTACTATTAGCACTCCCCTCGGTATCCACTAGATATTCCTCTACCACAGGCTTCTGTGACATGTCATTTTGCTGAGAGGAAATCTTTGCATCTGTTTTGCCTATTATAAGCTCTTTATTCATCTTGGCTTTAGAGGAAACAGTCCCCACATGACCTGTAGCACCCCCATCCCCCACATCTTGCGATAGTTGGCAATGGCTAAGAGATTCCACCACATCTGCCACCTGCTCCTTTGACCCATTATCCCTACCCTCCAAAATACTCCCCTCCTTCACATTTGTCTCCTCAGACTTGAACATCTATTTTTCTTAATGCTGCCTTAGTTCACCTCATTATTTAGGCCAGAGATGACACTTTGTTTGATGGGAGATGCCCTCAACAGGGCCCGAAAGGCATATTATCCACATCTTCCTCCGGATCGCAGTCATCACGTAGAGCACAGGTCTGAAGACTGTGATCCCTACATCCACAAGCATAGCATAAGGTGCTCAACCTCTCATACTTGAAAAACACCTTCTTCGTCTCCTTATCCCCATTCTTAATGCACATGCCCCGTCGTAGTGGCTTAGTCGCATCCAACAACACCCATGCCCTAAGAAAGGTACCATGTCAATGTTCCTCAACCGAATCCCAATCCAGATATTGCCCCACCACATCACCAATCAGCCTTGCAACAGGTTCTGTGCGCATACTCAAAAGGGAGTTGATAGACACGAATCCAAAAGGGACACTTTGATAAATCAACCTCATTTGGACTCACATCTGTTCGTAAATCATTAAGCACCACCAGTCTTCGATCAAAATTCCACGGACCCATGCGCATCACCTGGTCTTTATCTTTTCCATTGAAGAAGCGAAACGAAAATAAATTTCGTTCCACATCTCGTACTTCGATTCCTCCCTTCACCTTCCATACCGACACCATAGTGGTTTTGAAAGTCCTAGGGTTAACAGACCCTTGGGTAAGGACTTTCCCCACCATCCACACATCCTGAGATTCAGACAAATTAACCCCAGGCACACCACCACCCCCTGGCAATTCCAAAACCTGACCTTCCTCCTCTGAAAAATCAAACTCCTGCCAGTGTTTCATCCTTACAATCACGGTAGAAAGATTTGACAATAGATGTGAAAACAACCACTTAGGTGAGAAGCACGATCAAAGAATCGAGGAAGCCGAAAAAAAACGTGGGAAAACCCTGACACGCCCTAGGGATTAGAGAACCCCAAGACCTACGCAGGGAGCAAAAGTTGATTATCTCTCAACTTTGATCTTCCTTTTGTGTTGGAAACTAATTAAGCCTAATGTTATAAGACGTGGGTTAAACACTCAATTAAATATAATTAGTCTAATTAAACTAAGTACGGGACTGTACTGCCTAGATTTGGCATCTTATGGTAGGACCAAGAAATCACCTTAAGGACCGACCAATGTGGAGCACTGAATACAGATTAGCCCAACATAAATAAGGTAATTGGGAAACTTACTTAATAAGGAAAACTATGCACCATATCCATGTACTAAAGGCAAGAATATTTGACCACTTAATAAGATCCACACATCCATATATATGAGCCAGGTGCACTTTTTCTGACCCTAATCTTTATCCAAAACCTTGCATCCCTTAACAAGACCTCCATATCTAACTTGAGCATCGAAGTGTCTTTGCAGGTACCCCCCACTCTCGGCATGCCATTAGGACAAGAAGGCTAAAGAAGGAAGATCCAGACAGAAAGAAGAAAGTGAAGGAGAAGAACCAAATTTTGTAGGAACATTTTGGCGCCCACCGTGGAGCCCAGTAAAACTTTTCCCAGCCGCACCAATCAAGAGTCTACACTCTTAAAATCATATGATCAATTATTGACTCGCATGCTCTTGCCCATTCGAGTGTCAGGATGTGAAGTGCATTATCGGGCATCAAGTCGGGGCACATCTCATTCGATGTGCAACTCTATATCACAACTAATCCTAGCTCGTCCATCTTCCATAACTGGCTATGCATGCCAGACTTGCCCAGCTCCTGCCAACACCCTGTGTACAAGCTTGGGTCCAACCTCTGGTGAAGCTCTCTATCGCCATCTCAACCTCAATGACAAATCTGTCTTCCAAAGCTATAAGCGCGGTCCAAAACCAACTTCGATGAGGCCACATAAATCTCGCAAAGCCTGGCATGATGAACTATGCTTGTCAACCTGCTGTTTGAGGTGAAGCCACCGTGATGCATGTCCCATTTGAATCTAGCTGCTAGAGGCGTGTCGAGAAAGCAAAAGTGCAAGGGTTTATCATCTTTGATTACACTATTAGACAAGCTTCTTTAAATATTATCCTTCACGTCTACAAGCTTCTCTAATAATAGGCAATGGCATGATGATAAATGCCTCAAGCCTTAAGAAGCACGAGTAAAAGGCGTTGTGAATGGAAAAATATACCAATATGGATCGTCGCCCACACCGCTTGTTCATGCGGGAAGTTCTTACATAAAATAAAAAATAGCTAAGTGATCAACACTATAGCTGATTTATTTCACATGCTTATTATCATGAAACAAAGGAAACTTGGGTGGTTGCCACATTGAGCAAGGAACATAGGCTTTTTGAGTTGCCCTACTTGGACTCTGCGTGTTCAACACAAATTGATGCCATCTCTCCTTCTTAGCATGTTGGACTTTTCGTTGAGTGGCAGTGGATGTGTGCAGCTTTGATACCATGATATCTATATTGGTGGGAGTCCTGGCAATTTGGTGGAGGCTGAGTCTTTACTAGAAGTATTAGTGAGGTTGGGCTATGTTCGAATAATATGATGTACCCAGCTACAAACCACAAAAACACCTTCAGGGAAGCTCTTCTTAGCTCGAACATGAAAAACAACTAAGTGACAAACACTATAGCTACCTCGCCCTACAAGTCATGACGTTGAGGTTGCCAACATGCATGTTCCTTAAGCAATTGAGAGCAGGCGTTCACATGTTGGTTAGAACCTTCTTGAGGTCATCGGTGATGAGATTTGGGCTCCTCATTATTATCATGACTTTAGAACTTGATGAAGTTGGGTACGAAGAAGGTTCAATTACCAATTATTTGCAGAGAGGAAGAAGTTGTAAATGTTGGATCTAGGGTGATAAAGAAGTCGTAGCACTATAAAGGGTCGATACACCACACCTTGTGAACCGACCCACCGAACTCAATGACTTAACAGGTTTTGACCCACAGAAACCTTTACCAAGCTGACCCACCAAGTTCGATGACTTTAACAGGTTTCGACCCACTGAAACATTTACCGAGCCGACCCAATGAGCTCGATGACTTTGATAGGTTTCGACCCACTAGAACCTTTGTCGAGCTAACCCACTGAGCTCGATGACTTTAACAGGTTTCAACCCACTGAAACCTTTACCGAGCCGACCTAATGAGCTTGATGACTTTGATAGGTTTTGACCTAGTGAAACCTTTGTCGAGCCGACCCATTGAGCTCGATGACTTTGATAGGTTTCGACCCACTGAGCTCGATGGTTTAACAGGTTTCAACCCACTGAAACCTTTGCCGAGCCGACCCACCGAGCTCGATGACTTACTAGGTTTCAACCCACTAAAACCTTTGCCAAGCCGACCCATCGAGCTCGATGACACCTTTACCGAGCCACCCACCGAGCTTGATGACTTAACAGGTTTCGACCTACTAAACCTTTGCCGAGCTGACTCACCGAGCTCAATGACTTTAAATAGGTTTTAACCTACTGAAACATTTGTCGAGCTAAGCCACCGAGCTCGATAACTTAACAAGTTTCAACCTACTAAGACTTAGTCGAACCAACCCACCAAACTCATTAGGACCCGGTACACTAAAACCTAGTCGAGCTGATCCACTTAGCTTGTTGAATCTAAATGGTTTCATTACACTGAAACTTGGCCAAGTTGACACACCAAGCTTGTTCTGAACTAAATCTGAAGGGTCGATACATCGCACACCAAGCTTATGCCAAACTAAACCCAAAGTTCTCTATGGGTCGATACATGGAACTCATACCAGACTAAGAAGTCCTAAATTCTTACCAAGACTCTAAATTGAGGCGTAAAGATGTGCTTGTTACTTGAAGGAATGGAGGGCAGGAGATATTGAAGCTACTAACATACTCAACTAAACACTGTAATAATGGATGGCTAAGAAGCACCAAACAAAAACTTTGCATTACCAGGAACCAACAAGCCCTGGTCAAGCAAGTGCTTGAAGATCAATCTGAGGAAGTAATTAAAAATAAACCTCTCCACGTAGACAAAAAAATAACACACTCAATCATCCAAAAGGAGGCAACAAGTCTAAACAAACCTTGCTCTGAGTGGACAAACCAAGCAACACATTCTCCACACCCAAAAAATGTCTTCAGCATGCCACTGCGAAATTTCACACTAAATTTTGACGGTAAGCATGCTCGGCCTCAAGCCTTAAGTAGCATTAGCTCGGCCTTGCACCTTGAGTGTTACTAGCTCGGTCTCGCGCCTTGAGCATCGTTAGCTCGGCCTTGCACCTAGAACATCCTCAAGCCTTGAGCCTGGCGCCTCGAGTATCCTCAAGCCTTAAGAATCATCTACTCGGCCTTGTGCCTTGAGCATCAGTAGCCGATCTCGTGCCTTGGGCATCATTAGCTTGGCCTCGCGCCTTGAGCATCATTAGCTCGACCTCGCACCTTGAGCCTCAGTAGCCCGGCCTCACACCTTGGGCATCATTAGCTTGGCCTCGCGCCTTGAGCCTCATTGGCTTCCTCACGGCTTGAGCATTAGTAGCTCAGCCTTGCGCCTTGAGCCTCATTGGCTGGGCCTCACGCCTTGAGCATCAATAACCCGGCCTCGCGCCTTGGGCATCATTAGCTCGGCCTCATGCCTTGAGCATCAGTAGCCCACCCTCGCACCTTGGGCATCATTAGCTCGGCCTCGCGCCTTAAGCCTCATAAGCTCCGCCTCGCGCCTTGAGCATTAGTAGCTCTGCCTCGCGCCTTGAGCGTTACTAGCTCGGTCTCGCGCCTTGAGCATCATCAGCTCGGCCTTGCATCTAGAGCATCCTCAAGCCTTGAGCCTGGCGCCTCGAGTGTCCTCAAGCCTTGAGAATCATCTACTCGGCCTCGTGCCTTGAGCCTCATTAGCTCGGCCTCGCGCCTTGAGTCTTATTAGCTCGGCCTTGCACCTTGAGCATTATCAACTCAGCCTCGCGCCTTGAGCATCATTAGCTCAGCCTCATGCCTCGAGCATCATTAGCTCGACCTCATGCCTTGAGCATCATTAGCACGACCTACGCCTCCCAGAGTATGCTTCATTCAGTCCTGGCCAAAAGTACTTCCACTTTAGCCGTAGTTAGATTACTAAAGCCAATTTTGAGCTTAGCGCATTGACACCAAGATAGGACCCCGGACTTCAAATATGTCACTACACGATTAGAGTTTGGTTAAACTAATGATTCACAAAGTCTAAATAAACAACTTAAAAAGGCATGATGCCGAAGCACGATCAGGCTTAACTATATCTTGTAAGCTCTTTCGCTCTCTCTAGCTCAAAGCTTGGGGGGCTTGTGTACTGCCCAGATTTGGCACCCTATGTTAGGGCCAAGCAATCACCTTAAGGACCGACCAATGTGGGACACTGAATACAGATTGGCCTGACGTAAATAAGGTAATTTGGAAACTTACTTAATAAGGGAAACTATGCACCATATCCCTGTACTAAAAGCAAGAATATCTGACCACTTAATAAGATCTACACATCCATATCTATGAGTCAGGTGCACTCTTTCTGACCCTAATCTCTATCCAAAACCTTGCATCCCTTAACAAGACCTTTATATCTGACTTGAGCGTCGAAGTGTCTTTGCAGGTACCCCCTACTCTTGGCATGCCATTAGGACAAGAAGGCTAAAGAAGGAGGATCCAGACAGAAAGAAGAAAATGAAGGAAAAGAACCAAATTTTGCAAAAATAGGGACTAATGATACAAATAATTGAGTGATCGATTTGAGCTATATAATTTTTTGTTTGATGAATTAGCTTGTAAGGCAAATGAAGTTAGTTGTTGAATTAATACTGAAGTGAATTGTGATCTAGACGTTAGTTGCATATGAAATTGAAAAAAATACTTTCGTTTATATAACTTACCGTGCCAAACTTGAATGCATTAAACACAATAAAAAATTGTGGTGTGTCAATATTTTTATTTTTTTACTTTTTTGTTGTTTTCCCCAGAGCTCTTCTTTTGAAGCCAATCGTGTTCGAGTCACGGTCGGACATTAAAGCTGGACACATCTTCTAACGAGAATTCAAACATTGGTTTACCACGTTGTAGAAGACTAACTCCTTTCACTAAACTTAATCTTTGTATGTTTAATAGTTTCTTTATAATTATAGATCAGGCAAACCATGCGTACACATCATACACGAGGAATGAAAAAATAAAAGGAAAAAAAAAACTTTATGATTGCATAGAGAAAAGTCAAAGAGTCCATTTTTCTTAAACTTAAAAATTCAAATTCGGCAACATTTTTTTTAAATTATTAAATAAAAATTATTTAAACGTTTAATTATAACAAAAATGATTTTATGTTAAAAAGTCATTTTCTATTGTTTAGATTTAATAACATTTTTAAAAAAAATAATAAAACACATAAACAATTTTCAAGAAACGTGTTTGAATAAAAGATACTTTTAGTGTACGTTAAAAAATCAAAATTATATTTTACAATTATATTTATATTCATTATTATTTACTAAAAGTTTATTGAAATAATTTTGTGTGCAAATGCAATAAAAATTGTTTCATTAATTATCAAAATAAACAATATCTATAGGTACATGTTACTCAAATTATAATATTAACTTTCTAATAAATTATTAAAATAATAATACTATCAACATATTCATAAAGTCAACTTTACTTCATATATATATATATATATATATATATATATATATATATATATATTATTTCAATTATTTTTTGTTTTCTTTTATATTAAATTAATAGCAGAAAAATTACCTAATAATATGTACATTAAATAATAATAAAAGTATAATATCAAAGAAAATGAGAGAAAAAAAACTAGAATGGAAATCTTGTTTTCCTTACAGCAAACACCAAATAATTTAATCAAAATGAAAATTTATTTAAAAATAACATTCCAAATATCTTTTCCCTTGATCATCTCTAAGACCAACTTGTTTAGCAAGATTGCAATACTAATAGGGAGATTTAATCTCGTAGTAAAACAAGGTCACAGCAAAATCCAGCTTTATCGGTTGAGTAGAGGGCAACTTAGAATTCAATCAATTCATAATGTCCTGCACCTAGAGTCAAATCAAAACATCAAAGAACAAAACAAGTGAAATTCACCCTTCAAAATTAAAGTAAACCATTTAAGCAAAATGTTGCAATGAGAAATATCTCTCTCTCTCTCTCTTTATAATGATGAACATTTAAAGAGAAAAAATGACGTCTCATACTAAGGTAGGAAAAACTTATACACTCAAAGAATACTTGCAAATGTATTTACATTTATTTCATTTCAAAAAAACGCTAAGATTTGAACTTGCGATCTGTCAAATATATATGAGAATCTATGTTACTTCACTCAATTAATCCCTTGAAATTTGCAATAGAAATCTCTAATTCCAAAACTCGAAGATCAATTGCATGGCACACAAACTTAAAAGCTTGACATAAAATAAAACTTGCAAAATCTACAGAGGAGAAGTACTAAGTTTAAATTTAAACCATTAAATGAAATACATATGTGCACATAATAATTCAATAATTTAAAATTTTAACTTCAAATATATAATTTGTGTTTTTCAACTACCTTTAATTTTGAAATGATGAAATCATTGTTATCATAGAGATTATTCCAATCAAATTTAAAAAATGGTGCAGTACATGTGTATAAAATCACAAATCTTCGAATAGAATAGACTTGTGTCAAAAAAATCAAAGAAAATATATATATAAAAAAAATTCAGTTGGTGGGGAAGTTTCTCTTGGTGGCTTACTAGCTCTCGGTGCCAACCTTGAAGTTGCGTGAAGATGAGGTATTTTAAGACATAAAAATAGAATAAAACACTGAAGGTTCAATTGTGCATTTAATTCTCTTGATATTGTCCAAACCGTGATTTTGTTTTTTCTATTTTTAATTTCCTAATTTTAGTTCATCTATTTTTAAACTTAAGTAAATTTAGTCTAACCATTAAATGAACATCTAGTCCTTAATGAATCTAGTGAACTGACTTTGGGGAGTTGATGTGATGTTGTCTCATTAGGAGAAAAATGGCCTTTAGTTAGTGATGTAGTACCACACGTAATTAAGTATTGTAAGAAAAAGGAAAGAGAAATAGAATTGGATAGCTTTTTGATTTGATGTCGCGTTCAAATTTGCTTTGGTGATTTGAGAACTTCTCCCTAAGCACCGATCATATAAATGAAACCTTTCACTAACGCAATGAGTTGGTTTGCTTTGGATAGCTCAAAAAGTTCTATCCCATGGAACCCTTCTTCTTCGAAGTCCTTCACCACTTGCACCCCCTTTTCTTCCATCAACTGCGCCAGTTCCTTCTCACGATCCACCAATGGGTCCCCACCGTTCCCACTCACCAATACCCTCCACCCAAGCTCCCTCATCTTGTCCAATTTCTCAACCCCATTCCCTGCCCTTAGATTGCAATATTCATGGCCACGATCAGCACCAATTGGCAGTGCCAACTCCCACATCAAATCGGTAACACACAGCGGAATAAGTGGGTTATGCTCAAGCCTTAACTCTGACTTGGTCCTCTGCGTTCCACCAAAGAATGGTTGACGCAATATCAACCCTTGGATCTTGAGTGGCTCAAGGTCATTCACCACTTCAGCTGCACGTAGACCTGCAAGGAAATAAGGTCATTAGTTTGGTGGTTTGCCTTTCAAAAAAACAAACGTAGACCTGCAAGGAAAAAAATAATTCAATATTCATTTCTTCCATTAAAATTATAATTCTTGACATGTTTGATTATTTTTTCTTTTTCTTTTAAATTTTATATAAAGAGAAAGGAATTTTTTAACATACTTTAACCTGATTTTTAACACTCTCAAAAAAAAAAAAAAAACCCTGATTTTTAACAATTAAAAATTTATTAATAATATTTATTATATTAAAACAATAATAAAAAATTTATTTTAAATAAAATATTTTTACATTTTATAAATCATCTTAAAAGTTAATGTTAACAAAAAAAAATGTAACAGTTTTTCTAACATATATTTATGAATATCCATTTCTTTCATTAAGTATTTTTCTATTTTCTTTTAATTTTCAATTAAAATAGAAAGGATTTTTATAACATGCTTTAAGCTAATTTTAAACAATTAAATTTTTTTAAAAATATTTATTATATTAAAAATGTAAATAAAATAAATATTTATTTTTTTAATCAAATACTTTTACGTCTTATCACTTAAAATCATCTTAAAAGTTAATGTTAACGAAACAAAAAAATATTAAATTATTAAAGTTTCTCTAATATGTTTATGAATACATAATAAGAAACTAAAAATGAAAAATATTTGTTATATTTTTTTATACTTAAAATTTTTTTTATATTAAAAACATCATATTTATTTAATGCAAATTTTTAAGTATCTTAAAATATTTAGACTTTAATTAGAATAAACTTTTATATAAAAATTTTACACTATCATCTAATTATATATTATTATATTTGGCGATATTTATTACTTTCATAATATTATTTTAAAAATTATACTTAAAATAATTTAAATTAATTAAGAGTGTAAAAATCATGAAAGTTAAATTCAAATATTTATATGTCATGTGGTGCAAGTATAACAAATCACAAAATAAAAAATTTTAAGACTTAGTTGCATATTTTGTCACTCATCTTTTATAATTTTACGAATTTTGTCACTTAACCTATTTTAATTGCACATTTTGCCACCAAACTTTCAAAATTTCTCACATTTTGCCACCTAATTATTTTAATTGCATATTTTTCCATTATCTATCAAATTTTTGCTCATTTTGCCACCTTATTAGTTGATCGCTGATGTGACAATTTTGACCATTGATGTGACAGGTTGGCTGTTTACGTGACAAGTTGATTGCTGCTTACTATGTCACGTTGATTGTTGATTACCATATTAGCTTACAAAATTGTCACATCAATGATCAATTAAAAGAGGTGACAAAATATGCGAAAATTTAAAAGTTAAATGGCTAAATGTACGATTGAAAAATTAGGTGACAAAATATACAATTAAAATAATTAAATGATAAAATTTAAAAAAAGTGAAAAAATGTGCAATTAAACCAAATTCCAATTATGAATAAAAACTCTCGTCTCAATTCACTCACCTGCGTGGTATGCGATAGTGGCCCCAGCGCTATTCCCCATAAGATAGCACTTAGAATAATCCGCGTATTGCGTCAACCACTCATCCTGGCTTCTTCCGATCCAACGCAACGCCTCCACAGCGTCGTCGTACGACGCCGGCGGCCGGTGCTCCGGCGCGAGGCGGTAGTCGACGGAGGCCACGACGGCCTCAGCGGTATTCGCCATTTCGACGCAAAAATCGTGGAACATGGAGGAAGCCGCGCTCAGTACAACGAAGCCGCTACCGTGGAAGAAAACGATGAGAGGTAGCTTCGTGGGGTTTGGGTTGGAAGAGGATAGCGCTATTCGGGGCAGGAATAGGCGGAGCCAGGTGTTGTTTGGTTGGTTGATGGTGAGGTCTTTGGTGAGGACTGGGAGAGTTGGGTCGGAGGAGGGTGGGGTGCGTGGAACGGCGTCGTGCAGGCGAGTGAAGCTCCCGTCGGGGTTGCGGAGGATTTGGAGGTGGTGGTAGGGGTCAACGGTTTGATTGGACATGGTGGAATTAATGGGGAACGTTGTTTTGGTCTATTTGAGGGAAGATGCACAAAGTCTTCTATGGTTCGGTGAGATTTATGTAAGAACTTGAGATTGAAATTATTGTATTCTTTAATGTTCATGTGCACCAGCCGGAAGACTGAAAAATATTATTTGTAAAATAACTTATAAAACAATTCCTACAATAACACTTTTTTGTTTTTACCTTTTTCTTTCACATAATTTATTATATTTCATAACAATGAAGAGAAATAAACACAAAGAGTATTATTACAAATTGTTGTATGTATACTATATCTCAATTTAATCTGGTGTCTAACTCTCTTGAGAGATTATAATTTACTCAAGAGATATGATACATATACTAAATTAGATTTTCTATTACCTCTACAGCCCAAAAATTAAAACAAGAAGCACATAGAAAATGGAGAAAGAAAATCAAATGACGGAAAAATGAAAAGAAAGTACAGAGAGATAGAGAGGTTGTAGAGAGCGGTAGAGAACACTTGCTATAGAGGATCCAAGTCCTACACATATAACAATTTATGCAACAACAATTTTTGTCTCTATCTTTTTATCATTATGAGATGTAATAAATGATGTGTAAGAGAGAGATAAAAACAAAAAAGTATTGTTGTATAAACAATTGTATGAGTTATTATATAAATAACATTTCTATTTACTCAAAGAATAGAGTCATTAATTAAAAAATTAATGATTAAATTAAATTGTAATACCCAATAGATGTGTTTTGATTCCCAAACCATGTTGCGTGCATGTTTGAATTTCAGTTGAAGGAACTCAAAAACACTTTTATTTTTAAAGCAATAATTTTTTTCTTCTTCATTTGTGCATTGAAATTCACAAATTTACATTAAAATTTGTAAAAGTACTTTTGTAGCTTTAATCAAAACATAACTGCACTTGGGAAAGGATAAAGAACTTTATGTGTAACTATGTCTAAGAAAATTGAGGATTAGTCTCATAATTGACTCAAAAAATCAGTAAAAATACTTTGGAATCCTAGATGGAGTCAAAGACTCTAATTACAATAATTTAAAAAGTTAAGATTGTAAAAAAAAAATATAAAAATATAAAAATATAATAATTTTAAAATTAATTATGATTTAAAATGTTAATTTTAAAATTAATGGTTATTAATATATTTTATTCTATTTTTTTTCACATGTATCATTCTTCAAAAGTAATCTTGTTTGAGACATAATTATATACTAAATATGAGTACCACTCTTAACATAGTTTCAAACCTCAATTTGCCATGTTGTAGATGTATTCCATTTGCTAGTGCAAGCTCGATGTTGATTAGGCTTTTCTATTTTTTATAAATTAGGATCAAACTTTAAATTGTATTAAACAATATTAGGCTTTCTTTATTTTTTTTATTAGATAGGATCAAACTTTAAATTGTACTTTAAACACTCTTTAATTAGTTTTTTTTTTTTTTATATTTCGATTGGTAACCATTATTACAAGGAGTCTGTGATAAAATATAAGCACATATATAATAAATTATGTGAATGTTTTTAATTACTAATTATTAATTTCTTTAGTCAATTGTACTAACTACAATCTATCTTCTAAATTGGATGAGTCAAATTTATTGAAACATTAATTTAGGAAACAAAAATATAAAGAATAATATTATAAATCTTACATTATTTTTTTTAATTAATCTTCATATTCTTTCTTAATAAAGAATTTTCAATAAATTTTATATATTCAATATTTATGGGTTGAATTGATTTAGTTTAGGGTAAAATCAAATCTAAATTGATCATATTTAATTGGATTGGTTTAGTTTATGTTTTGAAATTTTTTTGTTCAATCCAAACCAAACCAACTTGATTATCGAGTTATGATAAAAACAAATAAATTATTTTTTTTTCAAGTTTTTGTGTTCATTTATTATAGTATATTTTATATAAATTTTTAATTTTATATTGATATAAGGTAAAAATATTTCTTGTTTGTTAATCACTAATTATTTATTTTAATTAATATTTATTTTTTCTACATTTATCACCTTCAATATTTCATTAATTTCTTTACCCAAAATATGATAAAAAAATTATATAACAAATATGACCAGATAAAACTTGGTAACATTTAGATAAAATCACAATAAGATCAAAATGAATGACAAAAAAAATTAGAAGAAAAATGTTAGTACTAAAGTCTAAAATGTATTAATCTAAAAGTTAAAAAATAGTTGATTGAATATTATGTTGGTTCAAGTTGAAAAAAGATAAACCGATAACCAAACTAATTATAATTAGTTTGGTTCAAATTTAAAGTGAAAAAAAAAAACAATAAACTGAGCCTCTTCTTCTTCTCATCTGTCTTTTCTTCCTTCTCTTAACCTTTTTTTTCCCTCTTTTCTTCTTAAGTCGCTACACCATAATTGGGTTTTGTTGATTAGTGACGGTTGTAATAAACCGTCCTTAAGTTAAAATTTTGCCGTTAGTTTAAAAGGCGACGTTAGAGGTTGACATTTTAAGGTGGTTACAAAACTATTCGTATGTGAAAAGTATTACTATTTGCTAGTGCTAATTCCTTAATTGCTTTCGCGCCCAGTCTTTTTCCTTTCCCACCAAATAGTGCTTTCCCCTTTCGTGTACCCAAAAAACAAAAGCCAGAAGCTGCACAAAATGCTTAATTCCTTTTGTGCCCTAGAATCCCCAAAAAACTCACCATCGCACTCGCTGGCTTCTCCATCATGGGTTTGCTCGCCTCGATCCAGATAGCAAGGATTCCTAGCCCCTTCTCATGATTCGCTCTCCTTTGCTCTTCCTAGGTTCACCAATATGCTTACGTTTTTCGCTCTCCTCCCTTTACGTTAGTCTTCTTTTCTCTAGCCTCATCTTTTTTTTTTTTCTTTCTCTTTTTCCATTTCAAAATTAAAATTAGATTTATACGCTATTTAATTTACAACCAAAATACGAAGCTCCATCCAATTTGAAAACTAATTTCAAAGGTGAAAGCTCGTAACAAGACACAATCTCTATTGGGCTCGCAATAGGTATCTCCAATGTAGTTCGTTACTTTGTTTATGTTTGCTCTGTTTGTTGTTTATAGTGTTGAAATGTGTTGAATCGATATCTTTGTGTGAGAAGAACATAAGAAATTGTTTTAGGTTGAAAATAAGTTGAAATGCTGAAACTGTAATACCGTGTGGAGGTCGTCATTGTTAAATTTAGTATCAAGGGAAAGTTAAATTAAGTTAAATTCATACTCTGCTGAATGAACTCTCATTAATTGAATTAAAGAACTGACCAAGAATATGTGCTATTTTTCAGCTTTCTTTTAATGTTGGTTTCTGTATATGTACTGTGTATTTTTTGCGTTTCAAGTGTTTGATAAATTTCATGAGTGACCATTCTTTTATCAGTACTACTATATGCAATGCTGATTCAATTCTGTTGGTCATTAATGCTAGAAAATTGAAATTAAATCTACTACTGGAGGTAAATACCTATATGTTTGCTTCAAAGATTTCTACAAATTTAAGAAATTAATAATTTGTTAGTTTATTAGGAGCTTTTTATAAGTAATTTTGCATACTAAGTGTTTCAGTTCACTTCATAAATAATTTTGCATTTTTTGAGTGCGAGGAAAAGTAATTCAGAAGGAAACAATAGTAACATTACCTTTTACTTTGGGTTGTTTGTTATCACAAAAGCCCACATGTTCTGGTGGCTTTTACATAAGTCTCTACAAAATGGATAATCCATCCAAGCCATAGCCAATCATTCTCTAGTTGCAGGAGGACTTGTAAGTCTTGTTCAAATTGCAGTATATGGTGTTAATTAACTGAGAACAACAGAGATTCCATGTTATAAAATTTCAAAATATTGGACAGGGCTTTTCAGGAGTTGGGTTTGGAAACTTCAGAAAGATTGGCCCTTTGGATGCCAATTTGAAGCCAAGGATTTTCACAAGGTTGAGGAAAGTAGATCTGCTATTTGTGGTAAATTAGAACAGTTCATTTCAGCGCTTTTTGTTTGCCATTGCAGTCTCCAGTTCTTTTCACTATGGTTCTCATCACTCAATGCCTTTGGCGTTATTAATGTATAGTTTGGAACAGGGTACAGTTTTGTGGAGGATTCTAAACTCTTTGTTAAAATAGACAAGGAGGTAGCCACTAACTTGGCTACATTGTTAACTGAGCTAATCAACAGTGATCCAAGCCTCCAAAAGGGTCCTCTCTTCATCGTGGCAAAGTGTTGTAGTGGCAAAAGAGTCCTCTCCTCATAAAGAAGTTTAAGATTATTCCTCAAAATATTATGTAAGTCTACAAATTTTTGCTCTGGTTTTTTGATCATTAGTAATTTCTTTTTTCTTTTCTTTTCCTTTTTTTGTATTTGGATATTTGACGTTTCTAGTTTAATTAGTTCATATTGATGAGATGCTGGCTCTTGGGGTCAATGTGATTTTGTACAGCAGACAAGTGAGTGTCTTTTCCATAACACTTCGACTATTTTTGGACATTTATATATAATACAACCACCAGTATTCTACTACTTAATGGCAGTTTTAGAACTGCTAGCTTTCCAATACTTATTAGCGTTTCTAAAACTGCTAGCATTCTATTTGTTACCTACTGGTGGTTATTCTAGTAGTTACTCAAAAACGCCACTGTATGGATTTGTGGTGGCATTTTTTACGTCAATTTGAGAACCGTTGGTAAGTGGTTTAATGGCGGTTCAAACCGCCAGTATACTTTAAAATAACAACTGCTAAAATTTGGTTATGTTGTAGGTGAGTGAGGGTGTGTTGTGAGTCGTCTTTGTTCTCGATCTTTTTATTTTTCTCTCTTTTTCTTCTCAAGTGAGGGTGTGTCGCATGTGTGTTAGAGAGGTACATGGTGGTTGACACATGCTTTCATAAAGGTGAAAGGGTTAAGAGTGTTTGTGGGATGATTTTACCTGTGTCCCTACCTGACTCGAAACTTTAATAGGGTCATTTATTTAAACCGGAACTTAATCCAATCAAGACCTGACTGGGTCAAACCAATTCATTGACATAATATATTAATCTTAATATTATATATAGTTAAATCATAAAGTTAAATAAGTATGCAACTACAATTATGGTATGTTCTACAATATATATTTCAAAATAAATAATATCAATATAAATATAATACCATGTTACACAAAACATTATCCATTTAGTCAAGAAGTTTTATTATTATTAACCCATTATTGTTTTAAAATATATTTTTTTAAAAGAATATATGATATAGGACCAAGTTGGGATGACACAAAACATAACTTGAACCCGTCCTAAAAATGCATCGAGTCTAATTTCTTAAATTTGAATCCATCAAAAGTAACTTCAAGCCAGATTAGTGGGTAAGACGAGTAATGAACACTCCTAGTAGAGTTGATGTACCGGATTGCACCTTAGTCCCTCTATTCTCATTTTATTATAATATTTTATTTTAAAAAATTTATCTACAACTCTAATCCATTAAGACTTAATGAGAGTTCAATTTACACATTGTTAAATTCATAAGTAGTTCTTACCTTGTAAGTAGAGATTTGGTATTATTAAGTTATAATTATTTATGTAAATTCCTACACTATAAGAAAAACACAAATTAGTTATACCTAAAAGTCAATGCTAATAATAAAAAGCTATGCTCATGGTTATTTTAGTGTTAGCCTTATGGTTGTCGCAAATTAGTTCGTCATTAATGTATTTGCATCGACCAACAAACAGAGGACAACACAAAAAAGATATTGTTGTTACCAATAATGTATCTCTATTGGCACCTTCGTCAATAGTAACCTATACAAACTTCCTCTGTAAGAACCATCACATGGCAAGAAATAAACCATCGAACCTTTTATAGTACAGTCCCTTTTTCGCTTTGATGAGCCTATAGGTAGAAGCACCAACCACCAATCAACAAAATCATAGATAAAAAGAAGAACAAAACACAAACCTCTACCGTGGAAGCTACCACTGCTTTCTAATGCCATGATCTCTATCCCCTTCTCTCAATCGACAAACGAAGATAGTTGTGACACCTATTCACATTGAACATAACTCATACTTATTTACATATTTAAAATGCGAGTAAAATTTTTCTTTGCTTTTAATAATAGAAAATTTGTAAATTTAACAAAATTTGAAAATAGTAGTAAAAAAAATAAAATCTGTATCTATTCATCGTAAAACTGTACATCATGATTTCATAATCAGAAAAAATTACTGAAATGCAGAGAGATCAAAATATACATCAAAATTACTATTTATTCCCAGTACATCAAAAAGATCCTAGTTAGAATAGTGTCTGTTTATCCCTATTTCATAAAATAACAAATTATCAGACTAACCCTATAGGTCTTCATCAATAGTCGAGTCTTCATTAACCATGATCAATCATGCATAAAATGAAAAATAATGGAGTGAGGTGATTTGTTCTAGTATCACTTTTACATATATGGTAGAAATTCTACCACACAATACAGATAAAACACAGTTGACAATAAAAGAAAAACCTAAAGTTTATTTTATGTTATACAATTTTTGACTTGATATAGATTTATATTTTCTATTAGTGGGTAATAGTTCTTAATAGAACTTGAGAAGTGGCTGGGAGTACATATACCTCTCTTAACATCATCACATGGTATAGTCCTTGTCATCATTGAGGAACAAAATAACAATTTAGGATATTCAATTATAGAGGTATACTCTCACCAATCCTGGTGATGCTGAGCAGTTGTCAGGGTTATCAAGTTGGTTAAGTGATTGTCTCGACTTAAGAGCACTACCTTGGCCATTAGGACGCTTACCACTAGATACCATACCCTCTAGATCTTCGCAAGTGGGTCCTTACCTTTCATCTTGCAGTGTACCAAACTGTAGCTTCCCTAGTAGGGTGCCATACCACTATATGTTACTTGCTTTACATTACTCACTAATTTATCACTTCCTAACTTTTCAAATTGAGGTTTCCTTGGTCTCATTTAATTTGAGCACCAGTACAGTTTATATTTCTGCCTTATATTACAAAAATTAAACAATTGCATAAAATTTTAGCAGAATAACGACATAGTAATTATAATTTAATTATCAAAATTTTGGAAGAATAACAACTAAATAAATACATTTTAATTTTCTAAATTTGAGTAGAGTAACAACATAGCAAATATAATTTAATAATTTAAATTTGAGTAGGGTAACAACTTAATAATTATAATTTAATAATTTAAATTTGAGTAGAGTAACAACTTAGCAATTACAATTTAATAATTTAAATTTGGACAGAGTAATAACTTAGTAAAAATTAAAGCTTAACACCAAACAATATAACAATAATAATAATAATAAAACTTAAGCCTAAACAGGTTTAGGGGAAAACCTTTTCTACCAACATGCAAAGTGACAATAATTTAGAACCAACTCCACTCCTCCCCCCTCCCATTACCTCTAAGGTGGTTGATGAAGATGATAGAATTATTGATGCAAAGCTTCCAAGAAGAGAACTTTACTAGTTGTTGGAAAACTAGTAAAATTTTAGCATAAAAACAAAGCAAAATAAAATTTTTTCTAGAGAGAGAAGCTTTCTAAGAATCTGGTAGCTTGAGAGAGGGAGAAGTGTTAAAAAATGGTCTAAAACCATGGCTATTTATAGAGGAGAAGGGGTTAGGTGTCTACTTGAAGATGTCATGCAATATGTCATAAATAAGATTTTTGATTTATTTTTAATTCAATTAAGGGACAAATATGCAAAACTAGGGACATATATCAATTTTAGGTGGTGAATCGCCCCCTTTTAGGCTGAAAACGTGTTGGGTGAGCTATCCTAAAGCTCCCTAGTATAAATTTTAACTATAATTGATTAGTCGGTACCGATCAAATCGCCTAAACTTTGAAAAAATAGCTTTTAATATCAAAATAATGCATTTTAATAAAAAACTAGACAAATACATTATTTTTCATCAAAAATAAATTTCTAATAATAAATTTTAATTTTTATTAATTGATTCGAATTATATGTGTTTATTTTGTATTTTTAAGCTAGAAAATTCATAAAAAATTCATTTTAATTCAATACATACCAAAATTTTTGCAAAAATTCTAAAATTAAATATTTTACCCATAAATAAACTAAAATTACCATTTTCACCCTTTTTGGATGTCAAACCAATATTGAGTAGACTTAATAGACACCTAGGGACATTTTGGTCATTTTACACAGGAATTTCAAAACATTTCTAGAAAATTTTAAAATTGTATTTTAATATATATGACATGATTTCAAGCTTAAATTTACATTTTAATATTAATTAAATCTTTTTCTCATGTCAGTCTTTAATATTGAAAAATAGGAACAAATTTGTCATTTTCTAATTTTTTTGGGTTTTGGCTCGAAAAAGTTATTAAATATCATTATTAAATAGCTCTTGAAATTTTGAGCGTAATGGTGGAAATTAGAATTTTGAAATTCTTTTTCGATTTTTCAGAATTACATTGTCAAATATTAAAAAAACGGTTGAAAAAATTGAAATAGGATTATTATATTTTTTATTTTTTTTTTCAAAATAAAATTTTTATAACGAAAGATACTTAGCATAAAATTTTAAAATATTTTGAAGTTAAAAAGTCTGATTTACTCCTGCAATCAATCAAGGGTATTTTTGTCATTTCACAAAAATATCTCTAAAAATTTCTAAAATTATTATTAATTATTCTTATTATATTGATAACTTAAAAACAATTTGCAAATACTTCTAACTATTTTTATTTATTATTTTGTTATCTGACTTTTTAGGGGCAAAATGGTCATTTTACCCATTTTGAGCTCAGTTTCCCCAAAAATTTATTAAAAATCTAAACTAAGTATTACATAACTATCAAATTTTTGAGATTTTCATCTAGTTCTCCAAAAATAAATATAGAATAATTAAGAACATAATTTGATATGCAAAAATAGAGGTGTTACAATAGCGATGACGCACCCTCTCTCCCTCTCCTTTTTGTTTGCTTTCCATTTTCTCTTGCCTCTTTCCTTCGCTTTTAGACGTCTCCACTCCTTTCCTCTCGTCCAGTGATGTTGTTGACCTTAATGATGTTCAACAATGGGAACCTTCTTCTTGAGCATCTGATAAGTAGAAACGAATAAAGGCTATGAAAATTTAAGCGAGCAACTTAAATTTCAAATTTCAATTTGAGCGGCTATTCATAAAAATAGGGTCGGCTAGGCCATCCCTCATAAAAAATATTTTTTTTCAAAAATTAGTAATTAGCATAAGCCATGACTAACACAAGTTAAAAAAGATAAAAAAAATAAAATTAAAACTTGATTAAACTAATTTATGCAAGTAGGGTCAACGCTAATTACGTTGATTGACCAATGCAAATTGACAAGGATAAAAAAATAAAAAAACCAATAACAACAATCAATTTAGCGTTGTCTTGACCGACACTAGTTGTGTTGGTCTTGTGGCGATACTAAGTGTAAGCAGTTATTATGTGTTTTTGTTGTAGCACTAATTAGAAAGTTTTCCCCAGATTACTACTTTCATATAGTTATTTAATCTTGAAATTTGAGATGCTACATCTATAATTTCTAAGAGATGATAACTTGAGATTTCTTACACATTTTCATTACATATCAATACAAGAATTATCATCAATAATCCATTGATGTTACATTTTTACCAAGGAAAAAGAGAAACGTGTTGCTGGGTTATGTATACCCAGCGTCCACCCAAACTAGTGGTTAACTATGTGTAAATATGTTTAACTTTGTTTCACAAGTGATTAAGAGTAAATGAACGTAATTATATATAATTATTCATGTAATTAATAGTGTCATGCGGTTATTAAAATGTCTAATAGTGGTTAACTTTGTGTCACAAGTGGTTGACAGTGTCATGAAGTTATTGTCCATCATACTAATTAACTACAAATGTAAATATGGTTAATTTTGTCTCACAAATGATTAAGAATAAATGAATATGATTATATACAATTATTGATGTTGTAAATAGTATCATGAAATTATTAAAATATCTAATAATGATTCACTTTATCTCGGAAGTGGCTAATAACTTTATCAAAATGTTTAATAGTGGTTAATTTTGCGTCACAAGTGGTTAATATTAACCACAATAATAATTATATATAATAACATTCATTTACTTTTAACCACTAATAAAACAAAGTTAATCGTATGAACACGTATAATTAACCACTAGTCTAGGTAGATGCTGGGTGAACATAACCCAGGCCAGCAGTATGAATATCATTACTCTTTTTCCAACTACATATCTGGTTTTAGAAAATGTTATTGATGGGTTGCATATCCACTTTGTCTCACGGTCTTCAATAATTATGTTTCACCTACAACTTTATATGTTACCAAAGATCACAACTATTGTGACTTGCGGACACGTTTGTGAATTTGTAATATTTATCCTTTTTACTAAAGCATAATTTTAAAATTTTGTGATTTAATATTTTTTTCAAAAGCTAAAATTTTTTATTAATTTAATTCAATTTTAAAAAATATTGTTCGAACTTGTCCATAGAAAAACAAGGGTTAAAACACACCTAAAAAATTCTTCCTCCAATAATGCATAGGATTTAGACCTTATGGGTTTAAGGTCTGATGGAGAGGTTCATTAATGAGATCATTAGTTGACTTTTTAATAGGATTGGAGAAGGAATGAGGTATTTGGAATCAAAATTTGTTACTCTTACTAATATAGTATTTGGTTGGTGAGAAATAAAAGAAAAAGCACATGAGGAATTTTGATAATTTTTTCTTGTTTTGTTTAAATTTTAGAGAGGAAGGGATGGAGAATGAAAGGAGCAATTTTTATTTTTTTTTCAATTTTAACTCCTTCTGTTATTTGAAAATTTTGAAGAGGAGAATAGACGTAAAATATTTAAAGTATGTTTGACAAAATTGCCTTGTTATATTTTAATCTCTGTAATCCTGTTAATCTCCCTCTCTACGCCTTTTCTTCTTTCGGCGGCATAGCTAATTTTCTCCCCAATTTCAGAGTTTCGTGTCTTGTGTGACCATTATTTTTGCTTCTTCCTTTATTTGAGCATGTTTTTACTGGTTTTCGTTTCATCCTTGCACTACTAATCTCCTGCTCCTTTCAATTTGTTTGGGTGAAATGTGTTTAATACAACTCTTATTTCCTGAATGATATGCATTTTTTCACAGGCACATTTGCTTCTTAACATTGTTTGATGCATATATTGAGATTATTCCCTTTGTATTAGTCATAGACTTCTAAATTTACGTAAGAGCTTACATATTACTGTCAAGACATTGATATTGTTAAATGAGACATAAATTGGTTGGTTCATACGATAATGAATATTTGAAATACATTGATCGGAAGACTAACAATGCTTGAAAAACCATGATTGCTGAATTCTAATTCAACCTGTATTGTTTCAGTCATGATCCAATAGTCAAAAGGAAAATAAAAATAAAAATTGTGTCTGTGGATAGGGAAAATCGAAAGAAATGACATCTAGGTACAATAAGTTAATTTAATTTTTTTTCTTCTCGTCATAACTAAACAAAGAGAAGGTTGTTTTTACTCTTCTCATCCTTTTAATCAAACATAATATTTAAGATAGTTCCTTCGCCCTTGTCACCCTTCATTTTATCCAAACACTCTAAATATTTCTTATTTTTATCGAGCTATTAATGATGAACTAAGTTGTTAGTTTTATATTAGTTTGATTTCCTTGAATTGTTTTTGGCATTGATGATCCATGCTCCTTGTTCTAGACCCATCCTAAGCCTAATAAGGCCTAATGACTTGGCCTAACTAGAAGAAGCCCAACGACCAAGATTTTCCATTATAACACCCTAATAAAATACCCTGCTCAGTCGCATAACGACACCAACAGGTACCTTAGTATGGGTGGCAACACAACTTTGGCCCACCAGGCCAACCCATTTAATCCACTTTTTTAGGCGGCCAGGACAGAGTTATCAACGCACTAGCCTGTTTTGGCCTGTCGAGGCAGGCTAGCCATTGGGCCAAAAACTTTTTTCTTAAATTTTTTTGAAGTAAAAAACCAATAAAAAATTCGTATAGGATTTTGGGTTTCCATTTCATTATGGTATGAAAGTGTTGTGTTTAGGACCTAACATTTTAAGTTAGGAGATAATTTTCTTTAATAATTTTTTTAGTTTTTATATATTTTTTAATTTTTAATTTTTCTTTCATTTTTTGGCGGGCCAGCCTGCGAACCTACTCTTAAACGGGTTGAGTTATATTTTTAACCTATATATTGAAAGTGGGTCTGCTTACTTGATAAGTATCAATTATGTATCTATTTTTGGCATCTAACTATGTGTTCACTGCTCTTTTTCCTGAACCAAAGGCTTTGTCTAACCTAATTTTAGTTGATTTTTAAGTAAGTAGCAGTTACAGATAGATTTTTTTACATTTTGGGCATTTTAATTACCAACTGATGATTTTTTGCAGAAATGAAGACAGAAGACTGAAGCAAGATAGGAGGATTGCACATGCCCAGAGTCGCTGAGCGAGTAGTTCTCTCGCTTAGTGAAAGTGCTTATAGAGAGCATTGAGTTCTCTCGCTCAGTGAACACAACTCTCATTGAGCGAGACTTGTTACAGAGACTAGGCCAGTTCTCTCACTCAACTAACACCAAGTTCGCTGAGCAAGACCTATTTTAGAGACCACAAAGTCAAGTCTATGGCTTAGCAAGCCTTGTGTTCGCTGAGTGAGACCAGTGCCACCTCACTTAATGAACACACAACAAAAGAGTAAAGGAGGGGGGAAACTGATTCATTCGGTCTCACTTTATGCTAGGGCTGAGAGGAACAGTGTGGGAGCATTTCCTTGAAGCTTCACCCCAAGATCTTCATTTTTTTAGCTTTTGTTTGGGTCACTCAATCATGAGTGGCTAATCCTCTCCTATTTGGGGTTTGATGTAACTAATCTACTCTTATGTATACATTTTGATTTATTTATTCAAGTTTATGTTCTATTCATCTGTCTTTACTTCTATTCCTAATACTTCTTGTGGTTTGATCTCCTATAACTTGTCTTTTTTGCTTTGATGGATGTTGGAAAACTCTTTCTTTGCACAGATCTGAAGAGAGTACTTAATAAATTTTGTAGCTAGGAATAGAACATGATTTGTTACTCAGTTTCTAAACCCTTTTTCGTAAAGCAAGTTGTTTGGGTAAATTCATCAAGGGATTGATGTTTTATTCAAATAACTTAGATCCATTCAACTAAGGAATTAGGATTTGGGTAAATTTGTGAGTTAATGGTAATGAATAAGTGATAAACTCAATAGGTAATCTTTGTGTTTCATGAGAGGATGATTAGTGTAATCAAGCCCCAATGCTTTTGTTTATTGTCTTGTTTATAAAAACCGCACTTTACTTGTTTGTAGAAATTTCTCATTCAACAATCCTTTTAATTAAGTAAAAACCTAGTATTACGCAAGTTCCTTAGGATACGATACTCTACTCACTACTGTTTACTTGCGAATATTGGTTCACTTGCCAATTGGTTAACACTATAACCCGATTTTAGCGGGCTAATGATAAGGGGTGGACCAAAAAGATGTTGGATTGACTCATTTTGCCATCCCTATACCTTAGGTCCCAGCTAGTGCAAATTATCAAGAATAAGTTTATTACTGCATGCTACGAGACTTTTTCTAACATGCTAAATCAATTTCTCCTCTGTTATGAGGGTATCATGCAAGTAATAGAAAATTCACAGGACATTTTGATGATCCATTCCTCCATGTTATCTATCCCTCTCTATATGTACTCACTCTAGGGACTTCAAGAAGTATGCTTTTTTCACCCAAAACCCAAGACCTAAAAATCTTCTATTGTCTAAAGTTTCAAAGTGTTTTGCAGGTGGCTTACTAGAGTTCACTTCTTCATGACCAATCATATTGACTCCATCTCTAAGTTGACTAACATTTAGCTATACTAATGTGCACAATTCTCGAAGAATACTCCATTATTTTATTGATCTTCAAATCAATGCAAATGTGTTATAATCAAGTTAAAGAGGTATTTAATGTCCTCACTCTTAAGTCCCAACTTTTACCCTTCGATCATTTGTTTTATAGGAAAGAAAGTAAAAGAAAATTAAGATTTGAATTTAAGAAAAAAATGAAATTTGTTTTTCTAAAAAACATTTTTCTTTTTAACTAAATAAATAAATACAAGCTATTCCAATCTCCATTTTTCTTTTCTGTCATCCGATGGAAACATTAAAATCTATTACACGATCCATTATATCTATAGCTGACTGCGTAGAGAGCAAGGAGTGCAATCAAATGTTATGCTGCCTCCCCGTGGCATATATATAGATGGCTTTATAATTGTGAAACTTTTTAGTTTTTTTTTTTTTTTTACAATAGCTGCATTGAAGTTATAATTTATGATCTCATGTCTGCTACTTAACCCCCCATCATTAGGCTGACTTTATTGAGTGTGAAATTTGCAATTATAAAGCCATTTATTGCAATTATATATGAAACACTCCAATAGCCAGCACATTCCAATACCTTGATTCTTTAAAATTTTTCCGACCGTGAAAATAAATAAATTGGCGAAACATGTGCACTAGATCCATAATACAACTTCATGTCTGCATCTTTTTTTATCGTACAACCGCATTTCGCTAGTCAACTTGGCATGAGCCAACCCCATTTCAATATTAAGCTGAGCTAAAATAATCTATAACTATAATAAAACTGTCCAAAGTCCAAATCTTGATTAGGTGGCTAATTTCCCAACATTTCTGCTTTTATTTTAGACCCATACAAACATAATTTACCTAAAAACAAGAGAAATAAATTAAACCTATTCGACACGTCGATAAAAACAAAACAATACAACTCGATCCAAACTAATTAATTAATTTTTTTGATGACCTAATTAATTTTTTTTGAACCACACGATTAATTTATTATAAGCACATTATCTTAATTATGAAGTATGAACAACCAATAATGACCAGAAAAAAATAAAGTACAAAAATCAAATGTTGCTTACAAATTACAATTTATAATTTTAAGTTTTTGACTGAAAGAACAAGCAAGGAACTAGGAAGACACAAAACAAGACTTCAATCCTCTACAACAAACTTCACCAATTAACATGAAAGGAAAAAAAAAGGAGATAAGTGGAGTGAAATACACCAATATTTCTTTCTCTCACTTATTAAATGATGCAATTACAAGAGAGGTCTTACTCTTATTCTTGAGCAGGCAAAGCTGAAATAAAAGTTTTCATTACCCTATAGAGCTCCTTGGCTTTCAATGGTTCACTATCTTGAACCCCATGATAATCCCCTGGTGTGAAATGCCCCACAACTCTCACACCCTTCCTTCGCATCAACCTCACCAGCTGCACCTGACGATCCACTAGTGGGTCACCGCCACAGCCGGTAACCAGCACCCACCATCCAAGCCGTCTGATCATTTCCAATCTCGCAGGACCATTCCCCACCGTCGGATTGCAATACTCGTGATCACGGTCAACCCCAACGGGTAACGACAACTCCCACAGCGCGTCATTATTACACAGCGCCAAATGAGGATCATCCCTCAGCCTCAGCTCCGAACCGGTCCTGCGGGTCCCACCGAAAAACGGCTGAACCAAAATAAGCCCTTTGATCTTAGGAACCTGATCGTCATCACCCGCGGCTGCACGTAGACCCGCGATGTAGGCGATGTTTCCCCCGGCACTGCTCCCCATGAGAAAAACGTTGGAATAATCGACGCGGTCTCTCAGCCAATCATCTTGGTTGGTTTTGATCCAGTGCAGCGCCTCCATAGCATCATCGTACGCCGCGGGGAGTCTATGTTCCGGTGCGAGACGGTATTCTACGGACGCAACGACCGCTACGACGTCGTTTGCCATGTTGAGGCAAAAATCGTGGAAAATTGTTGAGGCTGCACTGAGGAAAATGAACCCGCCACCGTGGAAGAAAACCACGAGAGGGAGCTTGGAGGTGTGATCCAGTGCTTTGCGGGGTAGGTAGACCCTCGCCCACGTGCCTTTTGACTGGTTGATGGAGAGGTCTTTGGAGAGTACGAGGATGGGGAGGGTGGGATCCGGTGCGGGCGGGCTGTCGGGGGGTTTGTTTGGGCGCGTGACGGTGTCGTTTGGGTTAAGGATGAGGTGGAGTTGCTTGTAGGGGTCCTTGCTGCATGGGATTTGAGATGGGGTTTGGGGAGTGAGTGAGTTTGCAATGAAGAGAAAGGTTAGGAAAAATGCAAATGCAATTGAACATCTCCAAAAGAATTTGTGGTTTGAGAAAGAGAAGAGGGGCATGGTTGGTTTTTGAAAACTATGATGGAATTAAAAGATATGGAAGCTAGAAGGAGGAGAAAGTGGTCATGGAAAGGGAGAAGAAACAATTGGTCCCTAGATTTGGATTTAGATTCGTGGCAGGGAGAATAACTGACGTGAAATCTCAAAGTTAAAGAAGGGTTGTATGGTAACTAGAATTGTACCTTTGTGCTGCTAATTTTGAACTTGTGCTGAACTTTTTGGTTTATCCTTTTGGTGATGTTTTCTTGGCCTCATGTTCTCAGTGGACAAGATTTTAGTATGGTGTTTTATTTGGTTCGATAAATCATATATAGAGAAAAAAGTTTGTGGGATGAACCAACCTATAGCCTGTGTTGGTAATTTGTCTTCATTAAGAAATTCTTGGATGCAAAGTGCTGCCAATTATATTTAAATTTTTTACTTAAACAAATATTTTATATTTGATTAAATTGGTCTTTTTATTTTTCTCATTTGCAACTTTGGTCCTCTTATTTTTTTAGAAACATTTGATTCTCTTAATTTTAAAAATCTAAAAATTTGATTCTGTCGCTAAATTCAATGCGTTAACTGTTGACATCAAATCAATATAATTTGATGTCAAATACTATTTTTTACATTAGTTTAACAATGTCACGTCACCAAATTAACATTAGATATAAACGCTCAATATATTGAATTTGACGGTAAGAACAAATTTTTAAAATTAAAGAGACCAAAAATTTCTAAAAAACATTAAAATTAAAATTACATATTAAAAAAAATTAAAAAGACCAAAATTATAATATAACCTTTCTATTTTAAAATTAAAAGTGTATGAGTGAGTAATAGTAGTAAACTTTGAACATCGTACTCAAGAACTTTTTCTCTTCATTTACTCAAACACTGGACAAGATTTGTTAGAAGGAGATTGAACAAGAATTGGCTAAGGGTGAATCTTTAAATTAATCTTTGTGATCGTATAAGTTAGATATTTTAATTTTTGAGATTAAAAAAATTTCGTTAATTAATGACTTTTACCAAAAAAGTCATTTATTTTATTTTTCACTGTCATTTTACACTAATATTAACTAAGTGGATAGTATTTTATAAAGTCAAAGATTAATGTAAGATTTTTAAAATATTAAAAGCTAAAATATTTAACCATAATTTCGAAAATTAATATGAAGATGTGCTCATTGTCAATACTTGATTTAATCAAGTTCACGATTAATATAAATGTGTTAAATGTCTACATCAAATTGATGACATGTTGACAGCAAAGATGAGGTTCATAACAGGATAGTGTTTCGTTGAAGGGGCACAGTCTGTATGATGTTTAATGAATTAATTTTAATGATAAGAAAGAAAAGAAAACCTCTAACAGAGCTATATTGCTTTTGTTTGAAAAGAGGAAGCCATGAATTTGATAGAAAGTAATGCTATTTTCACTTAAAATTTTTACGGCAAATTTTATAATAAGGAGAAAAATATGAGAGAAAAAAAATGAGATAAGATGAGTAATATAAGGAAGAAAGAAAGAAAAAATATTGTAAAAAAATAAATTAAAATAGCATTATTCTTTAACAATTTGTCGTTGTATGTGATGGATTTTTGAATATGAATTGGCAGTCAACAAACAGAACTGAAACAGATGGACAGGATTTTTTATTTTTTTTCTCAAATGGACCCTGTAATTATATTTATTTTCTAACTTATCACGACAAATCAAGGATGGAACATTTTATGAATGCTAAGGGGGAAAAAAGAGAAAAAAAAATAGTCGTGGCTTTTTTACATTCTGTCACTCATAATATTGTTACATCATAGATTAGATTATAGTACAATTTAACATTTAACAAAGATGGAGAAGAAAACAAGTACTCATGGTCATATCAACAAAAACGTTCCAAAAAAATCATTTAGACACAGACAAAGTAATTAAACTCTTCAAATTAACTGTAAATAAAATACTACACATATTTTCATCATTAACAACTTGACAACTCAATATTCTCTATCTGAATTGAGAATTTAAAGATAAGGAAAAAGAATTGCATGAAACACATTGCTGAAAATTGGATAATTTCTACAGTATTGGTATATCAAATCTTTAACTCCAACATAGAGAGGCTCTTTCTGTTTGGGCCCAAGAGTTCTAGCCCGTGATGACCTTCCCCAGAAGTGTCACATACATCAACACCATTGTTTCTAAACATCGTAGGTGTATTATTTTTATTTTTTTTTGTGTACAATGATGTATTGATATTAAAACTTATAACCTTGTTCATACTATCCAAACTCTTCTACCACTAGACTGACTCTAATATTTTTTGTAAGTGTATGATTGAGTTCACGTCAAATTTTATAAATTTACTTTGAAATAGCAGTTAAAGTAATTTTATGAGATAAATATTTACATATTTAGTTCTTCCTTGAAGAATTGAGTTTAAGACCAAAATTAATTTTGGGTTTAAGTAACTTTAGATAAATTTTGCATTTCATAAAAATTTGTAGAATAAATTACTACTAATACCTCCTAAAACTTTTTCAAATTGCACACGATACCTTCCTTTTTTTATCCCTATACTAATTTCCTTAATTGTTTGAAAAACAGTTACACTAACATCTTTTATACATTATACTAATACTCCTTAATTGTTTAAAAAATATTACATTGTGTACTCCTATAAAGGAAGTTATTGTAAACATTAAAAAAAGTAGAAAAATTATATACAATCTGAAAAAACCTCAAGAGGTGTCAGTGTAATTTACTCAAATTTTTATTCTGAATTTTACTGCTAACTTGCTTTTAGAAAGAAAATATTTAAATATAAATCACTTCATCTCAAAATCAATTTAATTCAAAATTAATTTTGCAGACCCTCCATGTTCCCTTCATCTACTACCGTTGGATTGCAATATCTGTGATCCATATCTTTACCTTTGGGCACGCAATGCTAACTCCCGCATCATATCGCAGCTCCTAAGAGGCAGCGATAACATTTGAAAACATAAGCAAATTCACATAATCATTTCACATCGGTGGTTCTCAGTCAATGCAAGGCTTCAATGGCAGTGTCGTATGCAGCAAGGAGGCGAGCTTCCACGGGGAAGACTGTAGTCAACAGAGGCAACCACCGCTACATCTAAATATCATGTATTAATGATTAGACGTCAAAGTAGTATATGTAACATTTATATGACAAAAATTAAATTACTAGTATAAATCATAAGTCTACACTACTAATATTATATATTATATAATATTTGATATATTAAGAATATATGCTAATTTTCTAAATTAAGGAAGTTGTACGATAAAAACTTAAAATACATAATGCAGAATCACAATATCTATATTAGTAGTTTTTTATTATTATTAAAAGTAATACTAATGGAAGTAATCCTAACACATTACATGGTTTTAGCTTGTAAAATGACATTTTATAAGGATTGTTTCTTAGAAATTTTGACACTAAAGTCAAAATTATGATTCATAATTTTCTCTTACAAGATCTTAAGAAGGTAAGGTTTAAGAAGAACTTTGTAGAGAATAATGTAAAACTTGCTTTTCATTAAATCAAGTGTACTAGTACAAAAAAATCCTTTCTATATCAATTGTTTTTTACTAGACTTTTAAGTTTTAACTAAGAGGGTTTTTAGACTTTCCTCTTTGACTAACTGAGCCTAAAGCTTCATTCTATTTTGTTTGGAGTGGGCTACAAGGCCCGCTAACAATGCTGCCTAGGTCACTTGGGATCTTGTCCTTAAGGGCCAAATTGCCAAAAGAAAACACACGGGTTGTGCTATTTGTGGACAATGGAGATTGAAGCTTAAATGGGTTTGGTGGATCAAATGGTTGTGCGGCCTTGGGTGACGAATTGGTGTCAGGTGCATTCATTTATTGGGAAGGGAGGGCATGGCTTTTGTGGCAGGAGGGGGCTTAATTGGTGGAAGTATTATGAGCTATTATCTACTAGTTGGGAAAAATGAGGGGAAAAGATGATGCAGTGAGATTTATGAGCGAGTGTTGCATGGTATTCGGTGGCGTCAAGCAGGGGCACATGGATTATGCTTGTGGTGGATGGTCTGAATGGCACAACATTTTTTTTTTTTGATAGATTTGAATCTCATAGTGGATATGTGACAGTGGGAAAAGCAGAAGTACAATTGGGTGGGACAAAAGTAGCAGTTGTATTAGGCGCGTAAGTGGCTTTATAGTTTCACCAATTTGAAGTGAGGGAGAGTCCGAAGAGGAATTGCTCTAAGAATACGAACGCCCAAGTTGGCGAGCCTCGAGAGGAATTTTCTCTCTTCCATTTTGGAGGGTTGAAGCTATGGTTGGGGTGCAGTAAAGAGACAATGAAGACAATATATATGCGAGATAAGGGAGCACTACTACAAAAGAGACATGTGGCCACTCACAGGGGTCTCAAGGTTGTATCTCTAGTCTTTAGTCTTTGCTACTTTTTATGACTTGTTAAACAAGGCATGCTATAATGGTGTTACTCTTGTTGTTCAGATGAGATGGGATGAAACATCTAACACACCTCCAAAGAGCATCTGAAGATGAGATGGGCACAAGGATCATTGAAGTATATTGTTGACTAGATTTCTTTTGCTGTGGTTTGGGTACATATATTGTGAATGAATTTTGGTTTTAATTTGGTGTGTTTTGACTTTGCGCTTGTATTGATTAAGGGATTCATGTATTTAGACCTTCTTATGTTGACCTATGGCATGTCTCATGCTAAGGTTAAGTACTCTTGTTTAATAATGTTATTGGTAGTTTATTGAAGCATTCTGAACATTGAATAAACCCATTTAAATGTTAAATGTAGAGAGAAGCAACAAAATGAATCCAAAATTAAAGAAATAAATAAATTGACATTAATAGCACTTGTCTAAGGCATACTAAGTGTTGTTGTAGGGTTTCTTTAGACAACGCTCATAATAATTAAGTGTTGTCTTAGGGCCCCTTTAGACAACACTTGTTTTAAACAAGCGCTATCTAAAAAGGTCCTAAAACAATACTTGTTTAAACAAGCATTGTCTAAAGGGTCCCTACAATAGCACTTTTAAAGTGTTGTTAAAGGTAGCCCCCTCTAGCAACACAAACATAGACAGCACGTGAAAGTGCTGTTAAAGACCTTATGTAAGTGTTGTTAAAGGTCTTTTTTGTTGTAGTGGAGGAAGGTCAAGTTTGTAAGTGATTCTACCAATGCGACAGTGAATGAAAAAGGGCCAAAATAATGCTTAGCTAGCTTTTGTGAAACCCTTCGAGACAAAATGTTTTAGCAATAGGGTTACAGTCATAGCAAGACCCAGTTGTTAAAAGGTACAATCTAAGTAAGATTTATTTTCATAATTTGTCATTCTTTGGTAGTTGCAGTTGAAGTTCCCCTTTAACGTTCATAATATTTCTTGTCGTTGTTGGAAGCATATGTCCAAGGATCCTATAGAGGAGTTGCCTAGAATGTAGTAAGGGATTGTTGGTAGTGGTCTGCCATACAAAGCTTGAAATGGAGACATTCCAACAACTAAATAGAAAGACAAGTTGTGCATAAACTCAGTGAGGTGAAAAAAAAAGTTTATACCAGTGCACTGGTTATCATTGGCAAAACAATACAAGTAGGCTTCAAGGTTGCGGTTGACCACTTTCAACTAGTCGTCAGTTTTTGGGTGATTAGCAATATTATATTTTAGTGTGGTGCCTTTCAAATGGAAAAGTTTCCTTTAAAATGAAACAAGAAAATGGGATCCTAGTCCAACATAATGGATTTTGGAATTCCATGAAGGTGGCAAATCTTAATAGAGAACTGAGTTGCGAGATTTGAAGTGAACTTGGTGGGTAGTGCTAGAAAATGTAAATACTTGGTGAGACAATCATCAATTACCCATATAATAGTGTGGCCTAATGATTTGGGTAGGTGTGTGATAAAATCCATTATTAATTCTCCCCAAACTTTTTCTAATGTGGGCAAAGGTTGAAATAGCTTGTGTTTCTTGTGTGGCATGTATTTGCTTTGCTGGTAAATGGAGCAACTATGAACAAAAATCTTGATATCGCTATAAAGGCTAGGTCAATGGAAAGAGGAAGCAATACAAGCTAATGTGGGCTTGACCCTAGAGTGGCCAACGACTGGCATAACATGGAACTCCCCAAATAATGCTTCCTATAATTCTAGAATGGTAGGTACAAATAAATGCCCTTAAAGTAGAGTAACCCATGAGAAGTGAAAGAATTCCATCATTTTAGAATCAATTTTGATAATATTGTTGGAGTTTGTAAACAAGTGAAGGAACTAGAAAGGAAATCATTGTAAGAAGTATATCGTCATCACCATCATGATGGTAGAGGCATTACAACAATTTTTGACTTTAGACCACACTTTTGTTTCTACGGTCAAAAAATCATGGTTGCAAGATGAAAGAGGCCATGATTTTTACCCCTAGACAATAAGCGTGGCTTATCTATATTATGCCATGGTTTTAAAAATGTTGATTTAGAATAGATCATAGTTTTCCTAGCATAAGTACATTAGACCACAATTAAATAATCATGTCTTACAAAATTTTTGGTTTAATCGTATTGAGCAAACCATTAATATAGAATAGACCACATGTGTTGAACCGTGGATACATAAGACCACAACTAAATTGGTGTGGCTTAAAAAACAAAATAAAATTATGGCCATAACAGGATTAAAAAACTATATCAATTAAGTTAAAAACTTAAAAAAATTCTAAAAGTTAAACCAGGAACACAAAGTAAAGGATTAAAAAAATTAAAAATAAGAAATGCTTAAGTTCCCCTCCCTTTCACCTAACAATATGTAGTGCGTACTCTTTCCCTCACATGCATTATTTCTCTCACACCATTGTGACCTTCTCCTCACAACATCAAATACAACATTGTTCCCCTCGTGCACACTCTGCCTCACCATTCCTTATGTATGGTTTTTCTTCCCTTTTGTTTCTCTTCAAAAAAAATGTTAACTTTTGTTGACATTGGGTAGAGGGTTCATGGTGGCTATATGGTTCAGTGGAGTTTTTGAGGGTGTAGTGGTGGCTAATGTGAAAAGTGAGGCAAAGGGTTCTTTCCTTTAAGGGTTAGGCAAAGGGTTCCTTTCTTTTGAGGCAAGGGGTTGAAGTTGGGCAGAGGGTTCCTTCATGTTATCACGTTCCATTCACATAGGTTGCTGGCATTCTTGTTATCATGTTATAGGTGAATGGACAGTCACATCTTATGGTTTTTGTTTTTTCCCTTTGATTTTTTTTAACGTTTGTGTTCAAATCCGTCTGCATTTGCTTGTCATGTCCTTAAATATTATTATTCTCTGATTCTAAATATGTTTTTGGTTGTTGCATATAATAATTTGGTATATGGATTATTATGTGAGATATTATACTTAATTTTTTTTCCTCTGTTTGTTACTTAATTTGTTCCAGTTTTTGATTGGTTGGTTGGATTGAGTAGGAAAAAGCTAGCATTTTGCTTAATTGAACTTCTAGGGTTTCCTTTTATATCTATAATTTTCTGTCTCGTTTTAATCTGTTTGAAAGGTAAGTTAAATGAGGGAAGAGGAAATGGATGGTGATCTCTACCATGATTCAGTTTCATGTAAAATTTAAAGCACAAGAACTACAAGATGTCATTAATCAAGCAATTTAATTTGTTTGCTTTAAACTCATTACATTAGAATACAAAGAACTACGATGAGGGTCAATGTGTTTGTTAGTGAATAGTAAGAGAAGTCCAACAACATGTTTGAAAAGTATTGGTGTGTTGTGATTCCTTTTTAAAAACAGGTTGATATGAATTAGAAAGAAACCAAGTTTAGTATATAACACCTTAACAAAGTGTGAGTTTGAAACTAATTGCATGATTGGTAATTATTCACATTAGGATTCTCTTGAATTGAAGTTGTATCTTAACAAATGCATACTAATATATTTGTTATATATATGCATCTTAAATTGATCATGTGCTATTACACATAGATTTCTTGAGTCTTAATTGATTAAGCTTTAGATGAAAAAATCATTGAATTAAAATGTCAAACAAGGCCATAAACAAGTAAAGCTTGCAAATAGTGTGAACATGCAAATTTTACATGCTAGTTAAACATGATGATACTTTAAGGATCATTGAATTAGAATGCCAAAGTGTGAGCATACAAATTTTACATGCTAGTTAATATGATGATACTAATTTCCAATAAAAGAAAACCTTTTTTCTTAATAATTGGATATATGCATATCACTTTGGATGCTTGGGATTGAAAATAGATTTTTTTTAAAGAGAAACGTAAAACTATATTTCGTGTGTTCATATTTGCAGGTTGGAGAGCAAGAAAATCATGCTGAAGATATAGAATATTGATGTCCATATATATGGAAACTTGTTATTTCTTGGATATGATACTTAATTTTGACAATTTTGAGAGACTACTTTATCTTTTACAAATTAGCTTATGTTAATTTTTAATAGGCAAACGCTAAGTAGTGTACTTCTAAGGGCACTAGTTAAAGAATCAAAAATAGAAAGTTTTTATTGGAAAGTGTAGCAGTGCACCCCCCCCCCCCTGATTTCTAATGCAACATTTCTAATAAAAACTTTCTACTTGTTGACTCCATCACTAGTGTCTAACAAAACCCTATTCAATATATACTTTAAGGTTTCAGAAATGACAATAAATGTTTTATGTATATTTTGTTGTGCGTATTTAATGTATAAAGTACTTTCATCTTGACAAAGATAATACATAAATTGATTGATAAGACTTTATAATTCATGTGTACATTTTGATTATTTAGATTAAGTATTTTGTGTGTATATGTGTTATGATTTGTAGGTTCATTTGTTCTTTATTTTATTCATCCTCTATAAAAAAATTTGTATTAATAGTTTAATTATTTTATGAGTTAAATATTTTTCTATATTGTTTAATTATTTATATACTTAAAATTAAATATTGTCACTAATAAATGATAGATAGTTATATATACCATTTTAAGGATAAATAAATGTTGCCTACAATAAAACGACAACTAAAAAACTATGGTCTAAACATTTAGACGATGATTATACATTCATAACCTATTCTCTTTGTTTACATTGAAAAATGTGTTCTCTAAATGTCCACATTTGACTTAAACATATAAAATATATGAGTACACTTAAAAAACCATGGCCAAAACGTTTAGACATGAGTTGTAGAGATATAGTTTAAACACTATAGTTGTTGCTTATTGTATTTGTCCATGGTGAAAAATCTATGGTCTTAAATATATGGCAACATCTAAAAAAGTGTGGTCTTTTTCATTATTTGAGGTAGCAATTATTTAGTGCACTAGTGGGAGAAACTAAAAAAATTGTGGTTTATTAGCAAATACCACAACCACTAAGAGTGTAATTGAAAACCTGTGGTCAATTTGTGACTTAAACATTAGGCCACAGTTTTCACACATCTAACCACATATTTTTGATACGGCCTAAGGGCAAAAATGTTAGTACTGAGGGCACCATTAGCTTGATTGCATCTTCCAGGTGTAAAACTATCTAAAAGCTAAAATTAGGTAGTTTAGTTGCCCACTTCTGTTGCTCTAGGCTTTCAAATGGTTAGGGTCAAAAATGTGAAAATGTTGTCCAATGAGGTACTAATGCCATTTCTTGACTGCTTTAGTGACTACATACATTTCATGGACATACACAAAGGTTGCCTACATATGAATGTAAAGTTTTTTGTGGTGACCATCTTGAGAAAGCACGACTCCTATTACAATGGAATAAGCATCAGTTTTAGCCATAAATACTTTGGAGAAGTTTAGGAGAGCAAGAACTAACATGGATGCCATTTTGTATTTAAGTTTTGTGAAAGCCTTATTTGTTTCTATATTCTGTGTAAATGAAGTAGATCGTAATATATTAATGAGAGAAGTGGTGAAAATGGCATAGTGATAAACAATTCGTCTTTAAAAGCTGATAAAGCCTAAAAATACCCTAAACCTATGAGAGAATGTGATTGTGGGCAATTCAGAATAGATTGAAGTTTATATGGATTAGGAGCAACACCTTTGCCTAAGATGACATGGCCCAAGTGGGCCAGAATAGCAATGATAAAGATATACTTAGATAATTTAGCAACAAATTGGTTAGAATAAGTAATTCTAAAATCAAACACTTATAAAGCAAATGATTTCAAAAGCAACGACTATAAATAAGGATATCATACAAAAAATTAAAACAAATTGTCTTCAGTAAGGACATAGTACACCATTCATAGATGTTTGGAAAATAAATGGAGCATTTGAGAGGCGAAAAGTTATAGCCTAAACATTCGTAATGCCCATCAAAAGTGCAAAAGGTTGTCTTGTGTGTAATTTTAGGAATTGTGGCAAATTTGATGGTAACTAAAGCGTAGGTCAATCTTTAAAGCAATAGTAGTAGAACCTAACTCATCCATAAGTTCATCAATGGTAGGAATAGAAAACATATCCTTGATTGTGATTGCATTGAATGCCCTGTAGTCCTACGACAAAAATGCCTACGAACCATCTTTTTTCGAACAAAGAGTATTGGTGACTAGTTAGCACTAGTGTTAGGAATAATAATGCCTTCTTCAACCATATCTTGAATAATGGAAGACATTACCTCTTTTTGTGAGTGAGGATTACTGTATGATTTGACATTGATTGGAGCAGTATTAGGAGGGGTATATGGTGATTGTGAGGTGTAGAAGGTGGTAGGCAATGATGGGATTATAAGGCCAAAGGGGTAAGAAATGAGGGTTGCTTAAATATTTAAAGGAAAGGAATGAGTGGGGAATCAGGAGTTATATTAGTTGTAGGGGAAGAATTAGGTTAGAAGAGGTGGGACTAGAAGGTTCAAATGAGTGTAAATGGAGGGATATAACGAAATCAGTGTGAGAGAGATGTCAAATTTGTCAATAAATGGCATAAGAAGGAGAAGAAAAGGGTTCACCTTTAAAGGTAATAAATGTGTTTGTGTATGTAAAGGAAATTTGAGGTGTGGAAAAATCATCATGAATGGGCCCAATTGTGCACAATCATTTAATGCCTAGGACCACATTAGCACCTTCAATAGGAAGAAAATGAAAAATAATGAAAAAGAAGTTGTTGTCAAGTGAGAGGGGAATTTGGGTAAAGACCGATGTAAAAGATGTGAGCATCATTGCACACTATAACCAAAAATTGAGAAGTTAGTATGGAGTAGGTGGATTAGTAGTATGAGGTTACAGTATATTATTAGAACTATTCAAGTCTATAAGAAGACCAATAATAGAGCCGTGGAATTGAAGAGTTTGTGAAGATGGGTGGCCAGTAAAGGTTTGTGCAGATAGCTAAAAAGAAACAACCTCATTTGAGTTTAGGGTGTCAATATCCTCTATGAGGGTTTTTTCTGGGGTAGGCTCCAAAACATCATCTGCCGATAGGAAAAGGAAATTACTAAAGGAGCATCTCTGACCAGGTTCAAAATTTTCGTCACAATTGTAATAGAGACCTTGAGTGTAATGTTTTTGCATTTGGGTGGGGTAAGGCGTTTGATTGGAAGGATTGATAGAGTGTTAGTGGTGGGATATTAAAGGAGTGGTAAGGAGGAAGAAGGGTTTATGAGTGGCGAGGGTGCTAGTGGTGGGGGAAATGAGTAAAGCAATCATGATTTGCAATCCTTAATTTTTGCGTCAATAAGTTTGGCAAGCCTAATAGGGCTTGAGTAATGGAATGAGGATGTAAAGTGGCTAGTTCACAGCCAAATTTATAGGAAGAGGCCCAAAATGAAGCAATTAAGTATAACATTAAGGAAAGACCAAGGATTATGTTACAAAGCTTTTCAAAAGTCACTTGAAAATCAACAATAGAGTTATATTGGCGAAGCTTAAGAAGATCTACCTAATGATTCTCTTAGGTAAAGGGCCCAAAACATAGTTCTAATAAAGCTCTAGTGAAGGAAAACCAATCTATAAGCTAATTATTATGGTTCACTTGAACCAAGTAAGTGCATTATCTTTTATATAGAAGGCAACCATGGGTAGGTGTTGTTACAAAGGCACTTGATAAAAAAAGGAAAAATTGATCTGCTTGAAAGCCAATTGAGGGTTTCAATGCATCAAATTAGAAGAACTACAATTTAAGAGAACAATGTAAGAAGGGAGGGAGGAAGTGTTTGGAGGCTGTAAGGGATAGGTGGGAAAAGTGGCGAGGCAAATAGGGGACAGTAGCAGGTGGAAAAGTGAAGATGGTATAGGATGGAGGAGGAAATGAGAATGGTGGAGGGGTTGGGCATCCAAGATTAAAAAAAAATTATTAGGAATGAAAATAAAAAAGAAATAGGTAAAGGTGGATGGAGCTGGTTGAAAACCTAGTGGGAGTGAAGGAAAGGGTGGAGGTTGGCCACCTAAATATGATGCACATGAAAGTTGAGGTTGGGTAGAGAAGTAAGTTAGTTGGTCCAATAGGCTAGCTAATATATATAGACGTGAGAGATTCATGTCTACTATCAAAGGGTTTTTAGAGAAAGGCATAATAGGAGTCCTACAATTCTTGTTGGTTATCAAGTTGGGTTTGTAATGCCTTAAGTTTGTTAGTGATAGCCTAGAGAGCTTAGCTTCCATATCTCTGGAGGTTGGCTTAGAAGGCATGAAGTAAGAGATGAAAACACCAAAATGATAAATGGCTTCTACAAGGGTATGGTAGTAGAAAATATTAGGGTTTTAGAAAGAAAAAAATAAGTAAATAAAAGAAATAATTTTAATTGCAAAATATTTCTTGATATTGTCTTATAATGAAGACATTGCTTAAATAGCACATTCTACTAACAAACATTAAAATAGGACCAATGTTATTAAATTTGGATCGGACCAGACCAGCCAAATTGGTTAATCCGACCGATTCAACCAGAAACTGAACTTGTAACCAGTCTAGTTGCATTTTTTGATCGAACTTACAATTAAGCTGTGCTGACGTTATTGAATCAACTGCAAACCGGTGACTTGAACCATTCTAGCTTAGTTTTTTGGTGTTAATCTCACTCTATCCAATGCTCTTGCCTGACTATTCAAAGTTGATTTCATTATCTCCAACACTTCATGGATCACGAGTTGACACACACACACACTATCCAACACTTGATTGGGAAGTTGCAATGGCACAAGCAATGAAATGCCCCTACAAGGATAAGAAAATTCGAGGGAGAAATTTTTGAAAATTTGGTCCTCCAAAGATTTGAACAAAGTCACATTTTGTACTATATATGTAAAATATAACTTTTATTAATATCTATAATATAAAGTTTACATATTTAATATATATTGCTTCATGTGGTTCAACTAGTGACCCTCTTGTTCAACGAGTGACCTGTCACCATGCCCTTGACCGAGTCGATGACTAGTTCAGTTCTTATAACACTGATTAGGACTATATAGGTTGTTGCATTATATGTAAAAGGGAAAGAAAAATACAACTAGCATAATGGTGACGACATCTAATATCCAACAAAGTCCACTAATAATTAGAGCTCACTTAGTAAAAATCTTTTAACTAGGAGGATTTTTGAACTTTTCTCTTGGACTTAATTGAGCCTAAATATATTAAAATTCATCCTCTTTTGTTTGGAATGGGTAACAAGGCCCACTAACATAACATCCGTTGATTGTTGATAGTGATCCCTAGCTAGCTTAGTGGTAACAGTGATAGTTTAATTATCTACAATTTTTCTATCATCCTAAGCTCTAAGTCCTCTTGTCTCCAAACCCCCTATTAACTGAGTCAAATCAAAAGACAAAGAGAGCGTTGAAATAGAATGTCAATTGGTTAGTAATACCCTTAGAAGCTTGCAGGAAAATATACTACAGAAGCTCTTATTATTGGGGCTTTAGTTCACTGTAGACATATGATATTGTGCTCTATTAATATTTCACACGAAAATAATTTGAAAATCTGTCCACGTGAAATATAACTCGAACGTAACTGTAGATACATGCATATTGATCTTATTTCCTTCAAATCTAGCCAGTGTAACACCAAATTACACAATCTTATGGAATCCTACATAGTTATTTTCAAAATCAATCTATATATCCATGATGGAGGCAACAATTCCAAATGTTCCATTATATAATTTATTCTGCTTAAATTCATAGGAGAAAGATGAAAAGAATGGAAGCTAGTATGAAACTTCTAATGAAAGTATATAGCAGAAGCAAGTCTACTCAAGTTTGTATCCATCACAGATGTTCTTTTATATAGAGATTCAAAAGTTCTTCCATTCTATTCATTTTCTTCCAATGGATTTGAGTAGAACAAATTATAATAAAACAATTGGAATTGTTGCTTCCATCATGGAAGGGTTTATTTTTGAAATAACTATTGCGAGATTCTGTAAGATTGTTTAATCTGTGTTTGTCAATTCCTGTTGAACTTTGAATTACCGAAAATGGAGAAGAGCAATGAAAACAACTAATTTGCTAAATTATGGTATAGTAAAATCACATTGCACAAGGATAACTTATCTCTATTTCATCATTCATTTGTATCCAGACATTGTGATTTCAACTTGAACCTTTAAGGTGAAGCAGTGGTAGCAACATGTCTTCTTCTGTTATGGTGGATGACTTATAGCACACATGCAAAAGTTCGGAGTAGAATCAGTAGATGATATAACAAGCATATAGGATGCGCAACATGTTCGTGAAGAGGCCCAATATCAGGGATCTTTATGTAGGGGTAGATTTTGACCCTTATGAACACGTTTGTGACCTTACAACAATTGTCTATTACCCACATTAATTGGAGTGGCAGTTAGTTGTATCACACCAGCTAGTGTTATTTTCTATCTTAGCCTTTGGAAAATATTACCAATTAGTTGCTTATTCATGTCACATGGTGGTCAGTAATTTGTTTTCATTATCATTTAATATCTCTTAAAATCTATCTTTTCATTATCCATTTTTTTCATATTTAAGTTATTCTAAGAAGAAAATTAAAGATGAGATAGAGACTGAGACGAGAAAAGTTCTAGAATTTTATTGAGATTGAAAGGGAGTACAAAATGTAATTGATTTATACAGAGATAAAGGGAACTATATTTATACAAGTAAACTAATGACAATACAATTGAATGGAAACTAACTAACTAACAATATTAATTGTAATACTCCCCCTTAAGTTGGATGAAATATATCATGAACACCCAACTTGGAAATGAGAGCTGTGAACTGTGATTTGGGAAGAGCTTTAGTGAATGGATTTGCCAGTTGATGTTTTGAGGAAACATGAACAAGGTTAATGAATCCAAAAGCAACATGTTTCTATATGAAATGACAATCTATATCCATATGCTTAAATCGTTCATGACACGTTGGGTTACTTGCAAGTTGGATGGTTGATTTGCTATCACAGAAAACCAATGTAGAAATTGGTACAATTTCAAGGGCACGTGACAACTGTTTGAGCCAAAGTAGCTCAGATGTGAGGACAGCAAGAGCCCTATATTCAGCTTGTACTGAAGAATGAGCCACTGTCGGTATCTTCTTTGATTTCCAAGAGATTAAAGATGTCCTTAGGAAAACAAAAAAGCTTGTGGTGGATTTCTGTGTGGAGATATAGCTACCCCAGTCAGTATCCACACAAGTTGAGAAGCGCATGGAAGATGTAGCAGGAAATAATAATCCTTGACTAGGAGTCAACTTTAAGAACTATAAAACATGATGCATTGCATAGAGATGTAGAGTGCGAGGTTAGTCATATACTGACTCAACTTATTTACTACATATGTGATGTTAAGTCGAGAAACAATAAGATACATGAGACGACCTATTAATTTGCGATACATCGACGCATTAGAGATTTCTTTGCCATCAAAATCATTAAGGGAGAGATTAGAATCCATAGGAACCAGAATGGGTTTGGCAGAAATAAATCATGTGTCATCAAGTAATTGCAGTGTGTACTTTTGTTGGTATAGGTGAATGCCTTTTGCAGATTTGGCAATCTTAAGTCCAAGAAAATACTTGAGATCACCAATGACCTTGAGCTTGAAATGTAACTAAAGCATTTGTTATGTCTGCTTGTAAAATGGATTTTGTTGGGCCAACAAGGATTATATCATCCACATATACAAGGAGAATGATAAGAGATGATCCACTCTTTTAGTGAATAAGGAGTTGTCCGCAAAAGTTTTTACAAATCCATTATGGACAATTGTTGAAGAAAATTTTTGAAACCATTGTCTAGAGGCTTGACGTAGGTCATATAGTGACTTGCTAAGTTTGCAAACCATGTTTTTATAGCTCCCCCTTAAGTGGATATCCCAAAGGAAGCTGCATGTATACTACTTTTGTTAGATCACCATTTAAAAAGGCATTGTTAATGTCAAGTTGGATAAGTTTCCAACGTCTTTGAGCTGCAATCGAAAGCAAAACTCTCACAGTGGTCAATTTTGTAACTATGAGAACGTATCAAGGAAGTCAATGCCAGCTGTTATGTATATCCTTAGCTACCAGCCTTGCTTTAAGTTTGTCAAGAGAGCTGTCTGCTTTATATTTAACTTTATATATCCATCTGCAGCCTATTGTTTGTTTGCTTGGAGAAAGAGTTTACACGGTCCTAGGTATTATTGGCTTCTAATGTTGCCAAGTTTTCTATCATAGCCAATCTCCATTTGGGAAACTTCACTACTTGGTGAAAATACCTGTGGCTTATATATATTTGAGACTTGTAAAACATAGTCTTTATGTAGTTGGTTTAGGTGAGCATATGTAAGGTGATGTTATATAGGATAAGTGACATTGCATATATAGTCTTGTAAGTAGGATGGGGCCTGTGAAGTCTAGATGGTTTTCTTGGAGGAAGGTCAATGTGTTGTAAGGGTTGACGATCAATGGGTGGGGAAGGTTGTGTAAGATTTTGGGTTGGTTGAGTGTTGGGAATAAGATGAGGTTCAGATATAGCTTTGGAAATACAGTAAAAGGGAAATAATTAGGTTTAGGATTTTGGTTGGATATGTTATGGAAAGGGAATATCATTTCATGAAAAATCATATCCCTAGATATGAAGAATTTCTTGGCAGCAATGTCATATAATTTGTATCCTTTATACTCGGGTGGATAACCAACAAAAACACATGGGATTGCTCTTAGGCAGAACTTGGATCTTAATTGAGGAATTGTGGAAGCATAGCATAAGCACCCGAACACTTTTAACTCTAGTTAAGATGGCAACTTTCCATGTAAGAGTTCATAAGGTGACTGATTCTTCAAGTTAGGAGAAGGAATCTTATTAATGAGAAAGGTAGCAGTGGAAACGCACTCTCCCCATAAATGGATTGGTATTTTGGATTGAAACAAGAGTGAATGAGCCACATTGACGAGGTGTTGGTGCTTCCTTTCAACCACAAAATTCTGTTGGGGTCAATATGGGCATGCAAACTGGTGAAAAATCAACAAAGGCCAACTCTTTGTCATTGTCAAATCTAATGCCTTTGATATGTTTGTTAAATTGTGTCTTGACAAAAGTAAAGAACTGTTTAATCCTTAAAGTGGCCTCAAATTTTTGTTGCAACAAAAATAGCTAGGTGAACCTGGTGCAGTCATCAACCATTGTCAAAAAATAGTTTTTGCCATCATGAATGGGCTGTTTGAATGGTCCCCAGATATCACAATGGATGAGATCAAACGGATTCGTGGAATGATTATTATTGGATTCAAAATGGTAACCTACGAAGTTTAGCTAACGGACAAATAGAACAAGCATGCAAATTAAAAGTAGACGGAATGGAAAAATGTACTTTATTGCTTAGAATTTTTAGTACATGATCTGATAAATGGCCTAATCTAGCATGCCATATATTGTTGTGTTGAAAATTGACAGAATTACTAGAAGCATTAGAAATAGTAGTGTATATGTAAAGCCCATTATGTAAACTACCTTGTCAATCATCCTTGATTGTTGGGTTTCCTGGATCACAAAGTGAGAATCACATAGAGTTAGAGAGATATTAGGTTGCTGCAGTAAGACATTAATAGATATCAAAATAATTTTGAACCCAGAATGAAAAGAACATTAATAAGTGTTATATGTGGACTCAAAATAACATTACCAATAGCACTAATTTTAACTCTAGAGTTGTTGGGTAATGTTACATATTTATTTGACAAGTATATGTATGAACTAAAAAGTTGTAAAGTGTGACAAATGTGTGATGTAGCACCTGAATCAATAATCCAGGTGGTGGAATGGTGTATAGGGCTAGAATTGTGAATAAAGTAACTCATACCAATGTTTGTCTCATCCATGTGATTAGGTGCTAGTGCTATTGTACAACTCATTTGGGCTTGAAAGAAGGTTATCAACTATTGATATAGCTTAGCACTCATATTTAGGGGTTCAATGCTTGTGGCATCAAAAACTTGATTGACTAGGATGATTTGAAGCATGGACCTTGCTCTTTTTATGGCTAGGAGAATATTCGTGCAATTTGAAGCACTTATCCTTGGTATGTCCAAGAAAACCACAATGAGCACAAAAAGGCTTATCCTTCTTGGCTCCTTTTTGTTTTTGTGTTTGATTTCTTTGAACAACATATGCCATTGATGGTCCTGTTTGATTGTGAGAAGCACCAATTTCACATTGCTTCTCATCTTGGGCAACTAAAGAAAAAATGCGATTAATGGATGGAAAGGGATCCATTAGCAGAATTTGTCCACGTATCTGATTGAAGCTTTCATTAAGGCCCATATAAAAGTGTTGGAACCAAAGACGTAAAAGCGTCTAAACCCTCAAAGTTTTGAAGATAACAAATTTATTAATGTTTAAGTTTCTGCCGAAGGACTAACCCTGTTACAACGTCCAAATCTAAGAAGTCCAACACATAAGAAATAAGGTCAAAAAAAGTTACTTTTATATGGACTGTCCAGTAGACATGCTAAAGAAGACCGTCCTAGTAGAAATATAGAAGAGACCATCCAATGAACATGCTGAAGAGGACTGTCCAAAGCTAAATCTTTTCTCTTAGAGCAAATTTAAATATCAGATGCATCCAGAGACTAAAGCTTCCAATGACAAATCTTCAACGGCTAAGTCTTATTTAAACATCCAATTTACTTATGTTTGTATTCCTCGAAACTAACATATTACCATTCTTGTGATCTAACGTTCAAATTGTTTAAAGCATTAAATGTAATCAAATCCATTCTAGTGCAAAAGCGCAGCAAAACAGATAAAGCAAGTCAACTTATCAAGCTGTTATGCCGAATGAAGAATGTTTAGAAAAGCAGATCGCTAGCACAGTCCTGTGCATTTCGTTTTAGTGCAAATCTAAAGCTGTCACGATTGATCTTTCTGAAAAGCATGGTTTGCATGCCCCTCTTTATATAATGAAGTCAAGTCTTCCTCAACGGATCTTTTTCCTGAAGACTATATATATGCACCAAGGAAGAAGTGAAAGATATAGAAGTGACATTTGCTAACTAGTGACAATCTTAGCGATACATCAAAAATATTTTGTATATTAACTAGAAGCGTCCATTGGACAATAGCAGAAAAGTCTTGTAAAGATATTCTGAGTGTTTGAGCTTAATCTTTCAAATCCTCACTGTGTGAGTCGATACCTTTGTGTAAACACTTGTTTGTGTTGTGAAAGCCTGGAGAGGCTTAGTGTAAAAGAATACTTGGGTTAAGCAATCTAGGGTGATTGCTTTGTAAAGCTTGAAGAGGCCATGAACAATACTTGTGTAACCTAAGGTTGGTTAGTGGATACCTGTTGGGTGAAGGGACTAGACGTAGCTCAGGTTGAGTAAACCAGTATAAAAATTCTCTTGTGTTATTTTTTCTCTTTATCCTTTAGCTTGAAAATGTTTTCAAAATTATTTAGTTTGTATTAGAAAGTTTTAAACGCACAATTAAATCCCCCCTTCTTGTGCGCTTTTTCTATTTCAAAAAGGTCATGACTTATTCTTGTTGTAGATGATCAACTAAAGGTTGTACTCCTCCACAAGTGCAGCTATGAACAGGGCGATATTCACCTAATTCCTCCCAAAGTGCTTTGAATTTGGTGAAGTACTGATTAACAGGTAGAGAACCCTAAGTACAACCAAGAATATCTTTCTTGAGTTGGAAAACCTGTGGCCCATTGTGTTGTTGAAAACATTCTTGGAGATCATTCCAAATATCTACCACAGTGGCAGAGTAAATCACACTTGCTGTGATTTCTTTGGAGATAGAATTTAGGAGCCAAGATGCAACAATATTGTTGTTTCTTAACCAAGATTGATACGAAGGATTGTTTTTGTTGGAACCAAAGACGTTGAAGCTGTCTAGACCCTTAAATTTTGAAGATAACAAACTTATTAAAGTTTAAGTATCTGTTTTTAAACTAACGGATTTACAGCGTCCAATCTCAAATGAGCGTCCAATAGACTCATATATAATGACTGTCCAAGTGTAAGTCTCATTTATGGACTAAGTGTTTTTAAACTTTAGACAACCACACTAGACGCATCCAAACGCAAGCTATTAAACCGCTAAGTTTTTTTTTTCCAATCTATGCATCCTTCGTTTATATTAATGCCTTACCATTGTAAGATCTAGCGTTCAAATATTTCGAGCATTAAATAGTAGACAGAAACATTCTAGTGCAAAAGCGCAGCAAGACAGAAAAAGCAAGTCAACTCTTTAAGCTGCCAAACCAAGTGAAGAATGTTAAGAAAAGCAGACCTCCCTGCACAGAGCTGCTCTTTCCGTTTTAGTGCAAGTTCAAAAACTGTCCTTTCTGATATGTCTGAAAGCTTGATACACGCACCTTTTTCTTGAAGAATTAAAGTCAAGTCTTCTTTAATAAGCTTTTTTTCGTTGAAGACTATATATATCGAGAAAGAAGAAGAAGCGAAATAGAAGTGAAGAACGACAAATCAAGCACGAACATAAAAACACTTATTGTTTTCTTACACGTCCACTAGACGACAGTTTATAAATCTTTGATACATTACTGTATTGTACTTAATCTTCTATATCCTCACTGTGTGAGTTGAATCTATTTGTAAACAACTGTTTTGTTGAGAAAGCCTGGAGAGGCTTAGTGAAAAAGAATACTTGGGTTGGTAAAGCAATCAGGGGTGATTGCATTGTAATGCCTGAAGAGGCCATGAAGAATACTTGTAACCAATGTTAGCTAGTGGATACCTTATGGGTGAAAGGACTGGATGTAGCTCAAGGTTGAGTGAACCAGTATAAAATTCTTTGTGTGCTTGCCTTCTCTATCCCTCAGCTTAAAAAAAAACATTTTCAAACTTGTTTTTATATTGAAAAGTTTTTAAACGCATAATTTAACCCCCCCCTTTTCTTATGCGTCTCTTGCTATTTTAGTTTTTTACTGGTACAAGAATTAGACCATCGATGAACCCTATTTTGTTCTTGGCAATAAGTGCCATACGAATCACATGCCTCCATGAAGTATAGTTTTCTCCAATGAGGGGCTGAGACACAAGAACCAAGCCTGGGTTGTTTGAAGGATGGATGAAGAAAGGGTTGGAGCTCTCATCCATGGAGTTTCCCTAACACAAATGCAAGAAGATGAAGTAGAAACTGTGAAAATAGGATGAGCAAACAATAAGAGAAACGCATCAGAGATGGCGACGCAAGGAAGCGTATTCAACCGATACCATATTGAATCTAGAGAGATCTGAGACGAGAAAAGTTCTAGAATTTTATTGAGATTGAAAAGGAGTACAAAATGTAATTGATTTGTACAGAGATAAAGGGAACTATATTTATACAAGTAAACTAATGACAATACAACTGGATGGAAACTAACTAACAGTATTAATTGTAATAGTGGTGACAACATGTCTTCTTTTGTTATGGTGGATGACTTATGGCACACATGCAAGAGTTAGGAGTAGAATCAGTAGATGATATAACAAGCATATAGGATACTCAACATGTCTGTGAAGAGGCCCAATATCAGGGATCTTCATGTAGGGTAGATTTTGACCCTTATGAACACGTTGTGACCTTACAACAATTGTCTATTACCCGCATTAATTGGAGTGGCAGTTAGTTGTATCACACTAGCTAGTGTTATTTTCTATCTTAGCCTTTGGAAAATATTACCAATTAGTTGCTTATTCATGTCACATGGTGGTCAGTAATTTGTTTTCATTATCATTTAATATCTCTTAAAATCTATCTTTTCATTATCTATTTTTGTCAAATTTAAGTCATTCTAAGAAGAAAATTAAAGATGAGATAGAGATGTTCCAAAAGAAGATAAAAATAAATAAATTAAATGAGTAAAGACAAGAACTAAATCTTAGCTACATAAATGTTATTATTCTATAAACTTTTGAAATGATCAAGTTATTTCAACTTAGACGAGGTTCAATGAGCATCATAGGAAGGATTAGCACGCGTTCGCAACCCGTTCACTCTTTCTATTTTCAAATGAAAAGTTTTCAAAGTCTTCTCTTCAAATTTCAAATAAACATGAGATTTATTGTTCTAGTAGATTTATTGAATGATTGAAAAATTAATTTAAATTATTTCTTAAAATTTACACTATATACAATTGAACATATACAAAAAGTGGGGAGGGTACGTACATATAAAAAAATAATAATACGTACACTGCATCGAGTGAACTAAAAAATTATTTTTATTCTTTCTTAATGTATTTTTTTAGAGAAATTCTATTGTGCCCCTATAAATTTTAGGTTACTATGCTTAAACAAATAACATATATTTTAACCCTGTTCAATTTTTTTATTTTTCTTATTTCTAATTACCAATTTTTATGGGTTAAATATATAAAGTAGTGGTTACAAATTGTAAAATTATGTCTACTCCATAGTCCTTCTATGTTTAGGGTTTGATGATGGGACCACATTGGCTCAAAGGATACGGGACTTTGCTGTAGGCAACAATGGATGGAATGAGGTGGTGTTGCAAAGACCAATGTAATGAGCTCAGGTTTCAAGGTGGGTATCATAAGTGGCGACAATTTTGCGCAGAGGAAAACGCAAGCTAAATGCAAGTCTCAAATTTGTTTCTGGTATTGTTTCTTTGCTTTTTTTTATTTTAAAGGTGATTCGATGATTAGTTTGTTTTGAATATACATTTTTTACTTAGCATATATGGAAGGTTTTGGATTATGGATTTTGCGTCTTTGCAAGTGAATTTGGATGCTGGTTTTGTTCCTAATGAGAGTAGATTTGGTGGTTTAAAACTTTATTATCAGTGGATTTTCGTTGCTCCTGTAAACTGAAAAAGGTTGGGACGTAGGTTGTCTTGTTGGTGGTTTCTTATTTAAGCGTTCAAGGAAGGTAATTATTAGTTTCTATTTTAGATGCATGTGACCTGGTCTCAAGTTGTAGTCTATTTGTTTCAAATGACATATTGTTTGGGTTGGCTAGTTAATGGTTGTGTTTAGTTAGTGTCTTGTGTTTTTGGTTGCTTGAGTCAATGGACTTTATTTATTTACTTGATTTGTGCCCATCGAAGCGAGTGTGATCGACCAAATGGAAGACGCAAGGTCAAGCATATCCAACACGGCTGGTAGTTGCCCTTTTAGTGGTGGAACACAATATGAAAAAAGATATGATACACATACAATAATTTATACACAATACTTTTTTGTGTTTTTCTCTCTCCATCATTATGCCATGTAATAAATGATGTATAGAAAGAGATAGGTACAAATAAATTAAGGGTATGACTTTGGTGCATGTTGTAATTTGAAGGTTTTAATGTCCTCCTCTCACATTTTCGAATCATATTTTGACATGTGTCTTTACATGCCATGTTAGATAATAGTATCTATTTTTTTTAATATTGCAACTAAGCCCAAGGACCTATTAGCAACTTTTATCTAATTATTTTATTTTATTATTCAAATATTGTCTTCCTCCTAATTAGAACCCTAAGATACGTTAGCTCTCTATATTATCTCTAAACCGTATTCTGCTGCCACCTCTTGTTCTGTGAATTGTGGTTGTTCTTTTGTCTTGGTAAGCCCTCAATCCTCTAACTATATGCTATAATTTATATGATTGGAATGAATATGTGTTGATTAATGCATTTGCCTTTCCCTTACTTATTTGGTCTCCTGTATGCTAAATTGCTAATTGTCTCGAAGTTGAGGCAAAGCAAACTAGTAATTTGAATATAATCCATAATGCGACAACCCCCATAAAATGTTTAGTTTTGCACCCTAATTATTCAGAATCGTGGACTTGCATTAGCAAACTCACGACACCCTAATTTGTAGTAGAGAATAGGTCAACAAGAATGACGAACATAGGAGGCCTTCTAAGATCCTTCACAGTTCATGTAGACGCTTGTTGTGATGCTACATAAATCAAAACTTGCATCACCCCATTTGTTGGGTTTATACCAACGTTATGTGATTAAACAATGATTGTGGGACTATTGAGTGGTTTAATCTCTTAGGAAAGTGGATGCAAATGAATTTGTATTAAACAAAACACAATATTGATCTTTCCTGAGAAGAAAATATGGCCATAAAAAAGATAGAGAGATATGATAATATTGCTCCCAATCAGCATAATTTTAGGAAAATTGGGGAGGTGTGGGGGACACATGATTGCACAAAATTGGTGCCATGGAGATAGTTGTTCTTTTAGGATTCACAAGAAACAAAACTGGGGGGTGGTGGAGACGAGCAAATGTGAGAGAAACAAATCAAATTTCACTTTTAAAAAAAAAAAACATAAAATAAAAAAATAAGATAAAAGTTGCTAATAGGTCTCTAAGACTTAGTTGCAATATTAAAAAAATGTGTTATTATATTTGACATGGCATGTAATGATACATATCAAAATATGATTGGCAATGTAAAAAGGAAGATTAAAATCCCCTAATGACAACATGTACCAAGTTATATCCAAAAATTAATATTATATAAATTGTTATATGAGTTGTTGTACAAATAATATTTCTTATATGAAAATGTTACCCAATTGAGGAATTTAAGTTGTATTGGAAATTAAACAACCATACTCCTGGTGTTACTTTCTGTTCCTTTTTAAAATACCTTTTTTTCTCATTTTTGATCTTTGTTCTTATGCTTCTTTGAATTAATTGAATTTCTCATCAGGTGGGGAAATCATACGTCCCTCACACTAACCAGCCCTTTTAATGAAATTACAAGTGCTTTTCTAAATATGCACCGAAACGCTAAAAAAAAAGACTTATTGAATCAAGTGCTTACGATAAGCTTTCATCTAATTAACTTTTATTAAGAGTTTAAATTAATTGTTTACATAACACGCCATTTGTCTGTATGCTTCTCAACAAGCACGATGCTCTTCAGTCCAGACTCTGTATAAGTGTGTGTATATATGTATAATCCATGAAAACAACTAGATGACAAAATGTATCACCAAACTGCAGAACTATAACTTTAATCTGAGAATATTATAACCATATATAATTATATATTGCCAAAAATAAGAGTGATTTATTGGAAAGGTGACTGATTATTTTGCTGGGCTTATAACCATGGTTTTAAAAATGGTTAGTGACTGCAATTTCTGCCGCAACATCAAAATTTTGTCTCACCATGACCACATTACTGCCGCAATTGCAGCTGAATCAGCCTCATTTGCCTGCAAATTCACACAATGTCAAGGATTGCGACAAAATCACAATTGTGACCACAATTTAAAACCTTGCTTATAAAAAACTGAAAAGATCTTAGTTACAAAGCAAATTTAATAAAAGATTGAGAAAATGATTGACGTTAACTTTTGGAGATGTGACACCATAACGGAGACATATAGTTGCCCCACAAGTTTGGTGAATGTTACATGTTGTGATTCGTCTGTGTATGCAAAGTCTTGTTATCTCAAATACTGGAAATATAGATATGCACTTATGCATATATATTTGTTGGACCACGCTAGCTGGACTGGGACAGTGGCTTTCAATGTGCGGGCTTTTACAAGCAAGTTATGGCATAGGGTTGTTTTAAATCAGTGGCAGTGAGATAACTGATCATAATGACGAAAAGATGCATGAGACTCGTGGCACAAAGTATGGGGACCAGTTTGACATGGATATAATTATAAATATACGATGAAAAGGGAAAGTGGCACATAAAAAAGAGATGCAAAAGCATAGAAGAAAAGGGAAAGGGATGGTGAGATATCTTTGTCAGCAAATGCAGGAAAAAGAGATAAGAGTAATCTATAATAAAATGAATGAGAAGATCTTCTTAGACTTGTGCCCATAGTAAGTTTTAATCTCTAAAAAGTGAAAAAGAATGTGAAGAACTACGGGTCCAACTCATCAATTGGCTCTATGTTTCACTCTTTGTCCTCACTGAGGTGCAGAATTTCATGTCAATTTTCTTCCGTAATTTATCTTCTGCATGCAGATCTATGTTCAGCCCATGATCCACTATGCATGCATGTTCTTTTCTTTCTCTCATTTAGGAAAAAATAAAATAAAATAACTATATTAGATATTTAATATGCATGCAATGCATATTGTACTAACACCAACATTATGCATGGCATTATATATATGAAATGCAAATAGCTCAAATTAAAATTTATTCATTGAGGTTGAAAATTGATTCAGTGAGAAGCTTGCTACCTCCGTACCTCGATTGCATGCGCTCTAACTTACATAGTTCTAGCATTAAATTTGTTTACGAAATTGAGTAGTATGTGGAAGAAGCTTTAAAGGGGCTGTAGGAGGATTAGTTTACATTTTATACGCACAATTGGTATGGGAAATTGTTTGCAAGTCAATTTGAGTTCAATTAATCAACTTTTTTATGACCAAGTACAATTTAGAAGGTGCAATTAATCAACTTCTTTATGACATTAAAAGTGTTTTGGGCCAACATGAGAAAGGCTCTGTAGCTCAAGCAGGTAAATTGGGATGTCAGGGACAAAGCGAGTATAGGTAATAGTCCTTCCATACCCACCCATATCTATATGGGTACCCGTTTATATATATATATATTTGTAAGTATTTATAGATATTTGTTAAATTGTAAAATTTTAAACAAAATAAACTAAAAATAAAAAAAAAAAATTTGAAACATATATTTATACTAAAAATAAATAATTTTAAAATATATATTTATACTAAAAATAAATTAAAGTAACTTACTTTATATATATTAAGAATATTTAAACAATTATAAAGTGCGGTTATCCATGGATACCTTACTATTTATCCCCGTCCATGGAAAACTCCATAAACGGGTCACGCGTCAACCATACAAGTCAACTTAACACACATCTAACCCAAAACCTTAAGACATCAGATTTATGAGTTTTTGTCCACTTACATGTTACTCAACATACACATCTTTATTCAACATGAGACTTCTTAGTTACATTAATCAGATTTGTACACCAACAGTTAGCATGCTGCCTGGATTGAAGATCAGATTGCCTAAGCCGAATGAAACCTTGAAGTTAAATTTGCATTGAAGCAGACAATGGGAACGCGATAAATGATAAAATAGTTTGAGTAGTTGAATACCAAAATAAAATAAAAAATGTGTGGCCTCAATATGTATAGTATACACACAACTATAGCTTTTCACAAGGTTGATAAAATTTTGAAATTCATTCCGGATCTCACTTGAATGTGGTAAGAAGAAAATATGTATCCATGCAATTATATGCAATGAGGAAATGGTACCGCTTCAAAATATAAAGAATTTCAATTTCATTCCATAAGAATTAATTCCATCCTCATCACTTTCACGTTTTCACTGTCACGGTTACCACTATATCATCATAAATATTCTTTTATTTCTTTCTTTTCCCCTCCTTTCCGCTTTAGACCACAAGGTGTAACCTTTGTTGAGTATGGAATAAATCCTTACTCGGACTTGACTTTGACCACATTGTCATCATAGCTAGAACATTCAATAATTTTAATTTAGTAATATTTTGATTGGATTTTCTCGATGATGATAAGAATCATGAAACTGATTTCAATCTCGATCTAGAAGCACGTTTATCGTATATAGGGATCCCGAAATTAAAATGTAACTCTAATTATGTACTATTTATAACTATTATGTTAATTTGAGAATATTTGCGGATTGGTTGAGGATCGTTATTTAAACCTACAAAAAAGAAGTGATTATGTGATATATAGTTTTTTAATTAAAAAAAATCAGAAGTTAATATTTTTAATTTTTGAAAAAAAAATGCACCAAAACAGTTTCTATTTAAAGATTTTCTATTTCGTTTAAAACATACACATTATTATAAATTTTTTAAACATAATTTCCATTAAAAAAAATTTCTTAAAAAAGTTCAAACAAACTGGCCTTTAATCTAACTTTGTAGGACAAAATTCGTACACAATCAATCATTTCCCCACCCCTTTTTTTGTTCTGAATGACAACTATTCCCTACTTCCTTTAGTTATTGCAGGAGAAAGACACGCTATCTCACGTTCAAAGGTCAAATTTATGTCTTTAAACATACCACTAGTTTGTCTTTGAACTTGTAATAATTTGTTGAGAGTGGATGAAAAAGTGAATACAATCAGTGAAACAAGATTCAATTTCAAGTATATCAATACATACAATATACAACTTTCTTACTTTCACGTTGATCTTATTACTATCACCTTTGCACGAAAGCTTAAAAGAAACGAACTGTTCTTTAATTAAGACCGCATGCAATCCCTATAAAAAGGATTTTGGCCATATAATATTCTTCCACACCCAAAGTAGCTTTGATATTTCTTTTTCTTTATTGTTTCTTTTTTCGGCCATCTCTGGGGTCTCTAAAATACTAGCTAGTTTTGATAAATTATGGAAATTAATCACACTTTCGCTTGAAATAAACATAATCCAGAACAGTAAATTTTGAATTAAAATTGTTGCCACAAATACAATTCTAATCCGGCCCAAATGAGGTTACAAGTCACATCCTGTCCATATGAAACCCTTTTTTTTTTCTCTTTTGATGTATCATAAGATATCTTTATTGTAATTGTCTTTATTAAAAAATGTACGTCTTTTTTTTTTCGTAGGTTCGAATTCTTGTCGTTGTAATTATATTAAATTTTTTTTAGAATTTTTGTTTTACTAGTTTTCCTCAATTCTTTTTTGATAGCAAAAGTTTTCTTCAAAGTTGATTGTTATATTAATACTCTGGATACCCCCTTGTTGAATTCTGTTTATTAATAATATAATCTATGCTGCTGATTAAAAAAAAAAAAAAAAAAACTCAGGATACTAAAGATGTTCTTCCTGACAATTTCTCACTTGCTTAAATCCATAACGGAGCAAAGTCTCTTCAATTGCTAAGTTCAGCCTTGTATAACAACTTTCGCTTCACCTTTCTTGAATCCATCAGCGATTAATAAAAAAAGTTGAAATTCTTAAATTATTAATTGAATTAATTATGGAGAGGTAATATATGTATGTAACCATTTTCTTTGTTGAATCTATCCATAAATATTGAACCAAGTCTCTTTAAAACTACTTGATTTTTGGTTAACTACCAATAGATGAGTTAATTAACTTAGCTAGCTAACCTTTTTTTTTTTTTTTTTCAGTTAGCTAACTTAGCAAGCTAACTAAAACCAACAAAATAGATAAAAATGTAGTAATTTTTTGGGTGGACCACTACTGGCAGCTCGAGCAGGTCAGTTGGCATCTTGCTCTGTAGTATTGGGGTTGTATCCCCATTCTACCAGTCCCATGCATCCAAAAAAAATATATCTTCTTTATTCTTCTCTTGCAAATTTTCTGCTTAGGAGTGATCTTCCATATTCTCTTGGTTGGGCTTCTAGGTTTGTTTTGCTTAGATTAATGTAGAGAGGACAATAGGTTAATCATCTTAATTTAGTGAAGGAGAAAAATGAAATGGCCATGGGTATCGATTTGGCTGGCTGTTCTCTGGTCAGTTTAGATTCATAGAAATACTATAATTTTCAAGGAGCACCTTGAGTCATTTAGGTTGTTGGATCTTATAAAAATATGAGCTTGGTCATGGTTAAGTTCAAAACTTGGGAAGCTTTTTTTTTTTTTTTTCTATTTTCACAGTGGTGCGCTAGTCCTATACTATGCTTGAAAATCTTTATTTATGTTAATGTTGAAATAGTTGTTGAGAAATGTCAACATAATTTTCCTCCTCTATGAACTCAAAATAAGCACTAAGCAGAAACGTAAAATAACAACATCAGAAATTTTTAGCAAGAAAAACCTTCTCAATGTGAGCAAGGAAAAACCACGGGACTCGCAGGCTTCTTAAAACTTCCACTATAACAATAATGGGATTACAAAAATACAACAATAATGTATCTTCAATTTGTGGATAACACTCAAAAATTGGCTCACTATTTTTCTCTCTTGGAAACTCTCTCTAAGGCTCTCTATTTTTCTCTCACAATTTTTCTCTCTTGTGAGGATGTGCTTCTCACTTGATTAGATACATCTCCATTGCACTTCACTTCTTCTATTTATAAAGGGATTGCCATAGGTGCAATTTGCTACACTGAAAAATATAGTTGAGGTTAAAAAAAATTTCAACCTTTGCATTAAATCACCGAATGAATGTAGTTGGATGCTAAAGGTTTTCAATCTCCAATTCTTTCGTTCACATTGGCTAGACCCTACATTTCTCCCCCTCCAGCTACAGGGAATTATCCTTGAATCAATTTAAGGTTGATGCTAAGCCTGCAGCTTTTCTACAAAATTATAACTTTTCTTTTGCTAGAGATTTTGTCATCATATGAACCCCATTGTCTTTGGTGTGTATTTTTTAACTTGCAACAGTTTAAATTGCACTTTGACTGTCACAATAAAGAACATAGCTTTCCTACTCCTAGCCTTACTTTTGTAGGAACTTCTTCATCCATAGGATCTCCTTACAACCTTCAGTGATTGTAATGAATTCTGCTTCTGTGGTGCTTAAAGCAATGCACTTTTGTAGTCATGATTGCCATGATAGCTCCCCTTGCAAAAGTAATCAAATATCCTAATGTAGATTTTCTTGAGTCCACATCTCTTGCCATATCTGCATCTGAATACCCATGAAGCATTAAATTTCATTTGCCAAAACACAAGCAATTTTTGGCAATTCCCCTCAGATACCTTAGTATCCATTTCACAGCATTTCAATGCTCCTTTCCTAGGTTTGATAGGAATCTGCTCACAACTCTTATAGCATAAGCAATGTCTGGTCTTGTACAAACCATTGCATATATAAGGCTACCCACTGCAGAAGAATAAGGCACCTTGCTCATTTCTTCTTTTTCTTCTTCATTCTTTGGACATTGTGTCTTACTGAGTTTGAGATGACCAGGTAATGGGACATGCACAAGTTTGGCATTGTGCATGTTAAACCTTTCAACAATTTTCTTGATATAGTCTTCTTGTGACACCCACAACATTTTTCTAGATCGGTCTCTGATAATCTTCATTCCAAGAATCTTCTTTATTGCACCCAGATCTTTCATGGCAAAAGATTTGCTCAATGCCTTCTTGAGAGTAGCTATATTTGTCTTATCTTTCCCAACAATCAACATATCATCAACATACAATTGAAGTATGATGGATTCACCATTTTCATAGTTCTTCACAAACACACAATGGTCTTCAGAGGTCTTCTTGAAATTGTGTTAGGTCATGAAGAGATTGAACCTCTTGTACCATTGTCTTGGAGCTTATTTTAGACCATAGAGGCTTTTCTTCAAGTGACACACTAAGTGTTCCTTGCCTGGTTCTGCAAAACCCTCTGTTGCTCCATATATATTTCTTCCTCTAAGTCTCTATGTAAGAATGTTGTTTTGACATCAAGTTGTTCTATTTCCAAGTCTAGTTTGGCAGCTAGACCAAGGATTGCTCTTATAGATTTCATTTTCACAACTAGTGAGAAGATTTCTTCAAAATCTATGCCTTTCTTCTAATTGCACCCCTTCACAACAATTCGTGCTTTATACCTGGGGTTTGGGTTATTCTCTTCAGTCTTGAACATGAATACCCATTTATTTTTCAATGCCCTTCTTCCTTCTGGTAATTTTGACCAGGTTATATGTCTAATTCTCTTTTAGGGATTGGATTTCTTCTTCCATTACTTGCATTCATTTCTCTTTGTCATTTGTCTCGATGGCTTCCATGAAGCTTTGTGGTTCCCATTCATCAGTAAAGTTGACATACTCGTCTAAGAAATATCTTTTCAAAGGTTGCCTGTTTCTTATGGATCATCTCACTTGAGGAACATGTTCTGTCGAAATGTTATCCACTACTTGCTCTTCATTCATCTCATCTGATTACATCGTTTAATGAGGTTGTTCCATCTCATGAGTATCTCCCCTAAATTATTTATCACAACAGGGTTTGAATCTCAAACCACCTTTTGCTTTAGCTTCTCAAACTTGATATCTTGGATCGTTTGATCTTCAAAAAATACCATATCTCTGCTTCGAACAATCTTCTTGTTTGCAGGATCCCATAATCTGAAGCCAAGTTCATCTCTTGGTGAACCAAGGTATATGCATTCCTTTGCTTTAGCATCAAGCTTTGCTCTTTCATCTTTTGGAATGTGAACAAATGCCTTACACCCGAAAACTCTCAAGTGACCAAAAGAAGCTTTCTTTCTAGACCATACCTCATCTGGAAGCTTTCCATTTAAAGGTCTTGAAGGAGACAAATTTATCATATCAACTACAATTTAAGGTGATTTAGGAAGTTTTGCTTGAGAAAGCATGCTTCTGACTTTCTTTGCGATTGTTCTGTTCATCCTTTCAGCTACTCCATTCATTTGAGGAGTCTTGGGAGGCACTTTCTCATGTCTTATCCCATGAGTTTTGCAATACACCTCAAATTGACTTATGTATTCTCCACCATTATCAGTTCTCAAGCATTTCAGCTTTCTTCTAGTTACTCTTTCTATAGAAGCATGAAACTCCTTGAAAGCTTGAAGAACTTGATATTTCATCTTCAATGGATATACCCACACTTTCCTAGAGTGATCATCAATAAAGGTAACAAAGTATTGAGCACCACCAATGGACTTTTCAAATGTTGAGCAAACATCTGATTGAACAAGATCCAGAATATGCTTTCTTCTTCTTGCATCATCTAGTCTTTTGAAAGATACTCTATGTTGTTTGCCTATTAGGCAATCTTCACAGGATTTAAGTGGCTACCCCTTTATGTGTAGGAGATGATGTTTTGCAAGGATCTCCAAACCCTTCTCGCTCATGTGGCCCAATTGTCTGTGCCACAATTCTTTGGATGCGTCTTGAGCAACATTCGTCTCTTTATTGTATATCTTTCCCTACATTATGTACAAGGAGCCTTCCTTCTTTCCACGAGTAACAATCATGTTCCCTCGACTGAGTTTCCATCTACCAGCACCGAATTGGTTTATCATTCCAGCTTCATCTAGCTTTCCTACTGAAATAAGGTTAAGACACATCTAGAACATGTCATACCTCCTTTAGCACAAGCTTGTTTCCATTCTCAGTCATCAAAGTTACTTCACCAATGCCGACAATCTTACTAGTGACATGGTTACCCATCTTCACCATACCGAAGTCTCCTTTTTGTTATGATAAGTAGAATCCCTCATAGTGAGTCATACGGAAGGATGCTCCTGAGTCAATTTTCCAAATGCAATCATCAGATGCAACATTTAGATGATTTTCCTCACTGATAAGAAATATATTCTCATCATTTAAGGCCACCACAGTGGTTGTTCCATCTTCCTTCTTCTTCTTTGGGTCAATCTGGTCAAGGTGGACTGTTCTAGCCTATTGGTCTTTCTTCAAGAATTTGCACTCAGACTTCTTGTGGCTCGGTTTACCACAGTAATAACAATTTAGTCTGGTGCGAGATGTAGATCTACCTTGTGATTTTCCTCGATCTCCTTTTCCACGACTTTTATTTCTTCCTCTATTTTCAACAACATTGGCTTTGAACTAGTTGGTCAAGCCTCTTTCTCTTCGTCTTGACTCTTCATTCAACAAATTGTCTGTAACAAAATCCATGTTGAGCTTTCCTTCCGAAGTAGAATTGCTAAGAGTGATACCTAAAGTGTCCCAACTTAGAGGTAGAGAACTGAAAAGTAGAAGAGCTTACACCTCATCATCTATCTTTATTTTTGTTTTTGTTAGTTGATTCACAATACCTTTGAAGGTATTCAAATGTTCAATCATGTTTTGACCATCCATGTATTCCAACTTTACTAGTCGTCTAAAAAGGTGAGCTTTATTCTTGGATGTCTTGTTTTGAATCAAAGATTCAAGTTTTGTCAACAACTCATACGCATTGGTATAAGTTGAAACCTGCTTGAACAAGCTTCGATCAATATGTTTTCAAATCACAGCTACTGCTTTTCGATTATGGAGCTCCCAATCTTTGTCAATCTTCCCCTCCGGTTTATCCTGTTGGGTAATTGGTTTGTGCAAATCCTTGTAGTATAAATGGTCTTCTATCATCAGCTTCCAATATGAGAAATTGTTAGTAGTTAGCTTGAACATATCTCCATCATGACTAACGGCTCCCTCCATCTTGAGTTACATAGGCTAAATAGCAAACTAAGAATTACCATATACCAAAATAAGTACCCTAGTTTGTGAACAGTACACCAGGTAAGTTTCCAGGAAAGAGAGATGGGTCAATAAGTACACTTAAATACCAAGTCTTTCCTTAGCCAGAACTTTCCTAGACATGCACTTCCACTCTACCATGTTTTATTTCTAGCAACAAGAATAATCCTTTTCTAATGTGGAAGATCAGGCAATGTTGCAACCATAGAGCATACAAAGAATTTTCTTATGAATACAACACCTTAGTATTTATGACCTCTAAGAGCTCTGATATCACTATTGGGAAATGCCAGCATAATTTTCCTCCTCTGTGAACTCAAAATAGGCACTAAGCAAAAACGTAAAATAACAACATCAAAAAATTTATCGTGAAAAACCTTCTCAATGTGAGCAAGGAAAAACCACAAGACCCGTATGCCTCTTAAAATTTCCACTATAACAATAATGGGATTACAAAAATCAACAATAATGTATCTTCAATTTGTGGATAACACTCACAAATTGGCTCACTATTTTTCTCTCTTAGAAACTCTCTAAGGCTCTCTATTTTTCTTTCACAATTTTTCTCTCTTGTGAGGTTGTGCTTCTCACTTGATTAGATGTATCTCCATTGCACTTCACTTCCTCTATTTATAGAGGGATTGCCACAGGTGCAATTTGCTGCACCAAAAACTATAGTTGAGGTTAAAAAAAATTCAACCTTTGCATTAAATCACCAAATGAATGTAGTTGGATGCTGAAAATTTTCAATCTCCAATTCTTTCATTCACATTGGCTGGACCCCACAATAGTTGTATTAAGAACCAAAGTATCTCTTATATTCACTATCAATAAAATTCTTTGTTACCGTTGGCATATTAATTGCCTTGTTACTATTGGCATATTAATTACTTTAATTAATCATTCATTCACACCCATCAGTTTTGTTTTTGTGTTAAAGCTGTTTAAAATTTTTCCAACGGTCTGATTTCTTAAGCACTATATAAAGGAATAGCATCAAGAATCTTGACACCAAGAGAGCAATTCCCTACTTCCCAACCTTTCTCTCTTTCTTTCTTCTCCTTTGTATTCTTCTGGGCATTGTTCGTGAGGCTTTAATGTGTTTTGGTCTCAAGTGCATGAGTTCAAGCACATTGTTGTGTAAACCTTGGGGACCAAACCGGATTTTGGATTACACCAGAGGTTTACCAGAATTTACTTTTAAGGCAGTGGCTATTGCCACAACATAGTATTTCTTTCCTCTTTTTTTTTAACAATATTTCTAACAATCTGAAAGAAAATTATTTTTTCTTTCTTTTGACTATGTTGTTCTAATGGATTTGCTTCTCAATAAGAATGACTTGTTTGATATGTCAAAACTCAAACTCCTTAATAGAACCAACTACAAGGAATGGTTAGAAAGGCTGTTCATCATCTTTGAGCAACTTAAGATTGGCTACGTTTTGAAGATGCACCAACAATTCCTTTTTAGAGAAATAATAAGGCTATGGAGATTGCAATCAAGGTAACCAAAAATTATGGAAAACATAACAAATGGGAATGTCGTCATCCCTTTAATCATATGCCAAATAATATTTTTTTTCAATCTCTTTATGTCAAATACATTTGCAAAATTTATTTAACAAAATTTGATTTATTATTTGGCAAAAAATTATCTAATATGCAAAGATGCAATTAAAAGCCTATTTGACAAATTATTTATATATATATTTATATATATATATATATATATATACCAAACAAGATATCTTTGAGAAGCTATATTAATTGCATGTTATATAACAACCCTAATAAGAAATTAGATAAAAGTATGGGGGCGTTTAGCTAAAGGTAGACTATTAGTTTTCAAAAGAACAAACATAGGTCCCAAAATGATTAATGTTGTATTTATTGGTTATCAAGGGTTTTACTCAAAAAAGAGTATAGACTTTTTTATATTTATTTACCAATAACCAAATTGCTACTATACGTGCTTTAATAGCTTAGGCTACAATCCATAACTTGGTTATATACCAAATGGATGTAAAGACCATTTTTTGAAGTGAAGTTTTAAAAGATGAAATTTATATGAAGCAACTAGAAGCTTCATTGTGTTGAGACAAGAACACAAAGTATGTAAGCTTAGAACATCTTTGTATGGCTTAAAACATGCACCAAAGCAATGGAATTAAAAATTTAATAACACATTGGTGAATTATGGTTTTGTAGTAAACACTTATCTTGTGTGTATGTAAAAATGGTATATTCTAAATGTGTTATTATATGTTTATATGTGGATGATATATTAATATGTGGAACCTCTTTGAAAGTGGTAATCGAAATTAAAGAGTTTTTAAGTTCCAAATTTGAGATGAATGACTTAGGAGAAGCTAATGTGATTTTGGATATTAAAATACAAAAAACTGAAAATGGTTTCTCTTTATGTCAAGCTCATTATGCTAAAAAAAATATTAAAATGATCAATAGTTTTGATGTTGTACATACTAAAACATCATTTGATCCTAATATTCATATTAAGAAAAATAGTAGACCTATGTGTCTTAGTTTGAGTATGCAAAAGTAATTAGTAATGTCATGTATCTTGTGAATTATACTAGACCCAACATTACATATGTTGTAAGTCGATTGAGCAAATACACTAATATTCCTAATAGTGATCATTGGAATGCTTTGCGTCTTCTAAAGTATCTAAAGGGTACTATGGATTGGAGTTTACATTTCAATAACTTTTTCAGCTGTCTTAGAAGGGTTTTATGAGTCATAATGGATTTCAAACAACAATGAGACATGTTCTACTAGTGGGACAAGAAGCAGGGTGGTTGAGGGGAGACCTACACATCCTATATATCTCAATTGTGATTCACAAACTGCAATTAGTGTGGCTAATAACAATACTACCTATAATGGTAAGAGAAGGCACACACATATGAGATAAAGTGTTGTTAGAAACATAATTAAATTGCTGATATCTCACTCGAGTATGTGAAAAGTGAAAAAAATCTTACAAATCCTCTTACAAAAGGATTGCCCAAAAAAATTGTCTTGGATATGTCAATGGGGACGGGCTTAAAGCCATGAATGGAGGAAAGTATGGTGGACACCCAATTAGTGGTCAAACGAAGCCATATGAATATTCCTATACACTACACTTCTCATCCCTATGACGTGGTAGTGCTTAATGTGAGGTTGAGCTATAAGCTCTTAATAGATATATAACTCTTAATATGGGAGGTGCTATGGAGACACACTTGATCTATCTACCTACGTGAGTGTGAAGGCACAGGCCACCTTTCCATGAAAGACTTAGGCTATCTTTCTAGAGCACTCATAAGCAACCCAAGGTGCATGTATATAAAGGCCTAAACTATTATGCAAAAATTTTAATCGCAAAACTATCACGATTTTTAAGGTAAAAGTGTATGCTGTGTGAAGGTCTCATCTTAAGTCCATTAAGTTCAAGAGTAATTCACTTTTTGGACATAAGGTGTTGCCTTACCTCACTACGTGTTAATTCAATCCTTAGGACATTAACACTTAAACACCAAAAACTTTCCTTGTCCAGTTTTTTTTTTTCTTTCACTTATCTATCATTAGTGGAGGATTGTGGAAATAATGGCATATAAGTATTAATTATTTCTTTGTTACCATTGGCATATTAATTTCTTTATTACCATTGGCATATTAATTGCTTTAATTAGCCATTCATTCATACCCATCAGTTTGTTTTTGTGTTAAAAGCTATTTAAATGTTTTTCCAACAGTCTAATTCTTAGACGCTATATAAAGGAATAGCAACAAGAGTCTTGACACCAAGAGAGCAATTCTCTACTTCTCAACCTTTCTTTCTTTCTTTCTTCTCCTTTGTATTCTTTTGGACATTTTTCACGAGGCTCCAATGTGTTTTGGCCTTGAGTACACAGTTCAAACACGCTGCTATGTCAATCTTGAGGAACAAACTGGATTTTAGGTTCCACCGAAAGTCTACCGGAATTTACTTTTAAGGCAATGGCTATTGCCACGACACAGTATTGCTTTTCCTCTTTGTTATTTTTTAACAATATTTCTAACCACCTATACAGCTAAAAGATTCCATAAATTTCACATCATACATATATAGGTAAGAACATCTTTAAAGTTGAACAAAATGCAGCAGAAGCTATATCCTGCGTGTGAATATGGGAGCACATCTAAAGGTTTCATACATAAATCAAGTGTACTGAAACAACAGGCATGACCATGCTCCTATCAAATTGAGACTATTTTGTTAAAAAAAAAATTGAAGTGATGGAGTGAGTCACCAAGATCCGTGGAGAAAAAGTAAAAAGAATAATTTGGGGCAAGCTAATTTCCAAATGTTTTTATCAAATCAAATAATATTACTTTTTCAAAACATATATGCATGCATTAGTGTCGTGGCAAAAATCTAAATCATTCAAGATAGTCATAAAGCATCATGTACGTAGGTATGGAGCAATTCGAACATTATTATTAGACATCCAAATAAAATGAATCATATGCCAAATGCAAATGAAAGGTACCACTCAAAGGATCAAAGAATGCCAACCAACTAGGTTGTAAACCGTCGGTAAGCATGCAACGTAGCAGATTTTGCCTGCTCTACCCTTATCATGCATGATGGAATGGGTTCCGGATCGAGTTGGAAAAAAGTGAATGGAAATTTTAAACCTGAACAGATTTCTGTCAAGATCAAGAAAACTAGCAAGGAACCAGTGTCATCTTCGGTTTTTTTTTTTTTTTTCCTAAATTCAATTTACTTATATATTTTTAAATAAATTATATATTAAGTATATTCTAATTCAAATAATATATAAAAATTAATGGGTAACAAGAACATAAAAATTAAGAAATTTAAGAACTAAATTATAATTTTAAGAAAAGATGTGATTTCAACTTATTACTTAATTATTATTATGATTTAAATTATTTGACTACTAAAATAGTTCATTTATATTTTCAATAATTATAAGAATTGAGAATATAAAAATAAAATCCTAACTCTATTATGTGTATGTAACAATTTTATGACTACAGAGTTGGTAATTACATCAATTAATTGATCAATTTGGGGTCTTTTTACAAACATTTTATTAAAATGGGGGTCCTTTTGAGACAAATTAGTGGCATGGAGTTGTGTTTAACCATTGATCAGTCAAATCTGCTAGTCTAACTAGCGAAATGCGCTCCATGTCAACTTTTTTTAAAATTTTTATTTTAAAAATGCGTCACGTGGACTCGCTAGTTAAACTACCAGAATATAAATGAGTTGGTCAAACTAGCAAGTATACATAGCATTCCATGTGGATGTTCAATTGGGTTAAAACACACGTATTCCATTAAAGTTGGCACTCTCACTAGCGAGTTTATAAGAGTGTGCCACATGTTGCATGTGAGTGTAATGTGGTACTCCTAGTAGCTAGTTTATAAGAGTATGCCATATGTCACATTCAGGTGTATTGTGTTACTCTTACTAGCTAATTTATGAGAGTATGTCATGTGTTACATTCGAGCTTATCGTACTACTCTCACTAGCTAGTTTATGAGAGTGTCCCATATGGCGCTTGACGAAAAGTATTTATTTATTTTAACTTAACAATAAATAAATTAAAATAAAATTTGAATTAAATAAAATAATAAACATATATTAAATTACAATTAAATAAAATAATGAATATAGATAAAATTAAAAATTTTAAAAAATAGAGTTAAATGAGATTTTAACTTAGTTCGTCAAATAAATTTAAAAAATAATTTAAAAATAAGAATTATATAGATAGACAAATTTATTGTCAAGTTAAAAATAAATAAATAAGTTATTTATTCATTTTAACTTAACAATAAATAATAAATAAGTTGATATAAAATTTTAATTAAATAAAATAATAAACATTAATAGAAGTGGAACATTAAAATAATAGAGTTAAAAAACTTTTTAGTTTAAAAAACGTAAAGTAAAATAAAATATTATTTAAATTGTATATTAAAAAATTAAATAAATAGTTAACTTAAAACAAAAAATAAAAAATTGAAATAAATAAAAACAATCTTAACAGGAAAATACATCATTCATGATAAACACATAAATACCTTTTTATTTATTTTTAACGTAACAATAAATTTGTCTATCTATATAATTCTTACTTTTAAATTATTTTTTAAATTTATTTGATGTGTTCAAATCTCATTAAACTCTATTTTTAAAAGTTTTGTTTTTATTTACATTTATTATTTTATTTAATTTTAATTTAATTTATTTTTATTATTTTATTTATTTCAAATTTTATTTTAACTTATTTATTGTTAAGTTAAAATAAATAAATACCTTTTCGTCAAGCGCCATGTGGCACACTCTCATAAACTAGCTAGTGAGAGTAGTAAATATGCCTGAATGCGACACGTGGTACACTCTCATAAACTCACTAGTGAGAGTGCCAACTTTAATAGAATACATGTATTTTTTTTTTAACCCAACTTGAACATTCACGTGGAATGCCATATATACTCGCTAGTCTAATCAGCTCATTCATATTCTGGTAGTTTGACTAGCAAGTCCACGTGGTGCATTTTTAAAATAAAAATTTAAAGAAAAGTTGATGTGGCATGCATTTTGCTAGTCAAACTAGCAGGTTTGACTGATCAATAGTCAAAATCACCCCATGTCACTAATTTGTTTCAAAAGAACCTCATTTTGATAAAATGTTTGTAAAAGGATCCCAAATTAGTTAATCAACCAAATTACATCCCTAAATTTGTCCTTATTTTTGCAAATTGGGGAAAACTCAAACTCAATTAATAAGTGTTTTTTCTGTTAATGATCATATCTGGATTAGACAGGTGGTATACTCACAAATTCAAATGTAATTGTTATATATCTATATAGTGGTCATGTTAGTAAAACAAATGGGCTCACAATGCCCCAAGCTAGATAGGAGCTGGATATATAGGGTTCAAATTAAGGTACACAGTAACTAACATCTGTAATTATTGATGTATTCTATCAAATTTTCCTCTGAAAATTCTAAAATATGACGACTTGTTCGGTTTCTATTTTCAAAAAGTATTTTAGTTTTAAAAAGCAAAAAAAAAAAACCTTGTTTAATAGGTTTATTCTCAATGAAATTTGGAAAATTGTTTTCAAAAAGGTGGAGGCTAGGTGGATAAGCTGATAAAGGCTCCCATCGTGGGAAATCTTTTTTAAACCGTTAGATCTCTTCTCTTTTAAATCAATGGTTGATAGCTTGTTTTTTTTTCTTTTTCTCCCTCAATTTCTTCGATTTACCCCCTTCTTCTTCATCCGTAGGCTCTCCTTCCATTTCTTCTTCTCTCCCTCCTTTGCCATCCTCCCTATGCAAATATAAGTTCTGCTACTACTCTTCGCATCAACAAAGCCAATAACTCCCCCAATTTGATGAAGAAGTAGAGTACAAAGAAGAAAGCGATGAAGAAGAACAACAAACCAACAACGAAACACCAAAATTGCCCTCCACGTTATCCTTGTCTCGCTAATGATTCGACATCACCATCACCTCTATACAGATTCCACAAAAGGAGTCATCAATCATGTGCTTCTTGTTTGGGAACAAGATCAAATGCTTTTGTCTTAATTTCAAATGTCACCTTCAAGTGCCATTCTTTCTAAGGTCCTTACTAGTGTAATGCCGCAAATGTGCGATTGTCATCAAGAAATAAATATCAAATCTATGGGGGACTATGCATTTAGCTACTTACTGCATTGCAATAAAATTAAATAAGAACTAGTTTTGAAAGTGATGAAGGGAGTAGAGGCAAAGCAAGTAAAGAACAATGAGCAAAATCAACTAATAAGAAAACTTGAAGGAGAACAATTTAAGGAAAATTCAATATCAGAAGCTTTTCTAGGATTTAGTTTCGCACAACAACTATCAATGGATTTATTGCTATTATCTCTATACTCTAATTAATTCAAATCTGAAGGTGAATTAACCCAAAGTAGTTAATGTTTCCTTTCAAGATAGGAAAATTGTGTTTAACCAAATTAATCCTTACTTTGATGGTAGTTAGAATCAAATTAAACCCTTTAAGTTCTTTGTTAATGCATTTGATCCTTGAAGAATTGAACCTACTTTCGTGATTCAAATTCTAAGTTCCTTTCTAATAAGTCTAATACCTAGGTTGACCTTTCAATCCCAAAATATTTAAGATTATGCAAATAGATGGCCAATAGACTTGCATTACGAACATAATGAGAAAAGAATCAAATAGGGAAATCAATCTTCACATAAAGAAAATATCAATACATAAATCCATCAATATGTCAAGGGTTACGTCCCAATCCCAGAGACAAAGAGTTTACTCAAGCATTGTTCTGGAGAAACCAAAGACACAAGATAAGAACATTCAAACTGGGAAAGAAGAAGAAAGAAAAGTTGCCTTTAATCCCTTCTTAGTGTCACTCTAATCCTAGATGTTTCAAACCCTTAAACAATCACTAAAACATCTATTTATACATAAGGTTTAAAAGGTGGATTAAGCCATACCAAACAGAGTATAAAAACACAAAACTAGAGCTTGATCACACCACGATCGTGGCCACCATCATGACCAGGCTATGGTGGTTTTGGCCACAAATTTCTCTTTAGCACCATTTCACCATCGTGGCATAAAGTTTCACCAAAATTATCTATCCTCATACATTTCACCAAAATGGGGTTGTGGAGCTCAAATGCAGACACAACGTTGAAGTAGGTTTGGACTAACTTAGTCGTGCTTCTTTACCTCTAAAATTTAGGTATTATGCATTTCTAATTGTTGTTTAACTTATCAATAGGCTTTCCTTAGCCCTTCTTTAGCTCAAAGTACCATACATAGTTCTTTTCCATTAATCTCCCAATTGCAACTTTTTCAAAGTCTTTGGATGCACTTGTTTACCTCTCCTATGACCTTATAATCCTCACAAACTTCCTTCTCTCTCTCATGAATGCATGTTCCTAGGTTACTCCTCATCACATAAAGGTTATCAAAGTCTTTCTCCCACAAGTAAACTATACATATCTAAAGACGTCCTTTGTAATGAGTTTTGATTTCACTATTTAGAGCCGCTAACACCTTCTCCTTCCTAAGTCGCTTCTCTACAATTTGCCACATTCTTGTAGTTCCCCCTCCCACTGTCCACTCACATTCCTCCATTGTCAGTCTCAATGATATTACTACTTCTCTCAATTCCTCTCTTCTTCCTTTATTGTCCTTATGGTGTCTTCTCCTCATACACATAAACTCAGAAACACACATCCCATGCAAACAATGTCTAAGTCTAGTGTTATAAAACCTTCCTTATTTTTAACTCATTTGGAACTAAAATCAATGAAATAGGCCTTGCAGGACTCGAATTGTCATGCTGCTATGCAAGATGGATTTGTTGCATTACAAAGGAACCACACTTGGACCTCTGTTCCTTTGTCTACCAACTGTACTCCCATTGCTTGCAAATGGCTATTTCGAGTCAAGAAAAATGCATATGACTCTCTCAACAAGTTCAAGGCCTACTTGGTGATTGAAGAAACCAACAACCTAGGTTTGATTTTAATGGGACCTTCCCTCCCATGGTCAAACCCATAACAATCTTTATCATACTCATTAAACAATAACTTTTCATTTTCTCTAAATTCTACAACAACAACAAAAAAAAAGTAGCACTCACATAAATTCAGTTTTAAGGACATTATTTCTAAGGATACAATCCATGTTTATTTTGGTATTAAAAAAATCATTTTTTTCATACTTTCTAATAAAAAATGTACGTTCCAATATAAACTTATAATTGAAATTAATTTACACACACATTAATTATATTGAAAGTTTAAGATTAATTTGATTATAATTAATTTTACCTAACTTTAAAACAAACGAGCTTATAATTATAGAAAGTCATATTTTGAGTATCAACGGCTAACTTTAATTTAATGAAAAATAACATTAGCAAAACCAATTCAAAGGATCGAGGTGCAAATACAAAGACGTGCCTTTTAGCACATATATAACATAGTCTTGTAGGTGCTACTAATAATTTAACAACAACGGTTTACAAAAAGAAAACGTTATTAACTGATGTGATGTAGATCGTATATTTACTAAAATTTTGTTAAGTATAATTTATTAATTAGTTTTAATATCATTCATTTACTAAATTTTTTTAAACATAATTTAATAATATTTTTTAGTGTGTATCTAATTTAATATATTTTTAAAAAACAATAATTTATTTTATCAAATTTTTAAAAAAATAAAAAATAAACAATTATTTCCCTTGTTACAGTGGTCTTTGCATATGAGAAACAACCAATCAATTAACAAAAGAGAATTTATATCCATTCAGTAAATACATATAACAATTTATACAAATGAAAGAGAAATGTAATATAAGATAAGTGATGTGAAAGAAAGAAATTAATATTTTGTAAAATCAAAGTCTCATTAACTATTTTACTCTACCTATATCTCTATTTAACAATTACTACAATAATAATTTATAACAAATAATAGAATATTAAATAAGAATATATTAAGTAAGAATATTTTAGTTTAAGTACAATAATATATATTTTATATTTATTAGATGCGTTTTTGGTTGTCCAGGGTATCCTCAAGTCAAAAATCAAAAACTAATCTTTCGATGTATAAAGATTTATTTAAGGGGATTGACCTCTCCTAACAGATGCTCTTCTACATGCACGAATATGAGATCGAATCCTTAACCACATACTTAAAGGACATAGTTATCTACCAACTATACCATACCATGTTGGTTATTAAATATTTTTTTGTTTTATATTTAACGTGTATCAACCTTAAACAAGATATGATAGAGGAGTAGTACCATTTGCACTAACTTATGTAGTACTATCTTCATTTCTTTTTATTTGTCATTTAAGGTTTTTATATACAAATTAAGAAATACAATAAATTTTTCTTGTTTTTTATAAAATAGTTTTGAAGTTTTCTACTATAATATTTATCATTTCTACTTCACAATAAATGCATATACTAGTGTAAATGTGTAAATTAATTAAAAATTAAGTAAGAAATAAGGATAGAATTAATAAAGAAATAATTAATATTATTTTAAATTTTAAAAATGATAGATAAATAAAAATAAAAAATTTCTTAAAAATGGACAAATAAAAAAAAATAAGAATAGGGAGTAGTATTTTTTACGGAAAGTATACAGCTTTTTCGGCTTTAGTTGATGAGCCAACAACCATTCTCATTTATAAATCATTAATAAAAGCTTTAGAGATGTACTTTGCTTTCGACTCTCAAGGTACAAAGTTTCACCGACCGGACACCAGGAAATTTAGCCACAATTTTTATTACAAGTTATAGATGAGTTTCGTATCTATATTTTGAAAAGTTTAATAGTGTAAATCTCTTGTTTTAGCGAGTGGTTGAACATAATCAATATGCTCGTATCTAGATGTATTATTTGTCATAAAGTAGTAACTTTATTTTGACTCTTTAAAATAATAATTTTCAAAACATTAAATTTAAATTATTAATTATTGAAAACATATGAAACATTCTTGTTGAACTTTATTTTGTCATCAAACTGCTTGCAATAATAATAATAATAAAAAAAAGCAACTATCAAATTATGGGCAAACATATATGGGAAAAGGTAATTTATATACTTACAATATAAAAATATTTATACTGTTATTCAATGATAAATTGTCATGTAAGATAAATTTATTAGCTTTTATAATAATTATCTTAAAAGTTATACCTATCATGATTTTTAATTAATTAACAACATAAATTTTTTTATACTGACAATACATAATAATTAAACTCAACAAATATTACATTTAGAAAGTACCATTAAGAAAAAAAAAACTAAATTAACTTGTATTCTACATATATATATTTCCTAAATGTTCAAACAAGTTTTATATTGCAATAGGTTATAAGTAAATTTCAACAATTTTAAAACTTCTTATTGAATAATACATTTCTAGAAATACACTAAATTCAGAAATCTTAATTAAATCAGAAGTTGATTTCAATGTAAAATCAGTACATTCTTTTATTACGAAACTAAATGTTAGTCCGTAAAATTTTTTCGTTAATAATGCATAAAAATTAAGTTCATCAAAACATCAAACTCAATTGAAAAAATGTTAAAATAACGAAAACCTAACAACAAACTTAAATAAACACCATCAAATGTGTGAATTAACTTGTATGAAATTGTTTCTGCATAATCAATGATGTTAAATTTAAATTCTGAGTATTTAACTATATAAAAATACTTGAAGAAAGGATGATCTTAAATTGAAATCCTAAGCATTCAACTATGTCAAAATATTTAAAGAAATTTTTTTACTACACATAATAATTTCATCCAACTTGAACAAATTTTGTTCTCAGAAAAGATTTCTGTAACATGGTACAAAGAAAAAAAAAACTTAAAAAAACATGATTTAACAAACCACTAGATGAATATAAGTTTTACCAAAAGAAAAGATGAAGAAAGACGGATAAATAAAAAAAACAACGTTCATCAAACATCAAGCTTCTCACCTAACCTCAATGAAGAACACAAGCTGTCATGCTAACAAACAATGCTCGCCGCTCCTCAGTTTCGAGACGTACCAATCTAAAACTGAAAAACACTGCTCCACTGCACTACTGCACACATACCAGAGTTTCAATTCCAGAACTTGATTTGATGAAACTTACCTCACAGGCAGCATCAGCCGCCAATTCCACTCCCAACTCCAATGTCTCATATCTGGCACCCTTGCGCTGGCTCCTATCTTAATAACTCTTCACATTGACATCCAAAATGCTTAATTTTTTAAAAAAGAAAAACAAATAACACTATGTTCTCGTAATTTTATTTTATTTTTACAATTCTTCTTAACATTATATAGAAAATATTAAATATTTAACATCTTTAAAACAAAAACTTTTCCTCTAACAAATAAAAAAAAAGTAAAAATATTTTAACAAAATTCCGATTTATTCATTCAGTTTTCGAAAAATTATACTTCACTCATGTATCCAATAATTATTTTCTTTTTATTTAAAAAAATATTTATTTGTATTTATTTTTAAAAATATCTTAAAAAATTCACTTACATTAAAATATAAAACTTAAAAATTAAAATTTGTACTTTTCTCAGTCCCTTAATTAACCAGGCACCTTTTAATATTCTTTTTTTTCTTAGATGTTATATTTCACACACTAATTCAATAATTAATAGAAAAAACTTTTTTCAACTATCTTAAACTATTCTTTATCTTTTTCACCATTTATCTCTATTAATCTACCAATCTTGATCTATCTCTAAATTTAATTTAAATATTTTTTAAAAAAACTATTAATATGCTTCAATATGTTTTTGATTTTTATTACATATTATTTTTTTATTTTGATTCTTATAAAATTATTTTTTAAAAATAAATCTTATAATTTTTTTATTTTAATTCTTGTTATTTTGTTTTAATCCTTGAAATATTATTTATTTTTTCATTTGTCTTTATAATATGTAAATAATTTATTTTTAGTCTTATTAATTTTTTTAAAAAAATAATTTAAAATAAACAAAATATTGCAAAAATAAAAATAAAAAAATATATTACAAAAACTAAAACAAAATAAAAAAAAATTACGAAAACCATTTAAAAAAAATATTTAAACCCTATTAATAATTAAAAACTACCTTCTGTCACAATTAAAATCATTTATCAAAATTAAAAAATATTTTTTTATGAATCTTGATTCTAATATAATTTATAGGTAAAAAATATTTATTTATTATAAATTTAATCATATAAAAACAAACATTTGAATCCTGGCAAGCAATTATTGTTCTAAAGTTAATCGTAACAAAACAAACTTGTGATCAACTAAAAATAATAATAAAACTCTCCCAACAAATATCATCCATACCAAATACCATTATTTGAAAAAAAAATCACATTTCCTCTTTTCCGAATTCTCAATCCAATATCCAATGCCAAAAGTTACATAAAGCCCTGCCCAACATTATTCCCAACTCATCCAATTAAAACCAAATTAATAACAACCCAACAACACTCGCTCTCGCTCCCCGCGCCACCCACCTTCCCATCAATCACATCATCATCCCTCCCGCTCCGGCGGCGGCGGCGGCTGACAGCGACGACTGCAGCTGCAGCAGGTGGTGGTAGCAGTCCGCCGCCGTGGGCCTCTGCTCCGGGTTCTGCTCCATGCACCGATTCTGCAGCTCCCTGAGCATCTTCGGCACCCCTCCCAACCCACACGTCCTTATCAAGTTCCCCACCCCCCACACATCCACCTTCACCCCGTGCAGCCCCCTCTCCATCTCCGGCGCGTGCCCCCCACGCGCCGCCCCCTCGTACCCCTTCAACTCCGGCACCCCCGCCGCCTCCTCGAACCCGCAGACCACCCACTCCTCCTCCCTGTCCATCCGCCGCATCACCTTCTCCCACTTCAAGTCCCTGTGCATGAACGACAGGTCGTGCAGCGCCACCAGCGCCTTCGTCACGTGCTTCAGCGCCTCCACCAGCTCCTCGCAGCTCCCCGGCCTCACACGACACCCCCGCGGCCGAAACGACAGCATGCAAGTCCCGCTCCGACGCGCCGCACAGAAACTCCGCGTGCGGGATCCTGTGGTCCAGAATCTCGTACACCTCCTTAACCGCCAGCCACTTCCGCTTTTCCGAAAATACCCTCGTGCACGTGTTCGGCGTCACCTCCGTCACCACCCCGTTACTATAACAAACCCTCTCGAAATCATTGCATATAAACCCCGACCCCTTGCTCAAACAACGCTTACTTAACAGCGGCAGTAACAAACCAATCCTAAAACACTGAACCAACGCTTTGAGTCTTTCCGTTGGGGTGGTTAGATTCACTTCGTGTAAATCCGTGCGGTTGATGATTCCCTCCTGCGACCTACTAATCGCGCAAAACGTCACCGTATCGGCAACGGCATAATATCCGAGTACGTAAGGGAGGTCCATGTAGGTCCAAAGTAATTTTCCTATTATTGTAGATGATGGATCCGGTTGCGAGTCTTTTAATTGGTCCGTTTCCTCTCCTCTCCATAGGCAAAAGTTGTTGACGAAGCCGGTCACGTTGGGCCATTGGTCTTGCAAGAGTGTCGGGCTCGTCGTGTCGGTTGGTGCTGAGGTGGGTTTTCGTATGAAGGTCATTTCTTCGGGGCAGAACTTGGATACGATTCGGTTGATGCAATCGTCCCAGAGCGGGATGAAGGAGTCGCGGCTCGTGGACGTGGAGAGGGAGAGGCTAGGGCTGGGTCGGATTATGGGGCCCACGACGTCGTACATTATGGCTTCTGCAGTCTAGTGGCTCGGTTGTGGGTGTGAAGAATAGTTCCTTCCCTTGGGGGAGGTCCTCGTACACTTCGCGCCGAAGTGGGAAGCGTAGATCTTCGGGGGGTGGCTCTTGTAAATGGCGCTTTAACTCGAACAGGGTTGGGAGTGTTTGGGGGGACTGACGTAAGAGGTATTCCATGTAGTACTCGGTTGGGTCTCGAAAATCCAATGTAGCAATCGCTGCTGCACCAACGCCACAAAATTAATTTGTGAATACCTTAATCCTGTTTAACACTCAATGAGGGGAGGAGATGAAAGAAAAATGCAAGTATGATAAATAATGTAACTTGGTGAGAAAGAAAGAGATTAATAGAAACCATAGATATTAATGAATTGTACAAAGAGAAAGTGTTCAGTGTGTTTACAACATGTCATTAATGAGAATTAGATAATGCTATCAAGTTTAGCACAACAATAATCCAAGAATGTATATACGACTACTTCAATGTGTTCAGTGTCACCTTTGTTTAATTGAATTTTATAATTTTTTTTTTCTAGATTATATTAATTCAATGAACGAGGAATATTTGAAAAATTAAGTAGAAATTATTCGAAAAGAATTGCTATAGTATCTAATCTTTAAAGATTTTGGTACAATTATTTTTTGAACTAATAATTAAGTGAATTAGGACACACCAAAGGGGGGAATGGTTTCTCTACCAAAATCTTCAAGTTTGTGAAGATGTCATAGAATTTCTCTTATTCGAATGAGCAAGAATGAAGGAATTCGTCAAAAAAATAAAAAGAATGAACAAATGAGTGACAAAATAATACTACTATATTCTATGATATTATTTATTTATCTTTTTTATAAATTATGAAATAAATATCAAATATTAAATAAAAAAAATATTTAATATCGTAAGAACATAAAATATATTCAATATTTGTTTCAGTGAATAGGAAGATGTTATGATATAAAATAAAAAAAATAAAAAATAGAATGACAAGATAACAATGGACACTTTCAATTGTTGTTGCTGAATGGGTTTTGCTAAATGGAACAACATCAAATTACAGGTTATTAAAGAGACTACTAGCTAGAACAAACAATGAGGCCAGTGACCAGTGCCAAAAAAGAACACTCACATCTTATGGAAAGTGCTTTGGAGGGAAGTTGGACTCTTTCAGCAAAACCTGGGAAAGAGAGACAATGACAGAGTTAGATAGAATCCTAGAACATGTAAAACAAGGCAACGTAGTTTAATTTAAGGAAACAGGTTTGGTTAGGCACCAGAAGAAGCTGAGGCTTGGGAAGACTTTCTTCTGCCAAAAACTTTGACTTGCTGACCCGAAACGAATCTGTCAACGGAAAAACCCTTCAGAGGACCATCTTCGAAATATTCCATGGGACAAGGCACCATGGCATCATCAAAGCAAGTGAGTTCATCAGCGTTCAGAAAGCTTGAAGACTGAAGCTTCACTCTCCCTCTATGAACTTCACCTTCTTCAGCCCATAAACTCACTGATTCCTCCCATGTCATTCTTATCTTCCCAATTCTTCGGAGTTCTTTAGAGCCTGAAACGTCCAAGAGAGAATCTAACCCTAATAAGCCCCCTCTAGAGCCATGAAAGAAAGGTTCACCCCCACTTGTCAAAGCCAATTGCTTTGTCCTAGCTGCAACAATGAGACGTTTTAAGGTTAAAAATAAAAGTTTGGAACTTTGATTACGTATTCATTTCTCACTTTCTAAAGCATTAGTCTTCCCTAAAAGGGTGAGAAACAGTGCTTGTAGTTGTAGCAGTCAGAGAATCATAGTAAATACACTGTTCCCTTGAACCCCTTCACGAATGTATCAAAACTACTGTGCATTCCATAAAAGGGAAAATTAAAAATTTAAAAAGAAATTATGAAACAGGAACTTTACTGTGGGCGGAATTACGGTAGCCAAGTGCATTGAAGATTAGGTGGTGAGGGAAAAGTGGGGGAGGTCGATAAAAAGTAAGATCATATTTAAGTTCCCACTTTCATGCTTCAACTACAAACCTGAGAAAGGGGTTTCATCATCTTTGAAAGGTCGAGGAGGTGGCGGAAGAGCTCTTGTAGAAGCAAGAGCTGTTCTAGCTTCATCTCCTGACACAAAAGAGGAACCAGCTCTACCGTGGGAGGATCTCATTCTGGATCCCATGAACTGTGAGAGCTCTTCAAAAACATCTTCATCAAAAGAAGCTGGGAGTCTATGTAGCTTTCTCTCATACGGTGAAAGCCTGAAATAACTCTTCCCAATTTGTTCCCTTTCACCCCCTCTTTCCCATTCATATACTTTCCTGAACTCCCCCAGCATGTTATCCCATTTAGTCCCTGCAGTTTTGGCATCTCTATTGACCCCATGCCTCTTGAGAAACTCAGCCACTTCTCTATCTTTATCAGCCCTAGTTTTCCCTCTTGTGATTCCCAATTCCGCTTGTTGCTGTTGTTCTGCTCTTGAAGAAGAATCAGATCCACCACCACCTTGGTATTGCTCCTTCCAAGCCCTTGCTAGCCACAGCATCTCACTGGGCTTCCAAACTGGGCTCACATATTTCCCTTTTCTGAGTTGTTGGTGAACTTGCTCTCCCTCTGGCTTGATCCCTTCTTGGCCAGAACAAGGCATGGGAGAGTGTGTTGGAGATGAGGCAGTGTCTGATGAAGAAGCTGTGTGTGTTTGGGGTTGTTGTGTGGTTGGTGAAGGGCTCGATTCTGTGGTGGGAAGCATGGCCATTTGGGACTGTTTTTGTTGTGCAGGAGGGGATGGTAGAAGCTGCTTCCATTGTCCACTGTATCTGGGTCTCTTGGGGTTCAGTGTCTCAAACTGAGGCTCAAAGGGTGAAGAACTTGCACCACCAGACACATATAAAGGACTTGAAATGAAAGGGGGTGCTCCGGTTACAACCACAACTGGGGACTGTTGTTGGTGGTGGATTGGCCTAACTTCTGTGATGGGTAATTCCTCACGTGGGGCTTTGGGGGAAGATGAAACTTGCTGTATTTGTTGTTGTTGTTGTTGTGTTTGTTGTTGCTGTTGGTGTTGGTGGTGGTGGTGAGATTGAGGTTGCTGCTGTTGTGGTTGTTGTTGTTGTTGCTGCTGCTTCTTAGTTGTGTCTCCCTTGTCGCCCATTATGGAGTAATGGGCCCTATCAAAGAAGGGTTTTTGATGAGAGAATGAGACACAAGGAAAGAAGTTAGGAACCGGAACAAGTGTGGTTAACAAGGAGCTATGTTTGCGTTGGAGTTGAACTAGGTGATGTGTAGCTTGGGGGTGTGTTGTTGGTTTGAGTTTAATGAGGGGCGTTTGTTTTTTCTATTTGTTGGGGTTGTGGCTGTGACATGTTCTCGAAAGGGTTTTGAATGCGCTTGTTGGCTTGATAGATGGATGATGGCACTTCTGCCATATCTTCGAAAGGGAAAGTCACAAAGTAGAGAGGATCGCAGCAAGCAAAAGCAAACATCCGAAACGATGAAAAGTAGCAACAGAAAGAAGAAAGAACTAAAAAGTCAAGAGAGTGTGTGGGAACTGCCGTGAATAAGACGGTTCGGTTTGTGTTTTTTTTTTTTAATTTATTTATTAATTTTTTAATTATTAATGTAGCCTTTGATTTCAATTAAGAGAAGAAGCAGTACCGTTGTAATTTTGATGTGTCATTCTTGACAAGTTGGAGAGAGAAAGAGAGAGGGGTGTAGTGTAAGTGTATGATTAGAGAGGGGGTGTCATGATTGTACTACTTCTGAAAAACGCGGCTCTAAGAATTTTAACATTGTTTTTCTCTTTTTAATTTTCCTTTTTCTTTTTACATTTATTTTGTGGTTTTGGGGTGAAGTTAAGCTACTTCATTAATGTTTGTTATGTATTTTGTGTTGTTTGAGAAGTGAGAAAAAGAAGCGGAGAGAGAGAGGGGGAGGGACATGTTCCCGCGCAGAGCGAAGACGTGGAAACTGAGAGTGTGTGAGTGAGGTTCTTGGAAAGATGGAATTAGTGTTATTTGTTTTCGGGGTTTGAGAGAGCGAGATGGAGACTTCACGAATCGATGGCTCTGCTCCAATGAGACTTTGCTTATGACCATTTTGGCTCTGTCCTAATTTTCTTCCATTTTTTTCTTTCTTTAAATAAAATTTCTCTTCTTTTTTTGTTGGCCTTGGCAAGTCTTTGCCTTCCACCTGTCTCACTTCTATTTTTAGGTCTTTCTTTATTTTCAAGCAAGTACTTCTGCCTTGCTACTTTTTGGGTATGATTTTGGTCTTTACTTGTTCCATCCTATTGAAATGACTGGAACAAAAACACAACAACAGGGAGACGTCGAATGAATACTTAAGCACAAACCTGGCTTGCTATCCAGCTGGAAAATTATGAATTTAGATGTGTTCATATGCTTTTGGTGAGATTCATCATCTCTTCAAATTTTATAGATCAAACAGAAATGAAGTTTAACTCCAACTATTGCTGGGAGATGGCCTTTTTCACCTCCCTTAATCCTACAAATTGTTGGGGACAAATAACTTTCAAGAATGCATTTTGGTTTTTTCACATCCATTTGTTTCTTATATTCTTTTTCACATTTCTATATCTCATTCTTATTTTTATTATACAGTCTATTATATTATCACTTGTTCTCTTCTTCGTTTTTTTTATTTTTTTGTCGTTTCTTTCTATTTCTTTGTTCATTCGACGTATTTAATATTCCTCGAAGTGTTTTGAGAAGATAAAGGGTTTATGTACAAATATTACAAAAAGTTTTTCTATTTTACAATAAAATTTTAAATTGAGAGTGCATTGCATTCTTGTTCAAATGGAAAAAAGATCCTCTCCATTTTTTTTTCTCTTCATTTCTTTCATTACTGTGCTTTTAAAAATTAAATGATACTCTTCATTATATGTATATCATCTTCATTTCATTTATTTTTTTAAAAGCATATTCTAATGGAAGAAATGAAAAAAATCTTTCTATTCAAATGGTATTTTTAAAAAACTTATATTTATCTCACTCAGACTATATTTGATAGAAAAGAAAGAAATAGAGGGAAAGGAATGGAAGAGATGAGAAGAGAAGAGAAGGGAGATAGGTGAGAAATAAGGTGAAAATAGAAGTTGTTTGGTTGAAGAGAAATAAAAAAAAAGATGAAAATAAATTTATAAGTTATTTGATTTGAAAGAAAGAAAGAAGTGAAATTATTAGGAAAGTACGTATTTAACCCCTACTGTAGAGCACGATTTTTTTGTTGAAAAATATAACTAAATCGATTTGCACTTCCAAGCTAATCGATTAGGCGGACCTCCAGAGACTCGTCTCTCTCAATAACAACACACATAATCGATTATATAGGCTTAATCGATTATCTTGAGCAACAAAGGAACCGTTGTTCGAAATGTGTTGGCATAATCGATTTTGTTATATGAAAAATTAATTATGAGGACATCCAGAGACTCGTGTGACTGAAACAACACATCTTAATCGATTATATATATATATATCTTAATTGATTATCTTGAGCAACAGCGGGGCTGCTATTCAAAATGTATTGGCATAATCGATTTTGGCATATGAAAAATGAATTTTGTGGTCATCCAGAGAGGGTCTTTGGTCAGTGGGGTTCATATAATTGATTATGCTTCTCTTTTAATTGATCAAATTGGAACTATAGACACCATGAATACATATTAGGAGGATGAAATTGATTAGGGATCATATAAATGAATTATAATGGCAATGGAGTATATGTTCAACTACTCAAAATTAATTGTGTACCCACAACAAAACATTTGGCAAATACACACACACACACACAATTAATGGTAAAAGAAGATAGTTTTATACCTAACAACAAATTATCACACTTAAATGACCATAATAATTCCACCTAAACCAAGAGTAATAGAAAGTTGAACAGTTTATAATAAGAATACAAAACAAATATCCAACATGCAAGAACAAAGACACAAGTGTTCTACACAAACTCACAAACATGATAAGAACAAGTACATATTAGACACTTATATCGATATATATCATAAACTATACTCTATTGTGATGGTGCTTGATGGTAAAGATGTTGAAGTTCTTCAAAGCGTTTATTAAAGTCATCAAACTTGTTGTCAACCATTTAGAACCCGTCATGAACTGTGATGGTTAAATTATCTAGTCCGTCCTTGTAAAGATTGAATGCCACCTAAAATTCGCTTTAAGATATCATTATCGGTGGATGCTTGGGGTGCATCAGCAACAGGTGCTTTAGGTTCTTCATCACCTTCAAAATCAACTTCATCCTCTCCTTGTTGTTATGGCTAGTTCACTCCTACATTAGCATGTTGCCACACTCCATTCACCTGTATGACGTTCAATTTCTTCAAGTTACATTTATTGAATTTATTAGTCCAACCTAGGCCTAAACTTAGCTTCCATAAACAAATCAATGTGATGATTTATCATTATCTTTGTTATTAGTACACAATATGGAAGAGGCAGGCCATTGTCCTTGCACTTTGACATATGTTGACATATGTAATGTGGCCAGTTAATTGGAATCTGTTGTTCCATAGCCCAAAGTATAAAAATGTCTTCCTGCATAAACCGTGCATAATTGCTCCCACGTGGAATTAAAATATGTGTATACACATAATGCAACAATCTATCCTCCACTATTAAACTACCAGCATTTTTGTAACTACGCACATGTAATCCTAGTCTTACCATAGAATTGGCCCAATCACGTATTTGTGAAAGTTCAAACTTATGGCCTTGATACTTCAAATTAGCTAAGCTTAGCCAATCACGTGGCCTGACTCTACGCTTAACTTTCATAACTTCTGAGCACAAATCACCATTATATGATATCCTGAGGTTGGCATAGAAAACCTTTATCAAGTCAGGATAGTAGTTTACATATAGTGACACAAATTGTTCAAGCCCTTGAAAGATAGTAATTTTGGAAATTGTAGACCACTTTTGTGAAAGTATTCAACATCCATTATCTTGGGATGAACCAAACCTTTTCCTTGAAATTCTTCCAGAAATGCATCCATCTAGTCATGTTTGCTGAAATAGCAGCTGTAATCCAACATCTGTGCAAGCTTTTCAGCTTGTTGAGGGTGAGGTTGTTGACTCTGAGGTTTTTTAGTATCCTTTTCTCTTTTCTTTTCTTTGCCATCCCTAGTTCTCTTTTCCTTTGATGAATCAGCCATTCTTACTATCTATAATAAACAATAACAATATATGACCAATATTCAAATGACCAAATTATAGACAATGCTTATAGTCATTAATACAAAACATAACAGGAACATGCCTTAAATACATTACATAGGCAAGTGATTAATAAAATTATATATAACATGTCATACAATTTCAGTGTCTGTCCTACATAGAGGACTTCAAAATATACATCTAACAAGCATACAGATCATTACAAAAAAAGGTGTCCTATACAAAGGACCTTTAAGTACACAATATACATAGCAAAAAATAGCTCATTATCAGCATCTTTCCTACATATAACAAACTTCTACATTATCATTGGTTGAAACACATCAATGAAATCTAGCATCCATCATCATTTTAATCAATGTTGGAAGTTGCAAGTATGGAGGTACACCGAATAGCTTACGCTTCTGATGATCATTACTACACAAGAAATCATAGCACTGCATATGGTGGTCATCTCCTATGTTCATTGTAATCAACAAGTTCCATACGTCTTCCCCTGAATAGACATGTGTGGTGGTATTCTTCAAGACACACACTTGTTTCTGGATTATGTCATTCCTCTTTTCAATTGCTAAGACTTGTCGCTCAATAATAGCGACTTGTCTTTCAGCCACTTCTGATAACTTCTCAATCAATGCATTACCACTAATAATTGCTTTTGCTACTCGATCTAGACCAGCTGTTAGCTTGTCCATCTGTGCATCAATTACATCAACCATTGGTGCGTTACACTTAGTCCCTCATGATGTAGAAGTGCCACTAGAGGGATTAGACTGTGCATCATTGAGACTAAATGATTCAACATTTGGAGTTGAAACATTGATGCCTTCAAAGTTCCCTACATTCTGCTCGTTCCGATGTCTCATCAAAAGCATCATTCAGATCAATGGTCTCATTTTCCTTTTCCATAGCTTGATCGATTTGTCTAGGTGTTGAAGCCATATGTCCTGTTGCACGATCTAAACTGTAAAGCTCTTTAAGAAGATCATAGTGTTAGACTTGACCATATCTCTATTTCGTAGCTAAAGGTTTAACCTATGTTTAACAACAATTATAATCAAGATAGAGTTTTTTACAGAAATCATTTAACGGCAAATATACAACGACATTTACCTTTACTAGGTCATCCCAAACCTCTTCCTCAACCTCGAATATCCTTGTTAGTGGACTCCAAGCGAATCCACTTAGACCATTAAACAAATCATGCACTTCACGCCATTTATCCTTCATCATCTTCAGTCTATTCTTCACATGATTTTTTGTAACTTCTGATAATCCAGAATCTCGCAAGCTATTTAAAATATTTGTATAAGCTTGTGAGGTCCAAGTCCCGTCAACTGTATTTCCTTTGCGAACTTCCTCAACCATCGCATTTAATAGAAGCTTGTCCATTTCATCAGTCCACCTCCACATTTCCCTTGCCTGGCTGACTACTATCACCTACTTGTCTTTTCCTGTGTTCATTTCCTCTAGTTGTCCTATAAATACATTGTAACAATTCCACCGCACCACATTGATAATGTTAATTTGTAAAGTAAAAAAAATCCATCTAATATGTATAAGCAGGTGATATTCCAAATGTAAACAAAGTTCGTACATTACAAATAACGAAAATTGTAAAAATTTATAATAGAAACCTAGGAACAAATGCGACACACAGACAAATAAGAAAAATAAAAATTATTAATGATGATATTCATTCCACATTGCATTTGCAATATTATCCTGTTGAACTGCCCCTTCTCTGTAATCATCATCTCATTGTTGCGCTTGTGATGTATCGATATCGTGCTCTTGCAATTCGTGATCAACTTAAGCTAATAATGAGTCATCAATATCCACACCAATTAAAAAATTATGGATGATACAACATGCAACAACTATATTCTACGTTATTTCAAATTGATAATGGGGTTTTGTGCCACTAGCTATAATGGGAAGTCTTTTTTTTAAAACTCCAAATGTCCTCTCAATAACATTTCGAAGGGATGAATGTCAATGATTGAATAATTTCCTAAGATTTTGTGGGCCGTGAACTAAGTACTCCTTCAAGTGGTAACGAACACTGCAATATGGTGTTAGAATTTGATGTTTAATCATGCAACCCGCATCCCCAAGATAAAATTTCCCTATAGACACCACACATTTTTGTCACCAAACTCAATACATATATAGAAATGAGTTGAACTTAGAAAGAAACCATTACCGACCTTTAGGAATTATTAGGGGGTCTTCTCTAGGTAATGTATCTTTTAATATCCTAGAGTCAGATACTGTTCCTTCCCACCTAGCTAGAACATATGTGAATTTCATGTCGAAATCATAAGTTACAAATACATTTTGTGTTGGATAATCTTTTCTACCATGATACCAAGGGGCTTCTCCCCTTGGTACTTTCACTCGCACATGGGTACCATCTATGGCTCCAAGGCAATCCTTTATAAGGAAAATTTTGACCAAATTACTGAATGATTCAAATGACCATTGTAACATAAACCACAAAACTTATAACAAAATGATACCTTGAAAAGGGATAAAATTGTTATTGTTAAGTATTTGTGGTGAGACATCGATACTTGAAGGTTGAACTAAAAGTTCTCCCTCCAGTGCAATTATGGCACGCAACACAGTGTGAAAGTGCCGACTAATGGTCTCACCGGATCAATGGAAGAAGAAACAAAATGTTCTATTTTTGATATTGTGACCTATTATATGTAAGAATTTTGCCACTTCTTCCTCCACAGTCAAGCATATGTTATCTTAACTATACCAGTGCCTCTTAATTTATGACACAAAAGAATGAATGCTCTAGGCCCCATCCGTATAATATCTCGACATCTATGTGTATGAACTAGATAATTCATTAACTTTCGACGCCTTTCCTCTCTTCGAGGAACGAAATCACTCACTGAACTGTGGATTTTGTTCGACAACATATGCATCAAATGCAATGCATACTATAGAACACAATAAAACCATAGCGGCAGCTTCCATCCTTAGTTGCAACTATTGCTAAGCATGACTTATTATAGACGTCTTAAGTCTCATTCCATTACTAAGTGTTTTCTCTTCATCCAACTGATCATTGTCAATGTTTGCCATTGTTTCGTGCCATATATCTTTTATAAAATTTTCAATGTTATTATTTTTCGCCATCTGACCATTTCAAACACTTTAAATTGTAATATAAACTTTGGAAAATAAATATAATTGCCATACATTCAATTGATATTTAATGATTTAAAATTAATTGTATGAAAAAAAAAGTAATCACAATCACTAGTTTTAATTCTAACAAAGTTTATGTAATAAATAAATATTAGCATTATATACATTGAACATTATAACATATCTAGAATAATTAATATATTACTTTCTGGCCAAGAAATAAATAAATGAAGCCTGAAACAACACCATAATCGATTATGGATTCTGGCATAATCAGTTAACGTGTGTGTGTGTTGAACAGTTAATTGATTAGCAAAGGAAGATAATTGATTTAAAGGAAAAACTTGTAGCCTAGCTCGTTATAAAACCGATTATAGCTACATCGAAATCGATTTTCGTAATCAAAGAAATAGGTGCAGATCTGAACAAAATCAGGAACAATCTTCACAAATATATGTGAAAATTTGCATTTCACCTTTCAATCAATAGTAATCCCAACAAAAATAAGCAAACACCCACAAAAAAATGCATGGAAGGAGGAACTCTTACCTCTAACTGGATCTATACTAGCACTTGCAAAATGTTGTTAGAGCCCCTAGACTAGGCAATGCGTAGCAACAGCACCTCCAACTCTTCACCGATGCTCCTTTATTCGTGGGTGGTCGTCTCTTTGGTTGAAGATGCATAGTAATGAAGCTTGTAGTAATAGCTGAGAAACACAGTTAGATTTTTTGCTCTACACTTATTAATCTCGTCGAGTTCACCGTCCAAAAAGCAAGGGTAAAATTGGCCTTTTGGTGTAAACAGTAAACATTTCTCTCCCTTTCTTCTTATATCAGGAGGGAGGTACTGTTGCGTGGGGCCCATGCAAATTTTTAAAATTTCACTCACTTCTCTCCTTCCAAACAACAACAATCCACTCTTTTCCACTCACTTCCATCCTCTTCTACCCTATTTCCCACTAACCAAACACAGTGTCAAAGAAATAAGACTTAAACCTACTATTTGTCAAATATTAATAAGAATAATATCAACGGACTGAGGAAGGTATAGGTGGAAATAGATTCTCTTTAGTTTTGAAAAAATTGGATGAGATATCAACTATCTCTTGATTTTAATATTTTATATAATTAATATATAAATGATAAAAAAAATAAGAATCAATGGTGAGATCCTAAAACTAGACACTCTCCAATTTTTTCCAACTAAAGAGGATGCGGGTCGGAGTAGTACTCACCTGTTAATCATTGACCACACACTGCAGTAAAACTTTGTTCAATACATGTACGAGTATTCATTAGATTTGACAAATATCTAGCATGCATGCGTGGATATATATTAACATTGAAAAAATATTTGAAGAATCTCAAAAAATATCTAAATATATAAGCATGCATGGATACATGTTAACATTGAAAAAATATTTAAAGAATCTAAAAAAATTAAAATATATTTAAATCTTTTTAGATAAACTTTTCTATAAGTACTTATAAGATTAAAAAAATAAAAAATAAAATGAATTGAGTTCTTCTTATAAACTATATTAATTTATCACTTTAAGTTTTAGAGAAATTAGATGAGAGAGCTTTTAAAAAAGTTAAGCACTTAAGTTGATTTTAGTTCATGAAAAAAGTTCAATTCATTTTTTTCTTATTTTATTTTTCTATAAGTATTTATAAAAAAGTTTATCCAACAAGACATTAGTCCAATACTAATTTAACATAAATCCAACAGAAAAGCATTCCACATAACAAAAGTCCAATATTGAATTTAAAAAATATAACACTAAAAGTCTAAACAAAAGTTATTAAGGTTGTGTAAGAGCAATTGTTCACTCAAATTAAATATCAATTACGTGTGTAGGGTCATGTCTAGAAATTTTGAGGCCTTAAGCAATGCAAATTTTGTACTTGACTCATACTTTAATATAACTCATTATTTTAATTTTATTTATAATTTTTAAATTATAAAATTGTTAATTAAAATTTTATAATCAAGCAATTTTGACATCTCACTCTATGATGATCCATTCAATCACTATCTTGCAACATAATATAATTGATCTCAAATTGAATTTTAAAAAAAGATAGTTCTAAAAACCTTCTTTTGACAATGACCATAATTGCAAGTATTCTTAATAATATTCTGTAAACATTACATGCATTTAAAAAGAATCAAATTTTATATAGTTTAATACTTCTAATAGGACATTAATTTTCTTGTTTAAGTATTTTTTTTCATACATTCAGCTCATTCTCTTTTAAAATTTTCAACTATTGGGATTCAATTAAAAAAAGTCAATACTGATTTCATATTTTAAAATTTCTTCAAATAAGATATGAATAAAAGACAATAAATTGATTTGATATGTATACAAAATATTCAAATTCAAAAGAATTATTTTTTTTATAAGAACCAAAAGAATTAACATGTATGATCTCATCACTATTATTTTCATCAAAATGTTTTCTTGTGAATCATACTATTTTTATTAAATTTAATCTCTATATTCATTTCAATGTCAATTTTTTTTGTTTGAGTTCAAAATAGATGTAAAATAATTTTTCCAATAACTTTTTAAATGAATAATAAAACTTCTTAAATAATCTATAACAATATCTATGTATATACATATTTTTAAATTACATAATATTACTAACAAACTAACTGCACATAATATAATAAAATTTATTACATAATAATTTAAATTAATTTTTAAGAATATAAAAATATTAAGAACTTAAAGGAGACCTAAGGCAGCTGCCTGATTTGCCTTGAGGCAGTCACGACCCTGTCCCTGTGAGAGAAAAATTGGCACTGATTATGCTTTAAAAAGTAAGAAGGAAACAAAATAAATACACTCTAAGTACATTCAATATATTTCAAAAGCATGCTTAAAACAAATTTAGCACCATAAGTTCAAAAAATGTTTACAAAAGTGCCTCACTTATCGAGTACCACACCCTTGCTATGTTTATAAATGGGTAAAAAAGAAATTTGCTTACAAACCTGCAGTACCCAATTCAAAACCCAAACCCAACTCATAATGGGTTTTACCTGCCAATATTCCAAGAGTAAGGTTTTTTTTTTTTTTTTTCATTCCTAAAGGTAAAACACTGTCTAATCCCACTTAACAAAATTATAATAAAGAGTGTTTCTATTATATGTCTATTAATTGTCTATATATGCATATGGTGAAAAAAGTATTAAATATTTTTAAATTATTAAATAAAAGTATTAAATAACTTTTTATATTTTTGCTACTATAAATATTTTCCTTTTTTATTTTTTTCTTCTTATTTTTTTCCTTTTGTAAAGTTTATTATGAATATATTTCTTAAAAGCAATAGTGGGGCAAATTGATCAAGCAAAAGCTACAGAGATTTAATTTCCCCTCGTCAGAGGAAATCGCAGATGATGGGTTCGTTTTATTAGATAGAAATTGAAAATTGTGTTTATGATCTTGTGTAATAATACATGGATTTCTCCTAACTGCCATTCGACATGTTTGTCTCTTTTTCAAGATTTTTAAAAAGAACAAGTGCTTGTCACTCTTTTGTTTAATTTGTTGTTTTCTCCTAAGGTGTTTCATGTTTTGTTACTGTAGTGTTTTGCTAATACAAATACAAATTTTTAACATTATTTATTGTCTAATAGTGAATTAGTGATCTACATGTTAACATTGGCAATCCAAATGATTTATGAGTTCATTATGAGATGGATTTGATTCCTCTATAATAAGGATAATGCACTTTGGAGGATAAAGAGTAATAATAATTATTAATTAAAAATAATAATTAAGATTGTAATTAAATTTTTATATATATATATATATATATATTATTACTATTCTTAATTGTTACTTTTTTAATTAATGACAATGAGTGCATTTTATTTTTTAAAATGTACTCTATCACTTTAAAAGAGTTAAATCCATTATGACATAGGTATGAAAATGGGATGAGTTAGAGGCAAATTTGGTCTCTTCATTTTGTTTAATTTAAGATGGGACAAGTTTTAGAAGAAATACAGTTAAAAAAATTAATTTAATTTCATTTTAAAAAAATAATTTATTTTATATTCTTTAAAATAAATTATGTATCAACTACGTTTTAATTCAAATAATATGAAAATTAATAAAAAAACAAAAATCTAAAAAATAACTATTAAATTATATTTAAAATTATAATTTAAATTATTTAACTAGTATAATAATTAATTTAATATTTTTAATAATTATAAGAAATAAGAGTATCAAAATAAAATCCTAATCTTTGTGTGTGTGTGTGCACTTACATAATAGAAAGAGGGCAAACAAGTAACCAAAAAAACAATATATGGCACAAGATCATTAATACCAAATAATAATATATGCCATATATATATGGCACAAGATCAATTAACATCAAGTATCAAATTTATGCACTTACATATAATTTTTGTAAAATTCAAAATTAAGTAATCCAATTGTTGAATAATATGATATTATCTTTTTGATTAAATAGACAATTTCATATAATTTGGACATCCATTGGTATGTTATTTACCTTGTGTTTGGTGAAGCTAAAATGGGTGAGAAATTGAATAGAGAGGTGAGAAATAAAAATAGCGATTGTTTGGTAGGAGGGAGAGGTGAGAAATGGGTGAGAATTGATGGTGAGTCCCATGTTGTTTTATTTCCACATTGAGATGAGCGGAAATGTGAGGGGGAAGATGCATATTATACAATTTGTGATGGTTTTTTTTTTACAATTAAAAATCGCCAGAAAGTGTCACTTGTGGCATTCTTTTATGTTCTGCCAGAAACATAAAAAATCAATTATCAATGCTTGATAGTCGATTATCAAGCCACGATAATCAACTATTGATGCACAAAATCAATTTTAATAATAATTTTTTATTCTTTTTCTTATTTCTTTCTTCCATATATTTTTTTTTATTTCTCTCAAACTAAACATTTCTATTTTCACTTTATTCTTTATCTATTTCTGTTCACTTATTTCTCTCTTCTCTATTTCTATCTACCCTATTTCTCACCTATTTCTTTCTTTCCTACCAAACACATCTTTAGTAATAAAATTTTACCTATATTTTAATAACATATTGTCCATCAAAATATAGTGTATTGATTAGTTTTAATTTACATGAAATTCTATAAACCTAATTTACTTTATAAAAACATTCAATTCAATGATTATTTTGAATTCTACGAGGCTATCACGTGGCACCTTCATGTTGTGTCACGTGATACCTTTATGTGATGCCACGTGGTGCCTTCATGTAGTGTCATGTGGAACCTCTATGTGGTGACACATAGCACAACATGAGGTTGCCATGTGGCATGATTGTCACGTGACTGTCATGTGTCTTGCTGATGTGTATTTTTGTTAGACACGTCAGTAATTAATGGTTTGAAATTAATGTCGAGGACCAAAACTGCTGACGAAAAATAAATGAGGGACTAAAAATAGACAAAAAAATGTTAGAGGGTCTAAAAATAAAAATATAAAATTATTGAGAGACTAAATGGTTCAGTTCGATTCAAGTTTCTCTCCTACCAAACTATGAGCAGCCCTAGTGATATAGTGCGTCACAATTTCAGGGATCCAATAAGTGGCTCACTCTTACTAAAAAAAATAATAATAAAGTAAATGTAAAATTAGAGTGTTTAAAAATTAAGTTATTAAAAAAATTTGAGAGATGATACGAAAGTATTTTACGAAAATGACACACGAAACAGCTGCTTTATTTCTCTCTAACCACCCTTTCTTTTAACTAATCATTTAACGAATTAAATGCATCTACATTCGTTCGTCATTAATTCGTAAGAAAAGAAAAATAAACTTTCGTATTATTTAACAATGCTGTTTGTGTTTGACAATTTTCTTTTCATCTCGTATATCAATACTTTTACTCAGTATATATTGCGGGTTTTATTTTCTCGAATCTATCCGTTTTACGACATTGTATATTCCATTTCATAAAGACAAATATCTAAGCTCAAAATTCACATTTGACTTTTATTTTTTAACAAAATAAAAAATAAATTATTTAGAATAATAATTTGTACACACTTATTTCTTTAATTTGTACATTTTTAATCATTGCATAACTATATATATATTTTTTGTATTCTTAAAATATCTCAAACAAAATTTTCTATATATATTGAATAATCAACGCTTAAGTAACTGAAACTCTTGTTGAAGCAATACAACGAAACACAGACCTTTCTGCATTTTTTCTCTCTTATAAATAGTCAATGACTCGAATTTCCAAGAAACGATCCTATATGCAAATTGTGTAGAATATTTATCGTTGCTAAAGATATTTTAATTACTTAATTATTTGTGACAATAAACTTTTGTTCATTTAATGGGTACATTTCTTTGTATTGTCATACTCTTTTGTTTCAAGAGTTGTACTGCACCCAAACAGATGAATATATTCATATTGTCCGTTTATAAATTTACACAAGCAATGGAACATAGTTAGTAGACAATATACACTTTTTTGCCAAAGTTTCCGATTAAAAAGGAATGAAAATTGGAAGAGTTGAAGAATTAAAAACCCAGCAGCAAAACATGTGTTTGTTGGCATGCAGTACAATACTAGGTAGGGGTTTTTCTACGAACTTCTCTACTGAATTATTGCTTCTATACGTCTCATTCAGTTGTAGCCTAGGAGGCTAACAACGATGCATCATATGTGAAATATATGCTATTAACTACATTGTGCATTATTTTAAATAACAATATTGTTGGTGCCATTTCTCTTTCTCAATTTAAAGGCAATAGAAAAAGTTAATTGGGTCTTAATTACCCACCAATGCAGGCCGGCGCAGAGCTAAAACATAGTTAGCACACCAAAACCATCGCCAAAAACAAAATTCACAATTGGGACTTCGTCCCCCACCACCAGTGCCACCTACTGAAATCTCTCTCTCTCTCTCTCTCTCTCTCTCTCTGCTTATATGCGTAGGGGCCTACTCATCAAGAAGTTATTTGTCATGTACTTCACAGACAATGGGTTATTTCAGTAATATTACTACCGGAGGAGTATGGCACGAACTCAAAAGTGAAATATATATACACTAATTAATCAATTATTGTTCTTGGTTCCTGAATTTAGCCCCTACCTGTCTTTGAACTGCAAAAGCTTAAATACGAGACCCTCGCCATGCCCGGATGATAATCACCTTTTTCCACCATTAATCGTTACTTTCAATGACCTCTTTTCTAATAATTATTTTGTGATTATTTTCTTATTCACATCTACTCTGTTATTACATGCTTCTTTTGAGTGTTTTGATTTATCTCAAAATATTTATTTTTTTAAAAATGGATTTTAGTTTTTATAAAGAGAGTAATCTTTACTTTAACGCTTTGTTTGGTTAGTGAAAAATAGAGTGGAGAAAGGGAGAAAAGGAAAAAAGAGAGGGGAAGTACTAAAATATAAAGTTGTTTGGTATGGTGGAAACGCAAAGAAATTTTAAAAAAAACATATGGATCCCACAATTAAAAAAATTCACTCAAAAATGAGAGGATTTGCGTGGAAATCCTATATGGTAGCTCAGTAGCTGTGTTCTCACTAACCAGATTTACATCATGCGCGCTAATCCCCACTAAACAGATTTTTTTCTCTACTAGATAGATTTTGCTCCCCACTAAACAGGTTTTATTTCTACTATATTTTCTTCAACCAAAAAACCTTAACTTCTACTCTATTTTTTATCTATTTCTATTTTTTTCTTTTCCCATATATTTACTTCCACTTCTTCTATTTTCTTTCTCTCTACTAAACAAAGTGTTAGTTTTTAAAAAAATTGTCTCTTTAATTTTTTTTATTTGTCGAAATATATCATCTATAATATTTATATTTCCAAAAACAAGAGAGTAAAAACAGAACATATTTTGTAAAGAACAAGAATTACACTTCACACATTTTAATTAACGAGAGATTAAAAGGAGATGGTCTTTTTAAGTTGATTAAGAACAAATATATTTATATTTATAAGAATTAAAAAATATTTATTTTCTTTAAAAAATTAAGAAATATTAATTATTTTTTACTAATAATAACTTCACTTATTAATATCTCACCTAAATACATAAATGGATTCATAATTACATTCTAACAGTTTTAGAAAAGATATTTTTGTCAAAGAATTTTTTTTATATTGATTTGTATAATTACAAATTTCTTCTTAAAAAACAAATAATATAAAATGGAGGGAGTGATTCATGCATTTGAAGTGGAGCGTACTTGTCTAGTCATTTCAATTAACTTTATAACTTATTTTATTAATTTATAAATATGTTTGATAAAAATAAGGTATTTAATGAGTAAGCTTGTTTCACTAGTGTTTTTCTGAAAGTTACAATAACAATTGAACTTGTAACTTTCTTTTTTTCATTTTCACTGTCAACATTTTAATAAAATTCATCATTTACCACACCTTTAATATTATAATACTCACTTTAATAAATTTTCTTTTTAATATTACACTATTTTTTAAAAATTATTACATTGTTTCATTATTTACCTTAATTTTTAATACTTTTTTTTACTTCTTTAAAAAATGATAAGGAATTAAAATTAAATAAAAATATGAAAGTATATATTTACATAACAATATATTTTATCTACAAAGTAAAAATAGTTAAAAATCATATAAACATACTCTTTTATATCATCTGACATATATTAGCAATTAATTTTATCAAACATTTGTAATTTAATAAATTAATTCAACAAATTTTAACTAAAAATTAATCTTTTAACTTTAAGTTAGGCTTTTAACTTTCAGTTACTTAGTAACAATTTTAGTTAAACATATTCACGATTATATTGGATAATTAATTATAATATATTTAAAGTATTAGTATAAAGTTTAAAGTTAATCTTTAAATTTAAGTTAGGTTTTTAATTTTCAGTTAACTTATTAACAATTTTAGTGAAACATAGTCATGGTTTTATTGGATAATTATAATATACTTAAAGTAATAGTATAAAATTTAAATATGTTTTAATTTCTGTATATACTAATATTTTAGTGTGTGTAATGCACATGATAAATGTTTATTTTATATAATTAAAATTTTTAATAAATAAATAATTTTAAAAATATAAATTATATTATAATTAAAATTCATAGCAAATAGATATTTTTGAACATATAAATTATATTTTACATTTATGATAAACAATTTATATTGTAATACAAGATTATTTTTAACTATTGATAATTTTTTTTAAAAATATTGAAATTTGAAATTTTGACATAAAGATGAAAATGATAAATTGAAAGAGATAAGAGGTTAAGAAAAATTCCTAAAAATGTTTCGGTTGAAGAAAAAGTTTTAAAAATGCTCTTGTTGAATAATGATTCCTAAAAACACTTTCATTCAATATAAAAATTCTAATTTATACATAAAGATGATTGTTAAATTTGTTTTTTTATTTTTGAAAACAACTTTTTGTTAGTTTTGATCTTTTGAAAATTTTAAAAATTCTCATAATAATATATATTATTACTTGGTAATTATATGACACGCATCTAAATATGTATCTCATGTCATATCAATAATTATTTTAAAATCATATGTGGCGTGACATGTTTAAATACATGTGATATTATCAATTAGTAATAATAAACACCATTTTAAACAACAAAATTTGACTATATTTGAAGAGATTAGAAATATATTTTACCTATATATGCTAAGCTCAATCAATCGATCAATTATCATGATAATTACATGATTTAGTTATATAAAAAAAATTGTCAACCGAAAATCTGTAACTTCATTATAAATTCTGGCGGAAATAGAATAAGGCGATTATCCTTTTACCACAAACATTTTACATATAAAAATCTTAATATAATAACAATAAACACATTTATTTTAATGATTATAGATCAACCAAAAAAAATATGAATATAAAATAATTATCTATTTTTTCATATTATTAAACTATATAAGTGTGTGTGTGTATGTGTGTATTATATAGGGGATGTATCATATGAGAATGACGTTCTTATGTGAGAATGAGAATGATTAATCTCAACCATTAAATTAAAATAAAAGACCTAGATTAAAATACTTAAGAATTCAAATTAAAATCTCATGTAACTATCAAATTTCTAAAAAATTCACCAAACAAAAATAAATTTATAAAAGATATCGTATTTTCAAGAAATGAATTTTAGAGTAACATAGTAAAATAAATTGTCTATTTTATTTTTTGTTAGATTTAATTAAAAATTATTATTTTATTTTATTTTTTAATTTTAATTTTAGGTAATAAAGAAGGGAAATTTGAACTCTAATAGATCAAAAAAGAGGATAAAAAATAATTGGTTAAAACACACAAGAGTTACTCCCTTTTAAGCAAAAAAGCATTGGGTCCTTTTTTTCCATGTTAGATGTCCAACTCACATATAAAAGGAGTTTTTATCTTTTAGTGTCACATATAAAAGGAGTTAGCAAAAGAGAATTAAGATTCTTTTATCTCACTTTTTGCAATCGTCATCTTTCTTGTTTTCTCTCCAAGATCTTTATGGATACAAGAAGGACAACAAAGATGAAAGCTTACGTCTCTTCAAGGATATATAAAGTTCTCCTTTTCCTTTTTTCTTTTTGTGTGCTGTTTATTTTCTTTATGTTAATTTAAACTCCCTTTTGTTAGGGTTAGATGAAATTCAATGTAATCTTTGAACCTTTGAATCAGGTTATTAATAAAAATTGATTTCTTTATCTTTGTATTTATGTTCTCTGTATGTAATGCTTCTTAAGACTTGATCACCCTTAGGATGTTCTTTTTATCTATATTGTGAATGACAAATTCGCTTTATGAATGTGCTATGTGATATATACCTTGTAGACATAGTCATTAGAAACTCATTACTATTAGAGATTTCCATTCTTAAGGCTTAGTCTTTTTTAATTTCACCTAAGGAAATGTGCTTCTTAATTAGAACAAAAAGTTTAATTGGCTAGGACATTAGGGTTGGAATAAATTAACAAATTCAATAAACAAAGTTAGAAACCAAATTGAATTAATAACTATATTAGGAATTCTAGCTAAAATTGAATCAAATCTAATCCAAAAACCTTTATTAATTACACTAAACTCAATTTTCTTTGCATTATTTTTTCTTAATTTAAAAAAAAAACCAAGAGTAATCTTTTTTTTTTAATTTTAATTGTCATTTCTCTCAAACAGTTCAAAATCTAATCCTTTTCACATGATTCCTATTAGAATTGTCTTTGTGAGTTGTGAGTCATTCTTCGATCATTGAGAATGATGCTTAAACTAAACCATTTTATTATTACATGAAATGACCTAATACACCTGTCTAAGTCACATCAAGTTTTTGGTGTCATTACCTTGAATCAATTTACTAATACTAGTAATATTGAAGACAACCTCTAATTAGAACCATATTTCTTGTTTGTATTAGGATTTTTCTTAGTTTAGGATAATAGGATTTCTAATTTCATTTATTTGTAGTTTTAAGACAATTATATTTATTTATTTATTTTTATAATTTGATATTTTTTACTTCTTTCTTTGTAGAGATGGGTGACAATAACCAAAACAAATGACTATGATACTACTCTCTGTCAAAGTTGATGGGTACATATAGAGTATTGTGGCACCCTTTTTAAAGGCTACAATTGCACTATCCCACCAGAATTGATACATTTGTCAAGTTGCCAACGGAGGACCTAAACATGTTCCTAGAGTTATTCATACAACTTTGTGAGATTGTGCAAATCTAAGGAATCAGTCCTGAACCAATCAGATTGATGCCTTTTCCTTCCTCTTTGAGGGAGAATATTGGGAGATGGCTCATATCTTTACCACAAGGAAGCCTCGTGCCCTACGAGGAGCTGGTTGTGAAATTTGTGGATAAATACTTTTCGTCCACAAAATCTACGAAGATGAGGAGCGAACTCATGATTTCATCAATTGAAAGGTGAGTCTCTTCATGATCGTTGGGAAAGATTCAATGATTTTCTCAAGAAGTGCCTTCGCTATTCTATACCAAAGTGGATTTTATCTAAATCCTTTTATATAAGCTTGCTTGTTAATATAAAGGTATTGTTGATGTTGCTTGTGGAGGTGCTTACAACTTGAAGCCCTTAGATGAGGGTCTTGTTATAATTAAGGTCATAACAAAGAATAATAGTGGTGCACAATTTGATAGACAACCTAGAAAAGTTATGGAAGTAGGGATTTTAGATGCCTTTTTGGCTTAAAACAAGATTATGAACCAATAGATAGCAACCTTAGGTTAACAAAGGAGCCATATAAAAGTAAATGTAGTGGAGACCACACACTTGATATGTGAAGGACCACATGCTATTATTAATTATGACATTTCTTTATGGCATATAGGACAATCAAGAGTAGGTGAACTATATCAATACTGGCCTTAGACAAAAATAATACCTATTTTAATACATAAGATCCATGATGGAGGAGTCATTTAAACTTTTCTTGGAGAGATCAAGGCAACCAATTCCTCAAAGGCAACAAGATAATTATTAATGAAGCACCTCATTCCAACCATCTACTAACAATAATTTTGCATGGGAGACAACATTAGAGAAGTTGACTACACAATTCCACTTTCATCTAGAAGACCACGATTTTTAAGGAGGATACTAGAGCAAATTTCAAGAAACAAGATGCTTCTGTTGGAAATCTAAAGACTTAAGTGGGACAACTTGCTAAACAGTTGTTAGAGAGAACTCTTGGTTCATTACCTAGTGACACCATTTCTAATCCTAAGGGAAATTAATATGTCAATGTTATAGCAACTAAGAGTGTAGAAGTAATTGAGCCACCACCTAAGAAAAAAAAAGAATGACGTGAAGTTAGAAGATAGGAAGTTGTTTGCTGCTTTAGAGAAGAAGTCATCCCAACCTATGATTAAATTACCATTTTTTCAAAGACTGAAGTAGGAGGATGAACTAGCTGCACTTATTAAGTGCAATATTATTTTTCAGAGAATGTTTTCCCCCAAAATCGAAAGATCCTAAAAGCTTTAGACTTTTTTATATTACAAGGAAGACAATGAACATGGAAGTCAAGGTGAATGTCATGCTTATTTCCCTCCCGAAAGAGCTTGATGGAAAATAAGTTAAGCCAACTATGATAGAAGTATTTTCTTTGCATTGCAAGCTTAGGATTCTTCCTAGTAATAGGTGATGCTCTTAAAACTTGGTTGATTGATCAAACTAGTGCAAAATTACAAATAAATTACTAAAGAGAGCTCTTTTGAAACATATTACCAATATGAGAGCTTGGTGATTTCTTTGCCATGTGGCTTTTTTTTTTTTTTTTAAAATGAGTTGGCATTCATGTGGGCACCAACATATTTAAAAAAAAAAAAAGGGGTCACATATATGATAATCACTATGTCAGGTGGTGAAAAATAAAATAAATACATAATATATTAAGTAAATAAATAATTATAAATTAAATAAATAATATAATATAATAATAGTAGTAATAATAATATGAGAAATGCTACCAACATACTTTCCAACACACACTCTTTTATTAGTTAAAACTTACTAGAAATCATAAAATTTTGTGGGTTTCACTTCTTATTTAATAAACCTCTCTCCTAATTTTGTAGTTTTCACTAAATTTTAGTTGATAGGAGAAAGTGTAACAGCCTAAAGAGTATTACCTTTTGCTTGCTTATACTTCTATAACATGGAAGTTTAGAATATAAGAATATTAGAGAAAACTAAGTGAAAACTAAAACTTAAACATCGATTACTTAAACATACTTAAAACAATTAATACAAATCTCTTGGCACTTATGTGTCGTACAACACATGAACAAAAATAAAACATAAAACATAAACTAACTCCCACACATTGGGAAGTTTAAAACTATAAACTCTGTCGTCGACAGCAACTTCAAGCTTTATGCTCCAAGCTACTTCGGAGAGGACTTCACCTGTTCAACCTCTAAAAACATGGAAACTTAAAGGAATGAGACATAAAGTCTCAGTGAGTGCTCTAAGGACTCTAGGCTGACTCTCTATTCTAGAGATCCATTTCTTATACTCTCGTGGTTTCTTTTCTAAAGGGTTTCCAGGGACTATTCCTACTTATGACCGTTCTATGTTATCTAACTCAAGTCTCGTATGCTCACTTAATACTCCATCTAACAACTATTAATTAAATATATAATCATCACTATCCCATGGAATAATACTTCAATCTTGACTTAGGCTCCTAGAGTTGACCACCTTGACTAAACCTAAGGCTACCAATACACGAAAACATCTAAACTTAATCATGGACTTCAACCCTTCTTTAGGAACACATCCTCTCAATTGCTACTCTAGGTAGCTTACATCTTACACATGTCCTCATCTATTGCATGTGTTAACCTTTCTCCTCTCCTCTAGCAACTAGGCTTACAACTCACCATCCACTCTAATGCCAAGAGCATACACTCATGCTATACATGAATATTCACATCATACATATCCTAGTTTTGTTTCCATTTGGTGTAGTTCTTCTTATATTTATTATTAGGTTTCGATAGTCTCCCGTCTTTTCTTGAGTTGAGCTCTAGCCGTCAAGGGACGTCCTTCTTGCTATGACCTTTTAACCAACCACCGGTCTAAGTGGTTGAACTACCTTCTATTATCGAAGGAGTTTCCTTTCATGTTCTTGAAGATTTATTCTTTCATTAAGGAAGAACGTTGTTTTTCCCTAGTTTCTGAAGGATGACGGTCCCTTCCCTTGATACTAGGGGCCTTATGGCCTTTCTCCTCTTACAACTCATCTAGAGTTGTATATAAACTCATCTCTCTTTGATAACCTCAGAATCCTCACTATAGTTTGCACACCATAGTATGTCGAGGGTGTGACTCAAAAATGACTGATACCAGGGAGGCCCTAACATTACTAAAGAGGTACTTTTTTTTAAAAGCATAGATTTCCTTTTAAAACATCTTTTTATGAAAACATATGCTTTTCTAAAAAATGTATTCCTTTCTTAAAACCTTTCTTTTCATGAAAACCTTTCATAAACTTAGGGAAAATCCCCACTTTGCTAAGGAGGCACATGATAGTGTCTTAAGTATCTTAAATGTCTTATTACATAGGATTTATCGTTACATACAAACTATCTCAGTCAGATGCAACAGTCATATGAATGCAATATACTACAACTACTCAAGCAATCATCATCAAACATTGCAACACAACATAACAACCAATAGTTAACATACAAAAACAAGCATAGAAAACAAGGGTGCAACCATACCAAACCTCACATTCTAGGGGTATACCTTTGCTTAGCGAATGAAGATTTCGCTCATTGATTGGGCATAGGGCTTCCAAATTTAGCTTTTAGAGCCTTTTTCGCTTAGCCAGTGGTTGTCTCACTAAGCGAATGAAAAATAGCCCTTCTAGAGTCACATTTTCGCTTAACGAGGTGTACATTCGCTTAACTAGTCTACACAAGGTTTCTAGTTCTATCTCTAGAGGTATTTTCGCTGAGCAAGACTTCTTCTCACTCAGCGAAAATACCATTCTCGCTCAGCCACAATGATATTTGAACTTTGATTTTCATAATTTTTGCACATTCCAGGTTAACCATCACCACCCTAAAGGTCCAAATTCATCATAAATTGTTCAAAAATGATTATTAATGCCTCTAAACATTAACCCAATATTAAACAACTCATCAATCATACAAAACTATGAAAATCCCAAAGTCTCCTTTTGTTAGGGTTTAAACTCAAAACAGGGAAAAAGGGAGACAAACACCAATCCAAGGGGTGGGGGAGGACAAGGAGGAAGCACTCACCTTAAGGATGCACGGAGATGAGCTATGGGCTTGGAGATCTCTTCTCTTTTTCTCTTATTCCTTTTCTCCTTCTCCTTTCTTCTTCTCCTCTTTCTCTCTTCTTTCTCTCTTCTTTTCTCTTTCTCTCTCTAGCTTCCCCTTCCTTCTCTTATAAAAACTATGTGTGTGTGTGTGTGTGTGTTAAGCTTGGTGTTCTTTGGCTTGCCTTAGGCCTTAGCTGCCCATCTGGGCCCTATTATCCTGTTTGTGTAATATTCTAATATAAGAGTAACTATTATTATTATTATTATTATTATTATTATTATCACTTAAGGCATTTATGACTATTTATCATAAAGGCTATTACCATAAAAGGAATATCTACATAACTTTATTTCTAATGTTCATATTTGGGGATGTTACAGAAAGTGTGTTCCTAGCACTCCTCTAATAATATAATATAATAAATAATTTTTTAAAATCCTAAACTTAAATGGGCATAGCTTGAATAACTGTATTAAGTGGTCAAGCTCCAAGCCCAACATGCATTGGACAATTGCAAAAGGTTCATTATATAGAACCACTAAGTATTAGACACTTACTAGTCTATTTGGTGTGAGACTAAAGCCTAGCTTTTACACTTCATTTTGCAACCAAGTTGGTTTCACCTTGGATATGGGACTAAGCATTAGCCACTAGCCTAACTGGAAAGTAACTAATGCTTAGACCCACATGGAAGCATTTGCCATGTGGGCGCAAACCCATTTTTAAAATAAAAAAATAAAAAAGCCATATGCCATAGAAATCGCTAGACCATTTAGGTATTTTTGTGCTAACATGATAAAAAGAGTCCTAGATTGATGAAATATTTAAAAAATGCCTCCTTTTTATAATTAATTTGTAATTTTGCATCAGTTTGGTCAATCAGTCCATAAATCTTAATTATCTTGTACAAAGATAAATGCAATGTTAATTCCTTTAACCATTTTTTTTCTTATTTACAATTGCATACATTATATTTGAATATAAAAATATTTAATTGATAACCATATTGTACTTTTAAAGGATTTTTTTTCCATCAAATTAACAAATTACATTAATATTAAAATATTAAAAACTAGTATTTTAGCTTGTATAATGCACACGATAAATCATTATTTATATGACTAAAATTTATAATAAACAAATAATTTTAAGTATATAAATTATATTATAATTAAAATTCATAATAAATAAATATTTTTGAACATATAAATTATATTTTAGATTTATGATAAATAATTTATATTATGAAATAAGGTTATTTTTAATTATTGATATTTTTTAAAAACATATTAAAATTTAATATGGAAATAAAGATGAAAAAATAGATTGAAAGGGATAAGAGGTTAAGCAAAAATCTTAAAAATGCTCTTGATGATGGAAAACTCATAAAAATACTCTCGTTAAAGAATAACTCTTAAAAACGCTCTTATTTAAAATAACTATTCTAATTTATATATACAAAAGATAGAGGATATACCATAATCTTAAACTTTTGTTATTAAAAAAATATGATGTAGACAATATTGGGACAATTTGTTTGGCTATATAGGAGAACACATAATCCTAAGCAATATTCTTAAAGCCAATTCATTTTGGCGAGGTTTAAATAATACTATTGGCAAGGTTTTTCATCTCCTTTGTACTTTCCCAATTCATTTATTTTGGAAACTTGAAACTTGAAACAATACCTTCTGTTTTCTTCTTATACAACTCAAGAAAAATCAAAATTATAAGCTTAAGTATTTTTTTTGTCTCTCAAATTTGAAGTAAGTTTGCTTTTGGTATTTCAAATTTAAAATTATTTTTTTAGTTCCTCTAATTTAAAAATAACCTACTTTTAGTCTCTATTTTGTGATCTTTTTAGTCCCTAATAAGGACTAACAATGAGCTATTCCAAATTAGGAGAATACAAAAATCACTTTTAAATTTGAGAAACCAAAAATAAACTTGATCTAAATTTAAAGGACTAAAGATATTTAAGCCATTTGTATATTACTCTTTGTTGGCCTTTCCTTTGGCATTATTAGTTTAATCCAACTATATTTTACTTCTCTTATTACCAATGTGATTTGATTAGGATTTGTATGGAAAAGTTTTTCCATAAGCACTCATACAAATAAAATAAAAAGAAAAAATGAAATACCCATAAATTAAAATTAGCTTATGCATGCGTAAGTTAAAAGTAACATTTTGGAGAATTTAGCATATCCAAAAAAGTGATTTTAACTTATGTACAAGTTAATTTTATTTTATGAGATAAACTTATTTTATTTTTTCTTCTTATTTTCTTTTTCATATAAGTGCTTGTAAGTAAACTTATCCAAACAAGATCTATGATTAAGATAATATTTTTTTGGTATAGACTATGTAACGATTCACTGTCACTACATGACATTCTATAACAAATTACAGATTAATTCAATTCTAAGTAAAACTCTTATTAATTTTATTTATGAAAATACAAGAAAATTTTTCGCATTTCATAAAACTAGTCGACAACAACATTCATCTCTTGAAAATAATTATCAACACAAATGGTACTACTAAAAATCATGCATTACACATATAGGTATATATTAGGATATCAACATCATACTAAATAGCAATTACAACATATATATCAAAAGATCAATTGTATCTCAGAAAGGTAAGATATGTGTGTGTGTCAGATAAAGTGTACTCATTAGTAACTACATATAACAAAAAGGGGAGGGTACATATAACTAATCACTCCATAATAGCTGGCCATAGCTACAGCCTACTCCTAAGAAGAACTAAGGTTGTACGAAGGACGAGAAGAAGAAGTAAGACTCCTATAACGTCTGATAGGCTCCTCTTGTGATGAAGTCCTTCTACCTGGAAACGTCTTCTATACTCAATGGTCAAGAGTCTGATCCGTTGATGGCTTGCCATCTACTTTCACGTATAGTCGCAATCATCACAATTGATTGCGTGCCGAAATAAATTGTGAAAGGGTAAGCTCACAAAAATAAGGATAATTTACACTTAATAACTCATGTATTAAGATATATTAATTTCATTACAATAATGTATCATAGGTAATAGCAAGATCATCATTAAACAACATTTATAATATGAAAATAAATACAATGATAATGATAGTCATGCAATGGATGCAAATACAACTCCATGGAGATTTTTTAACCATCGAGCGATCAGTATGAACTCATTCCTTAACATGGCATAATAATAACAGGGACATCACAGATCCAAACAGTAGCACGTGTTGTAATCATTGGGGAACGTCGTTAACCCTGATCTATGGAAATGATGTAGTGGTTTGTCAAGATAGATATACGTGGGTAATGGCTTACCACGACACAAGGTTTGCAATGACCTTGGTCTACAATGTGGGATTCGCCTATCAATCTATCCTCAAGGTCCATCGACAGCTATCCCACTAACCTTTCCAGCACTTGGTTGAAGGTCCCACCAAGTAACCTTGACTTACATGCTTGATTGCATCATAGTTACAACTGTGAACTCATGCATGTACATCTCATTAACAACGATAATAAACATTTTATTTAATCTTTAGTTTATCCATTACTATACTATAAAGGTCTTACCAAGCAACTTTCATAATCAACAAGCAGAAGTCTTAGCAAGCAATGTCTAATTTGTAGTGATCCCACTAACAATCCCTATTGACAAGAAGATTTCACTTTTCATACTTTAACTTTTTCTGTTAATGTCGAATAACATACATTATAAAAAATTTGAAATTGTTTAAATGGGTTTCACTTGAATCATTTAAATATTTTATTTAGTAATTTATCTATCCACTATCATTTAAATTCAAGATATTCAATAAAAATTAAAAAAGAATGTCAAATTACTAAAATACCCTTAGTCATCCAAATACTTAATAAACCTTTAAAATAATAAATACTACTTCAAATGAATTTATTTTTACATAATTTTTTTATAAGCTACTAGATTTATTTTAAACTCATGTAAATATTTCTTAAATTTTTCTAACTCAATTGAGGTAATTTACATTTTTACCCTTACACTAAATTAATTAATTGAAATAAGTGAAAAACTAATAATTATAAAAATGTCTATATTCTGAAATTTTTGTGAAGATTCAAATAAAATAAAATATTTTAATTCTGAAAATAAATCACGTTGGAGTAAAAGACCATTTTATCCCTTTTTAGCACTTTTCTCATTAAAAGGTCTATTATTAACCAATTCTTTGTCAACATTGACAAAAAATACTAAATAAATTTTAAAAATTTATTTCTATGCAGAATTAACTTAAAAATACTATATTAATAATTAATAAAATGTGAAATTACAAAATTGTCCTCCATAGAATTTATTTTGAATTTTTGTGCCAAAACTATCATCATTTTGCTTACTTTTTGAACACTAATTTTATATAGTTTAATATAAGTTATAAAAACATAATTTAATTGCAGAACCACTTTGGTTCAACTCTAATGAGGTAAATTAAGATTAATTAGTGACAGTTTTAATTTTTATTTCAATATTTTAATTTATTTCAATTTTTCTAATAGTTAACTTGTCTTAAACCTTCAAAAATACTTTCTTTTCCTTCAAGTGCAGCCCACCACGAAATCCAACAGTAACTAGCAGCCCAATGTGAGTCCAAAACAGCTAGTGCTTCACCAAAAATTTTAATTCAACATTTATTGGATATTTTTAACGTTTTTAAGCATGTAATGATTTTTAACTAGTATTAATTCACAAAATTGATTAGTAATCAATTTTGACAGTAACATCCTATTTTTATTACAGCACAACAGCCCCTCAAACATGTAGATTCATACCCAAAATTTTATGACACTCATGGTCACCAAAGAATGCCATATTTAAGTCATTTCTCATTCAAATGCACACATAAAAAAAATTATTTTATGTAAATATAAAAATAAATAGAAACAGAAAAATAAAATATTTTTCCAGCAGCACATCCACCACCCTTTGACTTATATTTTTCATGGATTCAAACACCAGTAACAACTAACAAAAGGATCTATTCAAAGATTTGTAACCAACACCAAAAGTAGGCCATTTTCATGGCTTAAAACATCAACAAGCCAAGCAAATTCATACCATAAAATTTTTAACACATAATACTCTTTCAAAACAGTATTTTAACCAGTTAAAAAGAGAGAAAAAAAAGGAGCTTCCCTTACCTCTAGTAATCATAAGCTAGAGCTTTCAGGAATGGAGAGGAAAAGAAATTTTTTTTTTTTTTGATAAAATTTTGGGATCCAAATGTGAAGCATGGACTTTTCTTACCATAAAGTTTATGGTAGTTAAAAATGGGAAAAAAGAAAGTTGATTTGTATTTTAATTGATACTACTATGACACAAATTAGATAAATTTTAGGTAAAGTGAGTAGGTACTTGGAAAGAGAAAATTATTTAGCATGAAATATGTAAATTTCTTGATCAGCTCTAGTCAAAAAATTAGCAAGTTAATGACTTACTAAAATAATTTAGGACATCTAGAAATAACATAAGATGACTCAAAAAAATTCCTCCAATTCCCAGAATTTTCGTGTAAACTATAGCATCGTATTAAAATATCACTATTTTAAATTATCGGTGTCAGAATAATAATAATAAAAATTATAAAGGCCTAATTGTAATCAGTAGAGACCAATTATAATTAAATCTTTAAATTTTTTTGACTGTTTGCTCACTTTTATAGTGTATGCTTATACTGTCAGTGCATAACAGTAGTCCCAATTTTGGTAGAATTTTCTATTAAAACTTTAACAGAAAATCACATATATATTTACTAATTAAATTTTTCATAAAACTAAATTTAATTATCTCTTGTAATTAATTTAAATTAATTTATTAATCATAGAAGAGAGAAATAGATGTTACAGACAACAAGTGTCTTCCATGGGCAACAATTTTTCTTAAGTCAGGTAGAATTGCTATGGACGAAAAAACCCTTTCCAAGTATTTAACGCAATTGTATACCCATGACTCAACCTTAAAACTACTTGTACTACCCTAATCTGTCCGAATAACTAAAGATGGATGATCAACCTAACCGATCACCTATCTGGGCGAACAAGCTCAGGATGGCCAATCGGCCTAATCAATCGGCCATCTTAGCACTCGTCCTAAAAGCAGTTGACCGAACCCCCTCCGGGAATCATAAATTAGGAAAGTAGGAAACCAATTTAATAACAGAAACCAAGAGATAAATCTGAGAATGAAGGCGAAGATCCTCCGTGACATAGGTAACAGACATTTGACATTAAAAAGGGGATAGGTGCACACTTTTTAACCCTAATCTGAATCCAATACTAAAGAAAAACCCCTGCTAATCTTAGGGCCTCCCTTGACTTGAGCGTTAGAGTGTCTTTGCAGGTACCCCCACCACCTCGCGGGAGACCAGATCACCTATCGGAGAGGAAGAGCACAGCCTTGGGAGGCGTAGACCAAGGAGGAACCACTTTTGGAGAGAACAATTGGCGCCCACCGTGGGGCGAGGTAAAACTATTCCTCGACCATTATACAACGGAGATGGTGAGAACTAGGAGCGTAACGGTAGATGACCATGGCCGCGATGCGGAGCCGTCCCTAGACCCCTTGATCTAGGCCCTACACCAGGAGTTGGCGGACATGGGAAGAAAGAACGAGGAGGAGATAGAGAGGCTGCAAAAGGAAAATGCAGAAATACGCCAACAATTGGAGAAAGAGAGCCAGCGAGTGCAAACTGTTTGTGAACAGACTGGAGAATTGGAGCGCCCCACAAACTAGTGATCTCAAGCAAAAACCAATCGACAACCTGAGGTGCACTTGAAGGCATAGGCGAAATCGTGACCTAGGACTCTGGCTAAATCATGCCTTCAACCAGCGGGTGGGGCTGTTTGGAGGCACCTTTTTGTAGATGGCATTATGGAGACTTCTTTACCCCCGGGCTAGAAGAATTTGAACCTAGATCGCTATGATGGAACGACCGATCCCGACGAGCACATCAACATGTACACCACTTAAGTAAACTTATTCACAAACGATGATGCTATTTTGTGTCGGGTATTCCCAACCTCTCTTAAGGGGGTGGCTTTAAGCTGGTATCCTCGGCTACCACCGAACTCGATTGATTTCTTTGCTACTCTCGTTGCGAGGTTTGGGGCGCAGTATACAACAAGCAGGCCGCATCACCTCACATCTGTCGCCTTGGTGAACCTCAGGCAGGAAGATGATGAACCTTTGCGGGCATTTATGGAAAGGTTCGCAACAGTATCGGTTAAGATCCGAGACTTAAACCCGGAAAGTAGCGTTTCATTCCATGATCATGGCCCTAAAAGCCCGGACCCTTCTCCAATAGTCTCTACAAGAAGCCCCCGTCGGATATGGATGAACTCAAGGCCCGAGTAGCAAGTTACATTCAAATGGAGGAAATGGCCGAATACAGAAATCAGGTCCGAGCAGGGATGTCAAAGAGAACCACTGACCGTGACAAGCCTCGGTTGGGTCGGGAAAAGAAGCAAAAAATGGAGCGGAACACCCCCAGCCCGAAGTACAACCATTATACCCCATTTACTGATAGTAGAGCCCGCATCATGGAAGAAGCTTGCAGTGTGGAACTGTTGCGGTTACCGCCTAAAAGTCGTTCTCTAGAAGGGGCGAGCCAAACTAAACACTGCCAATATCATGGAAATTACGGACACTCGATGGAAGAATGTTGGACCCTCCTTGACAAAATCGAGGAACTCATTCAAGACGGGAACTTGTGGAACTGCATCCAGAGGAGTCAAGTCAGTTGGGACGGAGGTCGATGGGACAATAGACATTGAGGTCGTAAGGAAGAGTGGGAAGAGCCCCAGCCTACACAGGAAGATGGCCAGCAAAAGCCTCCCTCCTGAGAGGACGGACATTTGCTTAAGATGAGTCATCAATACCATAACCAGAGGGTTCGCAAGGGGTGGATTTAGCTCCTCCACCAGGAAATGTCACTTGAGAGTGGTACGGTCGGTCAATACGGTAGGTAAAGCCTTGAAGACCCACCCCTCAATAACATTTACAAATCCCGACTTCAAGGGGGTAGATCCCGAACAGGACGACCTGGTCGTCATTACGATGGAAGACGCCAACTTCGCGGTGCGAAAAACGTTGATCGACCAAGAAAGTTCGGCTGATATCATGTACGTGGACACCTTTCGAAAGTTGGAAATCCCAAAGCACTTGATTCAGCCGTACCCGGAGCAGCTAGTAGGATTTGCGGGAGAACGAGTAGACACTCGCGGGTATATCGACCTGTTGATTGCCTTTGGAGATGAAAATACCTCCCGAACTGTTATGGTGAGATACTTGTTGATGAATGTGGACACTTCTTACAATATTCTGCTCGGTCGGCCTGCCCTCAACTAGCTTGACGCCATAATGTCGACCCTCCACCTAGTGATGAAATTCCCCACGGTGACTAGGCAGATAATAATAGTCAACGCAGATCAAAAGATGGCTCGGGAATGCTACACAGAGAGTTTAAAGGTAAGAAGAGGGCCTAGGCCGCAGGGTTAGCCCAAGTGCACGACGCACCCTTTCATGCTTAGAGAGTCAGTCAAACTTGACCCTCAGGTTGAAGAGCCGAGAGCGGAACCCAACGAGGACCTGTGGAAGTTTTAACTAGATAACCACCCAGACCGATGTACACAAGTCAGCGTTAACTTGCCGGAAGGAGTATTGGCCAAAATTACTGACGTCCTCAATAATAATGCAGACCTATTCCCATGGACGGCGGCCGACATGCCCGTGATTGATCACAATTTTCATTGTCATAAACTCTCTGCGTGTTTGGAGGCGCGACTGATGGCTCAACGAAAAAGGAAGATGGGAGAAGAGAGGAGACAGGTGGCGGAAAGGGAGACATCAAAATTAGTGGAGGCGGGGTTTGTCAGAGAAGTAGAATACCCGACATGGCTAGCCAATGTAGTATTGGTGAAGAAGGCGAACGATAAATAGTGAATGTGGACAGACTACATTGACCTCAATAAAGCTTGCCCCAAGGATGCCTACCTGTTGTCGAGCATTGACTGGTTGGTCGACGGTGCCTCGGTGTGCAAGCTCCTGAGCTTTCTAGACGCTTAATCCAGGTATAACCAAATTCCCATGTTTTCGCCGGATGAGGAAAAAACGGCTTTCATGACGAATGGATTGAACTATTACTATACGATAATGCCATTTGGCTTGAAAAATGCAGGACCTACCTACCAGCGCTTGATGGATAAGGTTTTTTCGGAACAAATAGGCCGAAACTTGGAGGTGTATGTGGATGATATGGTGGTGAAATTTAGGGATGTAGAAAAGCACATTGAAGATTTGGAAGAAATATTTGGTTAAGTCAGGCAGTACCACATGAGGCTGAATCCAGAAAAAATGTGTATTTGGGGTTCAAGGAGGCAAATTCTTGGGCTTCATGCTGACCTATAGAGGAATCGAAGCTAATCCCGACAAATGCCAGGCCTTAATAGAGATGAGAAGTCCCCAGAATATCAAGGAAGTGTAAAGGCTAACCGAAGGACTAGCCTCATTTTCGCGCTTCCTTTCTAGGGCGGCCGAGAAAGCACGCCCTTTCTTCAGCCTCCTAAAAAAGCCAAAAGCATTTCACTGGGATGAGGAATGCGAGTCAGCGTTCAAAAAACTCAAGATATTCCTGGCAAACCCCCTATTTTAACTCGACCAATCCTAGGATAGGACTTGCTGATTTACTTAGTAATATCTGATCAGGCCGTCAGCTCGGTCATCGTGGAGGAGATAAGGGGCCAACAAGTCCCAATATACTACACTAGTAGCGTGTTACATGGGGCGAAAATTTGATATCAAGTCATTGAGAAGCTGGCTTTAGCACTGGTAATGGCGGCCTGAAGACTACGACTATACTTCCAAAGCCACCAAGTGGTGGTAAAGACCGATTACCCCATTCGGCAGATGTTGAGAAAACCAGAGCTAGCGGGAAGAATGATAGCATGGTCGGTCAAATTGTCCAAATTCGGATTAAAATACGAAGCGAAAGGCACGATCAAAGCACAATGCCTTGCCGACTTTATAGTTGAACTATCGTCGCTGGCAGAACCTACTTTGGCACAATGGACTTTGTACGTGGATAAATCATCGAACCAACAGGGAGGGGGAGCCAGCGTCATTCTAGAGGGGTCATGTTAGAACAGTCTTTGAAGTTTGACTTTTGGGCCTCCAATAACCAAGCAGAGTATGAGGCACTTATCGTAGGGCTAAAGTTAGCAAGAGAAATCGGGGCCAGCAAAATTAATTGCAAAAGTGACTCCAAGTTGGTAACAGGTCAAGTGTCCAGTGCGTTCCAGATCAGGGACACCTAACTCCTGAAGTACTACCACAGGGCCGTGTAGTTGATAGCCGGTTTCGAAGAATTCAAAATAGAACATATTCCAAGGGAGGAAAATGGGAGAGCCGACCCCTTATCGAAACTGGCCACAAGCACTAGGAAAATGGGGCAATGACGAACGGTCATACAGGAAACCGTGACGAAACTTAGTATTGAAGAGATCTTGAGCATGACGAAAGATGAAAGTGGGTGGATGGTCCTTATCAGGAAATACCTCACAATCGGCGAGTTACCGGCAGATAGAAATGCAACAAAGAGGATCGGCAGAAGGCCAGCTACTATGACATTGACGGAGCAAACTTATACAAAAGGGGATTCCACGCCCTGTTACTCAAATGTTTGGAACCTGACCAAGCTGAATACGTCATGAGAGAAATCTATCATGGCATTTGCGGCATGCACACTGGAGGGCGCGCCATGGCAGCTCGTGTCATTTGGGCCGGATATTATTGGCTGACTATCCGAACTGATTGCGTTGAATACTCGAGAAGGTGTCAAGAATGCCAGAGATTCAGAAATTTGTCCAACACACCCGCAGAGGAGTTACACCTAATTTTATCCCCTTGGCCGTTTGCTACGTGGGGCTTAGACATACTTGGACCTTTCCCTGTTGCTAAGGGTTAAGTGAAGTTCCTGCTGGTGGGAATCAAATACTTCACTAAATGGATAGAAGCCAAGCCCCTAGCTTGGATAACGGCCGCGAATGTGCAGAAATTTGTGTGGAAGCACGTCATTTGTCGATATGGAATGCCGCACATTATCATTACAGACAACGAACGCCAAATTATAGATAGGTCACTCATAGAATTTTATAGGGGCCTCGAGATTTGGCACCGGACCACTTTGGTCGAACACCCGCAAACTAATGGGCAGGCCGAGGCAGCGAACAAAGTAATCTCAGGGGAATTGAGGAAGCAAGTGGGGAAGGCAAAGGGAAGTTGGCCTGAAGAATTGCCTGAGATCCTTTGGGCTTATCATTGTACACCGCAATCGACAACCCGGAAGACTCCTTTCAGATTGGTGTACGTAACTGAGGCCATGATTCCAGTTGAGTTAGGGGAATCGTCCTTACGCCGCACAGTGTTCGACCTTGAGAGAAACGGCGAAGCGCTCAAGGTGGAGTTAGATCTAGCGGAAAAACTAAGGGAGAAGGCCAGGATATAGGAAGAAGCAGGAAAGCGGAGGGTTGCTCGCAGGTACAACAGGAAAGTGAAGCTAAGAGACTACAAACTTGGTGACTTAGTGTGGAAAAAAAGAGGGGAAGCACGGAAAGAGGGGGGAAAGCGAAGGGTTGCTCGTAGGTACAACAGGAAAGTGAAGCCAAGAGACTTTGAACCTGATGACTTAGTGTGGAGAAAAAAGGGGGAAGCGCGGAAAGAAGTCGGAGAAGGAAAGCTAGTTGCCAAATGGGAAGGGCCACTGCGAATGGTTGAACAGTTGGGAAGGGGAGCCTACCAGTTGGAGCAACTCACAGGCAAAGAAGACTCGCACACGTGGATGCTTCTCACTTAAATAGGTATTTCAGTTGATAAAATGAAATGACAATATACTCTTTTTCCTACCTCAGTTTTTTGTCCCAAAATGGGTTTTTGTCGAGGAGGTTTTAATGAGGCACATCAATATTAAGCAATAAAGTTATTTCGAATCCATCTTCTTATTTCTTTCAATTTGAATACCCATCGTGCTCGAAGACTTGAAAGGTTTCGACCCATTGAAACCTTACTGAGCCGACCCATTGTGCTCGAAGACTTGACAGGTTTTGACCCCCTGAAACATGACTGAGCCGACCCACCGTGCTCAAAGACCTGACAAGTTTCGACCCATTGAAACCTGACCGAGCCGACCCACCGTGCTGGAAGAACTGACAAGTTTCGACCCATTGAAACCTGATCAAGCCAACCCACCATGCTCGAAGACTTGAAAGATTTCGACCCATTGAAACTTGATCGAGCCGACCCACTGTGCTCAAAGACTTGGTAGGTCTTGACCCATAAAAGCCAAACCAAGTCGGCCTAACGATTATTGATTCACTCAAGTCAATGCACTGAATTAAAATAGTAGTAATCCAAGACGACTGAATAACGAAAATAACTTGCATTTTATAAACATGGAACTTGGTACATATAATGCTCCGAACACGAAGATTCAATATAACATAGGTATCTTAAAGCCTAAAAGCCTAAGAAGGAAGAGTCACAGGGAAAGCATTCGGACTTCAGGAAGTATAAAGCACCAAAGCTCATACAACGTCAACATTGTCATCGACTTGCTCGGCGTCTCCACCTCCCTACACCTCTTCCTCCTCATGGTCAGAAAGGTCGGCCACATCAACCAACACCCCCTCCTTAACATCTTTTTCTACGTCAAACAAGGAGGTGTCGGCGCCGGGGTAGAAGTGTGAAAACTGTCGCAGTGCTTTCTAAAAACCCCCGATGTGCTCCTCCATTATAGACCCCTTGGCTTCCTCTAAATCAGCTTCGAGGCGTTTCACTTGAGCAAGTGCCCCCAACTGACCCGATTTGGCCTCGGAAAGCCCAGCTTTGAGAAGCCCCAACTCTTCCTCTAAGGTAACCACGGACTCTTCAGCTCGGATGACCTGGCTCATTAGAGTCTCATTGCAGGCCTTGGCATCCTTCAACTAGACCTCTAAAGCCTTAACCGCTTTCTTTGCTTCAGCGGCCTCCAGAAGTAGTGTCTCGTTGGTGCTAGAAGCTTCCGCCAGCCCAATCCTTGCCTCTTGGACAACGGCCTCTAACCTTTGGACCTCAGCCTCCTTCGACCTCAGCAATTGGGAAGAAGCACGAGCGCTCTCCAATTCTGCCCCCCAAAATTGGGCAATTACCCAAGAGCGAGCCTTGAAAACAGAAAACGCCTCCAAACCCGCTTGGGGACCGACTTCCCTAAGAGATCGGCGGTCGACCTTTGATAGGGAGCCGAGGCCCAGCACCTTGGTGGGGTCGACATCCCGACCCTAAAGGGACCTGAGGCCCTCGGTAGCAACAAAAAATGCCGGGTGGACGTTGACGGATGAAGAGTCTTCGGTTGGTGCTGGCGTGGGAGCAATCCTTGGGCGCTTGGCAGGGGGGCTATTTGAGGGAGCTGTTACGACTAGGGACTCCGGAGGTGGAGCGGTTGGCGTATGGCTGGAGACTTGCGCCATCGAAAGGGCGTGTGACATAGGGGAAGTAGAAGCAACGCCTGTTTCAGCCCTCTTAGCTTTCTCTGCCTACTCGGCATGAAGCTTGGCGAAGTTGAAACGTCCCATTATCCTTGCGAAAGGAGCAAAGAAAAAGAAGAAGCGGCAAGTGAATATCAAACAAAGATAAAAAGTACTCACGGTTTATGTCCCTCAATGGCTTCTTCAAATTAATAAGCCCTAGCACAGCTTGACATGGGAGTAGTCAGGGAGGCTTGTGCAAGTCGACCATGTCGTCCCGATCGGACTCCAACTTGTCTTGTACTCTCCAAACAGTGTGCTTGTCCGGATCCCTTGTCCAGTAGAAGGGGAACCTTGAGCGACCATAGCCGTCGAAGAAGTTGCTCCTTCCGGATGGACTCGGTTTGGCCCAAAAGAACCCCCTCTTGAAATCCTTGTATGAGGAGGTGAAGGCGGTAAAAAGGGGGACACCACTAACACCTGATAGTGATACCCAACCACCCCTCTTCCTCTTCTTTTTCGCATAATGATGAAGGATTTTGGAGCGGTCGGCACCATGAATAGCAAGTTGTAGAGGACTCAGAAAGCAGTCATCGCAGCCCAACCGTTGGGATAGAGTTGGGTAGGTGCCACATTTAAAGCCTTCAGGACTTCGACCTCGAATCCATCGAAAGGCATGGAGACCCTAAGGTTCCAGAAGAACGTTTTGTATATGTACGTAAAGATCGGTTATCCCGCCGTAGCCGAAAGGTACACATGCTCATTGGAACCACACAGTTCTGTTATAACTTCGCCCTCGTGGTTAGGGTCACAAAAAGTGATGGCCTTCATCAGATCGACGATGGCGGAAGCCGACTAGAACTTCGAATGGTAAACACCAACCTCACTGGAAACCCACTCATACCTAGGATGAGTGACGGGAGGAAAACCCTCCTTTACCCTCCTCTTACACCGCATCACTAGTGGCTGCTCGAGTGTCCCCTCAGATGAGTTGTTCGCCGCCGGGGGGCCACAGGACGTTTGACCATGGAAACATCTGGACGAACTACGCAGCTTGCAAGTACTCGTGGAGGGTGGGGATCGCTGTCAGACCTGTCCAAATAAGAGGCACGCACGGATTGGCTAGACATTTGAGAGCCACCGCTAATAGGCTCAATTTCCGACGAGAGCATTACTCTAGGCTCAGAGTTGGGAGAACCCCCAGATTCGTCACTTAAAGCCATTGGGGGAGAAGAAAGCTAGAAGTAAGGGGGCGTACCTGCGAGGTTTCCAGAGAAGAAAGAAAAAGAGATGACTGCAACAACCACGGAGAACATTCTGGCACGACGAAAGCAAAAGCAAAGAGAGGCACAATGGGAAGAGATGAGTGTTAAAGAAGGAAGAAAGCACGGAAAGAAGCGTCTCCAGCTCCCTCTTATAGGGTCGGAAGGTGATATACGGCCCAAAGGCCCACGATTTTCCCTCCATAAGATCTTGTACCATCCTCGACAAGGCAATGGCTTAGATGAAGCGACGGTTGGGGTTTTTAAGTCATCATCAGCATAAAGTCTTATCAGCAGCCAAGCATTGAATGTGCGCGAAAGCACGCGCATCGGTTCCCAAGGGAAGACGTGACCGCTCGAGATCTCAACGTTTCGATCCCTTGCCAGGTAAAATAACCATACAGAGGCCTGAGTGGATTGAACAAACCACCTCAGCAGTAAACTAGCCTTAGAGATCCATCCGAACTAAGTCTTACGTGGTCAACTTCTCCACGGGTGTCGAAGCTCGGGGGGTGGTGTACTACCCCGATCTATCCGAATAACTAAAGATGGATGATCAACCTAACTGATCACCTATCTGGCTGAACAAGCTAAGGATGGCCAATCGGCCTAATCGATTGGTCGTCTTGGCACTCGTCCCAAAAGTAGTTGACCGAACCCCCTCCGGGAATCATAAATCAGGAAAGTAGGAAACCAACTTAATAACGGAAACCAGGAGATAAATTTGGGAATGAAGGCGAAGATCTTTCGTGACATAGGTAACAGACATTTGACATTAAAAAGGGGACAGGTACACACTTTCTAACCCTAATCTGAATCCAATACTAAAGAAAAACCCTTGCTAATCTTGGGGCCTCCCCTGACTTGAGCGTCGGAGTGTCTTTGCAGGTATCCCCACCAACTTGCGGGAGACCAAATCACCTATTTGAGAGGAAGAGCACCACTTTGGGAGACGGAGACCAAGAAGGAACCACTTTTGGATAGAACACTACTGATTAAGCTAAAATAGTCTAATGCCAATTGATCGACGCACTTGATAATAGGATTAGAATAACATGTTGCTGCTAATTATATAGGATTAATTAGAAAAGAAGGGAGACCGTCATAAAATAGAATAATGTACGTTATATTTGCTTGGACAAGCTAGAAGGCTAGCCGATAAGTATGTTACGCATTAATTTGCATGGTTGAGTGCTAACTTTCACTCAATTTACTAAAACCCTTTCTATATAATGTTTTGAGATTACAAGTAATTTATATGTTTTTATGCTTACAGGTCAAAGTAGGAGTATATGAAGTGAGAATTTTTAGTTATCGTAAGAAATGAAACATTTAATTATAATTATTAGAGTAAAATGAGCTATATAGAATGCATATTTAATTATAAATCTCACGTAGGTTTCTTTCTTTTTAATTAAAAATCACGTGAAATCTATAATTAAATGAAAAATTGTATTGTTAATTTTAATTTATTTATTGTAATAAAATATTCTCATATTTTGTCATTATTTAGAGATGGAATTTGAATATACATTTTTATAAGCTAAAACAATTTTATTGAGAATGAGAAAGTGAAGGCCAATAACAGAACAAGGAGTACTAAAGATCAACTTACAAATTAGTGTTGGTACAATAGTTTTACAAAGTAAAAATTGAAACAAAACACCCTTCACATAAATCCATACAAAATAAAATGCATAAGAACCAATTGCATTATACCCCTACAATAAATAGACCAAAGTAAATGTTCTTGACAAAACCAGCAAGCATCAAATTGACAACTCCAAATTACATACACTATAATCAGAATATTACCATATAAATCAAAATTGCTTAACCAATCACTCCCCAACCTAATCCAATGATATAAGAAAGACATAAATGTAGCACTGGCTAACTCATCATCATCATCAATCCAATTGAATAGGGAAATGACACATATATATAAAATTTGGCTAGACCCGTTGGAATGATCGGCATAATTATCTAAATGGTTTGACAACAGAGGATGACTAAAGTGTATTAGGTGCATTTTTCCTTTTTTGTAAGAGCTTAGAAGAAACATGGTCTCGTCTATACACTCTGCTATAGTAAATTTTAGCTCTTATCATTATTTTTAAAATTTTTTATTTGTAGGTTGAGGGTGTTGTTGTGCTCATATTAGCCTAACATAGATGGCCAAATTTGGTTTGGTAGTTCGTTTAATTTTAGGTATTTAATTTAACACCTTCTATCTTTTTCAAATGTTATTTTTCTACTTCTCTTAATCAAGTTGCATTGGTTACTCTCAATTCTTGCATTTGATCCGTGACTTCTATCTACCTGTTGTTAGTACATATTTATTGAGTTTTCTCTTTCATGTTTTGATTCAGTTTTGGTTAATTCAGGTTGTTTTATTTGTGATGAGAACTTTATTTAACTAGTTTTGATTCACATACACATTTTGACAAGTTGCAAAGGGTGGTCCTTACTATATTGAGCAAGGCCACCAATGAAGTCCTTGAAAGGTGGAACTTCAACTTTGAGACTAACAATGAGGTTCTTGAGAAGGGTAATAATCAAAGTTGAGAGTCTTCCATGTGATGGTAATTAGCATTCATGCATGTGTTCTTTTTAGTCTTCTCTGCTTCTTCTTTTGCCTAAACTTCTGATTTTGATCAGTTTGTTTGGATTTCTCTGAAGTTTTAATGCCATAAATAATTGTTGTGTTTGTGTTTGTGTTTTTTTTTTTTTGTAAAAATAAAATATGGGTTGTGGCTACTATGAAATATAGTACTTTTTTTGGTAGCTTTAGGTATGGGAAAGGAAAGCAATGTATGGGATTTTTTCTGTCTATTTTTGAAGTATGATTCTCAACACAAGGGGACTTGCTTTAATTAATTATCATGTGCTTGTTGGGTAGTTTCATTGATAAGTTATGCCATGTACTATATGGTGCGGAGGTTGTCAGTGTAAATGAAAATAGACAAGAAATGGAACCATAACATTGGTTGGTTAATTTATAGTAAAGGATTGTGGAAATAGTCAAAAATATTTGGAAGATGCAACTTATTTATTTTGAAACTTTGCAAGAGGCATTCCTTGTATGAAGATTTTCTCGTTGTCTTCAATTTAATCTGACTTTGTTTCAATTGCTAGGAATCTAAGATGAGAATTGGAATTTAAATTCGTCAACCCTTGGAATGCTTGGCGAACTAAGCTTATGTAATTTCTGAAGTGTTTTATGTTTTCATGCTTTTCTTACAACCAGACAATGCAACGTATAATAGGGTAGAATTTTCAACTAAAAAGCAAAAGCTGTTATATATTTTTCTTAAAAAAAATATTAGCACAAGATTTACATCGATTGTTAAATGCGCATATAATTGATTTAAAAGGTTATAATCTACATTGGTTGCACATGCAACCAATCTAAAAACCTATTTAAAAACCTTGAGACTAAAGCTCGTGTCACATTTAACTCTCATCTTGATCCCTCGACCCTTTCGTGGTTCCCTCCACCTCAGCATTCATCCATACTAAGCTCATTGTTGCTAAACCATCAAAAGCAACCTACCTCGTCTTTGTCTTCGTCATTCATCCACACCCTTGAAAGAAAAACTACAGCCATTGAACGTTCGTCTTCCTCATTCTTAGTTCTAAAATTTACAAGAAGTGCTTATTACTAATTGTAAACAATTGAAAACTCTGTTTCCTTTAAAGCCGACTAAAAGAATTGAGAAGCTTGAGAAACTCAAATTAAGGCAATGTGAAATGTTTGTAGGAATTTTTGAAGAGGTGAATGCAATTACTGAAGCAAGTAAATGAAAATCATCTTTATTGCTCCTTCATTACAAGGCTCTAACTTGTCTCTTTTGACTTTGAGACAACTCTTTGAGATTGAATATTCTATTTCCACATGCTCTTTGGCTACAATTCCTTTAACTACAAAGGACATTGACCATTTGAATCTATGTCTCCCTGTAAAGAAATAAATTTTGGAATTGAAATGATATACCTGTTGATTTAGGTAGAAGATCTTTTCTTGTAAAGGGGCCTTGTGCTCCTTAGACGCCTCCATTGGCCGTTCAGTAGACCATATTTTTAGAGGAGCAAGAGTGGTGCTTGGAGTCCTTAAGCTTTCTATCCACATCATTAATCCCAAAGCACTCATCCTTGTTCCTTGTGCAAGATGTGCCTTCAAATATTTTGACTTTAATTTCTTCATCCTTGTCCTTCAATGTAAACTTTCTTTGCTTCATATCTACTATAACGTCCTCGTAGTTGCCATGAATTGCCTTCTTAGGATGAATGGAAACTTAGAATCACCTTGCATATCAATAACAATAAAGCCAGCAAGAAAAATAAATTTATTCACTCTTACCAGGACATTCTTTATGATTCCCTAGGGATGCTTGATGGATTTATCAGTTAGATGCAAGATTGTCTTTGGTTTGGCTTACTTCCACCAAGCTCGTTCAACAGGGAAAGAAACATGACATTTACACTTTCTCCTAGTCACACAGAGCCTTGTCCACCATCTTCTTCCCTATAGTATAGGGAAGTGTAATGCTCCTAGGATCTTGAATCCTGAATCTTTTTATGTGATTTGAGTTATTGGATTTATGCTTAATATTGACACTATTTGAGATTGATTTGAAATTTAAATTTGCAATGGAAAACTTGTGGTTTAAACCATTCAGATGTAATAACCATATTATTGCGCCTAGGATAAGGTTAGACTATATATATTCCATTATAATTTCTTAATCTTATTGGTTATTTTTTTATTGTGCTTAATTGCGTAAGGAATTAGGGTCCATAATTGATAATAAAGGTTTATATGTCAAGGAATTAGAGATAAATCTAGGGAAATTAAATGTCAATCACATAATTAAAAGTGATTTAAAAGGAAAGAAATTATATTAAGGTAGAATTGGGATGATTCCAATACCTACCAGTCAATGTTCATTAAATTTTCTCTTAGTTAATCATTTGCATTTGTTTTGCTTTAATTTTAATTAACCAAAAATTAAAAATCAATCATTTGTTTTTTTTTTTTTTTATCAATAGGATAGCTTTTTTTTTTGGTGAATAAATTTTTTAATAACGGACACTATCTTATAAGAATAATAACCAGAGAGATGGTGAGATATTATTAAAATGTAATCCTCATTTGAAACAACCTATAAGAGTCGGCCTAGTGGTGAGAGAGTTAGATAGTTTGCATAATATCTTGGGTTCTATCCCTATTGTCACCATTGTACATAAAAAAATAAAAATAAAAATTCGTTTCAAGAAAACGCTAATGAATGTTTCAGTTGTATTTTGTTTATTTTTGCTTTGAATAACAGTTTGTGTGTAACTACTACTTTTGTTGTAGTGAACAAAGTTAAGTACACCTTGTCGGGGCTAGCTCTATCTGAAGCTACTAACCATGTAAAAACCTAAACCTTCGGTGATACATACGTAGATCACATGGAGTTGAAAACTGAGTGATATCTTGAGGTCTGACGTAAACAATAACTCATTAAATTTTCAATCAATATATAGTTAATATTACATTTTGTTTCCTCTCATAAAATACATATCCCTCCTTGTACGAAACAAATTTCATTAAAATATATTACATATATACAACAACATAACACATTTTTGTTACAAGTTTCAAGACATAAATGTGTGTTAATATCTTAGTTATATAAGTTAAAATGTTCTTCGTGAGCAAAATAAATGAAGAAACAACAATAAGCGAGCCAAAAAAATTCTTAATTTTATTTTTTTGGGTAAATGTTATAGGTTTAAATATATTTTTGGTCTCTATAATATATTGTCATTTTGGTTTTAGTCCTTGCAAAATTATTTTTTAAAAAAATAGTCCTTGTAAAATTTATATTTTTTATTTTAGTCCTTATTATTATGTTTTAGTTTTTATAATATATCTATTTTTTTGTTTAAGTCCTTATAATATTTTGTTTATTTTGAGTTAGTCCCTTTGAAAAAAGAATGATAAGGACTAAAAACAAATTATTCACATATTACAAGGACAAATACTAAAATAAAATAAGGACTAAAATAAAAAAAAATTATAGAGACTATTTTTAAAAAAATAATTTTATAAAGACCAAAACTAAAAATATGATGTATTATAAGAACCAAAAATATATTTAAGCCAATATTATATTATTATATTTGAATTCAACGATATGTGTTGACTCTTTAATCCTAACCCGAATGTGATTGCAACAAAAGAAAGCTGGCTTGTGGACCTTACACGACTTTGAAATTATTAGTAAAAAATTAATATTAAGAACTCAAAGAAAATGTATTTATTTACTTTTACGTTTGTTATAATTTATTTGTAAATATTTCAAAAGACAAATATGTACGGATGAAACAAAAAATTAAATATATAAGGAGTAAAAATTAAATAAACTTTAATATATATATATAATTATATATTAATTAATAAATTATACGATTACATTTTTATATAAATAATTAAATTTTGTATATATATATATATATATATATATTTTAAAAAATTGAGGTGAGGGGGTAGACTGTCTCTAAAATGTGGTATAGAATTGCAAAGAATATAATACTCCTTCTTATCTCTAATATAAGACACTTGTAACAGAATTATACAGACTAATAAAAATAATTAAATTAGTTAGTTTTATAAATCCTTTTTAAAAAATATTATAATGTACTAATTTTACCTTCATTAATTATCATTAACTTGTTTTGGGTGATGTGTAGACATTAAAGTCCCAATGCATTATGCATCACTATCAAATAAAGATACAGAAACTCAAAGTCTTTAATAAGGACAAATGATAAAAAAAAAGTTAAATGCTTCATAAAAATTGTAAAACTCCTTATAAAAATGACCATCAATATTTTCTACATAGTGTCTTATATTAAGGACTAAAGGGAGTACATTTTTATTCATTTCTATTCTTACAATTTGGGATTTGTGTCTAACTCAACCCTACAAAACTGGTTTGTAACATAAGGATTGTATTCCCACTTGTGTACACTACTTTGACTTCATCACTAGTTGATGTGAGATCTCCAACACACCCCTCTCACGTCGAGGACTGCATATCTATAGGTGGTCCGATAACGGTCTAGTAGCAGGTGGCCTAATAGACCCAACAATAATTGTTAGGATAAGCTCTATTACCATCTTATAATTTTGGGTTGTGGATTTAACTCAACCTCACAAAACCGACTTGTGAGGTGAGGGTTGTTTTTCATTTATATACTCTATTTAAACCTTATCACTAGTCAATGTGGAACTTGGGTTTTCCCAATACACTCCCTCACGTCCAAAACTATTGGCTTGGTGCATGAATAATATGGTAGATGACTCATTAATGGATCTATGATAGACTCTGATATGCTATCATCTTACAATTTGGGTTTGGGTTATCTCCCACTTATATACACTAAATGGATCTCTCAAGTTTAGCATTTAGGACTTTGTTAACCTTTAACCAGTATAGATGACAAACATATTACAAATATATCAATTTATCCGTTTATTAGTTTTGCTTTAATATTGTTTGGTTCTTATCCAAATTTAAATATATCTTCTGCGGTTTTATAAATGAATAATGGTTTATGAAGAGAAAATTCCAATCAATATTTTTAAAGAGCTAAATCTAAAACAAAAAACATTGTCTAAAGAAAAAAGAAAACACTACGTATACAACATAAATACTTGCAGCTTCCCTTTATAAGGATACTTATAATTTTGTGTTGATAACATGAATGGAAAACAATTACAAGCTCATTAGTGGATGTAAGGCGCATTTGATGTATCTTGATGGACAATACAAGTAATTAATTAGTATTTCTGATTTGTGTACTAATTAGTAGTCGACGTACAATACAAGCAGTTTTGAAAGTGCAGCAGGGAAATTGTGTTAGATTTGAGCTTGATTAGACTTTTTCTTCATTGACATGGGTGGGTGGACCAAATTAATGGCTATCTCTACTTTTTGGTGATGTGCATTAGACAAGATCTTATCCCCTAGTTTATTATGCAATAATATTTAAAGTTTTGTCTTATGCTTCATTTTTCCCTTTGGTTTGTCCCATGACAATTTTAGTATATTAAACATGTAACAAGTTTTTTGTTATGCCATTAGCTTTTTTTTTTTTTTCAGAAATCCAATGCAACCATGCATAATGACAAGGATCAAGCCGTTAGATCGAATAATATTCTTATATTATGTATAATTGATCAATTGGGTTAAGATTTTTAAAAATGTAGATATCTTTTGATGAGTAAGAGTAAATATATACTAATTTAATCATGTTTAGAATACATTGTAATCTTACTCAGCTAAAATTCAAAGATGAAATATACTGTAATCGCTGGATGCATATTATTTGGTGGAAGGACATCATGTTGGAATCTTTCTTCTAGTGAGTTTTCATTAAACATCTGCCGTATGTTATTTGTACTAAGTTGAATATCTGTTTGGGTGGACTGGATTGCGGAAACAATTAATGACGGGTGGATTTATTTTCATATGCGGAAGTAAGTAAGGATGTATTTTATATTGGATTTAAATACCGATTATACTCAATACTGATATGTTGGATAGTGATATAACTAAATAGTGTATATAAGTGAGGAATAATTGTCACATCATAAGTTAGTTTTTGAGATTAAGTTAAGCCTAAATCCAAATTCTAATATAACAGTATTTTATTTGCTTATATTTGCTTATATGTCTTTAAAATATTTTCTTTACAGATAAATTCATTTTACAGAAGTACGTTTTTTCCCCCCGACTCATGAGTTGGTAACTTACTATCCATATTGTTTTGTCATGTTTGATAATAGGGTAACCAGGTTCTCGTTAATGCTAAAATGTAGTATCAAACTTAACAAGTTGAACAATGACAAAGATAGAAGTATGTATTGGAGGTAATACCGAGCTAAACTGATTATATATTCTTTGATTTTCAGATCAGAATCACACACTATATATATGTGAAGTTAGTCCTGTACAGGAGATCGTAATAGTGAATACCAAGTTAGATTTAATATAAGTTTTCATTGAAAAATACTTGCAACTTCAAACAAGGACCACATCTAAGGAAAATTCCGGTTCAGTAAAAGAGCTAGGCATATGATGTCCAGAAGTCAAAGATGACGGGCTGACCCAATGAAAGTTGACAGTAGGTAAAAGATGAGAGTGCATTCCCGCAAGGCTGGAATTCATGATTTTCCTTTTATCGTAAAATCTATACAAAGATTTTGTACAGTGTATTGTAGTTATATGTAGTCATGAGCTATTCTAGCTTTGCTCGTTCTTATATGTAGCTGGCATTCCTAATGATAAGCTCTACGTTGAGAGAGACACCATAGGATGCATGTCGTGCATACGATTAAGAAATATAGTTGAAATTAATGTAACAGGAGTACACTCCATTTTGTTTACAAACGTTTATTCACATTAGTTCTCAATTATATATATATATATATATATATATATATATATATATATATATATATATTGGTAGAAACTACACATATTTTCTACTGGAATTATATAAAATTTTTAATTAATTTAAGTAATGACTTTAAAAAGGTCATTTTTTTTCACTATTGTTTTATATAAAAAGATTAAGATGTTTTAAAAAATTAAAGATAAAATTATTTTTTTAAACTAAAAATTAAATTTAATCAATGATATTTATAATTTTTCAAACTAGTAGTATGTCCTCTTATGTTTTTTTTTTCCCCAATGTTTATAGCAACCTCTTTATAGGGGATACATAGTTTTATGTGTTTCTTATGTAACAATATGGTGTTAGTGTAATCTATAAAAAATATTAGTGTAATCTATTTCAAATTAAAGGAGATTAGTGTAAGTAAAAAAAGGAGTAGTCTATGGGTAAATCATCATTTTAGTCCTTGCAAGTTTACAACACTGTCATATTAGTTCTTAAAACTAAGAAAATTCTAAATAAGTTTCTGAAAGTACAATTCATCAATCACATTAGTCCAAAATTCAAAAAAAAAATGTAACTTAAGTAATAATATTAACATATGTTTAAAACTTAAACTGATAGTAAGTGAGTAAATTTAAATACTTAGATGAAATAACTAAAAATTTTAAAAACTTATTTAATTTTTATGATAATACATTATACTTTTACACCATGTTTGATATTGGTGAAATAAATGAGAAATGAAGTGAAAAGAAAGGAAAAAAGTGAAGTGTACTTTTTCTCTCTGTTTGGTATCATAGAAGTAGCAATCAAATTTTTAAAAACATGGTGGGACTCATGCATTTTTTTTTTATCCCTTCTTACATGCGAAGAAGTGGGAGGAGGTGAGGAGAGATACGCTAATACTCCTTCTCTCTCGTGTTGTTGCTGCTCGAGTTCATTTTAAAAATTAACCACCTCACCACCATAACTTCCTCACCATCATATCACCTACTTTTCATGTTTTAAAAATTATATTGTAGGATTACCCTTTCATCACCATTCACCATTTAGCACACTATTTTTTTAATTGAGTCCTTGTTAATTGGATTCTGCACCAGGCCATAAAATCAGGCCTTATAATCGATTATGCAAAATTGTATAATCGATTATATGTATATGGTGCAATATAATCGATTATACAATTGTGTAATCGATTATTTAGATCAACGTGGGGATGAGTAAAAAAAAATAACGAACAATAAAATAGTATTTTTTTTAATATACTAATTTTATTTCTTTTTTTCTTCCAAAGTAAACAATTTCGAAATTTAATTTCAACTTTATTTCTCTCTAACTAAATAACATCTATTTTCACTTTATTTGTTGTCTATTTCTTTTTTCTTAATTTTTTTTTCTACTTTTTTTCTTTTTTTTTCTCTATTAAACACGGTCTTAAAAATTAAAATATAGTTTACTCAATTATTTATATAAAATAAACAGGCAGGGTGGGTGATGGAAGTTTATTATTCAATGCAAGGCACTTTAACCCCCGACAAGTTACATCAAATTCTGTTGCATGGACACGGTGTTATTGTAGTCACTGAATCAACATGAATTTCGGGTTTTGATCCATCCCTATTAGCAGTAGGAGCAGGAGCAGCAACTCGTGACTGCTATATCCCATCTCATCTCTCCCTTTCTAGTTGCCATAAAGCTGCAAACTGTGGAGCTGTATACCATCGTGGTCAGACCCATGCACATATGTACAAATGTAAACTAAACAATCTCTGACCCAATTCTTCACTTTTGTTGTTTCTCTGCATCACTGCTTGCTTGCATTTCTAAAACCGTTAGCTATAGAAAACACAGAATGAGTGACGAGTAAATTGCATATGACTGATATGAGAAACTCTTTCTCTCTCTCTCACTTTACTCCTAAGACCTACCCTTCTTAGGCCGGCTGCTTCGTCTTCACCTAGACTCTCTGTGCCTACTCACTCTTCTCTCTCTTATTCTTAGTAGTATATTATGCAGAGACAGAGACAGTCACGGAGAGATACTTTCTAGGATTTTGTTATATATATATATATTTTTTATAGATATCACAGTAAACAGTCATTTTAATTTTTAAAAGTTAAAAATATAATTATATTTGTTTATGAATTAAAGAAATTTATAAAAGTTTTCTATACGTTTCTAAATTTAATTATTTACTATCATTTTAATTTTTAAATATATGTAATATTATCATTTTAGTTATATTTTTTTTTGAATTTTAGATTAATATAATTGTCAATTTATACTTTTAAAGACTTTTTTTAATATTTTTTAATTCGGAACTAATATAATAGTACCTTTCAATTTTAAAAACTAAAATAACTGCTTATTCTCTCTTTCTCATATTTTAAAAACTAAAATGACAAGAACTAAGATTATTACGGACGACAAAGATTTTTTCAAATATTTAATGCAGCTATATATTTAGAATTTGAACTCGAAATCACCAATTAAACTGAAGCAAATTCATGTTAGTTGTGATATAATTGTTTGTTTTGTGTAATTGTTTATTTTGGAAAACATATTTTTATTGAATAAATTTTTAAATTTATAAGAGATATAGGAAAAAAAAAGAAAAATAAGTAATGTAATACAAAAACTTATAAAAAAAGTAATATTATAAAAATGTTGTAAAAATTGTTATATAAATATATTATAAATTATTCCTTTTAGAGAATATCTATAATCTATAATTATAATAAAGATGATACTTTCTTTTAGTCTCTATTTTTATTAGACTACTATATCCTCTAATTATACTTTAATTATCTATTATTTTATTCTTTAACTACTTTATAAACTACCCATTACAACCTCTCTCTTTTATTTAAAAAATAAAAATGAAGATAGACATGGAGTGTTTCTATTTCTCCTAATAGATATAAATCATTTTCACAAACATTAAGAAGCTTTATGCAAATTCATTATCCTTTTGCGCAAACAAAATAGAGTGTCCTATATATTTTTCTTTCACAACGTCTCCCCTCTTCTAATTTCTTATGGTATGTTTGTTATTGTTTGGTTGGGTGAAAAGAAAATAGGAAGAAAAAAAAAATGAATAACGATGTCTTTTCTTTTATTTGGTTGGAAAAAAATAAAAGAAAATGGAAGAGAAAAATTGACATCTAAAAAAAATAATTCAAACCTCTTGTTCTGTTTTTTTTTAATTTAAATTTTAAATTTTTTCTCCTCTCTTGCTTTCTCTTCTTCGTTCCAAACAGGCTATTAGGGAGCTTTTCTCGGAACAATGACTATACAGGGGACGGATATTTAGGGTGACTAGATTTCCTAGCTACCTAAACAGCAATCGTGTTATTTATAGATTTCCTAACTCTTTTAACTAAGCATCACTCGTGTTGGGATTTGAGACGACAAAGCTGTTGCCACTTCCAATTTGGCTTCTTCCTCTTGGCTTATTTGTTATGAGTAAATGTTCCATGCCAGTATAAATACATAGCCATCTAATCAGAAATTATAGTGGCAAGGTAAGTTTGATAACTTTTATAATAATTATCTTTAAAGTTATACTTATTATGATTTTTGATTAATTGATGGTATAAAATTTTTTATATTGACAATGTAGAGATTAAACTCTATTTTTATAGCAGTAAAACTTTATTTAGTCCCTAAATTTGAGAGTGACAATCAGTTGGGTTCTTAATATTAATAAATAATAAATTTAATATTTAATTTTACTTATTATCAGTTAATGCGACTCTTATGAAAAAATCATTTAATTTTTAATTTATGTTTGGATTGGTGTTAATTATTTAAAGTTAAAGAGAGATACAACTAACTGGATTAATACACTAATCCAAAAACATAAAATTGGACCCCCTCTATCTTTGCCTTGAACCAACCGCAAGAGTGAACCTTAATTCTATCCGAGAGTCCAGCCACATCAACAGAATCATTCTGAAAAATAATCACATTCCTTACCAACCAGAAAGACCACACGTAACATGTCACCTCACTAAGTTAAAGTTTCAGCTGAAGACTTTGTCGAAGCAAGCCCTTTCTTGTGTATATTTGAGCCCGTGGCCCACTAAATTAAACTGATCCAATTTTGGGCTGTTATCTGTGGTCCATTGCATGAACTCAGCCCTTACTTCTAGCACCTGTTTGAAGTTCATCGGCCCAGTCTCTCTCTCTCTCTCTCTCTCTCTCTCTCATATGATAAAATCAATCTTGTTCTATAGGAAAACAAGAGTAGAAAGAACATATGTCACAACACTTGGTATTTTAGTTGATTGTAGTCAAGAAAATTTTTTAACGAAAGAAGACTTGAACCCAATCTTAAGTTAAATGTATGATTTCTTTAATTGGTATATACATTGAGTTTTATTATTTGAATATAAAATGATTGACATTTTTACAATTAAATCTTTATCTCTAATTATTTTTTAATTTTTTTATATACAAACATTTTAAAAATACACTCTAAAATTAAAGAGAACAACTTTTTATCCTCCTATTTTATTATTCACAAAACATTTTCCAATTTGAAGACTGATGAAGGGAGAATGTGCCAATATTGGATTTTTGGGGAAATGACTGCTGTATGATCATTAGAAGCAGAAATGACAAAGAATTGCTGGTCATTATATGCTACAGATAATAATTAATACAAATAACAAAATTAACCAAAATCTTATTACGTGGAACAAAGGAATGACTACAAGCAACAGCGAGTGGTATAATAATGCATGTATATGTCACTACATAATCCATGCTATATATAGGATGTTTATGAAAATGCTTCGGGAGAAATCGGCTTTACAAAGTGATCTTCATGAGTTGGGCTCGGAGACAATGTCAATAAACTGAATTATGTTTTTAACCATTTCAAGTGTCAGGTTTTTTATTTGATTCTGTATTTTAAAAGGTTATTGTCTATTTTGTTTTTTAAATCATACAATCCAACATATTTATATTTGTTTTGTTTGTTAAGTGTCATGTAGTTCTAAAAAATGAGGGATTAGATAAAAAACTTTTAAGATATATATAAAAATAATCAAATAAATAAATTGTGATATTTAAAAACAATCCATAAATAAATAAAAATGACACATGTCATGTTAGACAAAATTAACAAAAGACCAACAAAAGAATTACATAAAAAGGAAAAAAATACAACTTATAATGAATAAATTAAATTTTTTAAAATTAAAAAACTAAAAAACTACTATTATATTATTTTGACAGACCAAAATATTATTTAACCTTCTAAGTAATATAGTCTTATTCTCAAATCCCTTCAAGCATCATGTACAATTGGGATCTATGGAGTTAGTCTTAAGTTGAAATGAACCCTATCCCTCATCCAAAACACACAAGGAGATTTTCTCTCTCTCTCTCCCTCTCTCGTAGCACTTTCTCCTAATAAATATTAAATAAATAAAATGTTCAAGAAGATCCGTTCCGATAAAAATAAAGATGAGTTGTGGCCCCTAACAACATAAAGGTCATATATAGAAATGCGCGTATATAGACTTATAGCCCCCAATAAATTCTAGACTAGATGACCTAGTCGTATGATTTTACTGGTAGCTACATATATAGAGCAACATCATAAAGGTCGCTACTGCCGGAAAGATACCTTAAAATTTCTCAAATATAATAAATGTCAGTCTCATTTTCTCAAACAGCTCATGTATATTAAATTTCACAAATAAACCAAAGTAATTAAAAAACAAACAAACAAATTATATCACTTTATACATAGAGTTTAATGTGTATGTTATAAAAAGTTTTACCCTTTCAACCAATCAAAAATTATCGTTGATATAATTTTAAGGTAATTTTTGTAAAAATCAACAAACTTACTATATATGATAGTTTGTGATTAAATGATAGTGTAAAATTACTTTATATTGCCACTACATAGCCTATTTTCTTAAATACATATCACTTGATATTTTTTTAACTCGGATTGTTTCATATAAGTCTCCTCTTGGTATCATTTTTGTCATTTTCTTTGTCTCCATTCTTGTTTCTGATCAAAATGGGAATCCCCTCTCCTAAGTGCTCCCTACACCATCTTTGAGCCAATCCACCACCTCTTTCATACTAGGCCTCTTTTCCGCGCTATTATCAGTGCATCTAAGAGCTATGGTGATCACAGTTTTCAATTGCTCCAAATCAAATTTCCCCTTCAACTTTGGATCTGCAATATTATTGAAGAGACCTTTGTGGACATATGGTGTGACCCATTGAACAATATCCCTTTTCACTCCCCCAGGGAATTTCTCAATTGGTTTCTTGGCACTAGTAATCTCCAAAAGTAAAATCCCAAAGCTGTAAACATCACAGCTCTCAGAAACCTTCCCCCACATGGCGTATTCTGGTGCCAGATATCCTAGGGTGCCTTTAACCTTCGTGGTAAGATGGGTTACACCATCCGGTACCAGCTTTGCAAAACCAAAATCAGCCACCTTGGCTTGAAATTCAGGGTCTAGAAGAACATTACTTGCCTTTATATCTCTGTGTATGATGTGAGGAGTTGACTCATGGTGCAGATACCTTATCCAAAAGGAAATAGATTAACAAAGTTCAATAACTTCAACTTTAATGTTAAATGATGCATGAATGGAATATTTTCAAATGGAAGCAGTTAATTTTGGTCTTGAAATAATCCTTGAACACAAGCCCATAAGCCTCAAATTAGAGACTACATAAGCGTTTAAACTGTTCCGTGGGAGAAATTATTGTATAGTCTAGGATCATTAAGATGGTCTCGACTAATTTTTATGTGAGACACAGCCGAATTTTCAATTTACGAGAAAAATTTAATAAAACTCGACTATACATCACATGGAGATTGACTAAAATCATAAACATGTGCTGGTCCTAGACCATACAATAATTTCTTGTTCAGTTTTTCTTCTTATTTGATTTCTTTCTTCATGTGTTTTCTTTGGGGAATTTTTAACCAAAATATGATACTATTAAGCAGTGGAAAATATAGATTTTAGACAAAATAGGATTTTAAAAAAGGGGTTGTCTAACTTATTTTGAGTAAAAATAAATGGTTAAACAACTCCATTGTACATAGATGATTGGTGCAATTAAGAAAATTATACCAATCATTTTTAAGTACATAAAAAATTACACTAATTATCTACTAATCTCATTTTTACTCAACATAAGTTAGATAACCCATTCAAAACCTAGTCTACAACCGCAATTGCTACCCTAAGGTCAGGGTATTTGAGTTGTCCCCAACCACAATTGCAATCATTGCATTTATCTACAATTTTTAGCAATATCAAGAATTGCTACCACACTGCAATTGTCACTGCAACTTAAAACTTTGGAAGCAAATATAGAGGGGACACTTACGCTAAACCTTCAGCTGCCCCAATTGCTATGCTCATTCTTCTAGGCCAATCTAGCTGACATTCCTTAGCAAGTGGACCATGCAAATGGGTGAGCAAGCTATGGTTAGGCATGTAATCATAGACAATCAACCTTTCATCTCCTCCTGCATAGAATCCCCTCAATCCCAACAAATTCTTATGCCTCACTCTTCCTAATACTTCCACTTCCACTGCAAACTCCATCTCTGCCTTTGCAGTCATTGTCTTCAAGCGCTTCACTGCAATCTGCAAATTCCATTATTAGACATGCAAATTTAAACTGTGCATGCAAAAAAAATGTACCATGCTTAAACTTTATGACAAACAATTAATTCAAATTGAGGAGTAAAAGATATTATGGATATAATTGCCTGAACGCCTTTACTTGTTCGACCAAAATAAACACTTCCAAATCCACCCTCTCCAATCTTATTATCTTGATGAAAGTTGTTTGTTGCTCGAAGCAACTCCTTCAAGGTGTACATTTCCCATGGATAGTCCCTACTGTTCTTCTTGTTGGCAATCCTAGTATATAAGAAAAAAAAAAAAAAAAACACAAAAACATATAGCAAGGGCCAAAATAAAATTAATACTAATTCACGAATTTGTGGACATGAAAATTAAGCAGATAAGTTTCATGAAAACCATACTGTATTTTTCTTTGCCCTTCATCTAAGAGGAAACAACAGTATTGCTTCAAGTGCATTCTTTCGAGGAAGAATCTGTAGAATCTTAGTTCACTTTGACAGAAGAAGAAAAAGTTGGAAGGGTTTGAGGGATTGAAGTGTTAGAAGGAGAAAATAAAATAAGGCTCAAATCCTGCAAGAAAGAAGCAAAAGTAGACCGGTAAATGCAAAGAAGAAACAAGATGGGTTAAGGTATCGACAAGGGGCTACCTTGGAAGTCAAGGACTTTGGAGGTTAATATAACGGTGGATACGCAAGCCAATTCTGTGTTTATTATATGCCTTTAATTGTGGCCTATATGCTATTGTTTGCTAGCTTTCATCAAGTCCTCTTCCATTGGAAATGTCACACATTTTATATTGTACTGTTGGGATGGGGACAAACAACTAAACACTCTTGAGAGCTTTATTTTATTTTAAGTTGTATAGATAAAACAAAAGACCAATGATTCTATTACATGTATAGATAAATTGATGGATCAATTAAATTTGATTTAGGATAATTTTAATCGTTGGAAAGCGACGCTATCACCACCATCCCCACTTTTAATTGATGGTTAAAAATTGGCCCTGGAGGTGGGTTCGAAGCTGCGAATAAACTAAATAGATATTTAATCAAGCCTGTAAAAATTTTGGTTTTTTCAGTTGACAAAATGTCTTAATCAAGCACAATTAGCTGTAACCCGTTCATATTATGGAATTGAAACTTAACAAAAAAGTATATATTATGGAATTGAGAAAGAAGCCGTTACATATATATATATGGAAAGTATCAAGTGAGAGGGCTTTTTTTATGTGAGAGTGAGAGAAATGAATATTGACCATTAGATCTTGTCATGAATGATCAAGATTAAAACTTACAAAATCATGTGAGTTTTTTAAAAAATCACATAATTTTTTAAATAGTTACATGACATTAAATCTTGACTTTCCATATATGGTTGTATGACCAATATTTACTCCTCCTGCTCTCATATAAAATGGCCCTCTCACTATATATATATAGAGAGAGAGAGAGAGAGAGAGAGGAAGCGACTCTTGTTAGAATACTTGCTTATATGAGAATATGAGAGCAACTAATAACAACCCTTAGATCAAGATTAAAGATAATAGACGGTTAAGATTAAAACCCTATAAAAAATGTTTCTTATGAGATCATCAATATCATTATTACTACCGTCACTATCCTTACTACCATCGCCCCTCCTTCACTACCACTACCACTGTTGCTGTTACCATCACCCTAAGAGTTAGGAGTGGTGGTAACGATGGTGGGGGTGTAGTGGTGGTGATGGTGTCAACCATCCATTATTTCTAATCTTGATGGGTTGTTATTAGTTGTTTTCATATTCTCATATAAACAAATGTTCTCACATGAGTCGCTCCATATATATATATATATATATATTTGTTGTTGTTTTGTTCTTTTTTGCTCTAAAATATTAATGTGACAATGAAAGTAGTGAAGTTCACGAAATATTTCACTAATTGGATAAAGATATTTTTATGGGTACCTTATTCTACTTTTAATCCTAGAAAATGGGTACATAAAGACATTTCTTCTTTTACTCTAGTCTTCTTTTCAGAATTCCTTTAATTCAAAAATTTATTATTAGCATTTAAAATGGTCTTTTAAACACCACAATGTCTTTGTTCTTTTAACTATGATTACTATCGTATACTGAGGAGAGAAAGCAGTGGGGATGCACTTTTCCCAGAAACAATAAAAATAACAAATGAGTTATTTTATATAGAGTACATAATTTTAATCATTAAATTATGTTCTGGCTTTATTAGAATTTTGTATATTTATTTTTTAATTTCGCCACCCCATATTAATATTAGGTGGTACATGAAAAAAGTGATGTGACAAACATTTTCTAATAACAAAGCCACTAAATAAATTGATTAGTCTAATTATTAGAAAAAGCAATGAGGAAATATGATTTGAGAGAACTGTTAAGTTAAATAAATTAATTGGTTTAACTATTATAAACACGTCTCTTGCGTCTAATCAAAAGTTGAGTCGTTGACGCTTGACCTCTTAATTTCTTTGTGTCATTTGATTAGTTTTGGGTCTCCGTGTCATAACTTATACATAAGAATTTATTGAGTGAAATTATAGATTTATAGGATTAAATATATTTTAAATTCTTTAATTAAATGGAAGAGAAGGATAGAAATAATATATACTTGACACATTTCTATAAATGAGAAATAAAAAAAGGAATACCATTTTAAGAAATAAAAATAAACAATTGTCTATTTACAAACATTAAAAATATATTTTTAACTCAAAATTATAAAATAATTATATTATTTTATCTCTCTCTCTCTCTCTCTCTAATTAAAATCTCTCTTTGCGAAAGACGGCTTTGAGCTTAAAGCATAAATAATGGGAAGGCTTGTTTACATCGAACTTTAATTTTTATTTAAAGAATGAAATAGAAAGAATTGAATTTTAACTAAATTTTTAACTAAATCAGTAAGATTCTAATACTTAATTATGAAAAATAATATTATTTTTATTTCATATTCTTACGATATTTTTATTATATATTTTTTATTTTTTTGTCATATTATTTATCTTATTTTATATTTTTCTCTCTTTTATCTATTTTTTTATTATAGAAATTGTTGTGAAAATATGAAATGAGAATAATATTACTCAATTATGAATTAATTATCAGAAATGTTTTAGTTGTTATGGAAAAATATAGTATAGCCAATTACATTTCGAACTTCTTGAAGAGTTATTTGTCAATAGTGTTTATGGGAACTAGATTAAAAGAAGACTTTGTCTCAAAAATTATATGTGGGGTACTGCTCTTCAGTAACACACCAAATATTTAATTATTTTTTTATTTTCAGTATTGCAGGTAAACATACTGGGAATACATATTATTTATACTGCAGGCAGTATCATATGCTCGGAAATTATGTTATCTCTAAACATGCGTAAAGAAAGTAATCGTATTTTGTTCTAATTTTTTGATTACCTAGGCAATCAGGGAGAATAATATAATAAAGAAAGATTAGAGGCAATCCAAACCAGGCCTAAAACACACGGCCAACTTGCTAACCAACCCACATTACGAAAATATGAAACATGACGTGCATTATTAATTCTTTAATTATGAAAACAATATGGCTTGCGGCTCCCACGCAAGCCAAAGTAAATTATGGGTCACAAGTAAAAGTCAATTACTTTGTCTCTTTCGGAAACATAGAGAAGAGATAGAAACACATAAGGCTCCTCCATATGAATAGTTGACTTATAACCTTTGGTCGTGATTGTCAAATTTACCTTATGAAGAACGGATACCTATCCCTACATATAACACGAAAAACGTTACTAAGGCCGTTAAGATAGAGCAACTACAACTTCACAAATATAATAAATATCCACATCATTTTCATGAACAGGAAGATTTATTAAAAATAATTTCACATACTCACCAAGTAATTATCCTTTAGTTGCTGTCATTGTCGTCATTTTATTCTCCATTCTTGTAACCAAACTTGGAATAATATCCTTTCTTCTCCTCCATATACCACCTCAGCCATGGCAGGCCACTTTTATCCGTGCATCTGATAGCTATAACATTCATAAATTTTAGTTGCTCCAAATTAAAATTTCCCTTTCAACTTTGGCTATACAATATGATTGAAGATACTTTTGTGGGCATGTGTGACCCATTAAACGGTATCATTATCCAAATAGGTTTCTTCCCACTAATGATCTCCAAAAACAAGCTACATCCTAAAGCTGTAAAGTAAGGAACAGAGGAACCTTTCCCCCACATGACTATTTTGCAGGAGTCACAAGTCCAGTGGTGCCTTTTAACACTTGTGGCAAATGGTTATACCCTCGAGTATGCACTTGGCAAAACCAAAACCAGAGACTAGCTTCAAATTCGTGGTCTAAAAGAACAATGCATGTTTGGGTTTATATTTCTTTGTATGATGATAGCTGGATATGCATGCCAGATGGTGGAAATGCCTTAAACAAACAGAAATAGATTTGTGTAGCTAAAATAAGTAGAACGCCACACTAATATTAAGCAAGGTATGAATTGAATTCTCTCATTTGTAAGAATTTGACATTGGCTAGCTATAATTATAATTATAATTATTATAATTACAAATGATGTTGAAATTGACTGCAGGCAAGAATCTAAATATTTTTCTACATCAATCATAAATTAAATATATAGAATTTAAGGCCAATCAAGCAGATCAAATGCAAATGGGTGTAGAAACTGTGATTAGCCATGTATCAACTGATAATCTTTCTTTCATCTATTGCATAGACATGATGTATAAAATTGTAAATATATTTTATGTTTTATTTTTATTTAATGTTATTTAATTTAAATATTTTATTTTTAGGTATTTAATATTTTGTTATCTTTTTCTATTTATTTTAATATTTTATTTGATTTTTTAGGTCTATTTCAAAAGCATTTGTACTGAATGTAGAGATAGTTTAAAATTCTAAAAAGACTTCATTCAAACCAAAACCTTACTAAAATTTGTAAAAGTGGTGAAACAATTCTTATAGATTCTTTGGCAGTTTCTTTCTTGTATTACAAGTTCTCCATCTATTATAGCTTTTCACCACAAAAGATAATACCTTTTCCTTAATCTTCTATTATTATTATTATTATTATTATTATTATTATTATTATTATAAATTAGGTCTAAAAGTCTTTTTCTATTTAAACTTTCTAAACTTTCTAATTTTTTTTCTAACAACTAGCAAATCTTGCAAAATAGAATTCCTTGAATCCTAACAAATTCTCATGTTTTATTAATGATCAATCACAAATGTGGGCATAAAATAGATTAGTTTGAAGAAAATATTCCATTTTTATCCTTTTCAAAGAGGAAATTATGACGGCTATATTTCAAATTCATTTCTTTGAAGATGAATCTGTATGATCGTATTGATGAATTTGTATAATGGTATTGAAAATATAAATTACCATTTGGACAAAAGAATATATAAAAATAGGAAGGGCTTTGAGAAGACTTAGATGGCAATAAGAAGGCTTTGAAGAAATAAGTTGTTATAATGAAAGACGAGGTTATTTATATTTGTAGTTAAGAAAAGATAAAAAAGAGGTATTGTTAATATACCAAAGATTGCCCATTCTATTTCCCCAAAAGAGATGGAAAAATGGATACTGATGTGAAGTTGAAGACGTACAAGGTGGAGTCCGAAAGCATATTGATTAACAATTATCACCGGTATATATGATCTTTATTAGCTGGTTTTTATTCTTTTAATCAAGATATAATGTTGAAAATTTCAGTAATCAACTTTTCGAGAAGATATAGTACCATTTTATAATCTTACTCTTATCGTTTACAAAGCACAGAAGGCGTCAATGCTGAACTTCTCTCGGTATCTATAAAATAACAAGAGAAGTACACACAACTAATATAAATTAATTTATTGGGTTTCGACATTGGGAAAGGCCAAGAGAAAAACTCTGAATAGAGAAATGCTAACTAAAACAGGGGGAAGTGTAAATGGCGTGTTGCTGCTTCAACTCGAATAAGCTTACATATAGCACTTAGTTTTTAATTTAAGCTCTTTCATCTGCTTTCATGAAAGTTGATGTAAGAAATTGCGTTATTTGATTAATATGTGATTGACTTTTAATTTTGTTAAGATGAAAAAAAAAAGAAAGAAGGAAACTAAAGACTGGAGAATAAACAATATGTGCATAAAATCAACAAGGAGACGTTAAATAAAATTTTTTCTAGTATATATTGTGGTGACAGAGGGTCATGAAAATGTGTTTCCTTTTCTCATTTCCTGTGTTATTTTAAACAAATTTCTTACATGTGATCTCGTGTTAGAACAAAATTGCTATTTTTGCTCTTCATGATTTAGGAATGGCAACAAAATTTGCATCCTTTGATATTTGCGAATAAAATCTCCCACAGGTAAAAAATGAATAGTTTTAATAGGTATCCGTATGTAATGAATACGGGTATTTTTTTTACCCACTTGTTAATGGGACAAGGGCGGATATCATGGTATCCATACCTGCAGGCACCCGCTCTCATGAAATCACTAAACTATCCTTAGATATATATAAATACTCCCTTTACTTTCTTCAACCCTCACCTCACCCCTCAACCATTTCGCATACAACAGAAAATATTGGTTGGTGTGTGAAGTTTCATGATGTCATCATTTTGCATATATTGTTACAATTCTATTCATGTATTGTTCTTCATAATGATTGTCACAGTAGCTTGGGGTGCTATTTTTCCTTTTTTGGGGTTACTGATTCAATCTTTCATCCTTGTCTTGTTGAATGCCTTTCATTCACGAATGATTTCTATGGGTTCATTGGTTCTGAACTTCTAATGTAAATTCTAAACGAGTTTATACATTATTTTGTGTTACATATTTATTGTTCTTGCTACGTCATGCAAAAAAATCAACCACACACCATATTCCTTGCGCACTGCCTACTGATATGCTGCCCCTGCTTTTTCAGACTTGGGTATTCATGTGACGTGAGTATTATTTGCTACTGGTTTTATTTTCATGGTTTTGTATTAGTTGCTGGAAGCTGGTTATATTTTCATGGTTTATATTTGTCAGAATAATTAAAAATATATGATTAAAAGTGTACGTTTTTTAAAATATATTTAAGTATAAGCTTTTTTTTTTTTTAAAATATCCACATATATTTATGGATATCTGTAGATATTTAAAAAATCTGCAAGTATTCGCTTAACGAGTACCCACACAAGTAATGGAATGTGTATGGCATTCATTCAACGGGATGGATAATGAGGGGCTGCGACCCATGCCCACCCCGCTCTGCTGCCATCCCTAGTCTTGATCCTTTGTATTAGGTTTTTTTTTTCCACCACAAACAGTCGTTCAATGAAAGAAAAATTTTATTTCCCTCTAATTAATGCACCTCAGAAAGCCGCCATATTCTTCTTGCGTCAAACAAAGGCAGATTTAAATAAAAGGTAGTATTTTTTATTTAATAAGCAAAAATATTATTAAGAGATAGAGTAAAATGAATACTTTAACTCAAACATAAGTACACACACACAAACTCAAATATAATAATGTTACAATGCTAAATCAAAAAGATAGATAAAGACAAGCAACATGATTACGCTAGTGAAAAGAACACATTTAACGATGGCCTTTTACGTCAGTTATATGAGAACTGATATAGAAAAATGCACAGTTGCATTTTTGTAAATAAATGGTGAACATTCTACATCGATTATAATATAATCGACTTAAAACTTCTTTTTTACATCGGTTATATTTTTAACTGAGTAAAATAAGTTATTACATCGGTTAAAATTATAACTGATGTAAAAAGAAAGTTTTTTACATTGGTTGCAACTATAACTGATGTAGAATGTTCTTTTAAGTTGGCACCCAAGCGACTCGAGGTCATCTTTCTCCATTCGAATTGCTCTGCTCGCGACCCTATGCCATTACGACTTCAATGCCATTGAGGTCAACGGTTCTTCCCCAATCGTGACTCGAGGTCATCTTTCTTTATTCGAACTACTCTGCTTGCAACCGTATGCCATTGTGACTCCGACGCCACAAACGTGAACGGTTCTTCCCCAGCCGCGACTTTGCTACCATCAACGTGCAGGTAAACACTTCTTCTCCCAACCTTAAATCATGACTCCATTGCCCCACAACCCTAATGCTTGTTCCTTATGCTTCTCTAGGCATTGCCCACCATGTGACCACCATTGTCACTTCAGTGCATTCAAAAACGCTCTGTTGTTACACCATTACTGTTGAAGCTCTGAGCAAGTACGAAACGCCTTGTAATTGTTCCTTAGCATTTCTTTGCTCTTTGCAAGATTACCATGTTTCATATATGTCAAGGATGCCATGTTAAGAGGAACCATTATTTCCCAAACTAAGAAAGTTTTGTTGTTTGTAGAGATTATTGCTTATCACTAATTTGTTTGCCAAAGAAAACATGAATACATGATATTTCATGTTTTCTTTTATTCTTTTTTCTGAATGTAATTGTTGTAGTTTTAGAAATGTGGCATTCATGACTGGCAGAGCATATGCTAATTGGTGACAATGTATAGTGATTGCTAAGAAAATATAGTAAAATCACATGTATTTTAGAAGCCCCATTAGTAACTATAAGTTCCATTTGTATTGTTAGGTGCTGCCATCATTGACAAGAAGCCATCATTCGCGTGCCACCACTTACCCTCGCCTCTCTTATCAGTTTCCAGGTTCATTATATTAAATAACTATTAGTGTGTTTTTTAATTTATGGTTCTGCTATTGCTTAGGATAATTGAGTTGTATGACTGTTGAGGATTGTGCTTGTGATGTGTTTGCATGCTTGGCCACACAGAGCTTAGTTAGGCCTTGTGTGATGCTCTTGGCTATTGATTGGATTGTTTGACAGGTTTACACGTGGTATTGTGATTGATTGAATATGGGAAAGTACTAGAAAATAGAAGAAACTTTGTTGAATTTTCTATAGAAATTGTGATTGGATTGTCTAATTTGTTTGTTAACAAAGAATAAGAATGACCACATAGAGCATAGTTGGGCTTTGTATGATATTTTAGGTATTGCTAATTTTAATTCTATGACTCTCGAGGATTGAGATGTGTTTGCATGATTGGCCATATAGAGCTTAGATGCGCCTTATATGATGTTCTGGTATTATGATTGATTGAATACATACAATCAGGTATATGGGAAAAGTACTAAAAAATAGAAAAAACTCTACCAAATTTTTTGTAGAAATTGTTTATGGCATTCTTGTTTAGTAGGGGTTTAGTGATGTTCTTTATCTTGCTATTGACATTTGTTATTTTTTTTAACTAAGTAGGCACATAGCTATATATCTAGTAGCCTTTCTTCATAGTCTACATCAAAACGAACTGGACAAGACACAGATTGAGAGATGTGACCATTAGGCGAGTTGTTGAGGAGAAGGTACAAGTTCACATACATCCTCAAATTGACTGAGCTTTAGGGAAAAATGCAAGTAAATTCAACAGTTATATAGGGGTCTAAGCTTGATCAAAGGTCTCTATTCTAGTCTCTGATTTGGATCATATATCAGAGGTTGAGAAAAATATGTTTTGGCAAGACATTACAGTATTTTCCCTAATAAATCCATATTATGGTATCTATTGTACATAAGCATATTATTGTTATACATTGACTCTTTAATTTTGATTTGTATTGTAGACCACTTTTGATATTCTTAAAATGAAAATCGCGAGGAAGAAGACGCTTTCATCCGTCGCTACAAAGTGGAGAAAATTTAAGACAAACCTCACTAGCAAGTACATATATGGAGATAAGAAGGACATATTTCCTTGTCAAAAGTATGGTTTTGACGACGATACATGGCAAAGATTTGTTTAAAGCCAGATGGATGATTCTTGAGAGGTTAGTTGGGGTTATTGCTTTTAAAATGCCATTTATATGTTATTTTATTATTTTACTGAAGTTAATGGTTTGTTATTTTTAACAGGGAATAAGAAAAAAGGCATAGGACATCCAGAAAAAGAGCAACACCCCCCACAGATTGTCTCGTGTAGGTTATGACTTGCTTGAGAAGAAGATGATGGCAGAAAAGTTGAAGAAAAAAAAGGAATTAGCCCAATCTGATTCAGCAGTAGGTGTTGATCTTCCACCCACACGGGCCTAGAGATGGATGCACGCCTGCATGAGACCAAAGGGTGATTATACTACTCAAAAGCACACGACATTGTTGATAGGATTGTAAGTTCTTTTTCTTTCAAATTTTAATTATAACAAGCCTACAAATTGTCTTATAAATTTTTCATTTGTTGGTTGTAGGAATCTCTGGTTAAGCAGACCACACAGGGTTCTTTTGTTCACCATGGACGTTAAGATATACTGACAACTGCCATAGGGTGACCGGAGCCTAGGCTATGTTTGTACTGTTGGAGTCAGTGTTGGGATTTGGTATTACTTCGGACCTCTTTCACATGATTCCCTCACCATTGTATTGGTTAGCCAGGAAGTGATGGAGCAGCTGACACATAAAATAACATAAGAGGTTACAAAGAGATTGAGATGAGGGTTCGACTAGTAGCTAGAATCTCTTGGTCTTTCTCAGCAAGTTGCTCGCGTCAAGCCACATGTGGCATCTTCTTTTGTTCGTGATAGCACAAAGAGGAGTTGTGTTGTTGCTATTGCTCTAAATCCATCAGGAGAGGAGACTCATATTGATTTCCATGATCAATGTGAGCTTCTGACTAGTGATCAATGGGAAAGTTTATGAGGGGATTCAATCATAAACCATATGTGCATGCAGATGATTTGGTGAGGGTGGTGGTTGAACAGATTTGAGATGTTGATGCTTAAGTCCTTATGCCCACTACAGAGGTTCAGTTTGTGGGGCAAACCCTCAAAACTTTTATTGCATGGCCGAGACATCTTATGAAGCCTATTTCGACGAAGGTATATTATTTGCTTATTTTATTCTGTTAAAAATTGAAATAACTTAACCGTGTTTTACTAATATTAAATGATGTTTGTTTTGAAGGATCTTGACGGACCAAAGAGAGGGGTACGTGATGTGATTGCAAGCTTACTTGATTTGGCTAAGGACCACTAGACTAAGCCTGTACAGGTGTTGTGGGATGCCAATGTATTTGGTAGGGAGAGCACTGCCTTGTTGTATATATACTTCAATGATATGTTGGAAATAAGTGGTGGCAATGAAATGCTCAACATCTCAGTTATAGAGTTATGGATTATATATGTACATTTTATGTGTAGGTTCATTAGCTAATTAAGACCATTGATTTATAATCAACATTTATTTTTACATTTTAAGTATGTGCATCGCTGAAGTTTGGAAAAGTGGAGTGTAGATACATATCATTTCTTTAAGCCTCAAGCCATTCAGAAGTTAGGGAATAAGCAAGAAGAATCCCAGACGTACATGTCTATATAGATGAATAGTTCAAGAAAAAGGATTTACATGGCATCTATCATTCATCAGCAAGTACAAGTTCAAAAATGCTTTTAAATTATGCTATGGTTGTCACTAATTGTTCCCCAATGTAAGTCCCATTGGCAGCTCTTGATTGTTTGTCCTATTGCCAATGTTGTTGTGTGGTTATGTTGCTTGCATAGGAAGCCCACGAAAGAGATGTAGAACTTAGTGCAAACGAACGTGTTAATATGTAACTTATTTGCTTTTTGCTTTGTATTATAAGTCTTAATCTTATAAAATACTTTACATATATATGTTTTTTAATTAGTGCTATATTCACATATCATATTTTGAAGGGTAAGTCCACAACAAACTTAAACAAGCTTCAATGGATTCTCCTTGAGGTAAGTAGTTTATAATGTCAACATTCAAAAGCAAACTTTATTAGTTTTTGTGTATAATAATTACATGATATAATTACATTCCATAGTGAATTGTAGTGTAATAAACAAAATGGAGCTTATGAGTATGGCTATTACGTGATGCAATGGATGTTGACCATAGTCTAAGTGAATTACATTACATTATTATATGTTGCAATTATTCGACAACTCGGATCCATTGGGTGATGAGGCAATTACTGACATCTGGCACACTTGGGCAAAGTTCTCGGTAGAACTTAGTAATAAATGATTTTTATGTTTGTTTAGAATTTATTTAGGTAGTTTAGAATTGTTTTGTGTTTAGGAGGTAAAATTAGTTGTACATGAAATTTATATGTTTAGAATCGATTTAGGTAGTTTAGAATTGTTTGAAATGTGTTTATGATGTGCTTTAGCATATAATTATGAACAAATGAGTATAAATAATATTTATTAATGATATTTTTGATTTAGTATATTTAATTATGATTCAAGTGTTTGCCTAGGTCTATTTTTACTTTATAGGTTGGAAAATTTTTAAAAAATACAAAATATTAAAAAAAATGACTTTATACATTAGTTAAATTCGTAACCGATGTAGAAAGTTACTTCCTACATTAGTTAATGTCTGAACCGATGTAGAAAGGTGTCACTTTTTACATTTATAAAATGACTTTCTACATTGGTTACAACTTGAACCGATGTAGAAAGTGACACTTTTCTACATCGGTTCAAAACTGAGTCGATTAGAAAGAGACTTTTTACATCAATTTTGTGTTCGATGTAAAAACTTCTCATTTTCTACATTGGCTGAATCTATATCGGTACAAGAATTGATGTAGAATCCCCTAAAGAAACGACGTTGAAAGCCTCATTTGTAGTAGTGTTAAATGCATCAATAAGAGAAATAACTTTGAACATTATTCATTTGTCTTAAACCATGTTCATGATTTGACCTTTATCAAGGCCAAAGCACCATTAAAATTAAAAGGAATACCTTGAAACACAATATTGTTACGCAAAATTCAAGTAGACTATACCACAACATGCCAAAATAGATGACAAACAAAACAAAGCTTTTTTCCTTCTTAGTAGAGAATTGAATTGGATACAAGAACCAAGATATATATCATTAGACAAGACCTTAGAATAACCAAACCATGCATCAACTACATTTCAAATCTAGGTTATCACTAGGTAAGACAGAAATAAGTGGTTATTATTTTCCTTAACATAAGAACACAGCATAAGAAATCCCCTACCCCTTAGATAATACTTGATAGGTTAACTTGAGTTGGCAAACTATCCAAGATAACTGGTCAAGATACCATAACTACTTTGGGTGGAATAGAGCTCTTTAAGTTTTTTTTTTAAAAAATAACTGAATAGGAAGAGTGAGAACTCTCTTATAGTAGTTGAGATTGTGAAAAATATAAGTTGATTTAATTGTAAAGAGACCTAATGAATCCTCCTTCGACAAACATTGATTTGGCATACCTTTACACAAATAAAAAGAACCAACAACATTTACAGGATCTCCCGATAACTCTTCTCCCACACAAAAAGACTCCTCCTCCACCCCTATACCTAACACCAAATATTGTTACACCATTCTCACATGTTAGCCATACAAGCGTCCCTATTTAGAGAAACTTGGTACAAGTGAGGGAAAGAGTGCTTCAGGCTAGCGTTGCCAATCCAAATATTGTGTTGAAAACTAACCTGTTCCCCATTCTTAATCAAGCACAAATCTCTCTATTAAATTGAATTGGAGGACTTGTCCATGTAGCCTCTACAAGCAAACATCCTATATTACTATGTTTAGAAGATAAAAGTAGGAACCAAATAACATCAAAATATACAATAAATTGCCACCTCCCTTTACCTAATAAATTTAGGTTAAAAAGTTCTAGGTCCTTTACCTCTAAATCGCCACAATATTTCTGCTGACATGTTTTATCCCTGCTAACCCACATAATTTTGATAGAATCATCCCCACTAGACCATAGAAGAGTTCTTTGCAACCCTTTTAATATATTCAAGACCTTATTTGGCAATTTGGAAAATGAAAGATATAAAGGCAGGCTAGATAATATAGAATTTACCAACACAATGCAACCACCTAGGTACAAATTCTTTCCTTTCCATGTTGCACACTGATGTTTCATTGCGTCAATAATTGGTGCCCAAGTGTCAACCTTTCTTGGATTTATACCTACCTTTAGTCCAAGGAACTTAAAAGGAAGGCTATGAGTACCACAATGCAAGAAATAATAGCTGTCACAAAAAAAGAATTCTCTACATTATACAAACTCTTTTTACCAAAATTAATCTTTAACCAAGACATAAGTTCAAATCCTTGCAAAATAGCCTTTAAGGTCAATAAGCTTTCTATTAGAGCTTCCCAAACTGACAAAGTATCATCTGCATATTATGTTCATGAAATATTAATTTTCATCAACCAAGAACCAGAAAATATATCATGTGAAAGGGCATTTCCCATTAGACTACACAAACTCTCAACAACTATAAAAAAGGGAAACGAGACAAGAGATCCTTTTACCTTAAACCTCTAGAAGTAAAATTAGGTGAGAGGAAAAATTAAAAAGGACCATGAGTTTGAATTAACTTATCAATATGATCTTATTAGTTAAAAAAGAATAATTCTAAATTTTCCTATAGTATCTTCCTACTAATCTTACTTTATATGGTAAGTATTAATTAAATATTTTTTTTTTATATTTTCAAGATATTAAACATAGATTTGTAAGAAAATATAACATTTATTATTAAAAAAAGGTTAAATTGAATTGGTTTAACCAAATACAATGAACACCTTAATATTGAACTCCACTTAATTACGTTGGGTTTTGGTTTGCTTTTGAAGCTAGCTAATTGAACTGAGCTCATTATTTTTATTTTTTTTTATTTTGTTTTAATTTTTAATTAATATTATTTTTAAAGTAAATTTAAAAAAATTATGTAAATATGTATAGAAAAAACTAAAATTTTATCTCCTTTTTATTTTATTTTTTTAAAATTAAATATATACAACCAATAATTCTACCTAATGTAACTCAAATATAAGTTGGATGGAATCAAATTAGTTTAAAATATTGTTAAATTTAACATATCTTGAAACTTCATTAATTTAATTGGCTATCTTTTTGTTATCAAACTTGACTCAATTCATGTGCACTCCTAGCTAGGAAATATCAAGGGATAATTATGAGCATGGCTTCTATCTTACCATCATAATTGGTCTTTCTTTTTCTCTCTTGTTTCAGCATTGTTTTGGTCAATTTTGCTTATGCCATTATTCTCTCTCTCTCTTTCTCTCTTTCTTTTTGTCAACCAGCATTATTGTTCTTTATACTGCAATATTTTTTACAAGCTATAGGCCCAAAAAAGATTAAAGTTTTGTTGTTACTTGTCTAGAAAGGGGCTTGCTATTCCCACCCTAATTTTTGCTCTTTTCACCCCTATTTTTGTTTGTACTTTTCTTTTTCAAAAATACCTCCTGACATAAATGCATTTTTGTTGTGTATTGTACATAATGAAAATGCGTTTTCGTTATGTATAGAGAGCGCACCTGTTTACATAACGAAAACACGTTTTCGTTATGCACAATATATAACAGAAATGCATTTTCGTCATGTATGTGGCATTCGTACACAACGAAAACAATACACAATGAAAACACGTTTTTGTTTTGTATTTGTAAATTAATTGTTTATATTTTTTAAATTCATTTATTTTTTTGAGGCACAACTTTTAATGTTTCATTGCCGTGTGAGCAGGGTACACGTTTGAATCAGTGTGATCCAGACCCTTGATTTATTGTGTAGAATCTCAACCATTTCTTTTTCTAACATAGGGCAAAGCTTTTAATGATTTCTGATGCGAGAACAAGGGGTGCGTTTGAATTAGTGTGATCTGAACCCTTGATTTAGTTGGTGCAATCTCAACTATTTCTTTTTTTGATGCATAGGACATTACTTTTAAGGCTTCTCTGACACATGAATAGGGCATGAGTTTGAATCAATGTAATTTAGGCCCTTAATTTAGTCAGTGTAATCTCGACTTCTTTTTTTTTTCTTCTGATGCATAGGACAAAGCTTTTAATGATTCTTTGACCCATGAACAGTATTTGCACTAGTATAAAAGAGATGTGTGCTTTGAAGCACTTAACATTGCCTTTCTTCACAACCATCTTCATTCCATATTGTTTCTTCGCTCCTTTAAAGATGGACGGATTCCTTGCTTTGGTGTATTGTGATGGTTACATGACAACAACATCTGAAGGGGTCTTGTTTCAATGTCCTCATGGTCTAAAATTTCTTAGGGTCATTGAGGATATTATGGTTGTTGCTCTTAGGAAAAAAATTCATGATACAATCAGGTCAACCTATATCTTTAGGGAATGATCGTGTTCATTATGAGTGTGGACATTAAACATGATAAGGATGTGGCAAGAATGTTGTTTATCTTTGCCTAATTTTATAGACTTGCACCAATTGAGTTATACACTACATTAGGCAGATGTCTCGAAGAGATCTTGGCCTGTCTGCGACGAGCACGAATTGCCAAAGAGATCATAGCATACTTGCGTCAAATAGTGGTGTCAACTAACTCCAACGACCAAGCAACTATTAGTTTGAGTGAACCATGATGATGTACTTTGTTTACTGTTATTTCATTTGTATCGAATATGTAGAAGTGCTTTTATTTTATTGAATAATATTTTTTTCATTGCATTTGTTTGTTTTTATTTGTGTCGTGTGCTATAATTATAACAATGTAATAGTGATACCTACAATGCAATAGGTGTAACATACATAAAATCCAAAACGTCTACAAAATCTAAAAATATATACAATAAGATCCATACATACGATATAAAATACTTAAAAAAAATCCAACAATAAAAAACAAAAAATAAAAAGTCAATCATCAGAGGTGATCGTCCACCTCCACCTCTTCCTCTAATATGTGCACCCGAACGCTATGCTTGCATATTGTAACACCGTGTTTTTCTTAATGTATGATTAAGTGTTTTAATAACTTAAAAGTAGAAATTTGATATGTAATTTAGGCATTTAAAAGAAATAAATAAATTGTTGCTATGTATGGTATGTTGTATGTGATGATGGTTGTGAGTTGTTGGTTTGAAATTATGGTTTGAATTTAGGAAGTTTGAAATATGTGCTTGAGCCAATTTGGATATGTTGTGAGAATGATTTTGGATTTTTGAGAGAAAACAGTTAAGTTAGACCAGTTTTGAGTTAAAGGAAGTGGCTTAGTGAGGTTTGGGCTTCAATTGGCCAAAAGTCCGTGTGAGAGCTCCAGGGAGATCGACTATATAAGGGAAAGGGAGGGATTTCCCCTTTATTCTCGCATTCTCTTTCTCTCTCTACACTTTCTCTCTCTTCAATTCTCTCTCAATCTCTCTCTAGAAATTTGAAGTTGATAAGTGTGTTAGAGGAATTCCAGGCCCGACTTAGTGATTGTGGTGAGAGAAGGAACGATCCTAGCTAGTTTTGGCTCAAGAACATCAGATTCTCAAGGAACCTAAATTCAGACTCAGGAACTTTTAAAGGTGAGGGAAGCTTACAAATCGTTTGTTTTGTGTTAATAACTGTTGGTATGCTGATTTCTTGCCTTATAATCGGTTGAATCTCTATGGATGTTGCCATTTTGTTGGATTGGTTGTGAAGTGGAAAGTTGCTTAGATAGGACCTCCGCTTGTTATGTATGATATTGTTTCTCACGGGATAGGCTGCTTAGATAGGGCCTTACCTGTTGCTTTTGATTGAGGCCAGATTGGGGCCGGTATGATGTTGATGGATGTTGAGTGGCCGTATGAGGTAGCTGGTGATGGACCTCTTTGCCACTGGTGGTATTGATATACCTATATATGTTGTATGTTTATTGGTTGTGGTTGAGTGGTTGATGGTGTGAGTAGTCATGTTAGGTAGTTGACGATGGACCTCTTTGCCACTAGTTGTATTGATATACATATATACATGTCGTATGTTCATTGGTTGTGGTTGAGTAGTTGATGGTGTGTAGTACATGCATTCATCCATAGTTGGCGGCTAAGATAGCTGACGATGCACCTCATGCCGTGGTGTGGGTAAGCACGTAAGTTGGATGGTGACCAGAGTTGGAACTCAGATGGGCCACCAACCTAGTGTTGGATAAGATGTGGGGCAACTGACGATGGGCCTTTGGGAATGAGTGGATGGGCGACTCTGTAAGAGGCCAAGGTGATGCAAGCTTTGTGTCGCAGTAAGCCACCACCCACATACACTTATCCTGACAAACCACTAAGCTTATCCATAGATCATAGTTTGGCAATCCCTGAATGGTGCTTAGATAGGCCACAATAGGGGGTGAGACCTGGCTAATCACTTGATATGTTGTAAATCTCTCGAGAGTCGTGTCATCATGCATTGACATAGTTGTGACGGATTGGTGGTGATATGGAGTTTTGGATTGAGAACTCTGCCATGTAAATGAATGCTTTATATATGTACATCTGTATGTAGATGTTGAGAACTTTGGATATATGATGGTGTGCCATATACTTGTGATTGAATATTGTGAATTGTTGATGATTTCCAAAATCATATGCTATGTCGTTGTTTTAGTAAGCTTACCTTGCCATGTTTTATTGTTGTTGGTTGTTCTATGTTGCTGTTGTACTGATGTGCCTATGATGATCACGTCTTATGGCGTGGGAGCAGATGGCTAGGCTTCGGTGGGTTCGGCGACTCAGAGCTGAGGATGGAGCTGAGAGCTAGAGATGTTTGGCTTGGGAAAGCCAAGTTTTGTTGTTTTAGTTATGATTCAATTTCATTATATTCTATTGATGGGATTGTATAGATTGACCAGTTATAGGGAGTTAGTTTTGTATTCCTCTTCCCCAGTGATGTATATTTTGATATGTTTGATATGGGCTGGTGTTATCCCATTGTTGTGTATGATATGATGACGATAGATATACAGATATGTATGTATGGTACCAGGAGAGATAGGTGGATCTCTCAGTTGATGTGTATGACCTATATACAGATATGATTTGAATTGATTTTATTCACCTAATAGGTGGATGAGGTGCATGTTTAGTAAGGTTGTTTAGTAGCGACAGTTGGATCGTTACACATATGCAATGGCCAATGTTTATTGTAGGATGCTATCAACGTCGGTACCCTCAGGTACGGCCCTCAAGTGTAGCATGTACTCCATGTTCCAAATAATGTCTCCCATTGTACCTACAAAAAAAGAATGCAAACTTTTATTATAAAAGGTTTCATTGTCATCGAAAAAACACATTATAAAGATATGAATACTTACCTTGCATGAATGAGTGTCGCTAGACAAAGACTTCGCCACAGGCTGATCATGCCCAGGCTGCGACATAAGAACTCGTGGAGTGCCTTGAGGAGGATCTCCTGCCACTAGAGGAATCAGATATGGATGAGAAACATGGTGGAACCACTCTAGGTAGTCATTGGTGCAAGTCCATGGAGCCTCGTGTGACACAACCACTTCTTTGTCCAGCACGTGCGCCTACTAGCCCTCCTAGTCAATAAATTGGTTGGTATGCAATGGATACTCAATAGGAGGGGGGCAAGGGATCCCCTGGATATACCTAAATTTTCTGAACACCCTTTCTATTAGATAGGCGCATCTGGGTACCATATCTGATAAAGATGAGTAGAATATGATCACCTGCAATGGGCGAACAACCCTGTGTGCATCATATGGCATCTAAACAACGTCACCCAACTACAACTAGTCTAGTGCTTGCTTGGTCCCCAGTGCAAGACCTGTACCCCTCATGGCCTTCCACCGACGGAGACAGAGAAGTTGCTTCGAATAACTGATGGTTGGCTCTTGATCCACGATGGTGGGGAAGTACTTATAGATCCACGCCTGTAATCGACAATTAATAAATTAAATTACATGAGCAAAGTAGGCCTTAAATAATAACTATAGAAAATACGAAATCGTACTATCAATAGGTTCATGTATCCTCCAAACTGCACCGTAGATTGGGGAATGGCAATGTTGAGCTAGTCATAGAGGAATGCTAACATAGCAGAACCCCAATAGTATTTGTCACAGGACTAAAGGTCATGGAAGAGGTTTAGGTAGCATACTTGTACATGCATCGAGCTCTTGTGGGCAAATATCGTGCACTCGACAAGATGTACCAGATAGGCTCTTGCAGCATATGTGATATCCCCAATTGCGACTCATGTGCTATATATGTCTCTCAGCCACTAAAATGTCATGCAAGCTTCTTTTGCAGTCACAGCACATGCGTCAACAAAGGTAATGCCAAGCTCACTGATTAGTAACCCTATGACATCCTCGCGTGTGTAATAGGCATGCTCACAGACCTTGCTTGTAATAGGCAAGCGCAGGAGAGATGACACATCATCTAGGGTGATGGTCATCTCCCCTACTAGTAGGTGGAAGAAGCTAGTGTCCTTATGCCATTGCTCAACAAAGGCACATATGATGCCCTTGTTGGTAGCAGTATATTGTGCCTCTATAAGAGGGTCGAGCCTTAAACTCTGCACGAGTTCTGGGAACTGCGGTTGCGTGGGTATCGGCAATACCTTACCCTCGTAGCTTATCAACCTGAGCTTAGGGCGGGGCTGTCCTAGCCATATACATCCAGCAACATGGTCCTTGTAGGACTGAAGAAAAGATAAGTCTGTAGGACCTCTTCCAAATGGAGGTCTGATAATGCGCTTGGCCAAATAAGCTTGAGTCACCTCTGCCTTTGCCTTCGGTATCTCAGCCTTTGGCTCAGGTATGTCAGCATGTACCTCTTCCTGTTGTTGCTACTATTGCCTAGCTGCTACGCTTGTAGCTTGTCTAGCTTGACATGCAGATGTAATTGGTGGTGGGTGCCTAGATGTGCCTTGCGCATCATTAACGGAGGGCATCGTCTAGGAAGAAAGGCACCAAACCTCATGCGTGGCGTAATGAATTTGAAATAGTAATAATAAGTTAACAATTATATAATATTTAATAATAAAATATAATCAAAATCATTAATTTGCAGTTATACATAATTACATAAATATTCTAAAAAATATTAGTTAAAATTAATAAAGTATTAAAGACAAAAAATAAACTAAAAATTACATAAATAATTTAAAAGAAAAAAATAATTAAAAAAATAATTTAAATTAATTATTTCAAATAAATAATTAAAATAAAAAATAATTTAAAAATTACATAATACATAACGAAATGACGTTTCCATTATGTATCGTGTTGTGTATGATGTAATGATACACAACGGAATCGTGATTCCGTTATGTATTTGGGTTGGATGCATAATGAAATTGCGATTTTGTTGTGTATCAATACACAATGCAATCGCGATTATGTTAAATGTAAAACTTTGTAAAAAAAGAGAGAAGGAAACGTACCTACTTTGCTTCGCAACTATGATAAAGATAAAAGAGAGATTGAGGGAGACGAGAGCAAGCTAAGGGAGATGAGAGTGAGTTGAAGGGGACGAGGGATTGAGGGGGACGAGGGCACTGAAGTGGACGGAGGGGAAAGGGGTGAGAATTTTTTAAATGAGAGAGGGAAAGGGAATAGATGAGGGTAGAAGGGTATTTTCACTTTTTTTATAGTTAGGAATGAAAAAAGAAAAAAAAAAAGGGGGTAAGAATAGCAGTGGCCGTCCAGAAATAGAGAGTAAGGATAAGTCCATAACTCACCTTACTTAAGGCCCAATCTGTACTTCGTTTACTTCATAAGCTGGAAAAATAAAAGCACTTTGAACCAAAAGAAAGAAAGAAAGAACAAACATGAAAAAGCACCGTGTTTGCTTTCTATCGCACCTTCTCTGATCTAAATGTCAAATACAAATCATCCTAGTATATTCTTTTGTTTCTTGAAATTATTTTTATTGTAAACTATACTCTTAACTCGAATGCTTTTTTTAATTCCATTTGCAGGAATATAATTAAGTCACCGTCAAAAATCAAATCATCTCAAATTTTGAAACTTAAAAATATATAATGGACTAAACACAGTTTTTATCACTTAGTCATACAATTAGTCATGACTATATAAGTAAGAATGTAAAACTCTTGAAACAATTGGTTTTCAAAAAAATAATTATAATATATGTGACATTAAATAATTTTGAATATTAATATAAATGGTGTCCCTGTAGAGTAAATTTTCTGAATCAAAATTTACTAATCAGGCCGGCCTTAAGCTTAGGCAAGTTCCCAAAAAGTAATCTTACTTATCAATAATAATTTTTAAAAATTAAAAAATAGTAATTACTTATAAATAATAAGAGTATATTATGAGTAACTAAATATATATTTTTTTTATTAAAACAAGGGCCTCTCATTGTATGATTTGTTTTTCTAAAGTAAGTAGTTATAATCAATGATTAAAAAATTAATAGTTAAAATTGTAATTAAATATATCCATAGGTATAATAAATTATGTAATTATTTAAATATGAATAATTAATTTTTCAATTAACGGCTATAACTTCTCACTTTAATCTATAAAATAAATCCCTCACTTATAATGAATCAGATAACATCAATGTTGTGATCTTTAACTTTTCTAACCTTTTTTTAACGAAGAAAAGGCCAACTAGCGGTTTTGCTCCTATAAAGTTATAGTATAAAGTAATTGAGTATCACTTTTTTATTTGTTTGGTTTGGTTTTGGTTTATGTGAATGCTTCAATTTTTTTTTCCTTTTTTAAGTTGTTGTCTATTATACTTTCTTTTATTTTTATGTGAAATTATTCATCTTTTTTATTTGTTGTGTATGCATGGCTTAGTTAAAAAACATTGCAAACCAAAATTTTGTGGTGGGTTAAGGGTGAAGGATTTAGAACCATTTTAACTTGAGCTTATTAATTAAATGGAGGTAACATTCCTTATTGATTTTGACCTTATTTAGTTTCCACTATTATCTCATAAGTATGGTAATATAGGTTGTTTGCATGTAGAGGTAACTTGGTCAGTTTCCTCTATTTCTTTATGGTGGAGGGATTTGTGTTTAATAGAATATGCTAATTAATTGTGTGCCACTACTTATGGTTCTTTCAATGTGTCTCAAGAAAGGTCAGAAATGGAAAACAAGTAAATTTGTTTTTGGCATGATGCTTGGATTGGAAATGATAGCTTGAAAAATTTCTTTCCTCGTTTGCTTCAAGTCTCTCTTGACAAGGATGTTTGTGCAGTTGAAACGGGTGAGTGGTCTGATAACATATGTTGGTTGTGAACGTGGAGGAGGGGTCTCTTTGTGTGGAAAGAGGAGTTGTTGATATCTGGTGAATGTCTTGGATTCTTTTTCTTATTGTAGAGGATTGCTAAACTAATGGGTATGGAAGGAGGATTCTTTTAGCATTTTTTTTCAATTAAATCAACTTATAATTTTTTATAGTTTTAGTTGCTGTCAAGAAGCTCGCTTTCTCCTCATTTTGGTATTTAAAAAAAAAATTGGAAGAGTTTTGCAGCTCTTAAAGTGCTTGCATTATCATGGTGGGTTATTTTGGATAGGTTGTCAAATAGAGTTAACTTGTGCAAAAGAGGAGTTTTGTAATCTTTTCTTGCACGCTGTGGTATAGTTTACTTGCATTATGCGTAACAAAATTGTGTTCCAAGCTGTATTTTTCGAATTCAACAGTGTTTAGAACTTGATAAAGGTCAAATTATGGACATAGTTTAAGACCAAGACAAATAAAGTTCAATCTTCTTTTTCTAATTGGTGTATTGATCTTATAATCTATCTAATTTTATTTTTTTGATATGTCCTTATAAGGATTTTGTAGACAAGTTAGACTACTCTTAATACTCTGTCTTTCTTAATAAATTTTTTTCTTATAAAAAAAAAAGGATCAGGAAAGTAATTTTTTTATTATGACTCTTTTTGCAACTTCTTATTTTCTTCTATGTCGATGTATTACAACACTTTCTCAGTAATTTAATTTTTTTGGTGTACAATGGTTGCACTAAGGTTAAAACTTATGACTTTATGTATATTATCCCAACCCCCACCACTAAGGTCAGTAATTTAATTTGATTCTATATATGTAATTATCTTTAAATTAATAATGTTCTTTCTTATTTATCATACTATGTACTTAAAATAATTAGTAAGTACTTAATATAAAAGTTTAATATCTTTGACATATTGAAAAAAGATATTTAATATTAAAACTAAAGATTGAAGAAAAATATATTAAATCATGGTTAATTCAATCATATTATATACTGTTAATTAATTAAGTTTTACAAAATTAAAACTAATAAAATTTTACCGAAAATTAATAATGTCACAAAAAAAATTTAAACGAATTGATTTTATTATAGATTAAAAAAGAAATGTCAATTGAAATTAATTACAATAAGTTAATAAGTAATTTGGCACCCTAAAAACCTCAAAAGATAAATTTACAATAAAAATGTAATAATTTTAATAAATTAATTTTATTGCTTTAAAAAACCTCATCTTAATATTTACTTTTAAACTTACATAAACATTGGGCCGTCCTTTTTACTGACATATGTGTTTCATCATGTGGTCAAGTTTAATGATAAAATGTTAATACTACACATTACAAAAAATGTTATTTACTAATGGATAAAAAATTATTAAGAGTTAGGATTACTTCTATTACTTTAGCATTTATCTAATGGGTATGTCAGGATAAAAAATGTCTTTTGGTTTCTCTTTCTTTGTGTAGAGGTTTGCTGAACTAATGAGTATGAAAGGAGAATTTTTTGGCATTTTAGTCAAATCAATGTATACTTTCCTATTGTCTTAACTTTTGTTGGTGAGCTCACACCTTTTTCATTATGCTACTATTAAAATTTTTTGGAAGAGTTATGTACCTCTCAAAGTACTTGCGTTCTCTTGGCGGGTCATTTTGGATAAGTTATCAATTCGAGTTAATTTGTTTAAAAGAGGAGTATTGTCTCAAGTATAGAAGGTTTCTTGTGTGTTAAGTTTCTCCTTTGAGGAAGATTCTCATCACCTATATTTATTTTACTTGGTGTTACATCGCATTTAGAGTGTAGTTTATGCATGGTTTAGTTTTTTTGGGGTTTTACCTAAGGATATTTTTGCTCACTTTATTCAGTTTAGTTCTCTCTTTAGAAGGAAAAAGTTATGTCTTATTTGTCATCTTTTTTGGCATGTAGTATGATTTATTTGGATAATGTGTAACAATATTGTGTTTCAAAGTGTTCTTTTTGACTTCAATGGTGCTTTGGACTTGATAAAAGTCGAATTGTAGACATGGTTCAAGGTTAAGAGGAACAATGTTCAATGCTCTTTTTTTGCTTGTCTTTATTTATCTATCTAATTTAGTTATGTAAGCCATTTGTATTTGGGTTAGAATACCTGTTGCACTCTTTTTGTTTAATAAAGTTTTACTTATAAAAAAATAACATTTGTCTAACAAAAATTAAAATATTATTATAGACATTATAGATTCACACCAATGATATATAATATAGAATATAATTAGAATACATCAATATTGTAAATATTTTTGGTTTTGGCATGCAAATTGTTATTTAGTAAGATGAAAAGAAGAGAGCTGAGCAATAGCATAAGAAATGTCATTGTTTAACATATAGGACTAACAAAGTAGACTAAGAAAAGAGCTATTAAAAAAACAAAATAGCATAACCAAGGGGTCCTAACTATTAAGTCCAAGGCCCTTGTGTTTTAGTTATAACAAAACTTTTGAAGACAAATCACGAGTCTTATAAGTGAAAGTCTACTAATGAGTTTACTTAACGCTACTGCAGAAAACACTTTTTAAAGTATGAATTTAACTTGGATCCAAATGAACCAGTTTAGAATAAGAATGCAGTGGTATTTTTGAAATTTGATCAAGCTTTTTTAATTCAATTCAGGTTCAACCGGTTTAAAAACAATATTTTAAATTTAAAATAGACAACACGAGCCACTTTTTAAATCGGTTTTAGTTGAACCGATTTGAAAAAAGATCTTTTAAATCGGTTCCAATTGAATCAATTTAAAAAGTGGACTTTTTAAATCGGTTTAGATGGGAACCAATTTGAAAACTCCACTTTTTAAATGGTTCCCAGCTAAACCGATTTAAAAAGTGGCTTCTTATACATTTTATGCGCATGTGCGCCTTCATTTCTGCCTGTCCAAACATCTTTTACTTGAAATCCTCCTTCCTCACCCATATCCCTTGGCCATTTTCGAAGCACCTCCATTGTTTTCTATCCCATTCGATGCTCCTCTCGCAAAAAATCTCCATTATTCGAAGCTCATCCTTCCTCGTCCATATCCCTTGCCTTGTTTGTAGCTCTCAAACTCTCTCCAACCTCGTAAATTGTGCAAGAAGGTTTCCATTGCCGTTGTTGGAGCTCGTGCACTCATGGAAGCGAAAGCTAACTTTGTGTACTCTATGAGCAGCTCGAAGCACACTCGTGGGTTAGTAATTTTTGAATTGGTTCATTATTGGTTGTTCGAAGTTCATCCTTCCTCGTCCATATCCCTTGTTTGGTTTGTAGTTCTCAAACTCTCTCTAATCTCGTAACTCGCGCAAGAAGGCTGTCATTGCCTTTGTTGGAGCTTGTGCACTCGTGGAAGGGGGAGCTAACTTCGTGTACTCTGTAAGCAGCTCAAAGCATACTCGTGGGTTAGTGATTTTTGATTTGGTTCATCATGGTTTGTTTTGGATTGTATCTATTGTGATTTTTTTGAGATAATAATGTGATTTTGTCCTTGAAGCAAGTGTATGGACATGGTTATTAATTTTTATTTTAATTTAAAATTACATTTTTTAAATCGGTTGTAGTTACAACCGATTTAAAAGTGACACTTTTTAAATCGATTCCCCACTGAACTAAGTTAAAAAGTACTTTCTAAATCAGTTCAACTTATGATTTAAAATGATAATACTTTCTATATCGCCTGTATCTAAATCGGTTGTAAAACTGATTTAAAAAGCCTTTTCTAACCGATTTAAAAAGTGTTTTCTATAGTAGTGTAAGTGTATTTAGAAAGACAGGATCAGTAACTTAGAGCAACAATTGACAAAAAGTGAATTCAAAAGATTGATATGAACTATTTAGAAAGTTGCTAGGCTTGAAATAAGAACATTCAGAATGTCCTACACTAGATACTGATATGAACTCAGAAAGCTCACTGAATGATAGAATGATTTAGCTAGGTGAAGAAATCACTACTCAAGGACAAGAGGGATGCAACTCTCAATAAAGCAATTATGAGCTGAGACAAAATTTGTCCGTCAAAATCTTGTAGAGGCTTAGGGGTAAAGGACCTGCATCTTTTTAACTTGAGCTTATTAGCTAAATAGAGATGGTTAAGATATTTTCCTGTAGAGACAACATGGACTGCCTCCTTTAGCTTAGTTTGGTGGAGGAATTTGTGCTTATTAAAAAGTGCTAACAGTGTGCCACTTCTTTCGCTTAACCAATGTATGAATAAAAAGGTTAGAAATGGGGAACAGGTTCATTTCTGGGATGATGTTTAGATTGACAATGATAGTTTGAAGCACCTTTTTCCTCACTTGTACCAAGTCTCTCGTAATAAGGATGCCTATGTGGCTGATATGTGATAATGGTCTAATAATAAATGGTGTTGATCCTGAAGGTGGACGATGGGTCTTTTATGTTGGAAGAAGGGTTGTTGGTAGATTTGGTAAATATCTTGGGTTTTATTTCTTTGAGTAGAGGTGTGTCAAACCAATGGGTTTGGAGAGAGGATTCCTCTGGCCTCTTTTTATCAACTAAATGAACTTATTCTTTTTTATTGTCTCAGCTATTGTCAAGGAGTTTGCACGATGTTAATTCCACTATTTTAAAATTTTTTGGAAGAGTTCTATGCTCATTAAATACTTGCACCATCTTGGTGGATCTTGTTGGATAGGCTGCCAACTCGAGCTCATCTATGTAAAAGAGGAGTTTGGTCTCAAGTGCAAGGTATCTTTTGTGTGTTATGTTATTCCTTCAACGAAGACTCTTATCACTTGTTTCTATATTGCTCAGTGACAAACTGGATTTGGAATGTAGTATATGCATGGGTTGGTTTTTCTAGGCTTTAGCCTAATGATATCTCTGCTCATTATATTCAGTTTGGCTCTCTTTTAAGAAGGAAAAAATTGCATCCTGTTCATCGTCTTTTTTTTTGGCACATTGTGGTATGGTCTATTTGAAATTTGCGTAACAATATTGTGTTTCAAGGTGTTCCTTTTGACTTCAATGGTGTTTTGGACTTGATAAAAGTTAGATCATGGACTTAGTTTAAGGCTAAGATGGGCAAAGCTCAATACTCTTTCTCTGGTTGATGTATTCTTGTCTCTATTTAACCATCTGATTAGGTCTATAATTCTTTTGTATGAGTTAGAGTACTCCTTATACTCTATTCTAAATAATATTTTGCTTATAAAAAAATAAATAATACTATTGGTCTCCTAATAAATCGCTATTAAATAAAAGAATTTCAGCGACTGATTATATCAATCGCAAAAAGTCTACATATAATATAATCAGTTGTCAAATAGGTTGGCAATTGAAAATTAGCAACTAATTATGTTCTATCACAAAATATCCAAAATAATTTTTTAATTAAATATATACACTTTTGCAATTGATTTAGGGATAAACAATGTTTACATTTTGCTATGAATAATTTAGCCACTAAATTGATGGTCAAACATTGACTAGGTCACTACCTCTATGGGTCGTACAAACGATTGCTAATAGATATAAATTGCTGTCAGTCACTAAACTCGATCACAATCCCTTTCTTTCCTAGCTGGAAGCGTTACCTACAATTGTTCACAAAAATGTGGGAATCTTTACTTATTTTATTACATCCAGGCAGTCATATAACAGCTTTTACATACTGTATTCAAGTCATAAAGCACATTGCTTTTGTACGTACAACGACCCTGCATGAACTCAGTCACATCTTTAAAGCATATTATTTAAGATATTTATATCTATATAATACTTTATTAATAATACATTAAATTAAGAGTAACAACATGTATATATCCTCATATTAATTTAACAAAGCTTTCAGTGGTGAGGTTGCAAGAAGATTCGAGATGATAAATCCACTATGTTGTTAGCGGTACTAAAACTATTCTTTGGACTTTGCTTATTTTAGTGTATATCCCAACCTACCTCTAGGCCTCCCCACATCATATAGTGATATATATGGAACAGTTCGTCTTCCATGCTACTCAATTAAATACAGTCGATGAATATAGTAATAAAGGTGATTGAGATACTTGGGAATTGGATCAATCCCGAGATACATACGTGGAGGTTGGAAGAACATCGTGGCCTAAGACACTCTTCCATTAATATGGTAGATTGGTAGTGGACTAGTAGGGACTAGCTACCGGCTACGCCTATCTGGCTCTGATTCAGTATTCACGATTTGTGGACCAAATTTCTTTCCCAGTGTTTTGGCCATACCAGCACATCTAAATCTGATACGGGTAAGCATAATTAATTGCCCCCATGTGATATTATGCACTTAACGGATTTTTTTTAGTGCAACATGGAAAAAAACTATAATGTTTATGAAGATTTTCAAAATAACTACAACGAATTACAGGATGGGGACAAATGCTAGCTGAAGTTCAATCTTGAAAAAGAATTTTATTTTTGGACCACATGAAAAAGAAGGTCATTATCCAGGAAGATATTGTTTGAATTAGAAAACATATACTGGTTTGTTTATATTTGTTTGCTTTAGCGAGATTTGGATAACAGGATCATACTTAGGCACTACTTTATTATGACATGAGTGCATAAATACTGAAGATGCTGTTGACAAAGTCTAAAGCATTGCAGCTAAGATTAGCTTAGTTGTCATATCTTCGCTTCCCTCCTATAATGATACTGATCCAGCGGTTAGAACTAGAGTTTTGGTTTTGGAATTCCTAATATATTACAAAATAATTGGATAGTGGGATACTGTTTAGTTTCATATCCGCTAAATATAATTGCTTTGACACACGACCAAGTCTTTTGTTGCACAATGGACCCGGGATATATACCATGAATGCAACCACTTAAATCGGAATGGTTTTGAACTAAATTTTGAATTGTGAAAAATCTCAAAAGAAATTGAAATTGATCATGCTGATAACCGTTAGTCAGGTGCAATACAGAGAAGGGAAGGGACCAATATATTTATGGTTTATCTGATCTTATTCCACGTGTTGAGTCCCAGGCTGCATCATCTGTGCCCAGTAAAAAAAAAAAAATACAGGTAAGGAGGAATGAATAAATAATCCAATCAGAAGAAATTCTAAACTGTAATTCCCTCAATGACTAAGATTTAATTTTGAAGTTATTAAATTAAATAATATACACTCCACATATTATATTTATTCAATAATTATAAATCTTAATTAGTATTATCTACACCTTGTAATATATGGTATCAGAGTCTCTTCTAACGATTTTGTTGGGCTTATCAAGTTATCTGTTATTGGACCACCTGTAGATGTTCAGTCCTACAAACTTCATGCTCGAGATGTTCAGTCTTTGGTTTGAGGGATGTGTTGAAGATCTCACATTGACTAGTGTTATGACTAAAATAGAACATATAAGTGAAGGACAACTTGCATTTGTTAAGATAACTTTTAGGGTTGAATTAAGTCAAACCTAAATTTTAAGAAATCAAAAGGTTTATTGGCCTATGCATACTGGGATTCCATTAATTTGACAACCTACTCCATGCGTCCCAAAATATTGTCATCCTAGGTTTTTTTAATACAGACCAGAAAAGCTAATAAATTGATAAAAGAGAATAATAATTTTACAAAATTAACCTTATTTTCTTTGTTGGAAACAATGCAGTACAACACTAGTATTCTACTTATATTATAAGGGATATAGATGGAAAAAATAATTAATAATACATTGAAAAGTTAAAATGACAATTATTTTAAGACTTATTTTTTCTTCTAACATGACAATTATTTTGAGATGGAGGGAGTAAATTACAATTTCTCTGATTCCATTAAGTGTTGATTCTGTTGCAATTTATGAGTTGTATGAGTTTCAATTCTTAAATCTGTTTAAATTTTATTATATTTCAATAGAAGTTTTCCTTACTAATTAAGTACTATAAAGTTTATCTGTAGGTTCTTTTTTGTAACTATCGTAATTAGGACCTTTGATTTCCTAGTAAAATTTTGAGATATATCCTCAAACTTTGGTTATTTGGCCCGACTCAGGACTTAGTCACACTTAGAGCTCTTCAACTCTTCCCAAAGGTGTATTTTGTGAGATTTGAACCCAAGTCCTCCCTCGTAAACTCAACGTGTGTTGCCATAATTTTAAAACATTATCAGTAATACTTTAATAATATTTTTAATTACTAGCTATCTGCTTATACCTTAAATACAATTTCTTCCAGTAGTTTTATTTATTATGGCTCTTTAATAGTTGTATTTTACGAACATATGACCTGGCCATGGTCATAAAGTCGGTTTTATGTATGATGGTTCTTCCACTGACTTATCTATTAGTCAAAAGTCGATTTGTATAGCTTAATTTTAACAGCAAAATTTCTCAATATCATGGGTTATTCTCATGATGCATCGCTGATGTATGGAGGTGTCTATGTCATTTCTACTCGAATAATTTTTATCTTAGAGCTCCTTTTTCCTAACTAATAATTTAGAAAATTATTGTAAAATTTAATTGAATAAGAGGAGCAATAGACCTATTGGAATAACACTAGGCACCCCCATAATGTATCTGTGTGTAGAAATATTAATGAAGCTACTGAACTCAATTCCATCGAAATATAGTGTAGAATCTAGCATGATCTCTTCTTTTCCTTTAAGATCAAAGTGTTCTTAAATATGACCTGAAAGAAAGAGAGGCTACAAAAATATCGTTGTTACCAAAAATGCTACTGAATTTATGTGATCGTACGGAGAGAAACAAAAGTTTGACGTAAAGACTGCGTTGGAAATGTACCAAGATGGAAACCACAACACAGAATGGACACGCGTCTATGCGTTTCCCCTATTTAATTTTTGTCATAAGTATCAGTATCAAAGGCACAGGTATTAAGGAATTGAAATGGAAGAAACGATAATGTATGAACAACATTCTAATTTTGTCATGATACAGAAGAAGTAAAGTAATGCCAGTATACACCACAGGAAGTTCAAATTTTATGATGCGGCTATTGAAAAAATAACTATTGTAAGAGTAATTAAATGCATAAACGTGCATACAAAACATTGAACATCAACATGAATTTTATCCATGACATTGGTCTAACTTCCATGAAAAAGAGATCAATAACCTCGAGGAGTACTGCACGACCTCTATGAAATTGAATCATCAACTAGCTACCCTTTGTACTGCACCAACAATTATGGAGATAAATAACAAGTGCCCTGCTGTAAAAATCACTCAAGTTAATTAATAGTATATATGCGATCAGAAACATCTCCGAATAATATATTTTTTCTCAAGATATTAGCAAATTTCAGGTTCAGGCAAAGTCTCTTGCAAACCTGCAAATGGTTAAATAATTGTCACTACTACTGTAATATGAGTATTCAAAAAAAAAAAAAATACAAAAAATCTTGAGTCAAGCATAAAATATTTTATAGTAGACTGTTGTGTTACTTACTTGAAGATGATATTGCCTCCATAAGCTTTATTTGCAGTTCAGAGTAATCAGTGACAGTCATATTCGGATCCTTCAAATCAGTTTATTCAAAAGAATAACAATAATCAGTTTCAAAACCAATGATCATCATAATTACTGCATGCTCAATGACAATAAAATTGGCATGTGTATGTACCAAAAAATTGACAATGTTTACCTCTGATCGTATAGTGTGTATGAATCTGCCATCTCTTCTTATGGAAGTAGTGCTAACCACGTTAAGCCCCTCTTTAAGCAGAATGTCCAACACTCTTGATATGGGAAACGCACTTTTCCTGAAGCTGTAACTGCAGATAATCTCAAGGCCTCCCGGGAAAGGATGAACAAAAACCAAGGGTGGAAGATGGGTAGTACTAGAGCTTTCATTCTCAGGACGAATATTACTCAAATTAGACACCTTCGCTAACTCATCCCTCTTTGCTTGCAATTGGTTCACCTTATTTTGTAGGTGGTTGATGAAATTCATAGCCTCATACACATGATCAGAGGTTGAGCGCTTTCCCTAATGATGGTCATCAAGATATGCAATAAAAGCACCCCTAATGACTAGTGGGTTTCAAATTTCAATTACTCTTAATATAATTAATTAAAAGCGTCTAGACAAAAATAAAAATAAATAAATAAATAAATAGTTTCAAAATGAAGAGACAAATTGCCTGTGTCTAGGTGCTTACCTTAATATATTCTATAGGCAGAAGCGATCTAAGGGTGGTGCAGAGTTTTCCCATCTCTTGCCTTCTTTGTCTTTCAGTTTCCTTATGCATACACTTCTTGTTTTCATCCATGACAAGCTTATAATCTTCTTTCTCCCCAGCAAGCAAGTTCTTGCTACTCTTTCTCCTTGCCCTTTCTCATTTGACTTGTGCAAGGGAGATCACTACATCATAGGATCATGCAAGATCTGATGATCTTCTGGGGTTGTTCAGGTCATGGGGAGGGATCAGCAACTTAAAACTAAAAGACCAACTATTCATTTCTTGGGGTGGAGAGGATCATCATTGTGTATGCTACCTTTTGGGGGTGGAAAAGATACCAAAGCAAGAAAATCGAACTATATTTGGTTGTTAGGGTTTGAGATTACTTTTCATTTGCCTGATATGCTAGGATTCTGAAATCCTTCCCATATAAGATTAGAATCCACCTCACTTGCCATATCGGTGCTCCTATTTATATTTCTTTTTCCTTTGGAAACTATTACTCTGGTGGGGCATAGTGTTTTCTCTCTCTTTTGAATGTGAATAATCATCACCTCTTTATTATTTACTTTCATTATTTAACATAAATTTGCCTTCAAAAGGAAAATTGTTCACATAAAATTCGGTAAAAAATGTAGTGTATACTGATACTGAAGAAGTTTTAAATCAAATTTAATACTTAGTTTGATAATTTTGAAAGTTATTATGAAAAAATATCTTTTAAAATAATTTAAAACAATTTTTATTTATTAATATAAAACTTCTAACCCATTTCATTTTTTTTCAATATATTGAGAATTAAATTATTATTTGATCGTGATTAACTGAAGTGATTATTAGAGTTTTGTTTATTTTTTATTTTTTTATTTACTTTACAGACAACAATGATGTTTGACTGATTTTACTAGAACAGAAAGGATTCACTGTTAACACGTTTTTTAGTTCAATGTTCGAATTACGAGTTTAATTCTTAATATATTCTTAATTTTTTTAAAAACAAATGGATTATTAAGTTATAATTTTAAATTTGTTAAAATATATTTAAAGGTACAATTTACTAAAATACTCCTTTTAAAAATTAAGTGTCTATGATTGCTATTGACAAATGTTTATGATTGTTAACAAATACAACCACTTATTTTTTATAAGTAATATTTTAATATGTTATAACTTTAGTTTTCTTAAAGTAGTATTTCACCAAATTGGTCCCTGAATTGGTATACTGCTCTCACTTTAGTCCCTGATAAGGATTTAATTCAAAAAATACCCCTGAATTAAGACTCCATCTTTCACGTTTGCCCAACATGGATGGACGTTTCTTAACTGTGTTTGAGGAGGTGATGTGGCACGTTAATTGCCACCTACGATCCAATGATGTTGGTCCATGTGTATGCCATGTATGCAAGGACGAAAATGAATTTTTTTGCTTTACTGATTTGACTATTGACTTAACTTAACCCTCTACTTTTTTTACCCCATACCATACACATTCCTGCACATGTGGTCTCTCTTATTAAAACGTCTCTTCATGATTCTCCTTAAACTTGTGTGTCTTGCATTTGGGTTTCTAGGTGAAGGCTTGCAAAAGTTGAAAAAGAGACAGTGATGTGAAATCTTTTGTGTTGCGCATCTTTCAGAAGGCAAGGTAATTGCATTTTTTCTTTCGCTTTCAGCGGGTATGTTATGAAATAGGAAAATAGTGTTCTATTGGTGTGGTCCTTGTTTTATTACACTCGTGGTACTGGGGAATCTTTTTTCAGTGAAAAATTTGTTTTTTACATTTGATTGAGGTGATATACTTATTGCTATTTTTGGTTCTGGTTGGATTGTGGTATGCACTTGTGGTTTATCCATGTAACATATGCATTGTTTTGACTCATTGTTTTTGTGATGCGAGTTGTTATTTGTTTTTTGGGATAGGGTTTAGTTTATGATTTAATGCTTTGGGCATGTTATTGATGGTAGAACATGCATTGTGTGTTTGGTTACTGTTAATTATTTGTTTAAGTTATTTGCTTCTAGAAAATTAACAAAGAAGGATGAAGAGAGGTGAAGTTTACTGGTTTGATTTTAATGTTAATGCAGAATGGTTTTTCAAATTACTTTGATTTTGCATCATGGTGGAAGATTGACAAGGAATGAGAATGATGAAGCTGTGTACAAAGGAGGTGAAATTCGTGTTTAGGAGGATATGGAAGAGGACTACATGAACTACTGGGTCTTGATTGATTTGGTTAAAGCATGCAAAGGCCATGGCAATATAGAGAACATATTCTATCTTGTGCTTGGGAGAGGTCTTGATAATGGCTAGTTGAAGGTTGTTAGTGATGAAGACATTCTAGACTTATGTAGATATGCTGTTAGTGACAATAATAAAGAAGTGCATGTTTATTTTGAAAGAATTATTGAATGCCATAAATTATTAAGGGACCTAATGAGGATGCTGATGGATGTGATTTGGTGGATGTAGGAACCAATAAGGAGATGAATGACCAAGAAAATATTGATGCTGATAAGGAGCAATTGCAAGAACCTAATGTGGTAGGTGAGAAAGAAAATCATGAGGAGCAACATGTTGTTGGTGATGTTGGTTGTGATGCAAATGACAAGAATGATAATACACAAGATGAGTCCTTGGATGACTATGAGAGTATAGAGGATAGTCTCTATAGGCCACCTCTTATTGGGTTTGAATCTAAATCAGAGGATGATGATTAGCTGGAAGAAGAGAGTTTTGATGGAGTGATTGGCAAAGGGAAGCGCAAGGTTGGAGTTAACAAGGCAAAGGAAGGCTGTCCACAGTCAAGTGTAAGTATGGGCAGGATTAAAAGAACAAGAAATAGGTTTGCATGTGCTGTTGGAGAAAAGAGTTCTAAAGATGATGGAGATTTAATTGGTGGAGTCGATGTAAATCAAGGTATAGGGCATGATACTACAGGTAGAGCTAATGTAAATAAAGGGTCACCGCAGACATTTGATTATCGATTTGAGGAACTTAAGAGTCCCATTAGCATTGATGATGAGAATGGAAGAAGTAAAGCTCCAATGTCCCCAACTTTCAATGAAGGTGTGGAGTTCAGGCATGTTCATTTGGAGGTAGGAATGGAGTTTGCTACCTTAGATATGCTCAAGTTAGCTATGAAGGATTACACCATATTTCATGGGAGGGAAATCAAATAGTTGAAGAATGACAAAATAAAAGCCACAATAAGGTGCGCACAAAAGGAGTGTGGATGGCAAATATATTGTGCATGAAATGAGTTTAGAAATGTTTCCAGATTAAGACATTTGAATCAAAACGTGTTTGCTGTAGAGTTTTTAAGATTAAACAAGCTGGGAGGAAATGGGTTGTTCAAAAACTTGAGGAACAGATTAGGATGCATCCTAAGCTGACAATAGGCGAGGGTTTAAAGTATATGAAAAAACAATATGATGTACATCTTGATGATACCGAGATATGGAGGGCAATAAAGGAGGCAAAAACAAATGTTGAAGGTAAAATTCAAGAGCAGTGTGGACGTATTTATGACTATGCACATGAAGTGTGGAGAAGCAACAGTGGCTCTACTATGAAAATTGACTGCATTCCTATTTTAGAGAGTGCTCCACAGTTCCAAAGGTTTTATGTTTTCTTGGATGCATGTAAGAAAGGATTTAAGGTTGGATGTAGGCCATTTATTGGATTGGATGGGTGTTTTTTGAAAGGATATTATGGAGAACAGCTTCCATCTGCAGTAGGACAGGATGTAAACAACCATATTTTTGTCATTGCTTATGCTATTGTAGATGTGGAGAACGAGGATAATTGGAAGTGGTTTTTGACACTTCTACTTGAAGATTTGAGGGATTACAAACATCATAAATGGAACTTTATTGGAGACATGCAAAAGGTATGACATTTATCAATCACTGTTCAGTTTTCGCGAACTATTTTGCAAGTAGAAGTTTCATTTAGGGACTTTTTTGAGATATGTTTCTATATATTAAGAGACTTTCAAGAGATGTAAAATGTTAATTCAGGGACTTTACTGAGATAATTTACTTTCACATTGCCACATTTAGTTTGTTGATCAATCTTATTAATTAAAATGCTTTCTTGGATGTTACAGGGACTAATCACTGCAATGTAGAAGGTAACTCCAGGGGTTAGTCACAAGTATTGTGTGATGCATTGTGGAGAAACTTTACCAAGCAATGGAAGGACAGAGAACTTAAAGGATTGGTTTAGGAATGTGTAAGATCAACAACTCCTACATTGTTTAAGTTCAATATAGACAGGGTGAAGAGGAAGAATGAAAAAGCATGGCAAAATTTGGACAAATGGCCTTTGCATGCATGGACAAAGGCATATTTTTCTGAGTGGTCCAAGTGTGATAACATTTGTAACAACGCGTGAAGTTTTTAATGCAAAAATTTTGAAGTATAGAGGGAAGCCCATTTTGACATTGGCTAAAGACATAAGGTACTATGTCATGAAGAAAATGAGTACTAACAAACTGAAATTGACTGGTCATTTGGGTCCATTTACTCCAATGTAGCAAAGTAGGTTGTAAAAAGAAAAGATTGCAAGCAACAAGTGGACTCCTATGTGGTCTGGTGAAGGGGAAGATTGTAGATATGAGGTTCAAAGCTAGAATGAAAAAGTAGATGTCAACTCCAGTAGCCATTTGTACCAACAAGTTTTGGCAATTAACAGGTAGCTGAATAAGACTTTCAGCTTGTGAATTCTTTGTATAAATGGTGACTGATTCTTTTTTTTTATATGCAGGGATGCCATGTATGCATGTAGTTGCTGCAATTACATACAAGAATGAGAAGCCAGAAAATTACTGTAATGGTTGTTGGCTCACAATTGGATTATACAATGCCACTTATCAATTCTTTGTGCAGCTAATGCATGGTGAACAATACTGGGAAGTAACTGAATATGCAAAGTCAGTTCCACCAAAGATGAAGAGGTCTATAGGTAGACCTAAGAAACAATGAAGGAAGGATGGGAATGAGGAGGTTATCAAAAACAACAGAGTCAAGAGAAGCTATCCACAACCAGTTTGTTCAAGGTATGGTGTTCAGGGACACAAAATGAATGGTTGCCATTTTGATGGTGTTTACAAAAGACCAATGGGCTACATATTCAAACTTGAAGCATAGCTTGCATTAAATAAGGGTGCACAAATTGAGATACAATTGTCACAATTTGGTCCATCAATTGAACCAATTCAATCTCAGGTTGTAATAACTTTATGTTTCTTTGATTTAAGAGGTGCGCATACATATATGTAATTAATTTATTTTTGTCATGCTTGCAGGAGATTGGTGTGGAACCCATGGTTTTTATTCCAACTCCACGTGTGCCACCACAAACTAAAAATCATCCTTAGTAGAGACAATGCAGCTGTTGTGGGACCCTTTTTTTTGGAAATATATGGTGTAATCAGGAGAATAGTTATATACATAATGAAATAGACTACTTGACTAAGGCAATTAGGCCTTAAATACTACTTTTGGCCTTTTGCATGTAATTAGGGAAAAGTTTCTTCTTTTACTATTACTGACAACGGGTTGGCCTTCCTATACAAGTGGCCTTATCGGATTTGTTTTGTGTATGGCATGTGGACTCCTTTATGGCCTTGTATTTGTGGCCAAATTGTAATTTTTTGGCAGAAGTGTACATTTTGTGGATTCTAACAATATTTATGTAAACTTCAATATCATTATAATTTATGAAATGGATATTACTATTGGCAATATGTGCTAATTTATCTTATAATTTAATTTTTCACAATTGTAAGTTTTTACATTTTATGCTATACAAATTAAAGTGCCTTAGAAAAGAAAACATAACTTATTATTGTATAAGCAAAAGAATACAACATATTTATACATAAATATATATGTGTATTCACAGACTTACAAAATGTTTTCCTTAAAGTATATTCTATTAATCAAAAAGTGAATTACATTGATGACAACATAAGTGCTAAACACTTTTACACCATAAAAACAATAACATAAAAAACACTATCATCATAAACAATACACCAACACAAGCTTTCACAACTTTTATTTCTCCCCTAAGACATTTAATCTATACAATCAAATCTGCCCTCCATGTTTCCTCTAGTGTGCTTGCAAAACCCGCACCAATTTCATTTCCTTCCTCTGCACATGCAAAGAAATGACAATTGCCAACATCATCCTACAAAGACAAATTAATAAGACTAATTAAGTTCTTCAACCAAATCTAAATTACAAAAATATAAAACACATGAATATCATATGTACATCTCACAATGAAGTATCACTTGCATACCTTAGGTAAATGGCAACAATAAAAGGACTTCCCTTGGTTCCTTTTTGTCTTAGAAGTTCGCAACATTGCCCTATATCCATAGAAACACAAGCACCTATTCATGGTGGCATTTTCCCAGCCACTGACGCACAAGTTAGCTGAGTCATGCTAATTTCGCCCTCCACTTCCCCTTCTCCTATTCAGATTGGTCTCAGACCTTTAAAACCCACCATTACCACTCATAATGAATTAAGAGATTAGTAATTTAATGGAAGAGGAAGAAAAAGAAGTATGGATGAAGAAGAAGAAGAGCAAAACAAATGGATTGGTTTAACAGGACAATTTATTCGAAAAAATATATGATTGTTGCTTTAAAAATTTCATTTTTGTCCATGCATATGTGACATACACATGGACCAACAACATTGGATCTTAGGTGGTAATAACGTGCCATATCACCTCCTCTAGCAGATTTAAGTAACATCCATCCACGTTAGGTAAACATGAAAGAAAGAGTCTTATCAGGGACTAAAGTGAGAGCGGCATATTGATTCAAGGACCAATTTGGTGATTTACTCTTTCTTAAAGCTTCAGCTAGCTTATAAGTTTTCATCTAGCTTATAAGCTAGTTTCACCAAACACACCATAGCTTGTCAAAATACTTATTATAAAAGATAAGTGAATATATATTAACAATCAATTATATATGTGTGTGTGAGTGTGCATGCATGCACACTCTTGCGTACGTAATTGAATCTTATATTATTTGTAAGCATAATGTTATTTTACGAAGAAAAATTTGAAAGATAATTATAACAAGACTTGTATAAGGTCATCTTTTACGATTTTTTAATGCCACGTTAAAACTTGATATCAAGAGAGTTGAATTAATTTATATTATTATATCATGCATCAATATTGTCTGTGTTTATAATGACGGGAATGTCTAAATCTATGATGTCACTAAATTATTCTAGTTTCTCACCTCACCACTCAGTACAAATTTAACTTACGATCTAAATGATTTGAATTTTATTAAAGAGTCACTAATATAAAAAATTCTTTTTAGATTGAGAATTTATATCAATTCTTAGAAAACTAAAATAGTATATGAAGTAGTGACATTTTTGTAATATTAAGATGTCTAAATCAATTGCTAAACAATAGATCTAGAAAAAGTATTTTCTAAATCGGTTGTTTAGCAATTGATCTAGAATGTCCACACTTTCTAGATTGGTTGCACTAAGAGTCAATCAATATAGAAAGTATTTTCCAAATTAGTTTTTTAGTACAATTGAAAAGAAAACTTTTAGTATATTTTTTCTTCCAAAGTTGCGTTCATAGTTTTGTTCTTGTTTCAATTTAGACACCTTCAATTCTTTGTTTTGACGACATCGAAACCATCCTTTCCTTCTCTTGATGCTTCTGTCTCAATGACATTGAAATCATCGTGGACATTATTCTTCCTTTCTCTCAATGACATTCATTATCTCTCTTGACATTGTTCTCTCTCGCTTTAATAGGCTATATATTTTATCTCTCTCTCTCTCTAGTTTTCATGGTTTCTATGTGATTTCTCTTGATTTGATAAATATTGGTTGTTAGTAATTAATATGTTCTTTGTAATTACTTTTGTTGTTATTGTGCTCTTTGTAAAATTATATTTTGAGTAATTTGTGCTTTATAATCACTATATATTCTTATTATGAGCTAGCTTTGGTTATTATCACACATTTACCTTAATTTCTTATTCAAAAAAGATTTGTAAATTATGTTTTGCATAATATACATGTAGTTTTTGAATTGTGCAAAAGTGGATAATCTGAGATTGTAAATTTGCATTATAATAGATTACTGTATGTCTTTATTCTTCATCTAAGAATACATAGTATTGTATCTCCATTGTTCTCTAGATACAAATTTAATTAGGGTGATAATATGACCACAATTAGGTCGTGTACTTGGAGAATTGTATAGAAATGTTGTCAAAATTTTCTTAATTAGATAAAGAATAAAAGACATACAATAATCTAATACAAGACCCCTACCCTATTTAGGATATAAAACAGACAATGTCAAGCATGTAGTTAACACCATGAATTGAGGATGAATGCTATTAAACCTAATTGCATTTGTTTTTTGTAATTTCTATTAGATTGTTATCAATTGTAGTTGGATAAATGTTAGATGCATAAGTGACGAATATGAGAATGGGGTGGAAGAGTTTTGAAATTTGCTCAAAGAAATACTTATAGGTTTTATTGTCCTTTTATAAAATTTTTAAATAAGAGGCGACTAAGGGTTGTAGAAATGAAAGAGCATACATTCTATGACGGATTTTGCAAGAATCATACATGATAAACATGACATGGTGAATTATTACAAATGCGACCGAGTATATCCCAAAGTGTCAAATTTGATGTGGATATGAATGATTGACTAGAGGACATGATTTATGATATTGGGGTTTAGACCTCTGAGCAAACACAAGTGTATGATAATTTGTTCAGTGATGCAGAGAAGCCACTGTAAACGGGATCTAATAATTTCACACAAATGTCAGCTATGTTGACATTGTTCAATTTAAAAGCAAAAAATGCGTGGAGCAATAAAAGATTTACACAATTGCTTGAGTTGTTGAAAGATAAGCTTCTTTGTGGTAATACATTGGTAGATTGTAACTATAAGGTGAAGAAAATCTTGTGTCCAATAAGTGCAGCGTATAAGAACATGTATGCTTGCCCCCAATGACTACATATTATACATAAAAGGATTTGAAGAATTATATGAGTGTTTGAAATATGGGACATCATAGTACAATGAAAAAGATAGGGATGCTATAATGGTGATATGATGACTAAAAGGCCTTTGGCGAAAGTCTTATGGTATCTTCTAATAATACCATGCTTCAAGTGCTTGTTTACTAATGAAAATGATGCAAAGAACTTAAGATGATATAAAGATGAAAAAAAAATATATGATGAAAACTATACCATCCACTTGATTCTCTTTATATGACTAACAAATATTTGTTTTATACTTTGTACTAATAGATAATTCCTTATGGTAATCTTGAAGTGATGAGTTCAACCACGAGAAAAGGGATTGAATTTTGACCCTTTAAAAATCTGTCTAACCTAAAACTTTAATAGCTTTTTGAGGTTCTTTCTCAAGCTAGGAAAGTTATCAACAAAAGATTAGCAAGTTTAGAAAGTTAAGTTTTTGAACTTTAGAAAGCTTGGAGATATATTGTATAAAGTTTAGTATACTAACAAAAATTTAACTACCAATGCACATAAGATATTACCAAACATGTTCAATAAGAATATCAAGCTTTCTGATTAGCTTTCTAATTAATCAAAATCTTCTTTAAAAAGCAGAATGTTAAGCTTTTTGAACAAGCTTTATAAGCTTTATGCATATGACAATGATGATGACAAAATAATATGATATGCTTTTTGATCACTACTAAGTCAATAAATATAATGTCTAAGTATGCAAAAACAAATCACAATGCATAAATAACAATTAAGTGTAAGATTAAAGTGTTTTTCTTAGGAAAAATCAATTATCTAATAAATACAGAAAATAATCAATATGCAGTAGATATTATGCAATGATCAAATATGCAAAATGCAAAAAAAGAATAAAATACCAAGTTTTTACATTGGTTCATACAAAAATCCTTAGGCTACATTTGGTGCTTACATATAGGTGAGATTTATACTAAACAACCAAGCAACAAAACAATTACTTTATTGCCTCTTCAAGATACAAGGATACAACTACAATCGTAAGACACCAACTCAATATTCTTTACCAAGCATCCTTTTCAGGCTCTCTTCTCATTGAAAACAGGCATACACTATGAGAATAACATAAACCAATATTTTTTTTTTTCTAAAGTAACCTTTCCAGGCTCTCTCACAATAACACTTTCAAACCAACTAGCTTAGGAATAGACACAACAATGGAACATGGATAATGGACTTCTAGTTTTTTATATGTTTTTCTCTTTTTTTAAAAACTAAAGAAAGGCTATCCAATTTTATAATAGAGAATAAACTTTGAAGTTTGGGAGCTAGAACACCTCACAAAATGGATTACAAATCATACTAGATGAACAATTAGGACAAAGTTGTTTAAAATTAGAAAAAAAAAAGTGGAAGAAAATGAAAACTTGAGACTAATCTTCACTATCTTTAAAACTTCTTTCTCACTTGATCAACATCATTTGAGTTTGTATTTATAAGCAAAGAACTCTTCAAGATCGTTGGAGATTTGGACATGTATTCTGATTATTGAAACAACCAACTGAAAAGTTTTTGCTTCAAATACTGTTCACTCAAAAAGCAGGTGCTTTGTGAAGTTTTACATTCTCCTTCTTAGTGTTAGTGAGACACCTTTCTGAGTAATGTTTTGGAGTGTCCTAGATCTCAAATTTTGAGCTTGTAGCCTTGGCAATATGATGACTTTATTTCTTCAATCAAAAAATGATTGTATTATTGTTGAATATTTTTAGAAAGTAAGGCCTGTTAGCATTCTGATGAGCTTTTTGAGCAAAGGTGTAGACAACTTTTTGATTAGAATAATTACTTTTTGAGAAGGTTATTTTCCCTATGATCCTTCTCATTAGCATTTTGATGAGCTCTTTGAGCAAAGGTGTAGATAGCTTTCTGAATAGAATAATTACATTCTGAGAAGGTTATTTTCCCTTTCCATCCCAATAAAGGCATCAGACAGAGGGACCCATTGTCTCCTTATTTTTTCGTGTTATGCGTGGAGCGCCTTTTCAGTTGATATTCATGGTGGTGGATCATCTTTAGCTCCCAATTAAGATATCCAAGAAAGCTCCTGCCATTTCCCATCTTGCTTTCACTAATGACTTAATCTTATTTGCTGAAACTTCCCTTGATCAGGCAAATGTTATTGCTACATGTTCGGATCTCTTTTGCAAAAGCTCAGGCCAAAAGGTTAGTAAAGAGAAAACAAGAGTGTTCTTTTTCAAGAATGTGAACTGGCAGCTCCGTAATCAAATTAGTGAGAGACTTGGCAACCAAAAGACAGATGACCTTAAAAGATATTTAGGAGTCCTTCTCCATCATAAAAAGGTGACCTGTAGCACTTTTAAGTACATTGTCGAGAGAACGGATTAGCGTGTTCGTGCTTGGAAAGGCCGAACTCTCACTTTTGTTGGACATGTGACCCTAGCTAAATATCTTCTTTCAGTTATTCCAACATACGTGATGCAAATTGGCTCTATACCTTTGGGAATTTGTGATGATCTTGACAAAAAATGTAGACAATTTGTTTGGGGGGAAGATAATCAAACCAAAAAGGTTTATACTGTCTTGTGGAACTCTTTGTGTCACCCCCCATATTAATGGTGGTTTTGGCCTTAGACAAGCACAACACCTTAATAATGCCTATCTCAAGAAAGCAGGTCCACTAATGTAAAAAGCACTTTTTAAATAAGTTAAAAAAGGATTTTTAAATCAGTTTTTGAATCGATTCAAATACAGACAATATAAAAAATAGGGTGATTTTAAATCGGATTTAAATCGATTTAAAAATGTCTTTTTAACTCGATTCACTGAGAGACTGAGTTAAAAAGTCTACCTTTTTAACTTGGTTATGGCTAAAACTGAGTTAAAATGTGCATTTTTTAACTCAATTAACTGGATAACTGAGTTAAAAATTTTCGATTTTATACATAACCAAGTTAAAAAGTAGATAATTCAGTTTTGTGAAATTCGTGGTGCAAATATTCCAATGGCTTTTGTTTGTAGGCATATTGCAAGCCTTTCAAGATTTTAACAAAAAGAGGTTAAGACTGTCAAATTTCCAAGCAAGTGCAAATTTCAATATTTTCAAAACGAAAAGGCTTTCACATGTTACATGAGTAGATTTCCAAAACGAAAATTTCCTGCCATATTACACAAGTAGCAATAATAAATACCTCTACAATAAGTTTTGGGTTTTCAGCTCTCTATCACAACTAGCACTATGCTCCTACTTAAAGTAAACACAAATGTTGCTCATTTGAGAGTGATGATTTTTTACAATTCCCAAAAAATGATCATCCATTTTCACTCAAGAAATTAGAAGACAACAATTGAAATAATTTCAATAGAAAAAAATGGAAAGTTAACAGAGACGTTAGAACTTGAAAGGTTCTGGGCTCTTGGGCCTCTCCAATGGCCTGAATGAGAGTGGCAGTGGTAAGCACCCCCACAGTGCGATTTCTCAAACATGTAGCGAAGCAACAATCCCTGAACAATTGAAAAGCGTGGCTTAGGGGAAGTGGAATCTTTAGCTTTATTTTGAATTTGGTGATGTCATTGAAGAATTTGTTGGGAGTGGATTTGTAGAGTGAAGAGAGTGAGGCATTGGTGACGCGGTGTTTAGATATGAATGCTTGTCAAGAGAAACTCGATTTTGTCAAACCTAGCACAACTGGTGGGCTTCCTGTCTGATGATGATAGGACTAGTGTGGGGTTTGGGAAGGTTGGTGATGGGAATGGTGAAGGTGGAATGAATGAATGAATGACGAGCTTCAAAGAACTTTAAAAACAATAGATTTTAAATCGGTTGGAGAGGAACCAATTTAAAAACCATTTTTAACATTGGTTCAACAAAGAACTGATTTAAAAAGTAAGTTTTTAAATCGGTTCTAGTTGAACCAAGCTTAAATATTAGTTAAAAAATTCAAATTTGAACCCTGCGCACATGTTTTTAAATTAGTTCATTGTGAATCAAGTTAAAAAAGTTGTAGAAAATTTCCAAAATTGCCACAAGGTTCGTGTTTTTAACTTGTTTCACCTATAACCAAGTTAAAAAAAATTTTAAAAATTTCAAAATTGTCACTGCGTCCGTCTTTTAAATCGATTTAGTAGAAACCAAGTTAAAATCTTGTTCTAAAAAGTGAATTTTGTAGTAGTGGTGGGAGATCATCCATAACCCTAACTCTCTTTGGGTTTTTCTTCTCTGTGCCGAGTACAAATGTAGGGACCTAATACCATGAATCAAAAAACCATCGAACCCATCCAACTTTTGGAAGAGTATCTACAGGACCTAGGAGTCTATGGAAGCTAACATTAGATGGATTATTAATAAAGAGGAGAGATAAGATTTTGGTGTAATGATCGGGTCCCTGAATGCCCGAAACTTGAAACTATTATGTTGGTACGCTTGAATCCCAAGGACTTGGAAAAGAGGGTGCGCGAACTTACTACCTATGCAGGAGAAAGGACATAAATAGATTACGTAGACTTCTTCCTTCTGGTTTGATTGACTACATATGAACTATGCCTCTTTCCTATACTTACGGGACGTATTGACTATGTTTTCTGGAATGGCACCCAAGATGGAAGCTTCACGCTTAGATCAGTCCATGCCTTTATTTCAAAACAGGAAGAACCTCGTGAGAAGAACTTGTACCAAGCGATTTGGAGCTGGAAAGGTCCTAAGCGAATAAGGTTTGATTTGTGGAAAATAGTCCATGGTGCTTTCCTCACAAACAATGAGAAAGCCAGGTGTGGAATGGCTACTTCAAATTTATGCCCCTTTTGCAATTCCCACCTAGCGGACGTCTTGCACTTGGTTTGGGATTGCACGCATGCAACGCCCCTTTGGATGCAACTAATCCCCACTAAAGTTGCCCATGATTTCTTCACTCAAGACTTGCATCACTGGCTATGGCTTAACCTTAGCAAAGGTAGAAGATGGAAAGCTGGTTGGCATACCACCTTTGCTATCACAATTAACCACCTTTGGTATTGGAGGAATAAGTTTGTCTTTTTGAATTCACAGATTAATATTAACCAGTTTATTCACCGGATTAGATCCTTTGTGAATAAGGTAGGATAGGCTTTAGAGGATCTTTAGGGTCTTGAGGCTAACATATTAAGAATTGAGGAGGCTGCTTACACATGGACCCTTTTTCCTATAGAGTGGATCAAAATTAATAGTGATGGAGCAATTTCCCTTGATAGGCGTGCTACTTATGGTGGTGCTATACATAGACATGATAGGTCACTTATTTTAGCTTTCTCAAATGATTTGGGGTCATGCACGGTTTTAAAGGCGGAGTTGTGGGGAATTTTTCATAGCCTGACCGTTTGTAGTAATTGAGGTTTCAACAAGATTATTGTCAAGTCGAACTCACTTACGGCAATCCACCTCATCTCCAAGGGTTGCCCTCCTACCCATCCTTGTTTGAGCTTAATCTCTTACATCCAAGATTGTCCCCACCTTCACGTTTGGGTTTTCTGGCGATATGTCCACCACAAGGCAATCCAAGTGGCGGATTCCATGGCAAATATGGTATATTGTTATTAAATAGTTTTCATATTTTTTATGTTCCTCTAGATTTTATAAGTAGCCATATGTTAGCAAATATGTCTGGGGTTTCCTTTCCTCGTGGATTCTAGTTTTCTTCTTCTTTTTTGGGCTGTTTAACCCCATTGATTCATAAAAAAAATCTATAAATTAGAAAAATTATCTATTTTCTGAGAATTCCACTCTCTCCACACTCTCACATCTGATTTTGTTTAAATTTTCTTATTTTGAGTATAGGTGAACTACACTCTCTCTTTATATAAATATTCTTTATTCTTAAAAATTTATCTCCTAAGATTTATTTTCTTCCTCCCTTATCTTCTTATTTAAATTCCTTCATTTCTCCCATGATTCATTAATCCTTTTCTTGATTTAAACTAATTTGTCTCTCTCATCTCTAATTTCATGAGGATTTTTTGTGATTTCTTGAGGATAAATTATCCTTGTCTCTTGTAATTATTCTTATTTCTTTTAACTTGCAAACTAACTTAAATTTATTTTTCTCTTACCTAATTTAATTTTAATATATTTCATAATCTTGACCACATTGATCATGCCTTGAAACATATTAAAACAAGAATTATTATTAAATTTTAATTATTTTGATTTATTATGTTGACAATTATTATATTTAGATATATTTAATGTTTTTCTACAAACAAATTTATTAAATTTATTGAGAAATTTATTAAATTTTATTGAGGTTATTTGATATATATTTACTTGGTTATATGATATGAATAATTTTTCACTTTTTTATGATAAATAATTATAATTATAAAATTTACATATTAGATTTGACTCATATAGTGTAGAGAATAAAATATTAATTAAGATATAATAAGCATTTTTTTAAAATAATCAACACATATGAAATGTGAAGAAAAAAATAAAAAAAAAAGAACTAGAGATGTAGGTCACGATTTGAACCGAACCAATTGCTCTATCCCTACACACTTTTATATTGCTTTATTGTGATTGTTTGATTTTGGTTTCTCTTTATTTTCTTTTAATTGAATCAATTTGATATTTTTTTCTTCATCTCTCTATAATTGAATCCTTCAAGAAAAATGATTTTACAAAATTCTTTTTAACAAACTCAATTCACCCTCCCTCTTAAGTTTAACTGAACATTTTGGTAATACTATCATGACCATAGCGGCTAATAAAGTGTCCACCTGGCCAACACTATAGCTATTGTCAGCCATGATAGTCAATGCTAATTATAAGTTAGCTTCAACCCATTTAATGTCGGTCTTGAGGTCAGTTCATAAACATCGACTTTTGGCCAACACTATATGCTAATTTTTTATTTTTTATTTTGTAGTGTGAAAATTCTGACCGGAGTTTCAAAATCGATAATATGAGGAATCGAAATATCATTTCATTAATTTACTAAAGTCTGAAAATTAATAACATATTTCAAAATTTGTTGTAAATACTTGTAGAAGTTAAAAAGAAGGAAAAAAAAAAAACACTGATGTTTAGACATTCAATCATAGTTGCTTTCCACGCCTAATAAATTTGTTTACATTAAAATAGCTAGATTAAAATATAACATATTAATCTTTAAAAATAGAAAAATGTATTTTCAAAATAAAAATATGCAAGTTAAATTTGTCTCAAAGAAATCAAACATATTTTGCTCAATTGCATAGATCTTGATTTTTATGCCAGTCAAACTCCATAATTTGTCGGTTTTCGTTAAATTAAACATAAAAAAGAATATTTTTCTTTTCTTTTATGTAGATGTTTAAATATGTAGAGGTGAGTTTCTTTTAGACAGGGAGAGAAATAAATGCAGTATGGATAAATAAAATTTTAAATTATGATATTATTCAATAATTTTTATGTTCTTTTAAAGAAAAGATAGCTAGGAAAATATCTTTTTAATGAAAATATTACAATGCTAAGATTTTTTTATTTGGTTAGGATTTTATATATTTAGGAAATTAATTAATATTTGATTAAAATTTATATTTTATTTTTATTTATCGAGGATTTTTTTATCTTTGAATTATATATACCATTATGTAAAATTAATAATTTATGTTTTATTTATTTGGAGAGTATCTAAAACATAAGTCAGAGAAACATCTTGTCTTAGAGGAGCACTTCGACCCATACATAGAGAAACACTTTTGGACATTATATTATCAAGATAGCTTTTGACTTAATTTTTTAACATTTTTTTTTTAGAAAGAGAATAAAGGTCATATCTCAAAATATCTCTTAAAAAAAATGTTACTATTTTTAAGGATAAAATTTCAAAAAATAAAATTTCTATAAAAGTTAATTGAAAAAGCTTTTACTTTTAAATAGAATTGAAGTCCTAAAAAAACTGATACAGTAAACAAATTTAATTGTCTTTATTTATGTCTTTTGAGGTTAGTACTAGCTAGTAATTATAATTACACTTTTTCTTTAATTTAAAATGTTATACTCAAATATCATTTACTTCATATTCTGTTATTAAAGTTTGATACTACTGTTTAAAAAAAAAAAAACTTATATATACATACACTATTTATACACAAGTTCTCTTGCTACCAACCATCCTTTGATTTAAAAGAAAAAACGTATTTACGTTCAAGCTCGCATGTATAGATACAAGTTCCATGTGGAACTTTATTGTTATTACTTTCAAGGACGCTTTACAAGGTCATGGGGAAAAAAATTATTTGAGGTGGTCCGGAAGTTATGGTTTAAAAAATAAAGATTATATATACTTCGTAGTTGATTTTGTTTAATTTGAATTTAAAGTTGTGTGTATATTAATGTTTAAATTCCAAATTCATAATCTTTCTGGGTGCGGATGTTGGAAATCCTGGACTTTTCTCTATGTAGTGAATTGGTGAAAGCTATGTAAATCACAACAAAGCGACAGGGGATAATGTTGGTCCTCTTCTTTTAAAAGTAAAATTATGGTAATCTTGTCTTGTTTCATTAGAAAACAGTTTTCCTAGGAAGTTTTTCTTTTTCTTTTTCTGGATCAGCTTTTGTTGGAATCATACTTTATAATACAATGATTCTCCAAATACACATTATGCCAGATTATTAGGATTTCTGAGTTTTGAGAAATATCTAGATCCATAGGGTTGATTGAATAATCACAGCGAAATCTAAATGACGATCACAGACAATCAGTATAATGATCTTCTTCAACCAAATCACAGGATTCCTTATATGGGACTTGATGTTCCTCTTCTGATGGGGAGAATGAGAGACATGTTTTTTGATTTGGTGTATTAGGGACCATAACCATTCCGTAGGTTCTAACCTATTAGGGTTCTCATTATCTCCTAACGGGGCAAACTGGGTTTTCATTCGTTAAGCCCATATCATTATTTGTCGATAGTCTAATGGGCTCACTAAATAGATCACCTATATTAAGCCCAATTTAAATTGTAAATAGTTATTGTATAAATGTTATAATATGTGGCCCACATTAATTAATTAAGAATTATAAAATTCCTAACAATCTCCCACTTGGGCTACATATTAACCTCAGACATTTATATCACAAAAAATTCCTTAGGGGCACAACTGTATGCTATTTACTTTTAGACTCCCTTTAAACAATCTAGTCCATCCCATATAATAACAAGGAACTACTACAGCTTTCATCACAATCCATCCTGACAAAACCACAATGATCACCACAATTACATATACTAAATGACAAATAAACCAAACACACCCTTAAAGTTTAAAAATCACAGAAACAAAATTTTTCTAAAAACCAATAAGTTAAAAAAAATGGAGAGAGTAATTCACTTTATTTATTTCTGCTACTGCTACAGAAAAGACGCCGGAGAAGATACAATCTGAGAAATTACATGCAATGTGATCTTAATCATGCCTATTTCCAACTAGTCCTTCTTTAATTAGTCTTTAGTGAGGTCAGTCTGAAGCCGTTAAATGTAACATAATTGTTACATATAAAGAGACATAAGCAAGTTCAAAATAGAATAATAAACCATCAACTTTATTCTATAGAAAATCAAATAACATAAAATGCCCACAGTAAAACATATAGACTCCCACTAAACTAAGGTATCTTGAGGCACCCATATAAGCAATGTGCCCATGAAAGACCTTAGGTATCAGGCCCTTAGTCAATGGATAAGCTAGCATAAAATTTGTCCTTATATATTCTATGGAAATCTATTTATTTTGAACTTTTTAACCAGAATTTTGATGTCAATGAACTTTGATTTTGCTGTGCTCCTGATTTTGCTAGAATAAAGAATTGCCGAGTTATTGTCACAGCAAATTTTTAATGGCCTTTCAATGCCATCAATCACACGCAAACTAGTGACAAAGTTTCGCAGTCATACCCCATGGTTGGACGCCTCAAAACAAGCAATGAACTTTGCAGCCATGGTCGAAGAAGCTATAAGAGCCTGTTTAGCTCACTTCCAAGAGATAGCTCCTCCAACCAACATATAGATGTATCCAGACGTGGAGCGTTCGCTATCTTGACATCCAGCAAAATCAGAGTCAGAGTATCCGATGATCTCTAAATTGTCAGACTTCCGATAAGTGAGCATATACCCTTTTGTTCCCTTTAAATAGCGCATTGCACATTTGATTGCCTTCTAATGTTGCATTCCAGGATTACTCAAGTATCTGCCCAAAACTCCCACTACAAATGCTATCTCGGAACCAGTACAAACTTGAGCATACATTAAACTTCCTATTGCTGAGGCATAAGGAATCTTTTGCATCTCATTTCTTTCAAAATCACTATTGGGGCATTGTTTGAGACTAAAGTTGTCTCCCTTAGCTATAGGGGTATCTCCTGGTTTACTATCTTTCATGCTTAATCTATTTAGGACTTTATCGATATAGTTCTCTTGTGACAACCTTAGGATACCTTGAGAACAATCTCTTAGTATCTTAATACCTAACACAAAAGAGGCTTCCCCAAGATATTTCATTTCAAAATTCTTTGTCGGAAATCTTTTGCTTTCATACAATAAGCCTATATCATTGATAGCAAGCAGTATATCATCGACATATAATACCAAGAATATGTATTTGCTCCCATTAAACTTGTGATAACAAAACCATATGAAGTAATGACTTGATGGAACTTATGATACCATTAACGAGAAGCCTGTTTGAGTCCATAGACAGATTTCTTTAGTTTACATACCATAGACTTTGAGTCACTAGACACAAAGTTTTCCGGTTGCACTATATAAATTGTTTTTTCAATGTCACTATTTAAAAATGCAGTCTTGACATCCATTTGATGAAGCTCTAAGTCAAAATGAGCTACCAGTGCCATAATCGTTCTAAAAGAATCCTTTTAAGATACTAGAGAGAAGGTTTCTTTGTAGTCAATGCCTTCCTTTTGAGTGAAGCCTTTAGCAACTAGACGAGCCTTATATCTCTCGATATTACCCTTTGAATCCTTCTTGGTTTTAAATATCCATTTACAACCAATAGGTTTCACACCTTCAGGTAATTCGACAAAATCCCAAACGTCATTGTCTTGTATAGACTTCATCTCATCATTTATGGCATCAATCCATTTTTGAGAGTTGGAACTGCACATAGCTTCACAAAAGTTGATTGGATCATCCTCTTTTAAACCAACGCCATCCTCATGTTCTTGGAGAAAGACAATATAATCATTTGGAATTGCACTTCTCTTCTCTCTAGTGGATCTATTTAATGGCACTTCCTGAGGTTGTTGAGGTTACTCTATAGGTATTTGAGGGAGAACCTCATTGTTGTCTTGTTCTGGAACAATGTTAAGAACAATAGTTTGAACATTTTCTTCTATTACTAGAGTTGTATCTTGAACAGTAATAGGTACGAGGACTTGATCACTGTTAGAAATAGGTTCTTCCTTAAAGACAACATTCCTAATGTTCTCTTCCTTCCCAAACTCAATTTCCTTAAGAAATCTTGCATTTCTCGTCTCAAAGAAGGATCTTGAAGTGGGATCGTAAAACTTATAGCCTCGAGAGCATTCAGCATATCCAACAAAATAACAGCTAACAATTCTTGAATCCAGTTTTCTTTCACGTGGCCTATAAGGTCGTGCCTCAACTGAACAACCTCAAATGTGCAAGTGCTTAATGCTTGGTTTCTTGCCATTCCAAAGCTCATAAGGGGTTTTGTTAACTGCTTTGCTTCGCACCTTATTAAGGATGAAAATTATGGTCTTTAAGGCTTATCCCCAAAGTGATTCTGGTAAAGAAGAATGACTGATCATACTTTTCACCATATCCTTAAGAGTCCGGTTTCTTCGTTCTACTGCACCATTCATGCTAGGTTTGCCCGACATTGTGTATTGTGGAACAACTCCACACTCTTTGAGGAAAAGCACAAAAGGCCTTGGACATTGTTCTCTTGATCTGTCATATCTACCATAGTATTCACCACCACGATCAGATTTGACAGCTTTAATTTTCTTTCTAAGTTGAAGTTCAACTTCAACCTTGAAAGATTTGAAAACGTCTAGGGATTGGGACTTCTCATGTATCAAATATAGGTAGTCGTACCTAGAGTAATCATCAATGAACGTAATGAAATATTGTTGTCCACTCCAAGAAGCCATAGGGAAAGGACCATAAATATCTATATGTATTAGTTCTAAGATGTCCTTAGCTCTTTTGGTACCTAATTTCCATATGTTTGTTTGTTTTCCTTTGATGCATTCAATACAGACCTCAAAGTCTAATAATCCAAGGGTTCAGGAATTTTGTCCAACACAAGTCTTTGAATTCTCTGTTTAGAGATATGGCCTAAACGTTTGTCCTATAATGTGACTGTATTCTTATTTAATTTTCGCTTTGTACCATGTGAACTTGTTTGTAGTATTTCATTATGAGAACTAACAACATCAAGCATATATAGATTATCAATTAAAGAACCAGAACCAATGACATTCAAATTTTGGTAGAGACTAAATTTATTGTCTCCAAATGAACAAGAAAATCCAAATTTGTCCAAACTAGAAATTGAAACCAAATTCTATCTAAAAGATGATACCGCAAAAGTCTCAAATAAATCTAAATGAAATCTAGTTTTCAACTGTAATTTAAAAGTTCCAATAGCCTCTACTGCAACTTTATTGCCATCACCCACAAAGATGAATCTTTCATCATCACTTGGTAGTCGGCTCCACAGGCAACCCTGCATGGTTATACTTATGTGAGTAGTAGCACCAGAATCCACCCACCAAGTATCCTTAGGTACAAAAGTCAAATTAACTTCATAATAAACTAGAGTAAGAAATTTACCTTTCTTTACATGCCATGCGGCATACTTGAAACACTTTTTCTTTATGTGTCCTGACTTCTTACAAAAGAAGCAAGTAAATTCCTTATTCTTCTTTTGTTTCTTTTGCTGAGAAGACTTTTTCGCAGCACCCTTAGTTTTCTTTCTTTTCTTATTGTGAGAGGTCGAAGTCAAGTGAGCACTTTTAGTTTTATCTCTTCGCAGCTTCTCTTCCTCTTGCACACAGTGAGATATAAGCTCATTGAAGGACCATTTGTCCTTTTGAGTGTTATAACTCACTTTGAATTGCCCAAAGTCTGCAGGAAGTGAGATCAAAACCAAATGCACAAGCAAGTCTTCACCAATTTCTAGCTTCAATAACTTGAGTTATGATGCAAGATTAGACATCTCCATAATCTACTCCTTTATGTTCCCTTTGCCTTTATACTTCATGGAGATGAGTTCAGCCAAAAGGTTAGTCATCTCCGCCTTTTCATTTTTGGCAAAGTATTGTTCAATTTTCTTAAGGAACTTCCTTGCACTCTGATTCTCAGAAATAGAGCCCCGAAATGCTTTTGGAATGGAATGCTTCATGATATTAAGCATATTCGATTAGAGCGTTCCTAATTCTCAACTTTAACCTCTTCAGGGTTTTCCAGAGTAGGAATGGGTTTCTCTGTCCAAAGTGCAAGATCCAAATCTATACAACAAAGAATTATCTCTACAGCTTCCTTCCATAGCTTAAAATTCATCCAATTTAGCATTGGGATACTGTTAACTTGAGCAGAAACATTCACAGCACTAGCAATAGAAACTTAAAAAGAACAAAAAAATTAATAATATGTTCACTAATAATAAGCAAGTCATATAAGATATATAACAAGATATGTGCAGATAATTCACATAATAGACCCATCATAAGATACCCAACACAACATTAATTACTAGTCTTTAGACAGAGAAATTAATTTATAAATGGTACTCTCAATACAACAATCAAATATTGACAATTAGTTCGGTCAAATAATAGCCTTTCTTTGAACCAACTATTATTCACATGAAAAAAACTTTATAATTGTCACATATTCATCATCATAGGTACAACATTATTTAGCCAAATTATGTCTTCCTTTGGGCCGAGCACAATTCGCATAAACAATATCATACTAACATCTATGCAATTTTAATTAAATCAATTTTCACAATAGAGATTACTTTGGTAATATATTGCTTCAACCAATTTAATCAAAAATTACTAGACAAATATAAATAAATATAGAGGGTCCATAATCTGCCAAATTTACACTCATATGTGACAGCACACCAAACCATTCAAAAATTACAATACCACAAATCAGTATCAATATATATACAATTTGCATATCACTGATACGTAAATACCGAATTTTTTTTTTAACTCGAATCAAGTTATTGCCTTTCAATTAGAAAAAAACTTGACACGAAAATCAAGATATATATGTATATAAGCAAAACCATTCCGTAAAGGTAATACCATTACTAATGATGCCTAACGATATATATACAATTTATTCAATCAAGACCATGGCTATAAATGATGATATTACTTCATAACAAAAGGAAACATATTTGACATTTACACATACAGGACAATACCTAAACGCACAACAGCAGTGTTCAAATTCTTTATCGAATGCCGAAACCTTTTATATATATACGGAAAAGAAATCGAATTTCTTTATCAAAATTATTTATTGATCGACATAATAATTTCCCCAAAAAAGGGTTCATACAAATTAGGGGAAAAACAGCCATCAAATAATATGCATCCAGGCATAAAAGAAAGCCACAAATATAAATCCCAATAATCTAACAATAATGGTGGCTTTGATACCACTTTTTGGAATCATACTTTATAATACAATGATTCTCCAAATACACATTATGTCAGATTATTACGGTTTTCTGAGTTTTGAAAAATAGCTGGATCCATAAGATTGATTGAATAATCGCAGCGGAATTTGCATGATGATCACGAGCAATCAGTATAATGATTTTCTTCAACCAAAATCACCAGATTCCTGAGATGGGACTTGATGTTCCTCTTCTGATAGGAAGAATGAAAGATGTGTTTTTGATTTAGTATATTGGAGACCATAACCATGCTTTAGATTTTAACCTATTAGGATTCTCGTTATCCCTTAACGGGCTAAACTGGGTTTCTACTTGTTAAGCCCATATCATTATCTGTCAGTAATATAATGGGCTCACTAAAATAGATCACCTATATTAAGCCCAATTTAAATTATAAATAACTATTGTATAAATGTTATAATATATAGCCTACATTAAATTAATTAAGAATTATGAAATTCCTAACAGTTTTGACATTTCATTGTTAGAAATAAAACGTGGCTTAAGCTCACTGCCTGGAAATGTAACACTAGTTTAACCACATCCATTTTGTCTTGATGCTGAACAACTAGCTGTGAAAGTGAAAAATATGCACCTTATGCAAAACGTGGCCTTTCACTGTTGCCTTAGTGGCTGCATATAATAATATTTCTGGTCAACCGTCATTGCTGTAAAGCCTCTATGGGGGAGAAAAAGACAACGCTGAAAGACGGAGAATCATTGATGGCAAGAAGTCATTTTTTTGGACTTTTTACAAATTTGTGCGTTTTATACTATTTTCGTCTACCTAAATTATTATGGCGAGTTTAAGGCTAGCTCTTTATTTTTTATAATAATATCAAACATAATTATTTTACAACTATTGTGAGAATATCACTTGAAAACGATATCCAAGTAATCCAAGATACAAGGAAAGAAATTCAATGGACCCATTTTTGTGTTCACACAATTAGGGAACTGAAATTAAAATATGCTTAATAAAAGGTCCCCAAGCGCGTTGGACAAATTATTAAAGAGAAGACTGATAATGATCTGTACGGTAACCCGTGCGTATTATGTTCACACCAGTGCCATTGGCAACGATGAGTTGGTCATTGCATCCCTAATTAAACTTAATAAGTTGTTGAAGTCATCGGTAACATGTGTTGTAAAACACTGTACTCTAGGAGGTAACGTAGTTTTAGTGTGTGCTTGATTTTTATTTTTTTAATAAGCGCTTAATTCATTGAAATTATATATATATATATATATATATATATATCTTTTCTTTCGTAAAACATGTAATGGTATTCCAAAAAATAATTGAACATGGGTTTAGGGCTATCGGTAACAGATAGCTGAGGATAGGCTTTACATTTGTGACATTGACGAAGTGATTTTCCTGTCACGGAAATGTCAACAAACAATCTTTACTTTTTTTTTTTGGTATAACAACCTTTACTTTATTATTGCACAAGTTACTACAGGATCTTTATAATTTTAATGGTATTTCAGCCACCGAACTCTTGGCAAACGTATAACATTAACATAACAATATGCTCAAAATATTTTAACAAAGAATGTGATCACTCACAATATGTGCAAACATAATATAACGTACATAGACGTAACAATATGCACGGAAATATCTTAACAAAGAACGTGATCGCAATGTGTGGACGTAATGTTAATACAGAATGTGGTAAACAATATGAATGGATCTAGTGTTAATAACGAAGTGTGATAAATAATATGCTCAGATGTAATGTTTAATATCAAAGTGTGGTAAACGATATGCATGGATGTAAGGTTTAATGAGTGCAGATCGCAATTTTGAAGTATGCGAATATAATGCTAAAGTACATAAATGTAATATTACCTAGAGTAGGATTGTCTTTGATTGGAGTGACGTTGTCGAACTTATTGGTTGGTAGTGCTTCGAATAGTTTTACAATAGTCAAATTTAGTAGTTCAGGTCCTCTGTCTGGATGCACTTTAAATGTTCTTAGGGATGCCTATTTACTAAGTTTGAAGTCAAATACAAGTGTGTCGAGGTAAACCTGCCTAGACACAATTTCATAAGGATAGAACTTACATGCAGTTTTATAGGTATTGCTGATACTGTTTTTTAATTAAAATTGGACTCTAAACTGGTAATTTGCATTAACATTTAATGAAACCATTTATTACGCGGACTACCAAGCTAAAACTCTAATTTTAATTGAAAAACAACACCAACAACACTTATAGAGCTGCATGCAAGTTTTGTCCATTTCATAACTACTTTTAGGGGCACCAAGCTCAGAAGTGTCAAAGTACACCGCTTCAGTACAGTTTCATAATTGCTTCTAAGGGGACTGTGTCAAGGTTAATTTCGTGTGTCAAACTTTCCTTGCCCATCATATAGAGTAGCGGTGTTTGTGGATTGATTTTGATTAGTTTTGATCCAAAAAATCATCTGATCCAAAGATTAAAATAACCTGTGGTTCAGTTCAATTTAAATTGCTCTCTTAATAAAATCTGATCCAATTCAATCCAATCAAATAAAATGCGATTTGGATTAGATTGAATGATTCAATTTTCAACATATTCTTACACAGTTATATTACGTCCAATAACATATTACAATTTGATATTTTTTATTGCTATGCCAATGTTTCATATATATTTTGGTTGAAAACTCGTCACAATTGGTGATAACTCTTTAATGCAATTAAAGAAAAAATATGTATACATCATGCATATATCTTAACACTGCTAAGTTTGTAATCTTTTTAAGAATTCAACAAATGCAAAACTACTGACCTAAACAAATTCCATAAAATAATTTACAAATTAATACACCATGAGTTGTTTAACGTACATAACCCTCAAGCTTTAAGATCATGAATCGGTTCACCTCAGAGCCGAATTCATCTATTTGTAATCTAGAAAAAAAAAGCAGCAATGTGATCATTTAAAGAGCCGAATTCATCTATTTGTAATCTAGAAAAAAAAGCAGCAATGTGATCATTTAAAGAGCCGAATTCATCTATTTGTAATCTAGAAAAAAAAAAAAAGCAGCAATATGAACATTTAAAGGCCCAATTGGGGTAGTTATAAAAAACACATTATAAGTGATGATGCGAGAAAGTGAAACACTGAAAAATGAAAGTTAAAAAGGCATAAAACGCATAGAGAATACATGTGAAATGCAGAATAACACTATATATTAAAAATATTGGTTTAGTTTGAATCAGTTCGATTTTGAAAATACCAATAGAAAACCCAACCAAACTAATTGGTTATACAAAAAATGGTCTAAAAAATCCAAAGAAATTCAGTTTTCATTGATTTCTTTTGGATCAGTTTGCAATTTTTATTTTTCTTTGGATTGGATTGGATATGAACACCCCCAATATAGGTTTTGTATTAAGTCATTTCATCTTGTGAATAGTATTAGTGTCCCTAGAGATTCGATTTTATAACTTTAGATATCTACGAGGATACACTCACTGGTGTTCCAACAGAGTCAAGTTTAAAGGTCGATTTCTAAGTTGAGTTCTCTACGAGGCTCAATGGTGTTCAAAGAAAGCTGATTTTAATGGTTGATTTCGTGTGCCAAAGTAATCCTCCTAGATACACATATAAATGTTCTAGGAGGACCGAGTTGATCAACCTATGTAACTGAAAAGGGCAAACTTACTTCATGATAATATTGTATTGATCATTGCTGTTGGAGAAGTGTCTGAAATTAAAAAACACGAAGTATAGTTCAAATCAAATCATTTTTTTTTATGAAGAAAAAGAAAGAAACATTGATAAGTGATAATTTAGTAGACACCATTAAAATATGGTAATTATGATAAGTGCTAGGGGAAGATATGGTAATAGAGTTAAACATACTCATAATAAAGCATTAAGGTAATAAAGCATTTGAAAATAAAGCTTTAAAGGGAAAATTAAAGCTTATTTGGATATCTTGTTTGGATTTTTTTTCTTCTTTATTTATATTTTATATTATGCAAAATCGTGAGCATTTCCTATTGATGATAAACTTTTATTGAACATCAATTATTAATGTAAATAATTACATGAATATTGCAAATGATTTAATTGTTTGAGACTGTTAATAAAAGCAAGTTATCAATCATTATTAACTAGTATATGAAAGGAAATTAATGCATGAAAAAATAATAAATGATGAATAGAAGAATATATAAAGTGAATTGTAACAAAAAAAATATAAAATAGGATGACATACATAAGATATTAACATGTTGGGTAAATGTCATACAAAATTGGTTAAGTATCTTTTGTGTAAAATCTAGTTATATATATTATCTTATTCCAAGATCCATTCTTTTTTTTTTAAAAGAAAAACATATATGTCCTACGTAAATGATAAAGTTTTATTGTGTGAAATTAATTATTTTAAATTTAAATATTGATGCGAGTTACCAAAATAAAAAATAGTGACAAAGAACTAATTTCACATAAATAATAATAATAATAATTGTGATAATAAAGAATACGAGTTATCAATATTTCTTTGACACGGAATGTAAATGATACTTTGCTGGTTGGGGAGGCAATAATGAAAAACTTTTGGGCTATAAAGAATACTCTCCAGGGATTTGAACTTGTCTCTAGGATAAAGATAAAATATTTGTAAAAACACTTTTTTTGGCATTAACGTAGAGGGCTCTTTTTTTGTGGTAGTTGCTAATATCTTGCATTGATAGTAGTAGCCTTCTTTTAAGTTTTTCAGACTGCTGGTAGGTGCAAAAAAGATCGAGACTTGGGTGCCAATTATAGAATCAATGAAACGTCGGTTGATAACATGGAAAGGGGAAAAAAAAATTATCTTTAGGTGGCCGCATTGTGCTAGTAAATTTTAGTCTATCTAGTCTACCTGTATACTATTTCTCATTTTTTAAATTGCCAAAGAAGGTCTTGAAAATTTTAAAAGGATTGCAAAGAAATTTTTTGTGGTCCAGTGCAGATGACTCTATTAAAATTACATGGATTAGTTGGACAAAATCTACTAGCTGAAAACATGTGATGATTTAGTGGTTAAGGATTTGGAACTTTTTAACATGAACCTTTTAACTAAATGGAGATGGCATTTTTTTAGATTATGACGCTATTTGGCTTCATGTATTATCGTTTAAGTATGATAAATGAGATGTGGTTTATATTTGAATTTTCATAAGAACAGTTTGATAGGCATTAATGTTGATAAGAGGTTATGCAGGCAGTTTAAGTTGAAAGGTATTACCCAATTTTCGTTATGCAAGGTTGGCAGCATACCTTTCAAATTCTTAGGCTTTCCGATTGGAGCTAATCTTAGGAAATTGGTCACATGGCAGCAGGCAATTAACAGATTCTATGTGGAAGAGGTTAGTGGGTTGGAAGGCTAAGAATTTATTTTATATATATATATATATATAGGTAAAGAAAGTTTTATTATAAAGTAAGATGGACCAAAGGCATAAGATATATATGCCAGAGTCCAAAAGAAAGAAACACTAAGAAATTATCCTAAGAAATTCACTGTGTACTGGTTTTTGTATTTGTTCTCCTTTGCAGTGTGAGTAATCCTTTTACTCATCTACTTGAACAATATTTTTATTTATAAAAAAACATATGCCGTACATTTTTGGCTTTTCATTACTTTGCAACTTAAAAAATTATAGAAGATGACGCTGCACGATTTAAATGTGATTAATTAGGTACTCCAAAAATTAAAGAGATGCCATCAATTTTTTAACATTATTTTCCTTTTCATACGTGAAGCACGCAGCAGTTAGTTATTTATATATCAATAACATAGTCAAGCTCTAAAAACTCTATATGTGGGTTTTAAGATTATTCGTTTCACATATGAAAGATGCAAAGGGCACACTACTGAACTAAAGAACGAGTAGGTTTCTCCATCAGGAAGTTGTTCATCGAAGTAACCTTTTGGTCCTGTTTACATATCACATCAAGGATCAATTTCCAAATTAAAGCATTACAAATATGGGAATAAACTATTTAACATGTAATAAATAACACTTCTCCCAATTAATTTTTGTTTTCTGAGCATTTAGGGACACATGAGCTTCTGAGATGCTCAAGTATAAATAGAATGCATCCAATCCCAACAGTATGTAAAGATCAAATACATTGCCAATTTACTACTATTTTGGGGAAGGAAATTTTAACAGTGGAAAAGTTACCAATAAATATAGAAAATTTCGAGAAAAAGTAACGAGTGAGAGGATGGGAAAAGCAAGCACTTAGGTCATGGACCGATAACCATAAGGATGCCTATAAAGCTATAAATTTGAGTTAAATGGACATCCCAAAACCAACACATATATCGATGCTTATTTTATTTGGTTGGGGTCATGTCATTGCCCCACTGAATTATATTAATCTTCTCCACAACACAATCGTTTTCTACCATTTTTTATCACTTTCACCAGGAAAGCACCCTAGGGATTCCCAGCCTATAATTTGTTTGATTCTAAACATAATGAAATTAAGCTTGAAGAAGTCTGCCCCATTAAGCAAAACACATCAACAAAACCAATTTTTTAAAAATCAGACAGGATGGGTTGGTTCAACCGAAAATTGGGTGTCCGGTCCAAATGAACCAAAAAATTGACTAATTAAAGAACCGATAAACCGATCAAAAATCGGTAAAACCGATTAAAATTGGTCAAAATTTGGCAAAAAAAAATAGTTCGCAGTGAATCAATAAAAAATACTTAATAAAACATTATTTTGATGTTTGTTTTCTTAAAAGAATGAAAATCAATCTAAAATATTTGTCATTTTTTTTTATTCTAAATATAAACTTGTTTTTATTAATAAATGTTGATATATATCATTAAAACTTAGACTTAAATATGACGACATATTTAATTTAAACTTGTGTAAGTATTGTAAATGTTAAAAGCATATAAAATTATATTTTATTTTTTGTTTTTAGTATTATAAAGTTATGTATTATGTTTCTTTAACATCATTTTATGTATTATTTAATTATTGTTATTATTATTATTTTATTAATACTAGTTCGACTACAATTCAACTATGGTTGAACCATTAAACTTTAAACTAATGCTTTGACTAGTTTAATGATCAGTCTGATTTTAGAAACATTGAACAAAACGTTTGCATTTCATTATCCTGCCGAGTTGTGAATGAAATATTTAATCGGGTTCACTTTAATTATTTTAGAATCCAAAATCCTTATTTAATTGATGAGAGATTACAAGAGATTTGCTTGAGTTTAAAAATATATTAAAAGCATGCCGCCAATGGCTAGGAAAAAAAATATGATTTCTGGCTGCCATGCATTAATTGATGGGTTTCCAGCTAGCACAGCCCTGTTGACCTTAACTGCCCAATTCAAATGCTGGCTACCATCTTGTTTAAGTCACTATATGCAAGCTAAACTTGGATTTTGGAAGACTAATTCAATCAAGTAAATCTAGCAACTGGCAACCAATTTTTCCTGAATATTTTGACCAAAACTAATTTGCAGTATTCCTTCTTCACAAGAGCGGCAGCATTTTGTTTGTCTGTCGCTCCTTTCCTTTGAGATAAACCTCCCTGCTCCCACGTTCTTCACTCTTTTTTTTTTTTAAGTTTCAATTTTTCAATCAATATCTTCTGGTCCTGTAGAATTTGGTCTTCCTCCAGGCTTCCCTAAGAACAATTTTCCTCCTCCTTCCTCTAGGTTACTTTCTTCCTTCTTTGTTCCTGGACCATGCCGGTGGAAGGTACTTGCAAAGACACTCTGATACTCAAGTTAAAAATAGAGATCTTGATAGGGATGCAGGGTTTAGTGATTAGGAGAAAATTCGGGTTAAAAAGTATACACCTGAACTATATGTATGGATGCGTGATCCTTTCCAAGTTACCTGTTTTACCTATCATGAGTACCAAGATTCTAGGCCTAATTTCTTGTATTACATGCAAGTGTACATGTTTCCTTATTTTTGTTAAGCCGATCAGTGCTCAGCAGTGTTATGAAAACCGGATCGGATCGAAAAACTAGTGAATCGGTCACCTGACCAATTCAAATAAACCACAAAATCAGCTTGAAGAAAAATTGGTCAAAGAACCGGAAAATCAGTCAAGAACCGGCCAAAAACCGATTCACAATGGGTCAAAGAAAAATGTTTAATATAACATTATTTTGATTTTTTTTCTTAAAAAAAAAAACCAACCTAAAGTATTTATCATTTTCTTTTTTATTTTAAATATGAACATGTTTTTATTAATAAATGTTGATGTGTATAGTTAAAAATTATACTTAAGTATCATGACATATTTGATTTGCAATTTTGTAGGTATTGTAAATGTAAAGAACCTACAAAATTATGTTTTATTTTTAATTTAGTATTATAAAATTATGATATTATGTTTTTTTAATATTATTTTATGTATTATTTAATTATTACTATTATTATTTTATCAATACCGGTTCAACTACGGTTGAATCATTGAACCTTAAACCAGTGCCTTGACCGGTTCAATGACCGGTCCGGTTTTAAAAACATTGGTGCTTAGCATGACACCTTGGTCGGATGCCAAAGTAACTACTTGGCCTAACCACAAGATGCCTAGTACATCTTCTATACCAATTTCTAACTTTCATTAATCATTAGGAAGAAAGTCTAATTTTCTTTTTCCATTTACTAGCTTCTAATTATTATGGTATATGAACAAAATCTATACATGAAGGAAATATAATTTTTCACAAAGAAAAAAAATAAATTTATTTCGTCAAATTTAGATTATATATGTAATTTAGTCCTTAATTTTAATAACGCATAGCATAATCTTCAAATAAAGATTTATTAAGATTACAATAATCTTAAAATTCATTTTATCAAAACAAGAACGATGTCCTTAATTTGACACGTAGTATATCAACATTTAAAATTTAAATTCAAATTAAATTTAAGTATTAATATTTGAAAAGAATAAGTTAAAAATATAAAATTAAATTAAATGCTGAATGTAAGAGAAATCAAATTGCTTAATAAAAAAAATAATTCCTAAAAATATTCTCTTTCAATAGTAAGAATTCAAGTTTGTTATATAAAATGGATTTATCACTTTGTATGTAAACTGGTTTCGACACTATATATTTCCTCTATGAAATATCTTTTGGCCAGAACAAAAAGGTATAAATAAAATATTTTTTTGGTATTTATAAAAACATGACAATTAAAATTAAAAAATATAGAAAAACAATCAAATAACACTTAAAACCCTTCATTCCCATTAGTTTCCACCAAAATTCTCTATCTAAACATATTTTTGTAGGAAACTAATTCTAAATTGTACATAGCACAGCACGTTAGTATAAACAGTACATCGATTGGATTATAACATCATATAGGTAAAAAAGAAATAAAATCCAAATTTATTTTCAGATTCTTTAATCCCGTCTTCGACTTTACTTCCATTTGTTAACTGCAGTTGAGGACAAACCTTTGGGATATTACCATTAATAAAAAGAAGAACAAACCATCAATTTGATTACTCTTTTTTTAAATAGTTCTTGAAGTAATTAAATTATATAAGTAGTTCCTAAAGTATTAAAAAAATCCTTTAAATTAGTCCCTCAAAGTTAGTAAAATACATGAATATAGAGACTAAATTAATGAATTTTCAATACTTTAAAGACTACTTATATAATTTTATTACTTTAAGAATTATTTAGAAGAAAGGTTAATACTTTATTTTGTTTTATTCTTAAAAAAAAAAACAAAGATATATACTCGAGTTCGAAAAACAAGAATATTTGAGTGGGGGTGCTTGTACTCCTAAATACCTGCTGGTAACAACCCGTTTGTTTAGTCGTGGTCTGCCAAAAAGCATGAATTGGTAACAACCCTTTTGTTTAGTCATGCTGGTAACTACCTACAATTTAAAATCCTCATAAACATTATCCAAAAAGCATTGACTATATTTGACCTTGTCTCCTCCTTCTGACATGTCTAAATCACTTCCATCCTTTGGGGTTTTGTGTGATTAATTAATGGTTGTGAAAGGAACCTTCAAAGAAGTTCATTGCTTTGCTTTTTGTTTTTTGAACGGTAGTTCAATGCTTTGCTGGAAAGGTAATTTTTTTGGTCTGTTGTCATTGAGGCTACTTTATTTATTATCTTAGGATGCCATTGATAGTAAAGGAATTGTTAGAGTTTGTGATCTTTGAGGGCCTGAGATAAGGATTCGCTCTTATGCTTGACGTACTGTACTATAATGTTGGACATGGACAAACACTGCCCGTGATATAGTTATGGAACATAAACTTGATTTTGCTTAATGGAAACAGATTATTGGACACCTCCAATCTAAATGACACCTTGTAAGAGAGAGCGAAAAGAAAAAAGAAGTATAAATATAATAGATGATATGATATGATAGGAAAAAAGAGATAAAGAGAAATGATAAGTATTAATAAAGTGTTTAGAGTAAAAAAGTGACCACCAATCATTACTCTTGCTTAATAGATGATCCACAACAAGCAGGGTAGTCCACTTGAAAGCTAACCAACTAATTTTATTTTATTTTTGGTATGTGACCAAGTTTAATTAAATCAATTAATCAAAACTAAAGGAGTAGTTGATGACTACAAGGCTATTAAAAGTTATAGTCTAATGGATTAATATGAATCGGTTCATACATGAAGAGCATGTAATGTTGCAACAGATCAGTTAGCCAAGTTAGCTTTTAATTTTAATGAAATGTATTGGATGGAGGATTATCCCTATCAGATTGCTCCTTATATTTTATCTAGTGTAAATAATGTACATTTGATTTCCTAATAATACATCTAATTCATTCCTCAAAGACAATTAAATCAATTAATCATTGTTGGGTCATCAAATATATAATCATAGATTAATCATAAATTATTCAAAACTACAAAAAAAATAAAAATTGTAAGCAAATAAAGGAAAAATAAAGAAAATATAAGAAATACTCTAACCCACGTACCAAAAACATTGAGGGGTTTCCTAACATTCAACCAAAAACACATCCAACAGGATTAAACACCAACAAGAGAAAAGAAGGTTGGAATCCCCTAACTTATCCTTATACCATCCCCAAGAGCAAAATTTTATGCTATCAAGAACTTGAAGCAAGTCAAAGGAGAGATTCTGAAAAATAATAGCTTTCCACATGGATCACACAATTGTATTCAACCATATAAACCCAACTAACTTGACCATCACCAATGGATTAGGTTTATTTTGTATTCAACAAAATAAACACAACATGGCGAACCAAGGTCTAAATCCTCGTTGAAAGAGGTACCCACATTTAGTGTATAACAGTATCTCAAACATGAACAAAAAAACTAACTTGATCATATTTCCTTTGAATAAACCCCTCTGTTTGCAAATAATAGGCCACATTACTTGAGAAGAAATTGGACATGTGAACAAGACATAGTTTGTATCCTTTAGATGCAAGTGACACAAACTACAAAACATCTCTTGAGATTCTATAATCACATTATGACAAAGGAGAGCAACCTTGGATGGAATCCTATCCAAGATCAACTACCAAGAGAAAGCTAATACCTTGGAAGGAACTTAACTTTCCAAAACCTTTTTAAAGAACAATTTTAAAGCATACAAGGAATCACTAGATAAAACATGATTTTATAAAGAATAATAAGCAAATTTAACAGAAAACATAAGTGAACTATTTAGTTGCCAAATCCAACTATTAAATTCATGCTTGTAAAGTGCGGCCAAAGAAAGCAAGTTTATAGGATGAAGAAAAAAAGGTCTTCCTCCCACATAAATAAAGCCCTCCACCACCTCCACACCTAACTCTGCCCCTCATCATTCCAAACTCCCATGTTGGAAACAAAAGATAACTTATCCTCAGATATTTGAAAAATCCTAAGAAATGAATCATTTAAAGTAGAACTATTAGGTCAAACATCTTATCAAAAACTAGTGTTATTTCCACCCCTCACTCTCTTCTTAATGCCTTTAAAGAAATGACCTACTACAACTTCACTTTGACATTGTATACTACAAAAGTCTCTCCTCCAAATACATGCATCAAAACCACTCCATCCTAAGTGTAAAATTGCAAAGTCCAGGCAACCATACCTATGCAACAAAATATTATACCACACAACATCCTTTCCATTTAGACACCGCCCCTTGTACTTGGCAAGCTAGTAAACCCTTTCTACTTGGTTAGCTAGTAGACTAAGATTGAAAAGGACCAAGTTTTGGATGTCTAATCTGTTGCACTTCTTAGGGTGACAAACTCTATCTCAACTGACACAGGGAATCTTATGCTCGTCATCACTACCACTCGAGAGAAAGGATATTTGAATACCCATAAGTAGTTTGGACACCTTATTGGGTATGTTGAAAGATGGATAGGGAACAAAGAAGCAAACTTGAGAGGACAAAAATTATCAACATAGTTCTTCCTCCTAACAAGATGTGTTTCCCTTTCCATGTGGCAGGCCTCTATTTTAGAGCATCAATCACTAATTGCCAAGTAGATAATCTTCTTATATTAGCTTCAATCAATAAACCTAAGAACTTGAAAGAGATACAAATGACACCAAAATGAAGAAAATTAAAAGCTCTACCAAGAGAAAATGGTCCTCCACACTTTTTTTATTCAAAGGAGGGCCATAAGCCTAAAAGGTAAAACTAATTATAAGAGATTAAACGGGAATTTAAGATTCCTAGAGTGTCTCAAAGTAACAAGAAGTGACATTGTGGTGGGGTAAAAGTTAAAACATGTAGGCCATAATAAAGCTTCTGAGAAGACTTTGCTAAGTAATTTACAACAAAGTTAGCTTCTTTATATGCATGATGTAACACCCCTACTTTTGTATATTAAATTATTCTATATGTTTACAAATTATTTTTAAGTCATCAATGTGTTTAGAATAATTAATAATAATTTTAGAATTTTTTTTGAAACTTATTAAAAAATGACAAAAATACCCCTAGTTGACTACGGAAACCAACTAGAGACTTTTTGATCTTAAAATATTTTAAAAATTTATACTAAATATATTTCATTATAAAAACTTTATTTTGAAAGAAAAATAGTGAAAAATATAACAATCCTATTTCAATTTTTCAACTATTTTTTTAATATTTGATAATGCAATTCTAAAAAATCGGGATTGAGTTTCAAAATTATGATCCCCACTATTATGATCAAAATTTCAAGAGTTATTTAATCGTATTTTTAATAATTTTTCAAGCCGGAGCCCGAAGAAATTAGAAAATGATGATTTTGTCCCTATTTCTCAACATTAAAGGCTGACATGAGAAAAAGATTCAATTGACATTAAAATGTCAATTTGAGATTGGAATTATGTCATATATACTAAAATATAATTTTAGAAATTTTCTAGAATTCCTGTGTAAAATGACCAAAATGCCAATAGGTGTCTAATAAGCTAGTCAATATTGGTTTGACATTTTAAAAGGATAAAATGGTAATTTCAGTTTATTTATGGGTAAAATATTTAATTTTAAAATTTTCATAAAATTTTTGGTATTTATTGAATTAAAATGGATTTTTATGAATTTTCTATCTTAAAAATACAAAATAAATACATAAAATTTGAAATAAATTAAAAAAAATTAAAATTTATTATTAAAAATTTATTTTTGATGAAAAATAATGTATTTGTCCAGTTTTGAATTAAAATTCATTATTTTGATATTAAAAGCTAATTTTTCAAGTTTAGGCGATATTATCAGTACTAGTTAATGCACCTACAGATAAAACTTACACTAAGGAGCTTGAGGACAGCTCATATAGCACGTCCCCAAGCCTAGGAGGGGTGATTCAACATCCTAAATGGTGTATGTGTCCCTAAGTTTGCATATTTGTTCCTAAATTTAAATTAAAAACAAATTTAAAACTTGATTTATTGCATCATTGCTTAGGTCATTGGTGGACACTTAAGACCCCTTCCTCTTTTATAAATAGCCTCTCCTTCCTTCAAATTTTCAGCATCTCCTCTTCCTCTCCCAAGCTAGAGAGCTTCTCTTTCTAAAATTTTCTCTCTCTAAAAATTTTTTTTATCTAGTTTTTATGTTAAAATTTTGCTAGTTTTCAACTAGTTGAATTTCTCCTCCTAGAAGCTTTGCACCAATAATTCCATCTTTTTCATCAACCACATTAGAGGTAATGAGGGGAGTGGAGTTGGTTCTAAATTATTGTCACTTTGCATGTTGGTAAGAAATGGTTTTCCCCTAAACCCGTTTAGGCTTAAGTTTTATTATTGTTATTATTGTTTAACGTTAAACTTTAATTTTTGTTAAGTTGTTACTCTGTCCAAATTTAGACTATTAAATCATAATTACTAAATTGTTACTCTGTTCAAATTTAAATTATTAAATTATACTTGCTAAGCTGTAACTTTGTTCAATTTTAGAAAATTAAAATGCATTTGCTAAGTTGTTACTTTGCTCAAATTTAGAAAATTAAAATATATTTATTTAGTTATTATTCTGTCAAAATTTTAGTAATTAAATTATAATTACTATGTCATTATTCTACTAAAATTTTATATGATTACTAAATTGTTATTCTATTAAACTTTTGGTGTTGTGCAATTTTTGCAAAGTAAGGCGGAAATGTTGATTGTGATGGTGCTCAAATTAAATGAGACCAGGGAAACCTCTGCTGAAGAAGTTAGGAATTGATAGTTTAGTAAGTAATGTAAAGTAAATGACATGCAATGGCATGGTACCCTGCTAGGGAAGCTACAGTTTGGTACGCTGAGGAATGAAAGGCAGGGACCCACTTGCAAAGGTCTTGAGAGTAGGCATCAAGTGGTGAAGGTCCCAATGGCCAAGATAACGCCCCTGAGTTGGGATATTCACCTGACCAAGATCAATAATCTCGACAACTGCTCAGCATTCCAAGATTGGTTTGAGAGTATACCTCTATAAATAGATATCCTAATTGTTATTTTCCTCAATGATAATGAGAACTGTACCACGTGATGATGTTGAGAGAGGTATATGTACTCTCAGTCACTTCTTAGATTCTATTGAGAACTGTTACCTACTAATGGGAAGTATGAATCCATACCTAGTCAAGGGTAGTCTGATACAATTTAGAATGAACCTTAGGATCCCTTTTTTGTTGTCAGCTATGTTTTATCTTTGTTTTATAGTAGATTTCCTACCATATATGTTAAAGTGATTTTAGAACAAAACACTTCACTCTATTATTTTCTTCTGTGTATGATTGATCGTGATTATTGAGGACAACATTAACACCCTGTGACTCTGAGTACAAGTTAGAGGACATCTCAATGGGGGAGGACATTAAGACCTATAGTGTTTTTTTTTTGTATGAGGGATATGGTAGATGAACACTGCTCTGTATAAGCTTTTTTTGATGTACATATTGGGTTAGATAGTATCTATCTTTTGATGTATTTTTTCTAATTTTCTGTATTATCAAACCATGATGTACAGTTTTATGATATATATGTATATACAGTGTTATCTTTTATCTTTTACTATCATTTCTAAATTCTGTTAAGTTTGGAATTTTTTTTATAAAAGTGAAAAAATTTTACACGCATTTTCATTTATTTAAACTTAATAACTAAATTAATATGAATTGTATTTAATATGAATGGGTGTTACACATGAGAGAAAATCACTTACCGTTGCTGAGATTTCCATTAGTGGATGTTGTGAATCATGCTTCATAAAGAGTAGTGTACGAATATGAAGATGCTTAAGGGAGAAGCTGTTAAATATTTTAAGGATTTTTTTTTTACACTGAGGTTAACCTGGCTAGGGGGAGGCATGGGGATAGAGTCCTAGAGTTGTTAGGGGTAGCCAAAACTGCCTTAACAAAGCCTATGTTTAAGGAGGAGGTGTGTGTATTAAGCCCTTATGAGTATGAAATTCTACAAGGCCTTGGGTCCAAATGGGTTTAGGCTTATCTTTTTTAAACTCTTTTGGGAAGAAATAGGAGATGATGTTTGAAGGTTTGTCCAGCAAGCCTTTGAGGTTGGTTCTTTTGACCCTAAGGTTATGGAGACCATGTTGGTTCTAATTCCTAAGGGTGACTACCCATCTAGCTTCAAGGATTTTAGACCTATTAGCTTGTGCAACATTATATACAAGCTTATTTTCGAAGTTCTAGTTAGTAGACTCCATTCCTTTTTGGATGAGTTAGTTAGCCCGCTTCAGAGCAACTTCATTTCGATGAGAAGTACTAGGGACAATGCTATTGTGTTACAAGAAGTCCTCCACCATATTCAAAATTCTAGAAGCATAAAGGGGGATACAATAGTTAAGCTGGATTTGGAGAAAGCATATGATAGGGTTGATTAGGACTTCTCGAGGCAAACTTTGAGTTTCTTTGGCTTTTGGCAAGTGACCATCTTACTCATTATGCATGGCGTTTCCTCCAATTCCTTATCTATTCTTTGGAATGGGAGCCGAACAAAAAGTTTCATGCTAGTTTGAGGCCTTAGGCAAAGGGACCCTCTATCCCCTTACCTTTTTGTGCTTTGTTTGGAGAGGCTAGGTGCAATAATCCTGCAAAAGGTGCAAGCTGGGAGCTGGAGTCCCATTCATATTTCTGGGACAGGGTTGCAATTAACGCATCTATATTTTGCAGACGATTTCCTATTTTTTGCAAATGCCATAGTTGACCAAGTTAGAATCTTATCTAATGTCCTAAGCTCCTTTTGTTCTATTTTAGGTATGAGAATCAGTTTGGAGAAGTCTCCGCATCTAAGGGCGTTCCCAATCAGGTGAAGGATCAACTGTGAGGCATTACCCAAATCAATTTCACGGATAGGCTAGAGAAGTATTTAGGTTTTACCATTTTCCAATGGAGGAAAAGCCAGCTGGACTTTGTGCCTATCATTGATCATATTAGTTCGAAACTAGCGTTCTGGAAAGAGAGATTGCTTAATAAGCCTAGGAGAGTAACCTTGGCGAATGCTGTTCTTTCAGCCATTCCATCGTATGGCATGCAAACTTATTGGTACCTTAACATGTTTGCGATTTTATTGACAAAAATGTGAGGAAGTTTATCTAGAAGGGTAGCCAGGAGAAGGGAATCTACTTGGTGGGATGGAAACACATCACTAAATCGAGGAAGATTGGGGGGCTAGGTGTTAGGGTGGCCAGACACCAGAATACAACATTTTTAGGGAGGTTGGTGTGGGATTTCCTCCAGTCAGCCTCTCCTCTACAAGTATCGGTTTTGAAGGCAAAACTATATGCTGGATGGGAACTTTTTTACTACAATTCGAAGGAAAGGTCCCTAAACTTAGAATGTTATCGATCGGGTGTTGAAACAAATGCAGGAGTTTGATTTTAAAGTTAGGGGGGGACACTAGCTTTTGGTATACTCCTTGGCTTTATAAAAAACCACTCTGTAGTATGGTTGCTTATGTACATATTGAGGAAAATTCTCACGATCAAAGACGTGTGGGCAATTAGTAGTTAAGTCATTTATCCATTCAACTCATGCAAGATCCCAAGCAAAGGTTTTTCTAGAGTTCGCCAGCTTTAGTGGAGGGCATACAGGGTGCCTAGGTGTGGAAGGAGTGCGTCACTGGCAAATATTAAGTGAGAAGCACTTACCGCTTCGTGAGTAAGTCAAGCAAAGGAAGCCATCTTGATGAACATTGGTCTTGGATTTGTAAACTTTGGATCCCAACAAATGTTCAGTTTTCTCTGTAGCAGGTGCAGAGGGAAGCAGTCCCTGTCAGGCAAACGTTGCATGATAGGGGGATTTATCTCGACCCCAAGTGCCTGTTATGTGGGGGTGCTCTAAAGACTTCAGTCAATTGCATGTTTGAGTGTGACCTCTTGAAGCGAATGTGGAGTAAGTGTGGGAATAATGTGGCACTCATTGAAGTGCAGAGCTTGGTGAACTCTTGGCTTTTCAAAAGCTGCAAGCAGCTGGGGAGTTTTGTTCCTATTATTTGTTGGGTTATATAGACATCCCAGAATAGGAAATCCTTTAATAATGTTACGCCATCTAAGCGCAGGCCTTGCTTCAGCATGTTCTGCATGTATATGGGGAAGGATATAGGATTACAGGGAGGACTGAGCAACATCTTGTTTCTTGGCTTCGGCCGTATATGGCATCTTATATTTTAAATGTGGATAATGTCGGCAGGGCTGGCTTCGGATGCATCGTTAGAGCTCATAAGAATTTCCTGTTGGGTTTTTATGGCCGCTTAGGGGGGACATCAGTGGCGTATGCAGAGATTATGGAGCTTTTTCAAGGGATCATCCTCTGTTGGAATGCTGGTTATTATGTGGTTTAGATTAGAGCTTATCTTCAGAGGGAGTGGCAGTTTTGATTGTTTCATATGCTTAGGGAAGGAAACCATTGTGCGGACTTCTTAGCTAAGATGGGGGCGGCAGGTTATAGTCCTCTTATTACTTTAGATGAGCCTCTAGGGAGCATAAGGCAGCTACTGTTGGTGGATGAGCTTTCCATGTACCTAGGTTAGGTGTGTTTTCTTGTTACAGTTTCTCTGCTCATCCATGTTTTCTTCTTTTTTGACTCGTGTGTAACAAAAAAAAATGGCTAAAAATAGTTCAAATTTACTAGTTTAAGCTTTATAATGTTTACCTTATGTTGGGTAGAGGTGAAAAGGGGAAGAATGAAAGTAGAGAAGAAAGAAAACACGAATAATGATGCTTTATTCTTTGTTTGGTTAGAAAGAAAATAAATGAAAAAAAAAAAGTTAATTTTTAGAAATAAAAATTTTAAATTTTTTTCTTTTCACTTTTACTTTAATTTAAATTTCAAAGTTTTCTCTCTTTTCCTACTTTCTTTTCTGTCAACCAAACGAAGCCTTAATTTTAACATATTTCTTGATACTTAAATCAAAGTCTTTAAGTTTGTTTGCTTATTTGGTATAGATTTTTTTTTTGTTTTTAAGTTTAATTAATTTGACTCGAAAGAATAAAGTCTATATCTTTAAATAAAGTAACAGACAAACATTTGTGCGTAAGTTAATGAATTTAAGCATTTAAATAAATTAATAAATATAATATTAAATATTATAATAAAAATTAAATATAATAGTAATAATAATATTTTTATCATCATTATATTATTTATATTTGTTTTAAATAGGATATACTTTATTAAATTTAAAAAACTTTTTAATTAACTTAAACTCTAACCTTTTAATTAAATATTTTTTGAAAAAAAATGTAGACTTAATTTATTTAATAAATAAAGATGACTTAATTTATACTTAACGTAAGTTAGACCATACACTCTCAGCAATTTCATATACCACGAGGGGGTAATTTACATTTCCATATTTTGTTGTGATGAGCCACAATGTTTGAACAAAATATGTTAGCAAGGAACATATCCCAAGCTCTCACATATATAGTTACTACTAATTATTTTGGTAATATTCCCATAATTGTCTACAGATGGAAGATCTGAAGCAGCTAAGCTGCTTCCCTATTAGTAATTATTATTTAATTACTATATAAACTATGCATATGCGTATATATTATGTATATATAATACATCTTTTAATTTGCCAACTTAGTCACATATTGAGGTTGAGGGACAAAATATTCCTGACGTCAGAGAAATCTTCCCGTTGATCCTGTTCCATACTTTTATTTCTAAGTCTGTTGTCACCACTAACATATTGTTCTTATATTAGTTGTTTACTTGTTTTTATTTGGGGGCAAAACCCACCTGGCCGAATATATATTAAAGAAACATAATCTTCACTAAAAAGAAATAAAATTGACGATCAAGAAAGAATATGGTGTGCATGCATTCTCTCACACATTCCCCGATCCCGAGTGACTTTTTTTTAAGCCTTTTTTTTTTTTTTTCATAACTACCGAAGGTCCCTTTCAGTAATGATGACAGGGATACTTCTCGATCGTAATAAGACAAGTAATACGATGAAAAAAGATTGAGAGAAAAAATAATATCATAGAAAATATTACCGAAAAATATTATATAAATAATATAATTTAAAATGTTCTCTTCTCAATATAAACTATGAGAAAAATCATATGATTTCAAAAGCTTCTCAATATTTTTATCTCATCATTCTGGCTTATATGATTTACTGATAATTAAAAAAAATATATTCGTACAACTTTTTTAACTAATATTCAATTATTATATTATTAATGTTAGCATTTTTCCAACACAAACACTTGTTTCTCCATTATCTGCGTGTATTTGTCACCGAAGTCTAAACTAAGTTGGGTTAAACTTATAGAGAAATGTTATTTGTACAACAATTCATATAATAATTTGTATAACAACACTTTTTTGTACTTATTTTTCTCCTATACATTATTTATTACATCTCATATTGATGGAGATAAACACAAGAAATGTTATACAAATTATTGTATAAATTGTTGTACATATAGCGTATCTCAAACTAGAATAATAATTTCTATATGGTAAGCATCAACGTAAAGAGAGGGGGAAAAGAACAGTGGGTTAGGGAAAAAGAAAAAGGATTTATATTTAAAACAAGAGGAGTGCTAGGAATGTATTTTCTAACGCATTCTTTCTAACACATATTTTATTATTAGTTGAAATTTATTGAAAATTTTAAAATTATGAGAGAAAGTTATTAAATAAGATGTGAGATCTATAAATATTTTTAATTTTCAAAAAATTTTAACTAATAAGAAAGTATATTCAGTTGCCTAGACATGAAGAAACGTCCAATTAAATGCTCGCTCTCAAGCCACTTTCAAGTTTCAACAACCCCGGTCACGTCTCTTCTTCTATACGTTTAATGTTCCTTTAAATAATCTGCCTGAAGTCCCTCGGCGCATAAAGCAAAATTAATCTTCCCGAAAAACTCAAAACCGCATCATCTATGCAATATAAGTTAGGTCCAAGTACATGCCAAATAAATTATAAGCCATTGGCCGATCGCGATGGTTGAATAATTTAGCGTTACTAAAGCACAGAATTTTAGTTCACAATCTTAATATCTTATAATTTTTTAAATACTTTATGAAAAATGCGAACTAATGTTTTAAGGACATACAGCGATTAAAAAACCAAAAGTAAAATGGTTTTAATAAAAAAAATATTATTAATAGCGTGATTTTCAATAGATCCAGAATGTAATTTATAATAAAAAAATTTATTATTAATTCCTTAACCAATACCTTTTTAAGAAAAGAATTATTATATAAAAAAGAAAATATATTTAATATTTTAGAATATAAAATATATTCAGTACTTTTTTTATTTGACAAGTATAAAGATTAGTAGAAAAATATTGTAGGAATTTATTTATTTTTATAAGCAATGTTGTAGGAAAATTTAAAATTATTTTTGTATAGGTCTATAACTTTATAGAACATAAATACATAGAAATAATTAATAAGATTTACATATTATCTCATTTTGTAGAAAAAATGTTTAAATAATTTTTATCTCATTTGCCATTTCTCAATTCATTCTAAACTCATTTTCATTAAAATTATGCAACGGTAAACTTCACACAACAATTATTTACTAATTAAATATAGGGCTAAACAAAACACTTTCTCAACCAAAGAAAACCACATAAGTGAAATGAATTAGTTATTTAATATACTTATATTTTGATAAAGAAAACGAAAAGAAATGAATGTTTGAGCAAGTTCTAAACTTCTAATGTATATGATGTGATAAGCCAAAAAAAATAAAATCTATAGGATATGAACGTTTCTGAGAGGGGTAGGAGTCGCATTATGAACAGTGTCCTCAAATAATTATGATATAAAATTGCGAATGAGGTCACTTCTTACGTAAACTTTGCCTGTAACGATACGAAAAAGGCGTTGATGATGGATTGATTTAAAAAATATTTAATATATTTTGTAATTATATTTTATGAAAAGATATTTTTTATTTTACGTCACTTTAATTATTGCAGTATTTAGCATGTTTCCAAAAAAAAAAATACTATTTTTACTAAAATTTTCTTAGACATTTCTTTTAATTTATTTTTTCTCTATTTTTTTTTAAAAATTTTTAGATGAATTCAAGATATTTCTTAACCAAAAGCAAAGGACTATCCATTTAAGAAACTGACTTTTTCTAATAAATATTTTTTTATACATATAGACTTAATAATCGAACACTTGACCACATCTTTGGAGATGTAAGAACGTGTTGTTAAAATAATATTATTCTTTTTCATGTGGCAAAGAAATATTCTTTTTCAAAGGCTTGTTATGAAATATTTTTTTTTTTGCTTTTCCTAACATATTTTAATTATTAGAATAATTTTTTGATTTTTATTAAAATAAATTTAATTATTTATTAAAATTAAATAAAAATTATCTAACAATAAAGCAGAAAAAAGTCTCGTTAACATTTGTCGGAGAATATATAGAGGAATCTTTGGTTTGTGAGATCCCCGTGGAAGCTTGCTAGAAATAACTTAGTTGCACAAATGAAATGAATCTGCTCCTTCAGCCCCCATAGCCAAAAAAGGATAATTTAGAGCACTCACTGAATTGAGCGTACCATGTTTCCTTTACAACGAGGCAATGAGCTGGTTATCCAGTTTTCTAATAGCCCCCACCAGCAGCAACACAAAATCTCCGAAGATCTGATTCTGGATGATTACGCTTCTCTGGGTGTCAATCATTCTCACAAAAAATTCACTAGTAGCCAACCAAAGAAACTTTATTATGGGGCTGATACGAAGAATCAAGGTAACTCTAACGCACATAAGAAGAAGATGATTCATAAGGAGACTGAAAGGCAAAGGAGACTAGAAATGGCTACCTTTTATGCCTCCCTTAGATCCCTTCTCCCTCTTGAGTTCATCAAGGTGAAAAACCTATGTTCCTTTTTTTTTTTTTTCTTTTTCTATACACTGTCTGTCAATAACTTGAAATCACTCAATAATTTCAATTTTAGTGGATATCCTTCTGGAAATCAGGTTACTTCATGAGCTAATTACTAGTAATAACTATTCTTTTTATAAGAGTCTAAATGTTGAATCTCCTATATTTCTGTAATTCACACAGTAACTGTTGTTTTTCTTTCCTTTTCTTTATTACTTTTTTTTTGGTTACGTGCTGTGGTTAAAGTTTTCTGGGCTGCTTAGGGTTATTGTGATGGGTTTTCAGGGAAAGCGTTCAGTATCTGACCACATGAACGAGGCAGTGAATTACATAAAGCACATGCAGCACAACATCAAAGAACTTGGTGCCAAGAGAGATGAACTGAAGAAACTCTCCAATTATTCCAATATGGAAAATAACCATGAGGGCTTGCATAAATCTCGCAACTTTACTGTCCACGAGAATAATGGTATTATGGGAATCGAAATCACCAGTGGCTTCAGAGAGGATAGGCCCAAACTTTCAAAGTTACTACAGTTGCTGATTGAAGAAGGTCTTGAAGTTTTTAGTTGCCTTTCAACAGAAGTCAATGGCAGATTGCTCCACAGTGTTCAGTGTGAGGTAAGAAGTTCAGGTTTTCTTTTTCAGAGATTTGCTATAGTACCAGATAAATCTAAGGATTTGGATAGACTTGTTTTTTTGTTCAATAATTGAATGACTTTGAACACACTAAAGGAGAGTGAAGAGGGAGAGAAGATTTTCAATAATATTACCAAAACTCATGATTTTTATAAATTGCGGTTGAGGTCACAGTTGCAGTTTTGCTTTATTCCTTGACATTGTGAAAAAATGTGACCGATATAGCTGCGATTGCGGTTGCAGACTACAATTTAGAATCATGTTAAAACGCTTACATTTCCAAAAGTAACATATCTCTTCTTTTTAATTTTATTCTAAAAATTTACTCTAATGTTATATATTTTCCCTATTGAACTTGATTCACAGGTTAACAATTCCAACAGTGTAGATCTATCTGAGCTGAGAAAGAACGTTTCCAATGCATTTCCAACATTTAGATGTTCTGATTAACTTTGTGCTTGGAGCTAGTTAGGCTCACAATCTGGCCAATGACAGGAATTTACCAAAACATGCATTTTAGACCTTTCTAACTGGATAGACTTTGTTTGAATGAGTTTGCTTGCAAATTTTACATTGTCAACTGTCCCCTTTTCTCTTTTTGATTTGGACTCTGTTGCTTTTTGTGATGAAGTAGAGAAGAAGAAAGAAATATTGTGTAATCAAAATTTTCATTTCTTTTCCCTAATTCCTTCCACAGCTGATCTGCGATCAAATGGATTCAGTTTGTGTCTTTGCTTTTTCGAAATTTATGGATGCGTGTAAGTTGTTTCATTGCAAATTTTACCTTTATTGGACGTAGAGTTTTACGGGGCTATTTTACCATGAGAAAACTCTTATCCATCATATGCGTATGTATTTGAGATTTCTAAGATAATTAATCTAGCTTTTAATTTTCACCCATCACTCTTACTTGAATTATGCCACTGAGTTTGAAACAGGCCGGGGTATATTGCTTTAAGAAGTTGTCTGATATTGTGTATGGCTTGAAAGTTGTTATCTTATATTTACTTAAGTTTTGATTTTTAATTTGGATGTTAGAGGAAATTTTGTCAAAAATAAGATATTATTAACTTTAACAAAAGTATATATAGAACTACCTGTGTTGGGACATGTCTTAATTTAGTACAGATTTCAGTTTTGATTTCTATGTACCTTAGCTTATTTACTAATACCACTCTAACATCTGAAATTACTGATTTTACAAAGATTGTGTCGAAACGGGGAAAAACGAAAGCCTAATAGACAAAAAGGTTATGAAATTAATTTGTTTGAGGCTCATGCCAGGCTGCCTTTTGCACATATACAGCACCAGAAGGGGACAGCAATTGTATCAGCGGAAATCACTGCGACCGTAATGTTGGCAGTCGCAAACTTCAGGTGATATGCTCCACAATTCAAAATCATATATACTTTTTCTTGCATGCTGATACTTTGAATCTATAGCTTTAGAGATTCATTTATATTTTGCTTGAAACCTTGGATGCGAAGTGAGTGATAGAAAAATGTTCATGTAGCTTGCTTTTCATCTGTGGCGAAGAGCCTAGAGGCACCAATTGTTGCTAATTATGTTTGCAATCATCTACAAAAATAATGTCAGACGTATTTGTCTCTGTTAGTATAGTTTTTATTACCAAAAATAAAATTAATAAGAACATTATATATAGTTTAAACTAATAATATAATATACATGATATTAATAGATAATTTCGTTAATATAAGTAAGTACATGATTTTATAATGTTTATATTAATAATTTACTTTTCACTAAGCAAAAGTTATATTAATGGAAGTAATTTTAACACCTAACACTTTTTTTCTCGTTAGTAAATGAAATTCTTTTGCAGTGGTGATAGGTATAACATTACAAAAAGAAGAAGAATATTTAAGATGGTATATCTTCCATATCTTTTATATTTCCTGTGGCATTCTTTTCGCCTTTATCGTGAGTTTGCACCCCAGACATGATGTGTGCTGTTATGACAGTTGCAGTCAGGAATTAGTAAACGAATTAAGTAAATAAAATCTTACATTTGTTAATAATATATACCATTGCTATAGATATATAATCCTCTTGGAAATATCAACATATATAGTGACCTCTTATATATTTTTAATAAAGTATGATTTTAATTCATGTAAATATGGTTCAATTTAATTTTAATCTTCATAAATTTTATTTTTTTTAAAATTACAAAAATCATTTTTTAAAACAGAATTTTAAATCGGTTCTAGGTGAACCAATTTAAAAAATGAACCGGTGGCAATTGTGAAATTTTTTACAATTTTTTTAAATCGGTTAACTTAGAACTAATTTAAAATCGTGTTTTTCAACTCAGTTCACAATGAACTGATTTAAAACCATGTACGCGGGTTTAGATTTCAAAAATTTAACTTACTTTTTAACTCGGTTAAGAATGAACCGATCTAAAATCGTTGCGTCTTTTAATTCAGTTTTAAAAGAACCAATTTAAAAAGCTTATTTTTAAATGGGTTCTTCAAGAAACCGATTTAAAAAGTTGGTTTTTAAATCGGTTTCTCCCCTACCGATTTAAAATGTAAACGTTTTAATTTACGAAGCTCATCTCCTTCTTCTCATTACGAAGCGTTCATTCACTACTCCCTCTCTTTTAATCCTCTTCGATTCGATTCTCTCTCTCTCTCTGAAATGGAAAAGAAGCAGGGTTTCTTCTCCACTCTAAACAGGAGGAGTGTACGCCTTTTCCCTTTGCTCAAAACTCCCAGCACCCCCAAGTCTCCATCTAAAGGCGTCGAGGGACTACTACCAATGAACGTGAACTCGCGTCATTGTGAAAAACGATGGGCGACTAGGGTGGAGTGCAACAAGGAACGGAGAAAGCCTCCGCGATGGCTCTTGTGATTTCAGCTGCTCATGGTGGATTTGGGTTGCTATGTGTGGCGCGGCTTGATACTTTAGGGTCGTTTTGTCATGCCTCACCTCAACATCAAAGACACTCTCATTGTGAGTTCACACCAATTTCTCTTTTTTTTGAAACATGCTTTTGGTGTTTTGGATGAAGTCTTTCCTTCCCTCTTTGTTTGTGTTGTTTGGATGTATGTGGTTTGGATTTTTGGACATTTTGTTCTAGCTGTCTAGTTATGAAATAGCGGATGATGAGTTTCTTTCTTATGAGAATATGGCTTTTTTAGTAATTTATTCGGTGTTTTTATGTTCCTTGTCGTGTGTTTGATCCTATGGAGGATTCACTTTCAATTTCTAGTTTTATTTGTTGTTCTAAGTGTTTACTAAAATGGTTAATCGAGGAGAGACTCTGTCACGTAAGTCCTTTCTATAATTTCAGTTCTAAATGTGACTTTTTAACTCGGTTACGACTAAAACCGAGTAAAAAAAGTGTATTTTTTAACTTAGTTTTCGTTATAACCGAGTTAAAAGGTCACACTTTCAAACTTGGTTCATTGCTCGGTTCAAAATACGATTTAAAATCACTATATATTTTGTTTCGCCTGTATCTATATGATATATTTGTTAAAAAATTGATTTAAAAGGTCTTTTCTAACCGATTTAAAAAGTGTTTTTTACAGTAGTGATAATTATTATCATCATTTATAGATAATTATGTCACATACCTCTCCTTAGAATAATAATTGATATGGTATGATGCATGTCACGCTAAGTGATGATAGAACTATTTTAATAAAATAAAATAAAATTTATGGAAAAACAAAACGAAAAAAATAACTTTTAAACGACTAAAATTAGAATAACCATATTTACAATAATTAATTTTTTTTTTAAGGTTATATTCTTTTTCTTATTTATCAGAAGAAACCTTGATGGTAATCGTCAAATTTTTATTATTATTAACTTGGAATATAAAGTTCGTTAAAAATTAGCTCGTAAAATTAACTTATAGTGCATGAAGTTGATCTTTAAATATGTGAACCTACGTATGCTCTATAGGAGTTTTGTTGGTTGAACCAAACAATGGAAAGTATATCATTTCAAACATTCAATTTCAATTTTTCTTCGAAAATACGTAGTTAGGTAATTGGAATATTGTTTGTAATTGCAGGTTTTTTGTGAAAAAAAAAATATTAAGCCATAAAAATTTGAATTTGTCGGTTGCAACTTGAAATATTTATTTGTCCCAATCTGCTTATCTCTATACCTCAGACATCTCTGTCGTAGTGTGTTTCGATTTATCAACACTTATAGTTCAATATAATTTACTTTAAATTGATTTTTAAGCTCTTGTAAATATTCACGAGTTATGCTAGCTTAATTCTTAACCCTTTCTCTTGACTTACGTAACCAACACAAACAAAATACGATTTATAAATACACACGATATTTATTTACTATATTTACAAAAAATTTAATTTTGAAATATTAAATGCATCCCTTAACTTATAGTATATATACATGAGTAAATACTCAAAATCTACATATCGATACAGACGGTGGTGGAGCTAAATGATTTTAATTGGAGAGGCTAAATAAATAAAACACCATCAGAGAACTAACTAAAATAACAGAAAAATAAAGTTAATTGTTTTTTGTTTTTCGTTCTTCTGCAATAGTCAATTTTCGATTTTTGTTTCCCAATATGTTTTTGCTCTTTTTTTATTTTTAATTGTTACAATTAAATCATCTTATCAATTTCTTATGCAAAGCTCTCGTATCCTTATTTTATATTTAAATAATTAAGGATTTATGACATATTTGAGATAGAAAGTAATTTGAAAGGTTTCAAAATTATAAATTTGACGAAATTCGAATCATTTTATAGAATGTGAAGCTAAGGTTTCAGGGAAGATAAACATCTAAAATTTTCTAATTTTGTGTAAAATATATTGTTAATCAGGGAGTTTGAAGTGGAAATGATTTTAAATTATTTTAATCAATTTAATTCATGGTAAAGAAAAAATGAGGAAAAACTGATAGATGAATTTGATTATGACAATTAAAAATGTTAGGAGATTAAATTCAAATAAAAAATTATTTGAAGAATAAAATCGTACATTAATTATAATGGAAAAATAAAAAAAATGTAGTTAAACGTATGAAATATTAACTTTTTAAAAATATTAGATAAAAATAAATAAATTAAATTATACAATTTGGAGGGTCATGCCCCCCTAAAAAATATACTTATAGCTCTACCCCTAAATACACATAAATATGTTGATACATAAACAATAGTTAATATATCAAGTGAAAATGTAATGAGTTTCTTAAATTTCCAACATGAATGCTAGTTGCATGCATGCTTGAGTCTTGGCGTACCGAAAACGAATGTTCTAGACTTCAAGCAGAAGTCGCCAACATTGTATTCTGCCTGCAACATGATTCCGAAAATCATGTGTGCGAGGCTTTATTGCTCGATCAAATGATTGTCAACAGCCCCTTCAAAATAGGATTATTTCTCTTATATGATTTCAAAATATAATGGTGTTGATTTGGGATATATACCTATTTCTGTGCTGGTACTTAGATACAGAAACAATCTAACAGGATAAAAGAGTGCAATTAGCTAGCCTCTTGTAAACATAATTAAATATCTGTTTTCAAATTACCCTGTATACCCATATTTATTTATTTTTTGTGATATTGTATACACACCGATATTTGTTGTATATTTGGAATGAAACTATTCGAGATATTGGCTTCAATGAGAATATGATCAAATTGTTGCAAATTCAACTGAGTTTAAAGTCCCACATTAATTGAAGGTAAAGTTTAAAGTCCTACATTCATTGAGAGTGGACTTAATGAATTTAAATTGCATTAAAGTTTTGGATGAAGGTATATAGTATTATGTTTAATTTTTTGGTATGATATTTGACATATGGGTGTAGCTTCCTTTGCATTCACGTGCTCTATTTTTGGGTTTAATTTTGGCTTGTTAATAGATCTCAAATCAATAAATTTTAAAATCTATATATTTTTCAAAAAATAATTTAAACTGACGAGGAAAGTATGATTAAATTTACAAAAACTAATAAATAAAAGAAGGGGCTGAGTAGGTAATGATGTTGAAAGAAGATTATAATTAAAAACAATAACTAAAACAAGAGTTGATTGAAATTCAAAATTTAAAAGCTCTAGTCCAAGGTGTAATCTCCGCTTTAGTTTTCTAAGATGGACATTGGTTCAAAGATACACTACTTTTCCTTTTTAGATAATTAGTTCTAGTTATTAATAAGCTCTAACAATAAATTTCACTTTATGTTTTTGATAATCAAGATAAGATCATTGACCAATCCCCTTATTAAGCTCTTAAGAATTTAATCTACCAATGGCACAAACATGATTTATTTAAACTAAGTTATATTCCTACACAACGAAGGTCATTGTTTTATCCTAATTATTAGAACTAATAGACAATTACATATCTATAGCCTTAATTGGCTTTACGTAATATCTTATTCAGTTGACCATTTTGTAAAATCCTTAGAAAAATAATGTTTAATGATCAAAATAGTTGAAATATAAATACTTTAAAATGGTAAAGAGATTAAGAGTATTAAGACCTCACAACCATAGAAAACTACGCTTTGATCAACCTTAAAGTAGAAAAGAAGTTTTTAGCTTCTCATGGAAGCCATGGAAATACAAAGAGAAAAGAAAGAAAACTAGAACGAATGAGAGAGAATTCCGATCTAGCCATCACAAGAGAGGTGAAAAGTTGCAAAAATCTCTCCTAAGTATTTCTAAACCATTTTTATAATTAGGGTTTAGAAATTTAGTTTAAAACAAAATAAAACTAAAAAGGTTTTTATTAATTAAAGTCTAAAATAGATAATAAAAGTGAAATGCTCCTAATTAATGCCCTAAGATAAAATAAAATATCCTAAACTATTTTCTTGGTGCTCTAGTAATGTTGCACATTCTATAGCTTATTCTCTTACTTCCTAATTCCTTAATTCAATTCATCCCAATTATCTCTTTTTTCGTCCCAAGTTAAGATTCTCTTTCCTAATATAAAATAAATGAGAAATATTAAAATGAACCAAAAAGAAAAAAAAACACATAATTTTGTAAGAAAATATGCCTAAATGTCATAAAAATATGTAGGAAAAAAAAAGTAATAAATTGTGACTAAATGTGATGCACCAAATTCTTCCAAACTTAGAGCTTTGTTTGTCCTCAAGCCAAAATTTTGGCCAAGAGAAATATATGGAGGATTAGAGAAATTCATTGAATGACTAGTCCTAGGCATAAAATAATTCAAGTGAAGACTTCCAAACTTAGAGATTTGTTTGTCCTCAAGCAAAAATATTGGTCAAGCGAATATATGGAGGATTAGAGAAACTCATTGAATGCGCGATCGTAAGCATAAAATAATTCAACTAAAGACAATCATAGATGACAAAGATAATTGTCAGCAAATGTAATTAGAGGCTTATATCCATTGAAATTAATTCTATCATCACTTAGCTGGGACTCACCTTCCTTTTCTCTCAAAGTGTTTAAGAATATAAATGAAACTCTCAAATCCTTCTAAGAAAATATCTTACCATAGGCTTAAAAACAACTTAATCTTCATTATTTATTTTGAATGCATGCAAGAATCAAAAGAACATTTCCTTTGGTAGTAACCTGACCATAGGTAAATATGTAAATGTGAGATATAAAAAGAAAGAGATACATAAAGGGCTAACATTCAATCATATAACAATCAAAAGCATCCTTTTAGAGAATAAATGAAGTAGTGAAATTATATACAACAATAAACATCAAGGACCAAATTTCACTCTTCATTCTTTTTCTTGCATTTCATTCTTTTTTACCTTTTTTCTTTCTATTTTTTTCATTTCCTAGATTTTTTTCCTGTGTATTTTCTTTTCTTTGTTTCCTTTTTTTATTTTATGTTTCATTTTTTCCTTTTTAGGGGTATTTCACAATTACACATACTTACCAGTAGAAAACTTGACAGTTAATTTACTCAATTGGTCCATGTATATTGTAGATGAGTACCACTAAGTATACAATTCAATTAAAATAAGGGTACTAAGAAAAAAACGTATTCATGTATAAATAGGCTCAAAATAACCATATTCGAGTACCTTGTGAGTCATTCTTTTGGGACCAAACTCCTCATGCATAAGAATGAAAAATTCTCAAGATAGAAGATACCTCTTGTTGTGTTGCACACTTTCTGATAATTTGATCAAACAAAATTCCACAAGTAAGGGTTGTCCTACAGATAATACAATCACTTTCTATTTTGGCTCTTTATGCTTTGGGCAAGTTAGCTGGTAGGGTCTTAGTAACCAAATAATTGACAATATTTGCATACCATGGGATGGCATCCTAAGCAAAGAAGATATGTTCATCTAGAAACTCATATCTCAATGGAGTCAAATCTTTACTTGTTGTCAATGCTACTAGGGTGGTCTACAATTGAATTCTTTGTACCTTTCTTGTCAAGAATGGTTAAATCAAACACTTTGTAGTAGGATGATCCATGTAATAAGCCTGAGCTTGGCTTTTTTTCTTAGATATCAAGTACTTTAAATCTACATGATCAAAAAAAGCAATCATTTTAGTGCCAAGTAAATATTGCCTGAATTTTTCTAAAGTAAAAACAACAACAAATAATTCTTTTTTTGTAGTAGTGTAATTGTTCTAAGCACTATCAAGTTTCTTGGAGGCATAATAAATGACATTTAATGCAACTCCATTTCTTTAGACAAGCACAACACCAACAACATAATTGCTTCCATCACATGTTATCATAAAGGGGTGGTTCCAATTTAGTGGTTGTAAGATAGGGGCAGAAGTCAGCATTTCCTTCAATTTGTCAAATGCCCCCTAGCAAGCCTCATTGAATTCAAGCACCATGTCTATTTGCATCAATCTACATAATGATCAGGTGACCTTTGAGAAGTCCTTAATGAATTGCTAGTAAAAACTCACATGATCAAGAAAAGAATGAACTTCTCATACACTTACGAGGTAAGACATTGATTTAATGACATCTATGTTGGCCTTATCTACCCTTATCCTCCCAACAGATGCAATATGGCCTATAATTAAACCTTAGTCTACCATAAAATGACACTTTCATAATTTAGAATAAGATTCTTTTCTATGTTCTTTGAAGCATCTTGGTTAAGTTGGACAAGCAATCATCAAAGAAATCACCATAAATAGTGAAGTCATCCATGAACAGCTCAATAAATTACTCCACATAGTTATAAAATATTCTCACCATACACCTCTGGAAAGTAGTAGGGTCATTGTAGAGCATGAAAGGCATCCTACAATATGCAAAGGTGTCAAATGAGCATGTAAATGTGATATTCTAGTCTTCTAGTCCAATTAGAATCTAGTGAAAACCTAAATAACCATCAAGACAACAAAGTAGCCTGCCAGGCATTCAAGCATTTGCACTATAAAGGGATAGGGAAATGATCTTTCCCAATTAAACTATTCAACTTCCTAAATTCTATTCAAACCCGCCATCCATATTGGACATGAATTGGTAGTAACTTTCATTTCAGATTATGGATCATAATTATATCAGTTTTCATAAGAACTAATCGAACTTACCCATTTGTTGCCAAATATTGAATAAATCATACTTGCATCAAGGAGTTTCAAAATATCCTTTTTTTACTACCTCCAACATGTTTTATACAAAGTATATTTTAATTATACAAATTTTATTTTGAAAGAAAAATAGTGAAAAATGTAATACTCTTATTTCAATTTTTCAACTGTTTTTCTAATATTGGACGATTTAATTTTGAAAAATCCAGAAAAAAAAATTTGAAATTCTGATTTCCACCATTGCACTTAGAATTTCAAGAGCTATTTAATCGTAATCTTTAATAATTTTTCTGAGCTGGAGCTTAGAGAAATTAGAAAATAATGATTTTGCCTCTATTTCTCAACATTAAGGATTGACTTGAAAAAAAAAATCAATTGACATTAAAATGTAAATTTGAATTTGGAATCAAATTATATATATTAAAATATAATTTTAAAAATTTTCTAGAAATTTTCTAAAATTCTTGTGTAAAATAACCAAAATGTTCCTAGATGTCTAATAAACCTAGTCAGTATTGTTTGACATTCAGAAATGGTGCAAATAATAATTTAGTTCATTCTTAGGTAAAATATGTCATTTTAGAATTTTCATAAAAAATTGAGTATTTATTGAATTAAAATGAATTTAATATGATTTTTTTAGTCTAAGAATATAAATAAATTAGTAAAATTTTGAAAATAATTAATAAAAATTAAAATTTATTTTTAAAAAAATATTTTTTATGTAAAATAATATATTTATTCAGTATTACATTTAAATGCATTATTTTGATATTAAAAACTAAATTATTCAAGTTTAAGTAATTTTATCGATACCGGTTAATTTAATTGCAGATAAAATTAACACAGATAAAGTTGGGACAGCTTATGGGACACATGTCCAGCCTATCCCTAGATGACTCACCACCTATTTTGAATATGTATCCCTATAATTAATTAAAAAGAAAAATAAAAAGGGAATTATGACATAATGGCTTATGTCATCAAGTGGACACCTAAACCTATTTCTTCCTCTATAAATAGCCCTCATTTGGGGCAGATTTTTCACACTTCTTCCCTCTCTTGGTTGGTTGAAATATTCAGAGAGCTTCTCTCTCTAGAAAAAAAAACTTTATTTTTATGCTAAAATTTTACTAATTTTCATAAACTAGTAAATTTTCCTTCCTAAGAGCTTTACACCAACATCACCATCAACTTTCTTCCTCTTCATCAACCACCTTAGAGGTAAAAGGGGGAGTGGGGTTGGTTCTAAATTATTGTCACTTTGCATGTTGGTAGGAAGGGTTTTCCCCTAAACCTGTTTAGGCATAAGCTTTATTACTATTATCATTACATTGTTATAATGTTTGATGTTCAACTTTAATTTTTGCTAAGTTGTTACTTTGCTCAAATTTAGATTATTAAATTACAATTGCTAAGTTGTTACTGTAACACCCTCACTTTTATTTAATTAATTGTTTTATTTATTTATTTATTCTATATTTAATTCTGAAAAATCGGGAAGGAATCTAAAAATTCTGATCCCCACAGTTAAACTCAGAATATTGAAAACTATCTAATCGTGATTTTCAATAATTTTTCCAAGTTGAAGCCCGGAGAAATTTGAAAAAGACGATTTTGTCCTTATTTGTCAATATTAAGGGCTGACATGAGAAAAATATTCAATTGATATTAAAATGTCAAATTGAGTTTAAAATCATGTCATATGTATTAAAATATAATTTTGGGAATTTTTTGGGAATTTTCTGAAATTCCTGTACAACATGACCAAAATACCCCTAGTTGTCAAATAACCAACTCAGTATTGGTTTGACATCCAAAAATGATGAAAATGATATTTTTAATACATTTCTAGGTAAAATATGTAATTTTAGAATTTTCATAAAAATTTGAGCATTTGTTGAATTAAAATGAATTTAATATGAATTTTCTGAGCTTAAAATATATAATATATATATTTATAATTCGAAAAAAATTAAAATTTATTTTTAGAAATTATTTTTGATGAAAAATATTACATTTGTTCAGATTTATATCTAAATTAATTATTTTGGTATTAAAAGTTATTTTTTTCAAGTTTAGGCGATTTTATCGGTACCGGCTAATTAATTAACAGTCAAAATTTATACTGCAAATATTTGGGACAGCTGCTATCCCACGTACCAGCTCTAGCAAGGGGTGATTCATCCCCTATATGAATATGTGTCCCTAATAAAAAAAAATAAAAATTGCATTTTGACATCATGGGTGACAACTCCATGGACACCTAAGCCAATTTTTTTTCTATAAATAGCTATGAACTTGAAATAAATTTCTCATTCCTCTTCTCCTAAAATCACCGTGAGCCTTCCTCTCCCTTTAGAAAAAAAAATAAAAATTCTTTACTTTGTTCTATGCTAAAATTCTACTAGTTTTCCAATAACTAGTAAAAATCCTCTTTCTAGGAGCTCTGCACCAACAACTTCACCAGCTCTTTGAGGTAATGGGGGGAGTGGGGTTGGTTCTAATTTTCAATTACTTTGCATGTTGGTAGGAAGGGTTTTCCCCTAAACCCGTTCAGGCTTTAGTTTTACTATTAATATTATTGTTATATTATTTGATGTTAAACTTTAAATTTTGCTAAGTTATTATTTTGCTCAAATTTAAATTATTAAATTATACCAAGCTGTTACTCTGCTCAATTTTAGAAAATTAAAATGCACTTGCTAAGCTGTTACTCTACTCATTTTTAGAAAATTAAAATGCATTTACTAAGATGTTACTCTGCTCAATTTTAGATAATTAAAATACTCTTATTAAGTAGTTATGCTGCTCAAATTTAGACAACCATAGTATAATTATTAAGTTGTTATACTGCTCGAATTTAAACAATTACAGTAGAATTACTAAGCTATTCTACTGCCCAAATTTAGAAAAAATATTTTTAGCTATTATGATAAATAATTAAATTATTAAATTATCAAATTTTAGTAATACTCAATTAGTTTAGCAAAAATAGTAGAAGAAATAAACCATAAATCTCATAATATGAAACTAAAGATAGAAATTATTTTATGAGCTATTTATGAATTTATTTTTAGAAAACTACTATAGAAATTTCAGTTTAAGTTCTTATCGTTCAGGTAAGGTCTAGACACACTAATAGACCATCTGTAAAAATTTCATAAATTTTAAAGCTTATTTAGTACTTCTAATTGTGCTCTATAAGTGCCTGTGGACACATTTTTCTTAGAAATACTGAATTTCAAAAAATTTCGAAAAAATTCTAAAAATTCATGATAAAATTCTAATTATTTTTCTAAGTTTAAAAATTATTTTTATGGAATTTTTTGACCATTCTATGATTTATTTATTAATTATCAGTCTTTATTTTAATTTGTATATCTTTATTTTTATTGAATTATTGCTTATGTGCTTTAATTTGAATTATGACTTATGTGAATGATATGTATGGGTCAAATCTCTGTAATATAAGGCAGAGATATTAGTAGAAATTATACTGGTGCTCAAATACTTGAGACCAGAATGAACCTTTAGAAATTAATATATTAGTGAGTAATGTAAAGCAAGGGACATGCAGTGGCATGACACCCTGTTAGGGAAGCTACAGTTTGGTACGCTGAGGAATGAAAGGCAGGGACCCATTTGGGAGGTCTCGGGGGTAGGCATGGAGTGGTGAAAGTCCTAATAGCCAGGGTAGCGCCCGTGGGCTGGGATATTCACCTGACCAAGCTCGATAACCCCGACAACTGCTCAGCATTCCAGGATTGGTTTGAGAGTATACCTCTATAAATGGACGTCCTGACTGATATTTGTTCCTCATTGATGATGAGGACTGTACCATGTGATGATGTTGATGAAGTATATGTACTCCCAGTCACTTCCCAGGTTCTGTTAAGAACTATTACTCACTGATGGGAAGTATGGATCCATACCAAGTCAAGGGTAGTGTAGTATAACTTAGAATAAACCCTAGGTTCCCTTCATTAATTGTATTTAAATTCCTACCATACATGTGAAAGTGATTTAGAACAAATCACCTCACTCCATTATTTTTGTTATGCATGTTGAATCGTGATTATTGAAGATGATAACAATGCCTGATGATGCTGAGGAAGAGCCAGAGGATACTTCTCCAGATTTGAAGACCTAGTTTATAATATTTTCTTAAGGGATAGGGTAGATAAATACTGCTCTGTATAGGATTTTTTTTTATGTATATATTGGGTTAGGTAGTATATGTCTTTTGATGTATTTTTGTTTTCTCTTCGACTATTATGTATTACTCAAACCATGATGTACAGTTGGATATATATATATATACATAAGCAGTTTTTATCATTTCACTTCTATTTCTAAATTCTGTTTTGCTAGTATCGAAAAAAAAAATTTACTCACATTTTCATCAACTTAAAGTAATAATTAAATTAATATGAATTATAATTAAAGGAGTGTTACAGTTACTCTGCTCAAATTTAGATTATTAAATTATAATTGATAAATTGTTATTCTAATCAAATTTAGACTATTAAATGTATTTACTAAGTTATTATTTTGCCCAATTTTATAATTAAAATATACTTATTATGTTCTTATACTACTCAATTTTAGATAATTAAAATGCATTTATTAAGTAGTTATTCTGCTCAAATTTAGTTATTATTTTGTCAAAATGTTAGTAATAAATTTCTAATTATTAAATTGATATTTTGCTAAAATTTTAGTAATAATATTTAGATTATTAAGTCATTATTCTACTAAAATTTTGATAATTAAATTGTGATCACCAAATTGTTATTCTGCTAAATTTTGGTAAGTAGTTATATAGCCAAAATTTTGATAATAGCTAAATTATGATCATGTAATTCCTGCAATATAAGGCAGAAATGTTACTAGTGCTCAAATTAAATGAGACCACGAAAATCTCTATTTGAGAAGTGAGAATTTGATAGATTAGTAAGTAATGTAAAGCAAGTGACATATAGTGGCATGACATCCTACTAAGGAAGTTGTAGTTTGGTGCGTTAATGAATGAAAGACAAGGACCCACATATAGAGGTTTTAGGGGTAGGCATTGAGTGGTGAAGGTCCCAATGGCTAGGGTCGCAGCCTTAAGCCAAGATATTCACCTGACCAAGCTTGATAGTCCCGAGAACTGCCCAACATTCCATGATTAGTATGAAAGTATGCCTCTATAAATGGACATCATGATTGTTATTTGTTCCTTATTGATGATGAGGACTGTATCATGTAATGATGTTGAAGACGTATATGTACTCTCAGTCACTTCCCAGTTCTGTTAAAAACTATTACTCACCAATGGGGAGTATGGATCCATACCTAATCAAGGGTAGTTTGATACAACTTAGAATGAACCCTAGGTTTCCTTCTATTGTCAGCTGTGTTTTATCTTTATTTTATGATAGATTTTCTACCATGCATGTAAAAGTGATTTTAGAAGAAAACACCTCACTCCATTAGTTTCTTCTTTGTATGATTGTTCACAATTACTAAGGATGATGGTAACGCCCAGTGATACTAAGGACGAGTCAGAAGATATGTCGACGGGCGAGAGTCTGTAGACCTAGTTTATAGTATTTTTTTTTTGGTATAAAGGATAGGGTAGATTGACATTATTATGTACAAGACCTTTTTGATATATATATTAGGTTAGGTAGTATTTATCTTTTAATGTACTTTTGGTCTCTCTGTATTATATGATTGTTATGTATTATCAAATCACGATGTATAGTTTTACGACATATATATATATATATATATATATATAGTCTTATCTTTCATCTTTTACTACCATTTTCAAATTCTTTTAAACTTAGAATTTTTCTATTATAAAAGTGAAAAAAAAATTACCTGCATTTTCATCTACTCAAACTTAATAACTAATTAAGTAATTAAATTAGTATAGTTATGTTCAATGTGAACAGGTCACAGTGCATATGCAAGTGAAAGGACTTAATCCATGTATATCTTCTATGGTCCATGTAATGGGCTCTTTGAATTCCTTAAGTACCTACACCAATTTCTCTTTTTTTATAGTTGAAAATTTGCCAGAGACTATCATAGGCAAAGTCTCGTCATCACTTATATAGCCATATTTCAAGTGACCAGGCGAGAGCTTTAACTCCAAATTAGGTGCTAATAATAAAAAATGGAGGAGCTTTGTGTGAGATTAGGAAAGATTAACAATGTTAACAACATTCTTTAAGAATCCTAAGTGCTACCAACTCTAAAATTACATGTTAAATAACAAAACTAATTGTGTAATCCCCTTTCAATTCTTTTAGACTCTTGGTCATAAGGTGATTGTGGAGAACAACTTTATAACCATCTTCATTGGCTAGCTTGAATAGTTCTTGTGCAAAAGGGTTAATAGCATCCATAAAAGTAACAAAGAACACATCACCAAAGAATCTCATGGCTTCAAAGATATTAAATTTTATGATTTCACCATTAAACCTTATAGTAAGATTTTTGTTAAAATGTCAATTTCAATTCTCATCGTCACAAGGAATGCTCTCCCTAATAAAATAGAGGTGGAGTTGGGAGAATTGTCCTTTTCATATCTAGCATTGAAAAGTTGGCTCAGAAAACTAACTCACTGACCTTGACCAACACTTCCTCTAAGACTCTCAATAGGTGCACAATAGATTTATCAACAGATCGAATTACACTAGCTTTTATGAAAGAGGCCTATATTTAAAGCTTTAAAAACTTATAAAGGTGTGACATTAATAAATGCACCTAAGTCATGAGTGTTTTCCTTAATCCTACTTTACTTATCATGCAAGGGATAGTAAAAGTACCTAGATTTGTGCATATAGGAGGTAACCTTTTCTAGAAGGTAGCAGATACATTTTTTCCTACCTTTACCTTTTCAATACCTTGTAGTTTACCCTTATTTATGCATAATTATTTGAAAAACTTTGCATAAAGAGTTACTTTTTTAATAGCATCAAGCAATGAAATGTTTACCTCCACCTTATAAATGGTTTGAAGTATCTTTTGCTTCTCTTCCTTTTCTTAGAATTAACAAATCACTTTGGGAAAATAAATTTAATCATTAAGGGTTTTGGTGAATCCCCTTTAATCTTCTCAGGTCAGCCATTGTTACATCCTTGCCAAGTGTACCAAATCATACAAGTAGCAAGTAATGGGTTTAAGTATCGTCTCCCAAGGGACTCACGTAATACTTGGTAATTTTCACTATTTATACTACCTTGAACTGTCGAGAATGAAGATTTAAATTAGATTACGAAAATGTAAATGATATAAATTTAAATAGAATAAGAAATTAAAGAGAAAATTGTTAAAATCTCTTTTTGGTATTTTCACGAACACTTCAAAGGCAAAAACTAGATTTAATGACAATAATAAACATAGTGGGTTTTAAGTTCACTGAACCATCCCCTCATGCATCACAAAGGTCATTCATTCAATTTAATGGTCTATTGTTACTATCAACCCACAAAGTGCTTAAACCCTAATTCCTTAGAAATGAGAGCCTAAGTTCCTTGGCTAAACTATTAATTGCTTGATTAGTTTAGCCAAGCAACTTGCTTTAAGAAAAGTGGTCACAATGACTAATAAATTTTGTTTTATCACTAGAAGCAGAACCTATTAGGTGCTATTCTTCAGTTCTAGGTCCAAAAACATTTTCCAACAACATTCAAACCAAAAATCAAGTTAAAGGAGATCAAACCAAAAATAAGCATCAAGCATAGAAGAGAAGCAATAATAATGAATAGTAAATATGAATTAATAACTCTCAGTACATAATGAGGATAGATTTAGTTACACTAAACCTCAATAAGGGTGAAGTTAGCTACTCACAGCCATGAAAAGCATCAAAATGGTGAAGAAATGAAAAATGGAAGATAAAGGAGCCTTTAAAGAGCTTTAGCTACCACACAAAACCCTAGAATGCTCTTTTTCAAATATTCCACGATGTGTCTTGTCAAAGGATCCACAATGCTTTTTGTCTCACTCTCATTAAGTGATAGGTCACCATTTTGCGTTGATCACTAGATAAACCCAAGCTTAGCGCCAAGGCTTGAGACAGTACAACACTCTCAGGGATGCTCACACTCAGCATGAGAAGTATAATGCCGAGTGCAAGACATGCTGAAAGAAGGTGTTCACAAGTTCTTCTCTAAAGCTTAAAGCTAAGCGCCAGCATCTCCATGCTTAGTGCCAACACCAAACAACACTCTCACTTAACTAATAAAACTTGGCCTCTTCTTTCTCTTAAAGTCTTATAAAGCAAAGTAGGAAAAGTTAAAATCCTAACAACTAGGCCTGAGGTAGCTATACAATTATAAACACTAAAACTAGGCAAAAGAGAGGCTTAAACAATGGTTTTAAGGCATAAAAAGAGAAAATAAGTGCCTAAATGTGTACCTCTAAGTAAGCAATACAGGCACTCATCAGTCATCCACTTGTTGGGAGGGTTCCACCTCATTTTTTAATTACTCCTCTTAAGCTTCTTTATGTGCCATTTTTTTAACCTTTTTTGGTTCCTTTAACTCTTTACCATTTGTCAAGGTAACAGCACTTGCATTTTGTTTCAAGTTGACATTTATTTGAGAGGGGAGCTTCGGTTGAGGCTCCAATCTACTAATAGATGACACTAGTTGGCTCATTTGGGTCTCTAACTTTTGAATTCTTGATTTTGCCTCTTATTTAAATTGTTGAAAATAAAAAACAAACGCCTTAATCATATCTTCAAGAGACATACCTAGGTTAGCATTTGTTTATAGTGCTTTGCTAATTAATCATCTTTGAAGTTCTAGAAACTAGGGCCTTACTTTGGTCTATACCTAAGGCCAGGGTGATCCCTCCATCTTGAATTATACGTATTTGAAAAGGGATCATACTTCCTCTATTGTAGGCTACAAAATACTTTAATTACATTGGTTTGCTTTTTAGAAAATTCTTGTAATAATGGGCAACATCAATGGGATATTTTGTAGAGGCACAAATTCCACAAACTCTAGCTATTTGAGTGGGAGTTTGTCTTGTAGCAAGTTCCTAGTCAAGAAAGATTATATTAGAAAATTTCTCTTCAAGATTAATGACACTTACCTCATTCACCCTTTGGGAAGGTTAATCCTAGTTGAATCCAAACTATTGGGAGTTTGAAACCATGGTAGAAATCAATTTCCCCATAGCTTGAGGGATCTTGTTCACTAGAGTACATTACAATAAACATGCGTTGTAGCGTCCAAAGACTAGTGTCGACCTTGACATTGAGCTACTAGCATCAGCCATTCCAATTATACTAAAACACAAACATTCACTCCTTAGCGTTGGCTGAAACTGTTGCTAATTCCAAATGTTTTCGTCGGTCAAGGTCGACACTATAGATGACATCCAAAATAGCTTTGCTTGGCCGATGTTACCTAGTCATTAATAAGTGATTGATTTGGCCATTTTCAAAGTAGCTGTATAGTAGTGTTAGTCAGGGCCAACGCTACAACAAATATTTTGCTTAGCGTCAGCTAAAACCAACGCTAAGATAAAATATGTCTCAAAAGTCGAAACAATTCATTTCATTAATGAACTAGCTAATACTAAATAAATGGCCCATGTCGAGCCTTCTATCCCATATTTCTTCTTCTCCATTTTCTCCCACTACGTCACGCCATAACACCGCGTCGCACCTCCACTTCGAGCCACCGTGCCAACACTCAACAATGTCATTTGCGAACCCGCTGACAAGTTTTCTCTACTATATTGTTCTGTCACTCTTTCTCTTTATTTATCTTTTGAATATCTTGTGCCCTATAGCTAATTACTTTAATTACAAGACATTTACTTTGATCCATTGGCTGTGGAAGGAACATTCAATATTGTTGGTACTCATTATTATGTTTTATTAAGAAATTTAAGTAAACTAGCAAATAAATCCTTACATTGTCGGTATAGAAGGGGGACATGGGAACTATTAAACATGTCTCTAAGATTTTGAAAGGAAATGAACTTGAAGAAGATGGAATGGACCTAAAGCCCATGTTTCTTCCCCTAAATCCTAAAATTTTATCACTTGATATTTTTTTTGGTTGCCTTTTCGTGGGGCTGGGGAAGAGGAAAAGTGTTTAGATAAGTGTACACCTTTCTATTTTACTTTTATCAATTTTTTAGTGATTACTTTTGCTTGTTTCCTTGTTTGGTAGACCATAATACTCGAGGGCTATATTGGACAAATGATTAGTGAAGAGTTTAATTTTGATCTACTATTGTAAAACTAGTACCAATAGTGAATAATGTATCTGAGGAATCTCATGGTGAATAATATCTTTTAGAATTTGGTTTTTAATTAAACCTAATGGCATTTAAAAAATGAAAAAAGGCACAAAGTGCCTCTCTTTCCCCAAGCAATTATAATAAGTTTTTCTTATCTTGTTGAAATATTGTTCTAATTTATTTGAATCATGCCAATTGGGAAAGGACTTTTCCTTTTCCAATTTAAATCTCTATTTTGTGGAGCTTTCTAGTTAAGTCTTATATTGAAACATTGAGAGAAAACTAGTAGTTTTCCCTTTTTCCAATCATGTCAATTAGAAGGACATTAAGTTGTCTCTTCCAATCGCCACCACCTACCTCCCTAGACAACATTTGAAGCTTATTCATCCTCAACATCATCGTTGTGTCATCAATCGTTGCATCCTACAGGTTCCACCACTCAAATCACTTGCCCAACTCAAATCATTTGCCACAATGTGAATCTTTGCCCACCCTCGTTGTTCTAGAATCATCATTTTGAAAATAAAAGTCATGAGGGTAAACGACATACCATGGTTGACGAAAATGAAAAAGAGATGAAAATAATTAACCTCTAGAGTAGTTACGATTTTTTGTTGATAATCAAAAAATATAAATTCCTATAAATGCTTGCTAAAACAGCATGTGAAAAAGCTAATTTAATCTTTAAAGGTTGATATATTGCAATAGAAAAAAAAAATTTCAAGATGAAAGTATGTGATCTAGCAGAGAAAACAAACCTTGACAACCATATAATGAGAAGAATCTCTCATGACTCTTTTCATTTATGGAGTAATATCTAATGTTTGCCTAAATATTTGAAAAACATTCTAAACATTGTGATGAGTTCTTATTCTATTTCTTTCTTTCTTTTTTTGGACTAACTCTTTTTTTCAATTAAGCCACCAAGTGAATACAAAAATATTTCACAATTTGCTAGCTCTCATTCTAATTGACTAAATCCTCGAATTAATTCAACAGGCCTTCCAAATAAATGAGTGTGATATTTGAAAGACTTGTTGATTTAATTTTGGGATTCAATTAATTAGAATGAGAGCGGACAAATTGTGGAATATTTTTGTATTGACATGGTCGCTTAATTGAAGTAAAAAGTTAGTCCAAGAAATAAAAATAAATACAACAAAAATTGATTGCAGTGTTTAGAATGTGTAACACCCTTTACCCTAAAGCTAATTATTAAATAAATATTACGAAAATATAACATATTTTTCATTTGCGAAATAAAACAATAATTTATAATCTTTTTCTTCATACGGTAAAGGACATCATATGCACAACTCACATTTATTAAAACTTCATAAGATACTTTACTGATTAATCGAAGAATGGTGACCTACAATTGGCCATACAAGTCTTTGAAAAATAAACCAATTTAAAAAGTAAAATTATTAGTCTAAAGTTCAAAAGCTAAAATAATAAATAACTAAGACCCCGATGTCACATTACTATCAGAGCTGACAAAACCCAAAAGATGCTGTAAAATAAACTGTAATGAGGCCAATGCCTCTACTCTAAGACTCCTCTTCAAGGTCCTGCTGGACATCGCCTGTGTATCACAGACATAAACAGAAAACAAAGGAGTAAGATACAATTCACTTCATGCTCAAAGTATGACAATGGAGATAGGTATAATACACATCACATACATAATCAAATAACATCAATTTGCAAGAATCAAAACGCACAAACATATGTGATGCAATACCTAGCTTCTACTTCTCATGCATATGTGGTACCAACTTAAACTTGTCGGAAAGTAGACTAGGAATAAATGCACGGCCATAAGAAGCGTCATCAGTACTGATGTCTTCGACTTTCGTACCCTCAACTAGTATGATATCTCTCGATGACTAGTCAAGATTACCAAGTTTTGCTAGTACGTCCCAGCTCCATGGGATCAACATAGAACTATTGGAGTTTTCCAATCGAATACCACCCCAAGACTAAGGTTAGACAACCCATCATGGCCTCTATCAGCCAGATTTCTACATACTTTTCTCATCATATGACTCAAATGTTATCATACATGATCAGATACAATGCTTATAGCTTTTTATAGACTTTTATCATGAAACATTGACACAAATTCATATCACACCAAGTTTTCTCAAGGTAAATAACAATCACAAAGTATAGACTCAACAAGGCATAAAAAAAAGAAGAAGCAACAATAAATTAAAAACTGTAAAAAGGAGGTGACAGGCACAAAAATGGAATAACCAAGGTTGTATCTGCCTGGCGGTGCAGGAGGCCCACCCGGTGGTCATGCTAAGTCTGAATCCGCCCAACGAGTCCACGTCAAGACCCAACCTGCCTGGCGGGTTATGCATCCTACCTGGTTGATCCACGCGCCCAACGAAAAATGCAGCCACCCGGCGGCGCCAACGCAGAGTCCAGTTTTTCAGGAAAAAAAAAAGAAAAAGTCGCCCAGTAATCATCTAGCCCTGCCGGGCGGATTCGAGGTACAAATTTTAATTTTTTCTTCCTATTGTCTTTAGCTTCTAAACGCTCCAAAACAATTAATTAAATTTCCAATCACTTCTTCTACCTTAATAATTGGTCAATTTAATTTATAAATTCCTTTCACTCACAATTCCCTCAAAACCCGTTAAATCTTTAACTTAGGTACAAGGAAAAAACAAAAGGGCAATCCATGACAGTTCATATAAATTAAACATAAAATTTTCATAAAGCAGATCAATGATTTGGAGAAAATCGTGTTCTCCTTTGCACACACACACAATTATATAATTTACAAACAACTGAGGTCTAGGGCCAACCCCTCTACCCACGACCAAAGTCATACCCATGAGCGAGATAACTCACTCTCCCTTTACCTTGAAAGAGACAATCTCCAGCAAAAGGATGCGAACGGTGCAGTAGTGTCTTCCTAAGGTTCCTCACTTCTTGACTGCAACAGCTCTAACGGCACGATATCTCCAAAGAGGCACAAGAGAAAGAATAAGGAAAAGCGTTAGGTTTTCAAGAAACCTAAGGGATTCTTAAAGCTAACTTTGGGCTTTTAAAACATTCTAATTATAGAAACCCCATTTTAAATGCCCAATATCTCTTTTCCCAAAATATCATTTTATTAAAAACAAGGAAAACAAATAATAATAATAATAATAATAATAATAATAATGCATATTAATTAAAAGAAAACATTGGGGTATTACAAAATGTTTTTCAAATATTTGGTCAAAATATCATATATTTGCTCTACAGATGAATCAATTTATGAGGACACATAATCGAGGGAGATTCTTCTCGCTATGTTTGTCATCGTTTGTTTTCCTTATTAGACCACACACTTTCATTTTGGAAAGCATTTTCTCTATTGCAATACATCAAACTACAAAGATAAAATAGTTCTTACATATGCTATTTTAACAAACATTTTATAGGGATTGTGTATTTTGATGATCGACAAAAAATTAGAATTGCTCAGAGGTTGTTTATTTTCATCTATTTTTCATTTTTTCGACCATGACTACGTCATTTACCCGTACAACTTTTTTTTCCAACAGCAAAGGTTCAGGAATGATTAGTAAGGATTAAGAATCAAGTTGGGAAGAGGATTTGTATTAGGCAGGTGGTTTGAGTGGTATGTGTTGGCCAATGAGTAGATGCAACTAACGACGACTTGAATGTCAATGCTAGTTGCATCAATTTAGCATTAGCCATGAGGACACTACACTTAGCGTTAGTCACATTTTTTAAAAGACAGGGTCAAGAATACCATCGATTTTTTGGTCAACACAACTCCTTTGCTATGAGCTTTCTAGCGTTTGTTAATAAACCAATGCAAAGCTAATGCTAAGTGTTTTTGCATTGACTTTCGCGATTTAGGGACGACTTATTGTCGACACTAAATAGTGAATTTCTTGTAGTGATACCTCCATTAACTATATTTAACATTTTTCTTTCCATTGCTATCAAGCCATCATAAATGTATTGTACAATGAGTTGTTTTGAAATCTTATGTTGTGAGTAGCTTGCACATAATTTCTTGAACCTCTCCTAATGCTTATAATGAGTGTCTACTTCTTTTTTTTTAACAAAGCATATATCTCTCCTCATATTGGCAACTTTGGAGGTGGGAAAAAAGTTTTCAAAGAAAAGCTTTACCATATCATCCCATGCCTGGACACTTCTTGGTGGTAGATAAAAGAGTCAATCCTTTGCTTTGTCAACTAAAGAAAGGATAGGCTCACAACTTGATTTCCTCTTTAGAAATTCTGTGCGGTTTAAGGCTTGAGCACACCACATGGAACTCCTTTAAATGCTTGTAAGGATCCTCATTTTCTTGATTACAAAAGATGGGTAGCAGACGTATAAAACCAGATTTAAGCTCAAATTCTTTATTCAGATGCTTGTATTCAATGAAAAAGGGTTATGTCATATCTAAAGTTGATAGCTCTCTAAAAGTTCTTTTCAGATTTGCCATTGCTTCTTCTTTAGTTTCTAACTTGCTGGAATATTTAAGTGACTCAAGGGTTAAGCTCATTCCCTAAGGTGAAGAAGAAATTCCTTGCTCAGACTATTTGGCTTGTTTGGCTTGCAACTTGGCTTCCTTCCTTAATCTCTTGGTTGTTTTCTCAATATTTGGGTCATATTCTAATTTACTTGCAAAAGAAGAACAGAGCATAAAAAAAGAAGTAAACTTAGATACTAGTCCCCAACAATGATGTCAACAATTTGATGGGCATCAAACCAACAAATTTTAAAAATCTACTATTTTTTTAGAAAATAATTTGAGTAAAGTGGAGAGTATAATTGAATCCACAAGGACTAGTAAAGTTTTCTTTTTTATTAAATTAAAAACAAACAATAATAAATGAAAAGGGATTTGAGTAGGCAATGGTATTGACAGAAGATTATAAATAAAATCAATGACTAAAACAAGTGTTAGTTGAAATTGAATATTTAAAAGCTATGGCTCAAGGTGTAATCTCTAATTTAGTTTTCTAGCATCATTGATTCAAAGAAACACTTTTCCTTTTTAGATAAACTAATTATACTTATTAACAAGTTCTAATTCTTTATATTTATGATAATCAACATAAGATCATCGACTACTTCTTTTATTAATAAACAACCTTAAACAAGCTTTTAGGAATATAATCTACTAATAACATTAGAGTTTCGAAAAATCTAATTCTAACCAATTAACCCACAGAAACGATTTATTTAAACTAGGTTATATTTCTACACAACAAAGATTATTATTTTATCCTAATTATTAGAACCTATGGACCATTTCCGATTTATAGTCCTAATTAGCTTTACACAATCTCATCCATTGAACAATTGGCTATCTTGCACAATCAAGAAAATAATGTTTAATGATCAAAATGGTAGAAATATAAATACCTAAAAATAGAAAGGAGATGAAGAGCATTAAAACCTCACAACCATAGAAAGTTACGCTTTGATTAATCTTATATTAGACAAGAATTTTTTAGCTCCTCATGGAAGTCATGGAATTAAAAAGAGAAATGTATGTAAATTTAATTACTTTAGTTAAATTTCTTTCATTTTTACAACATTTTGTTTGAATAAAACAATTCAAATTTGCTGTGTTTTAATTTTTTCGTTTGGATAAAATAATTTAATTTTCATCATATATAAATTTCATTTTATGTGTTATTTTGAAATTCTTTCATTTTAGGTATTATTTGAAATTCCTTTCCTTGTGTTTGGATGAGAAATTTTAAGAGGGTAATTCATTTTTATAGGGAATTTAGAATACTTTGTGGTGAAATATGTTGTTTGGATAGAGAATTTAGTAAGAAATTAAAATTCTAGTAATTTATAAAGGTATTTTGATTGCCTAAAATTGTAGAATTTCAAATTTCACAAAAAAAAGTAAGAATTTGAAATTATTCATATTCATTTTTTTTCACCTCTATGTCTATTTTCTCTCTTCTCTCTCCTCTTTCTTCCTTCTCTCCTTCTCTCTCCTCTCTCTTTTTTTCTCTCTCCTCTCCCTCTCTCCCCTCTTTTTGTTCTCTATTTTTCTATGGCCTCTCTCCTCTCTCTCCTCTCCCCCTTCTCTCTCCCCTCTGTCTCATCTCTCTCTTCTTTCCTTCTTTCTTCTTTTTCTTCTCTTTATCAATATTGACATAAAAAGTATCAATATTTATATTTTTGAATTATTAAATACTATTTAATATTAAAATTATTTGTGAATTATTAAATATTTAAAAATTGACTAATGTTTATTTTCAGAAAAGTTAAATAATAAATTTTAATTTTTAAATATATATTTAAAAATTAAATTTTGTATATGGTAGAAATTAAAATGTCATATCCAACTTAGAATTTGAAATTTAAAAAATTTGAATTAATTTATCTAAACAGAGCATTTAATAAATGAAGAAAATTTAAATTAAAGCAATTCAACTTTCAAACATTTCAAATTATTTAAAACTTTAAAATTCCTCATCCAAACACAACCTTATTTTGTTCGAAAAAAACCTATAAAATTTCCATCATTTTAAATTTTTTTTAATTGATATCCAATCAAGTTATTTTGATGTATGGTATCCTAATTTCACTTAAAATTAAATTCTCTCAAAATTCTCCATCCAAAAACATCATAACAGAATCTGTTAGCCACCATCTTATGTAAACACTAGTCACGTGAGTACAGTTATAATTAATCCCTACACTTTGAAGTGATTAATCTCCATCTATCAAGTTGAGAAATATCCTTAATTAATCTACACACACAAAATATAAAAAGAGCAATGGAAATAAGTCTAAACTTATAAAATATATGTTTTGTATACGGTCCATTTACCGGATTGTACAACGTACGTGGCGTTTGGTCACAACGAATGGAAATCACTTAAATAATATCATATAACTCTTTTTACAACGTTATTTTTTTATATATATATCCTTTCATTATATTAATCTATCTTACCTCATATTCTGATTGATTAATAGTTATACTAACATAAAAATTTAACTCTATAAATAAAACAATTTTAGTGATGTTCACCTTTTGTAAATGTAAAGTTGGGATACGTTAAATTCTATAGGACCTAAAACTCTGATCTAATTTGAAAATTTATTTCAAAAAAACTTATTTTATATTAAAGTTTATTAAATATGTCAATATATTTAACTTTTGTTCTGGAGATTACTTGGACCCACAATCTACGTCGGCTTCCATGTCCTCTATCCCGGCTAACATAGAACTGGGTACCGAGGCTCATTACCCCTGCTATCTCGGGTATGCTCTACCTCTATCCCGACACAGCATGGGAAACACTTAACGGCAAGGAATGCGTGTAGTTAGATACCCAAACCGATGTTGCCACGTGACACCTAGTTCTAACTGAATTTTCTTCCAAAAATGCACTATATAAAGGAATCCACACCCACCAGGTACATACACTCTCTCTCATACTCACTCATACTCAGACCTATACTGACTTAAGCATCAGAGTCCTTATAGGTGCCACCACCGGAGACACTAGCAACCACCGTGAGAGCTCACCGAAAACGCATTCTTATGTTCATTACACAACATTGGCGTCATCTATGGGGATCACTTTTTGATTCTCTTTTTTCCTCAGTTTTCTTCATTTTTTGAAGATCGTGATGGTTAGCACAAGAAACCAGAAGTCCATCGTGGCACCTTCACCACCAAAGCTCCCACTACTGTTGTCTAAGGATGGCGAAGCTGCTTTCGCCAATCCTGAGGCGGCCCACCACCCGCACGATGTTCCAGCACCCTTAGCTAATATGGCAGACCTCGTTGCACTGTTGCAGCAACAAAGAGATGCTTTGAAGGAGCAGGAGAAGATCAGTGCTAAACTTTGAGCGGAGAGAGACAGCAAGAAGGTTGGGGAGAACACCTACGACCGCACTGAGAGGTCTATTGCATCTGCTCTGAAACCTGCACTGGAGATGCGTGACGTGCACATGGCCACGAATGTGGACAAGGAGGATGAGTTGGTTCTGTTCAACCTTCCTTTCTCCCTGAGGATCTTGAATTTGCAGGTCCGAAAGCAGCTACAGCAGCTGCCTTCTCTGGAGTTGTATGATGCATCTTCTGATCCTAATGATCATCTCTCAGTGTTTGAGTCAACGATGTCTTACAAAGGAGCGTCAGCTTCATTGGCGTGCAGAGCGTTTTTCGCTCTCGTTGAAGGGAGTGGCGCTGAAGTGGTTCCAGAAGTGGTTCCAATCTCTGGAACCGAGGTCCATTGACTTGTGGACGACGTTGAGGGAGAAGTTCCAAACCGCCTTCGTGACTAGCAAGGCCAGGCTGAAGACTGAAGCCGATCTGAGCAGGATCCACCAGGGCGCGGATGAGTTGTTGAGGGAATATATCGGCAGATTCAACTAAGAGGCACGAGTTGCGGATAATCTACAACCCGGAATGGTCTTAATGCTGGCCAAGGACAGGGTGAGGCCAAGCTCGCCTTTCTTCATGTCGATCGCTAAAACACCTCCAGCGTCGATGGAGGAGTTTTTAAAGAAGGCCGAGAAGTATATCAATTACGAAACTATGCTGGAGGCCAGTAAAGTGAAGACGGCCGAGATTGAACCGCAGAAGAGGAACCCGCAGGCTAAGGTCGACAAACCGCCGCATCACGAGGACCAGGGTCTATATAAAAGAGGCCTGAGGTTTGAAGAATATATGTCGCTGAACACTTTTAGAGGAAGAATTTTGAACGAGGTATTCAACGTGAAGTTTGTAGAGGGAGGAATAAAGCCCCCAAGGCCAATAAAAAATAGAGAAGGAGGGGATCAATCTAAATATTGTCGATATCATAGGGCGACTGGGCACGATACAGACTTTCAGCTGAGGGATGCAATTGAAGTGTTGATCAGACATGGAAGACTGGACCACTTTATCAACCGGAACGGCAGTCGTAGTGATAGAAGACGACGCCCTTCACCACCTAGAAGAGAGAGATCCAAAAGCCCAAGGAAAGGGCACTCTCCACCCCGAAGAGACCAATCACCGCGCCGACATAGTCTCACAAGAAGCCACTCACCCCGAACATCGCAAGACGATGTCGAGGTACATGCTATACACTGTCAACCACCCAGACGGTCGTCATCTCGGTGACCCACACAATCTCCCGCTCATTCTCCTGTGTGGAGCCACGAGATCATATGCGTCATCGCAGGCGGATTTTCAGGAGGAGGTTCGTTTAACAACACGAGAAAGAGATAAGCTAGAGAGGTAATGGCAACGTCCTCCAGGGTTTACGTTGGTGATAGCCCTGCAAAAAAAAGGGCATCGCCCTTGATTTTTGATGACTCTGACTATGCCAACGTTATGCCAAACCACGATGATCCTCTAGTGGTGAAGGCCTTGATAGTGAGCAAGGAGGTTCATCGGCTACTAGTAGATATCGGCAGCTCCGGCTATGTTATGTTTTACGAGCTATTTCAGAAGCTGAAGATACCAGAATTTGAGTTAATGCCGTATAACAAGGACTTAATAGGATTCTCCGGACATCACATAACACCAGTAGGATACTTAAAGCTCTATGTGACTTTTGGAAAGCCACCATGCACGAAAACCATTTCCACACGGTTCATTGTCGTAGATGTGAAGTCCTCGTATAATGCAATCTTGGACAGGTCGACATTAAACGCATTGGGGACTGTTATCTCGGTCTCGCATTTGGCTATGAAATTCGTCGGTGATAACATGGAGGTAGTCACCCTTCGAGGTGACCAGAGAAAAGCAAGGGAATGCTACAAGGAATCCCTTAAAGTCGGACTCAAGCTCAGACGTGGAATGCAGGCAACCTCAGACGATACTACAGTTAAGGCATGATGGGTAACGCTCATTTTGGTTCACTAGGTATTTTAAGTCTGTAGTATAGGTAGACAGAGTCGCATACTATAACTTTTGGATTCTGTAATATTTTTTGTCCCACGAGATTAATAACATCAGAGTTTTCCTGCCATACAAAGTTGAGTACAGGGGTAAACTGACACAAAGAACAAGGCCATGTGAACTACCCCGTGTACGTGGATTCGCTCCAACTAGGGTAGGAATATTGCTAGAAATGAAGACGAAGCCATACGAACTACCCTATATACGTGGATTCGTTCCAGCTGGGGTAGGAATATCGCTAAAAATGAAGACGAAGCCATGTGAACTACCCCGTGTACGTGGATTTGCTCTAGCCAGGGTAGGAATATCGCTAAAAATAAAGACAAAGCCATGCGAACTACCTCCATGCACGTGGATTCATTTTAGTCAGGGTAGGAATATCGCTAAAAGTGAAGACAAAGCCATGCGAACTACCTCGTGTACATGAATTCACTCCAGCCGGGGTAGGAATATTGCTAAAAGCGAAGACAAAGCCATGCAAACTAACCCGTGTACGTGGATTCGCTTTAGCCGAGGTAGGAAGATCACTCCAGCCGAGATAAGAAGAGTTCTAACTCGTCTACATATGTTGAAATTTATTTTAGGTATAAAAGCAAAATAAAGGCAGAAATCGAGAAGCGTAAACTAACATAAGCGTTTAACAAAAGCGCAACGAATGAAAGCTGACAGTTACAAGCGGTCAACGAAAGCGCGGGAATAAACACATTGAACATAAGCGTCCAATAAGAGTGCGAAAAGTAGTGAATAAACGCAAGAGTGCTTGGCGAAGACATGAAAAGCAGTCTATATATACATAAGGAAAAGCATATATGCTAAGTTATATTCAACAAAGGAGACATTGAAGCAAAACATTGAAACTCATCATTTATATTCAACATACTAACATATGTACATGGTCTGAAGAAAACTTAAACAAAAAATACAAAGTAAATCAACATCTTGGCCCTTTAGTTTCTAGCGTCAGCAGCCTCTTCAGAAACCCCGACATTCCCAAGCTCAGGATCATCGCCTAGGATCACCACCTCGGTAGAAGGAGGGATAGTTGGCGTCACCTGCGGGATTGATATGAAACTATCTGCAAGTTCCCTTGCGGCATCTTGCTTATTTGTTTGTTGCTTGAGATCGACCTTGGCACCCTAATTCTCTCCACCGACTTCATCTTCCTTGGTGTCATCTTCAGCATCGGAATCAGCTGTTGGGACGGTTGGATCTACCAGCGTCATTTCACCATTTACATTTGCGTGCCAAACACCGTCAATCACTTCACAGTCCGGTTGGGCACACGCGAAGTACATATTCCTTTGAAGGAGGAAGCGCACTTGCTCCATAATGTTCTCAAAGGAGAGCTGGACGTACTTGATCCAACGTTGGCGCATTAATTGGGTCTCTTCTTAAGAAGCTACCATGTTGGATTCCAACTCTCACCATAGCTTGCAAATCATTGACTTTGCTTCTCGAAGCTTAGAGGTGAGAGGATAAGTCTAAATCCAGCTCAACATACCTAGCATTGGCGGCAGATAGCTTCACCTAAAGATCCACTTCGACCTTAGCCAACTACAACTTCTCAGCTTTCTCCTCTGCCAGTTGCCCCTTTAGAGATCGCACCTCTTCCTTCAGCTCAGCGATTCTTCAGCCGTTTTCCTCTTTTGCCGAGCGTGCCCCTTCCTCGGCCTATTTTAGCCGGGATATGATTGCATTTTTCTCGGCCAAGGTGTCTAGGGAGTTCTGGCCGCCGAATGTCTCCCTCATCAACACATATTGGGAATAGTCATAAAACATATGGCTGAAAAGGGAGCCTAACCCATCAAGCCCTTCTTGTATGGCTCCAAGTTCCCTCCTCATAGTGCCCACCTTTCCAAATATTTTATTTTCAAAGACGACCGCCCTCCCAGTTAAAACATGTTGATCCACCACCTCCACTGTCGTGAGAGAAGGCTGATCATCCTGACGTCTTTTTGCAGGTAGTGCCTTCTCAACTGCTCTGTCGATCACAGCCCTTTTTCTGGAAACTAAATCGGCAGAAACAACGCCGGCAGAAATGGTCTTTGAGAGTCCGCATTGCAAGCCGACTTCAGAGGGTGTAACCTCAACTACAGCTGACTTTGTAGATGCAGGCACATCCCAGTCCCCGGCTTCCTTGATGACTATGTCTTTGGTCACTATAGATGCCGAGGGGAAGCTCCTTTGTTTTCTCCACGACTTTGACCTTCCCTTTGGCCTTTCTCGATTCCTTTGTTGGCTTAGCTGCTTTCCCCTGTTGAAGGGCCAAGGCGAAGTTGACCATCTTCGATTTCACCATCGTATCTGCAACAAAATATGAACTTGGTCAAGTTGGGCCTAAAGTATCAAGACAATGAAAAATAAACACAAAAAAGTTCACACAAACACACCAAAGTTTTAGCAAAACTCAGATGAAGTGTTGCCAATCAATCACTGGCATGGAATCTAGTCCTGCAAATTCTTTACCATAGTAGCAAAATGGTCCCAGGCTCGAGCTTCTTTCGGGGTCAGGTCATCATCTCAGACTAAAAATTTTCCGAGATCTAAGCAGTAATGGTCATAGACCAATACAGAGGGAATCGGGGCTCAGTGACATTCTCCCTTACGTCACGAACCATAAAAAAGGCCTCCCAACTCTTTGCACGAGGACGTAGGAAGAAAAACTTGTCTTTATAATCTTTGTAGGAGTCCTAAAAGGGCTTAAGTAACACCTGACCCCAAACGCTCTGGAACAAAATAGAAGAAAACTTACTATCATACGTTTGTCGAATGGGGGTAAAATAATACAAAAATAAACCCCGAGTACACACAACCCCCTCTAGGCTGCACAAACTCTCAAACGCCACGAGGAATGCATAACTGTTCGGATGCAGTTGTGAAGGAGTGACATTGAGAAAATTTAGGACGGACACTTGGAAGTCCATAAAGGGAAACCTAACATTGAGGTGCTCGAAGAATGTCAGGTACACCGGCAGGAAGTCAGGATACAAATATCCTACTACGGTAGCCTCGGCTTCATCCAATGGTGCCCCCATGTTATCTTTTCGACCCTGCGAGCATATACGACGGCCATCTCCAAGAGCCACTACATCAAAAGGCATCTCGGCAGGGCCTCGGCTCAATTCAAGATGATCTGCCAAGGCGTCTAACGCCACCTGATTGAGACATGACTAAGTCCCGGCCACCTCCTTATCTACCCAGTCAATGCCTAAACCCGTTAGGTCATGATAGGCCTCTGGTGTAGTCTCCACATTCCTAATAGTTTTTCCCATCTCCCTATCAAAAACACCGGAAGAGGGGTCATAATGGGCTGGTTGGTGTTTCCACTTTGACCCAACACCAACAACCATTTTTGCCGATCTGTCAACCCCGGAAGTGTGGCCTGGCCCGAAGGGAATCGCCATTAAGTATGGATAGTGCACCCAGGCTTTAGCATACTCTAATACCTTGTCCAGGCCGTACGACATTCCTATGGCTTTTAAATGGCTCCAACATTTCTCCAAGACCTCAAGGCAAATAACAACCTCAGGCGACGAGGGTTTGTTTGGGTCGGCTGTTAAAGGGGGCTCATCAGTCCTTCTTACGGATCGTTGCCTACACACCTTACCTCGAACTGCTACCCCTAGCGTGTAGATACGGGACCGACTGATGAGCGAGTGCCGCCAGAGTCACTCTCATAACCATGACGACCAGCGCAACGAAATGAAGGCAGTGCCGACGACTGAAATAATTGGTTATCGGCAAAACTCCCCAGGCAACTCCCACAATTGCCACGAGCAGAAGACGAAGCATCGCGTCTATGCTGGTTCATCTTCGACGAAACAAAACACAATACAGCACCAGAAACCAATATATAAAGGAACACTTAAAATGAAGATGAGAACGAGAATGTTACCTTGGTATATGAAACGGTTGGTGATGAAGAGTAATTGAGGTAGAACAGCAAGCTTCACACCCTTCGCTGGAAGGGGAAAACGCAGGAGACAGAAAGTATTTTTGTAAAGAAGAAAATCTTAACAGGCAAAATGAAGGTAAGCGTAACAATGTCTAAGAGTCTACCCCTTTTTATATTACGGGCCCATATTAGGGCCTGGCCCAAGTCTAGGATTTTCAAAAGACAACAGCCAAATCTCTTGGATTTCAAAGCGCTACAAAGTTTAAGATATTGAATCATTACGCATTTAATGCGCCACGGGCACACAAAAGATACGGCACAGCTGTCTGAAAAATGAAAAGACTCGAACCTTTGACTCCAAAGTCGACAACCCTTTCCCAGTGCAAAGCCTTACCGACTTAGGGGCAACACCATCCCGAACCCTCTTTCAAGCTCTTAACCCAATGATGCCTGTTCCTAGCATCACCAGCTTAGGGGCAACAAACTGTTACGGGGTCGACTTAGACTTTTAAGCCAACGATGCTTCTTTAATCATCATCGGCTTGGGGGCAACTGTTTTGGAGATTACTTGGACCCACAATCTAAGTCAACTCCCATGTCCTATATCCCGGCTAACACAGAACTGGGTACCCCGGCTCATTACCCCTGCTATCCCGGATATGATCTACCTTTATCCTAGTATAGCATGGGAAACACTTAACAACAAGGAATGCATGTAGTTAGGTATCCAAACGCACGTTGCCACGTGACACCTAGCTCTAACTGAATTTTCCTCCAAAAGCACACTGTATAAAGGACTCCACACCCACTAGGTACATACGCTCTCTCTTATACTCACTCATACTCAGACTCATACTGACTTAAGCATCAGAGTCCTTGCAAGTGTCATCACCGAAGACGCCAGCAACCACCGTGGGAGCTCACGAGAGACGCATTCTTGTGTTCACCACACAACAACTTTAAATAAGTTAATACACTTAAATTTATATCTAAGCAAACTTCAGCTTTATATAGAGTAAAAAATATATAATCTCAAAATACTATAATAAAAAATTGATACAATGACAGGAGCGATATTATTATTATTATTATTATTATTATTATTATTTATCTAAATAAGTTAGTTTATTAAGCTTAAAAAACTTTTTCAATGATATAAAATCAGACCTTAAATTAAATAAGTTTTTAAGAAAATTTTAGCTTATTCAATAAATAAGTTTGAATGTGATTTAAGTTATAGATATAATTTTATTATTATTATTATTAGGTAGTATCCTAATCCATGAGTCTGATTAAATGTTCTCAAATGTTGCGACTTCGTATCTAAAAGAAAATAGATCCCACAATCTTAAGGGAGGAGAGTGTCAAACAACACACGTCAAGTTACATTTGGTTACAGATAAAATTTAATGTGAACTAGATCATAGATGTTCAACGAGTAGTGTAATTCATTTGTGGCCTAACTTATTCTCGTGCTTACTCAGCTTTTTTTTTTTTCAGCATCAGTCCACTGATTGCTTATGTCACAGTTGTTTAACTTTTCTCTCATGGGCCCTCGGCCGTTCTTGGTTCCGAAAGAGAAAAAATATTACTTTTGATTGACGCTACATATATTTGATATTTGTTCTTCTAAGCCTAGTTTTGCTGTATAACGAAATGATGGGTTCAGGATTTTCCGTCAATCTAGTCAGCAAATACCGAAATTTACTTGTCTCGATTCACAATTTGTATCCTTTGCATTTCAAAATGAACTGCACACTCTCTCAACCATCAAAAAGATTTGTTTCATTAAAAATACGTGTAAAATCTGATTAAAAAAGATGAGAGCCATAAGATTATAACTGCACAGTTGATTCCTTAGTGTATGTTTGGATATTAGTTGGAAGAGCTAAAAAGTATTTTTATTATCAAAGTAACAAATTCTTTCTTTTTTATTTTGTGCCTTAGAATTCTGAAATGTGTATTGAAATTCTTAAGAGCGCGTTCCCAATTTTTATCCAAACATAAACTGTAGAGAATTCTGTTCCCCCAATTCACCAGGTTTCTGTCTTCTGCTTCAGCATATATTTTCAATCCAACTTAGTTAAACCAATGTTACACATTCCTTCCATGTGTCTACTGGTCCATTTAAATGCGACCCAATAAGGTGGCCTAGTTTGGCGATTAAAGATTTCTGGTATTTTCTGGCCCAAAAAGAAAAAGATATCTGGTATTTGCATATAGTTTTGTGATAAAAGAACTTACTCAGTCAAACTCCGCTTTAATAGTATAGTATGTCAGTGTACAAGTTAAACTAGACTAACAATATGTTATTGTTCTTTGAGATAAGAAACTCCTTCAACTTTATCAACATCATGGACCAAAGAATACAGAGAATCTTACAAAGTAATATCCATGTAATATATGCACCATACACAGCGAAAAAAAAAAAAACATTAAGGTGCCTCGATTAATAAACAGACCACTGACCTTTCTGTTCAATTCTTTATGAACACAGGAAACTTTGCTTCTCCTTCAAACCAACTAAATTACTCCACAATCCACATATTCAACTGATATAGAAACACGTACAGATTTGAAATTTTCTTCTATTTTTTAAATCTGGGGTGTTCTAAAAGGATGTCTAGATTATAGTGTGCAAAGTAAATTGTTTTCTATTTCCTCTCAAATCATGATCTCTCACCTACACTATGTTCAAACACATCCTAACTATGATCTTACCAGACATTTTTTTATTGACAAAGCTCAATTCTACACACTCCAAAGCAGGGTTCGGAAGATGCAAATTATAATTCAAACATGTTACTAATGATATCTTCCTCATACAAAACTATGGCTATGGCCATCAACACTCTAGCACTAGTTATGAAGGATGTTCTTTGCTATGGGGTTCAACATATGCTTTTACGAACTATGAAGCACCGACACCTCTCTTATTCAAAGTGTCAAGGTGTCGGACACCGGAAAAGTGTCCGACACTTGTCCGACACATGTCAGACACTTCTAATTAGGTGTCCAATTAAAAAAATTATTTTTTGTTCGCTTAGACACTTAAGCTGACACCTCTACACACTTTAGATACTTGAGCCAACACCTTCATATGAATGAACACACAATACTATTATTAAAAAAATAGTCAATTTTTAACTTTTATATAAGTGAGCTTAAAGTATAATATAAAATACTAAAAAAATAATGTCTCTTCTCTTTTTTTGAGGCTTGTTATCATAGAAAAAACACAAAAGGTTGGTTTAAAAAGGTGAATATATCATCAATTTGTATTTTTGGTTACGTTACTCATATTTTATTTCATTAGAGTCTTTCTCTCTTTGCACGTGTATGCGGTGTCCCGGTGTCCTATATTTTAGACATTAGCTGTGTCGGAGTGTATGTGTCCGTGTCATATCCGGTGTCCGTGTCAAAGTCCGTGCTTCATAGTACGAAACTCTTCCATCTCATTTGATATTAATTGAGCTAGACGAGACATGAAAAGCAAAATAATACCCATTTTCAGTTCAAATTCTCGGGTAGTCCTTGAATTTTCAGAGCAAGGACAGATTTTAGAGGTGGCAGGGGAAGAAGACATCAGAACTTTTACAGTGTCTCAGACCAGCAACATGTATACAAATGAGTCCAAACAACGATGATGGAATTATTGCAAAAGATCAACGCTTAAAGCAGATGATAGAGCAACCCCCACCAAAGTTAGAATACAAGTGAGGCATGAAGATGGCCTAATTTTAGTCCTGAAGTAAAGCAATCCCCACTAGTTAAAATGACAATCTATTTCAGGTTGAAGCAAATTGAGTCATTGGGCCAATTCCTGTCGCCTTCAGCTCACCAGTTGATAATTTAGCATGCAATTTGAGGATTTTTTAAAATGCCATTAGTATAATATTTCCTTTTCAGTACTTACCAAAATATAGCATCTTTGACTGCATACAAGAGTGCCAAGTTTCACTATTACAACTATTAACACATAATCACATGAGAAAAGCTAATAGACAGATTCTGCTTCGAAGAATTTAACCATTGCAAATTCCAATGTTCTGTTACAACTGGTATGACCAACATTGCTCTTCCACCTAAGAACACTGATCGATACAAACTGTAAAGCCTAGTCAAATTCTACAAAACCAGCAAACCGTAATGGACCACAACAAAAGAATAACTTCTGTAGTAAACAAAAGGTATGTTTTTATTTCATTGCCAAAAGTAAGAGATTACAAACTACAAAGATGGCCTCAGTCCTCACCACAAGAACATGGGCCATAACAAAAGATGAACATCACTGAAGGCATGCCTATAAATCAGCGTGAAAAAAATACCTGAAGAAGGTGAATCTAATGTAGACAGATCAAACTCTACTGATCAACAATGGTATCAAAACAATGAAAACTGAAAGAACTAGGACCAAAGTGGTTAACAACAATTTAAAAAATAATAATAAATGTGAGAAAGTGAACTCAAATGGTGAGAGCATAGCTTTGCCCTCCTAAATCCCTATACATTTTTTGTCATAGGTAAACTGCCACTGCCAGTAAACTAGTTTAACTTCTAATGAAATTGTGTTAATTATCTGATAGTAGAACTAGAAACTAGAAACTCACCGGCCTTTTTTCCTAGACTTGAAAGGGAACCGAGAAGGGGTTGAAGGAGAATACTCAACAGGCAATTGGGGTGGCTCCAACTCCCCACTAAGCATTCCCACAACATCCTTCATTGAAGGGCGACGAGCAGGTATCTTTTGCAAGCAAAGCAAAGCCACCTTGATGCAGAGAAGAGCCTGCTCCTTATCCAATGACAGAACAGACTCATCAACAAGCTCGATGAGCTTCCCCTTTCTGGCACAATGGCGTGCCCACGACAACAGATTCGCCCTCTGAAACTCAGACAAGGGCGAACCACTCACCTGAAGTGGGCGCCGCCCAGAAATGATCACAAGCAACAACACCCCAAAGCTATACACATCACACTTCTCAGACACATCCCCACCATAGCCAAACTCAGGAGCAACATAACACATAGTTCCCCTCATGCTCGGAGTACTACTCACACCACTCTTTGGAATCTCCCCACTAGCAGAATCAAAGCTATTATTCCTCCTCCCTCTCCATAACTCACTACTTAACCCATCCAACCACCAATCCATGTTCCCACGGTTGTTCCTACTCTTGACCTTCCTCTTATTCAATGCATCATCGCTCACCCACCAATTATCACCATTCTCATCATCACTCGTCACATCCCCACCCTTTCTCCTCTTCTTCTTCTTCTTCTTCTTTTTCTTCTTTTCATTCTCATCACAACACTCCTCCTTCCACCACTCCCTCACAGTCCTTCTCTTCCCCTTCAAAACCCCATCAAACTTTTCCTCATCCATTGACTCCCACCATTCCAATTGCTTCTTCTCCCTTCTCTTTTTCTTCTTCTTTTTCTCTTCCTTCCCTATCTCCACATCTCCATATTCAATTCCATCCTTCAACCTTTCCTTATTCACATCCCTCCCAATCCACTCCATCACGTAATCCTTAACCTTCTTACTCTCCCCAACCCCAACCTCATTCTCATGCTTCCACCACCAATCCCTCACAGAATTACTCTTCAACCCTTTCCCACTCTTCTTCACACCATCCCTCTCACTCTGCACACTAGCCTTCTCAAACCCCGGCGACCCAGCCACCGCCAACCCCGTCTCCGGCGAAGTCATCACCATCATCCCCGCCATCAGCCGTCTCCGGCGACGGCGATTGCCCCACGCCCAAGCTACCCTCCTCCATGAAAACGCTATGCGAACTCTCCACCGATCCGCAATCATCAACCTCCTCCTCCTTCTTCTTCCTCTTCTTCTTCTCCTCTTCCTCGTTATTAACACCACCACAGTCCATAACCTCAATTTCAAACCTCGGAAGCTCCGAGCACAACCTCGCCAACCCGAAATCCCCGATTCTCGGCGAAAAATCGCGGTCTAGAAGAACGTTGCTCGGTTTTATGTCTCCGTGAATAACAGGGGGGTCGCAGGAGTGGAGATAGCGAGTTCCCTTTGCGACGTCTAAGATGATATCAAAGCGCGTGCTCCAGTTTGAGAGTTCGGGGCACTTGCGGTGTAAAAGCGCGTCTTGGAGGTTGCCGTTGTGCATGAGTTCGTAGACTAAGAGGAAGCGGCGTCGTTTCGGGTCAGAGGAGAAGGCCATCGCGGTGATGACGTGGCGGGAGAGGAGCTTCGACGCGAAGAAGAGCTCGTTGTGGAACTCGCGCTCGCCCTGGTGGGAGGCCGAGTCCATGAGCTTGACGGCGACCGGGGCGCCGGCGAGGGAGCCGGCGAAGACGGGGCCGAAGCCGCCGTGGCCGAGGCGCGTGGAGAACGAGTCGGTGGCGCGGCGGAGGACGGAGAACGAGAGGCGGTGCGGCGGAGAGGAGGTGGTCGTCGCCGGAGGAAGGGCGGCGCGCTTGCGGCGGAGGATGCGGTGGCAGAGGAGGAGGAGGAGGAGGAGGAAGAGAGAACATGTGGAAACGGCGGCGGCGAGGAGGGGAGCGAGAAAGTGGTGGCGGTGGTGGTGGTGGTGGTGATCATGACGTGGCGGCGGTTGCGGAAAAAGGTACGGGTCGGGTATCTCTGACGTGGACAATTGTCGGGATGGCATGTTGGATATGAAGTTTGAGGGTCAGGTTGGATTGGTCATGGTTTTGGGTTGTGATGTTTTTTGGGTTTGAGAGTGTTGGGAAGTGATGAGATTTTGCAGGGAAAGGAGTAAACAAAGGAACGAAGGAAGGAAGGAGGGAAGGAAGAAGAGAAGCGAACTTTCTCTCTCTTTCTGTGTAAGTTTTTTTCGGTAGATGAATAAAATAAAACAGATGACAATTTTATTTTTTTTAAAATATTTAAGGTAATTATATATTTAGGACACAAATTCAAAATTATTGGTCAAGTACGAACAATTTTTTACCAGTTAATCTAGACGTTCGGTATGTGTAAGTTGCTGCTTATATTCTCTGTCAAGACTGTGCCATTGGCATGTGTCAAGTCGAGTGTGTGATCGTGAGATGACTGTTTCTTGTTGGACTTTGCTGAGGTTGTTTGCTTGGATTGGGATTAGCAGCACGCATGAGACAAGTACTTTTTATAGTACTTTAATTATTATCATTATTCTTATGGTCATATTATATAGGTAAAACAATTATTTTATTATTGAATGCGGTTAGCAAAAATTACAATTATGCTGGTCAAGGGATGACTAGTATTCTTTATTAAATATTTTAACTATTTTAGAAGTCAATATTGAACAAATTTTATGTTTTTAATTAATATAATTAATGTTCTATTATTAAGTTCTTTTTATTTTAATTTTCTTTATCAATATCTTAAAATTATACTTCGATATTTAAAGTCAAGTTGAATGAAATGAAACGGAATGTGCACAAAATTAAGTTAGGTAAAGATTAATCAATAGGTTAAGAATGTTGATGGTAAAAATACAAAATGTTTATTGAAATAAACCTTTGCTAAATTGAAAACATTGACGTGACAAGATTCTTAGTAAAATGTATAAAATGATCTTTATCCAATACTCATAAAGTTATGATTTTATTTTTAAATAGTTTTATAATTATAGGGAGCAGAATTTTAATTCTAACATTTGTTGAGGTGAAGAAAAAGATGAGTATTAAATAGAATGAAATAAAATGAATTTCATAATAGTTCATTATATTTTATTTTATTTTAAAAAATTCAGAAATAAAATCTAAGATAATTTTCGTTCATATCACTTTCATTTAATTCCTTTCTATTAATATAAGCATATCCCAGAGATAATCGGAGTTTTTTACTAGAAACACCACCATCCTCCCCACCCCCAAAAGCGCCACACTTTTATTTCAAGGTGGAATTCCCGGTTCTTTAAGCCCGGTTTCTCAACGTCGTGATGTTATTTTATTTTTTTTATACCCGTTGGGAATACGAGTCCCCAAACCCGACTTCTCTACGGGTATTTCTATTTTTTTTGTTTTTTTAATTAAAGTTTGTTTAATTAATTAAATTGATAACTAATTTTAATTAATTTGTTAGTTTTAAGTATTTATTGTGATCTAATTGTTGAAAAAAAATTACTTTGTAATTATAAAAATTTGTTGTTATTAATTGAAACGTTGCTAACCCTAATTTACATTATTAAAAAAATATTATTAATTGAATTAATAAATAAATTATGTAATTAATTCAAATTAATAGATTGGAAAAGCTCACAATTGTGATAAAAAAATGTAATTAAATTTAACAAATAATAGAAGAATTGGGACCAATTAATCTCGTAATACATTTAGAATTATCAACAAGGCAATTGTCGAGCAAAAGTCAAAGCTAATCTCTCACTCTGCTCGTCTCATCAACTGACAAAGGAAATTATTCATAGTGAACAGGAATGCAAACCCACTAGATGGGCTACCTACGGGCTCATTCTAGGTCGATCTTGAGGGTCAATCGTGTGATTGTGGCAAATTCCCAGAACTGCACATGCCTTGTTCTTATGTCATGTCTGCTTGTGTACTAATTCACGTAGACTACAAGTTATATGTGCAGCTAGTGTATAGCTCGAAAAGTGTGTTAAATGTGTATAACACTAACTTTGGGGCCTTCTGCCACCAAAATCATTGGCCACAATATAAAGAAGAGGAGGTCTTCCACAACGAAGAAATGTGAAAAGTAAAGGTTGGTGTCAACACACATTGTACAAGGATGGACCTTAGAGAAAAAGGTCAACCAAAGAAGTGTGGTCTATGTAGAAACCACGGTCATTTAAGGAAAAATTGTCTTTACCCTTGCCAAAGTTCTAGGCAACTCAAATAAATAAATTACATTTATTTTTTAATCATAATTGTATTTAATTACTTCAAATATTTATTAATTCAATTAATAATATTTTTAAATTAATTTTATTATATCAATATTATGTTTGAATTTATTAATTTGAATTAATTACCTCAATTATTTATTAATTTGATTAATAATATTTTTTAATAATATAAATTGGCTTAGCACCATTTCAATTAATAACAATACATTTTTATAAATATAAAGTAGATTTTTTTTAACAATTACATCACAATCAACATTTAAAATTAACAAATTAATTAAAATTATTTATTAATTTAATTAACCAAACGAATTTTAATTAAAAAATAATAAAATAATAAAAAATCCGTTGATAAATCAGGTTTAGTAAACCCGAATTTCCAACGGTTTTTTTTTTTTTTTTAAATACAGATCCAGACATTTAGAACTCGGGACTGGAAAACCCGGAATTTCAACAATGCAAAAAAGTGCGGCAGATTGGGAAATTCCCTGTGTCATTCCTGGATATAATTTTTTTTGGGTGTTATTGGGGAAAAAGTTCAGAACATTTTATTTATTTATTTAGAAAATGTTTTGCGCAATTAAATTGTATCTCGTTAATTAACCTTATTGACTTCGGGTGAATGAAATTTAAGACAATTAGTAAGTATTTCGTGTTTGTTCAAGAAAATTTTTAAAAATATAAATTAAAACAAAAAATATTCAAATAGAAATATAAATGACTAATTCAAATAAATAAGTGCGCAATATAAATTACTAGATTCATGAAGAAAAGAATAAATTTAAAAAATTAAAAATTCTGAATTTTGAAAAAAAATAAAATCTTATATTAAAAATAAAATAAATAATTTGAGGAAGTTGAGATTTGAGAAAACAAGAAAATTTTAACATAGAGAAAAATTTTGAAAACAATCCATAGATTAAATATTTTTGAAAGTATTTGAAATTAAATATTAAACAATGATAAAATTATATGTCACAAAAGGAATGAAATTATTTACATTAAAAAAACAAAGATTTAAGTTTGTAATAAAGAAAAATATTATATATACAGTTTTAAATTTTATTTTGCAAAATTTATGTATAAATTACTATTTGTAACGTGTTTGACGTACGCGTGTACATCTAACAGTATGTTTTGACGTTTCCTATGTGCGTGTGTCTTAACACTCAAAACTTCTGACGTATCCTATAAGATCCTTTACAACTGTATCTAATCCTTGTGGCTTGTGGGTAGTACTCCATTTTATTATTTATTTATTATTCTATTACTCTGTTTCTTGTTTTCTAGTTTGCTTGTATTTATGTGCACAGCTACAATTGCACCACAGGCTGGGAATTGATGTTACTCAATTGACTTTGTCTCAATATATATATCTGTAAAAAACACTTTTCCAGTTGTTATCATTTTTCTTTCCATGTGTACATTATGACAAGAAAATCAGTGCCTAAACTTCATAATACCTGCTTTTTTATATATATAATCATAGCTTCATTGCCTCTTTTCTTTTAACGCAAGGCAAAGGAAAAGGTTATTTATTAAAACATTTTTATATATACTTTGGCATAGAGTACAGTTAATAAATTGTAGTAAGAATACATTTGTAATACTTTCTTATAATTTGCTCTTTACTTTTTATTGCCTTAAAAACACTTGTGGGCTTCTCCTTGTAATATTATTGAATTTATGTAGCGTTTTTTAAAGGATTCTATATCTCAAGAATTTAGTTTCTGTTTATTTTATATTTTTTGAGTTATTGAATATGATTAAGATTATGTTAAAATTAATCTTGGACATAAATTTTACCTAAATGTATATTATGATATGTGAAATTAATTTTGATGGTAAACTAAACAGGTACTTAGTTGATTACTTGATTAATTTGTAATAGTAAAAAAAAATGTTTGCTAAGGTGGGGTTAATATGAAATCTACTACTCTTGTAATGGCATGCTAACTACAATAAAGCGTTTACAATTTTAAATAAATTATCAACTATTAAACATCAAAAGAAGATGTGAAAAGTAGAGTTTGAAAGCGTGGCATGACAAGTGGAGTAGGTGATTTTCCTTTGTATGCTTCTTCAAGCTTCCAACTTCCAACTTCCTGCTTCAAACCAACCTTCGTGCTTTGTTTCAGTCATCATTACCCATGAGGTATGACCCACACTTGGTGGTAATAGTAGAAGACTACCAAAATGCCTTCGCTGCTTTTCTTTAGGTGGATTTTGACTTTGTGATCTACTAATTGCAAGTTTGTCGTATGGTGATAGTGACAGATACGCATTAATAATCTGTCTTAATTTTGGTCTGTTTGGGATATATAGGAAAAAGATTCGTTCCTTTTCATTGTTGTTTTTATTGAAAAGCTTTACTAGAAAAGAAATTTAAATATAAGTAAAATTAATCAGTGTCTTAATTAAGGAATCAAAAATAAAAAAATATTGGCTTAATTGCAATGTTGGTCCCCTAAGTATCATCCAAGTGCTTCCGTCAATGCTCCATCAAATTGTTAACGGCATGGATGACGCGTCACTAACTAGAATTAATAAGGTGCTATGAGTCACTAACTGAAAAAAAAGTAAAACATAAAAAGAAAAAAAAAATAACAAATTAGGGTTTCAATTGGGATGTTTTAAAAGATCGAAGACGCGAGGCTGACATTATTGGTATGAAGATGATTTTTGACTTTGCTATGAGTCTTAATCTCGATTTTCATATTCATTCCCTTATGTGTGCTAAATTATTGATTCCATGTTTGTGTTTTGTTGCCATTGTTGAAGGCACGCGTGTTTTGAAAATAGCACTATTGGAGGGGACGACTCCTTTTTTCTGAAAAGCACTGTTGGAGATTCTTCACGCGTTGCTAGTCGAGGGGACCACACATTCTCGAGATTCCTCATGTGTTGCTAGTGTGAAGTTTGCAATGGACCCAAACAACAAAGGAGAGAAACCCTATGGCAAAGATAGGATATTCATCATACAAGTGCCTTTGGTATAAGCATCCTAAACAAGACTTGTCAACTGGCTTGAGGGGAACTCAACACTGACCAAGATGTTATTAGGTTCACAGAAGATATCAAAGGGCATACTGATGGTTTTGTGGATGTCTATGTTGAGCATCTAATTGACATTCCTCTTCTTGTTGGAGATTTAGAGCAAGAGAAAGAATCATTTGATATAGAAGGTAGAGGTGATGGGGTTAATGAGGAGAATGGAGTAGAGAAGAAAGTTGAAGCTGAAGATGATATCTCATTAGATGATAGTGATTATGATGAACAGTGGGATTGGACAATTGTTTTGGATGAAGATGGTTTGAATCCATTAGGTTCACATAAACCATGAAATCCTGTGGTAAATGAAGGAGAAAAGGGCACTTCTGCAACTATAGGGACAACAACTGCATCAAGAAACATAGAACCAACTTCATTTGATGACTTTGATAATGAAGATGGTGATTCAAATGACCTAGGCAGCCTAGTATCTAGTGAAGAGGGGGAAAGAGTTCGAAAGAAATTTCCTAAGTTCAAACCTTCTAATGATGATGCTGAGGTAGTTTTTGAAATAGGACAAGTTTTTTCAAGTGTAGAGATTGTTAAGGAAGCTGTCAATAGGCAAATAAAGAAAAGTTGGGGGGCCCAATTGACGAAGCATTGACAGAAGCACTTGGATGATACTTGGGAGACCCAATTGTCACATTTTAAAGCTGGGGGACCAAAATCGCACAAATGCAATACCTAGGGGACTAAAATTGCAATTAAGCCAAAAATATTTAAAATGTTATTAATATACTGTTAATGTGATTTTTAATGTATTTTTAAATTATTTTTAATAAAAAATTAATGATTAACTCCTTAATTAGTAATCTATAGAAATTTGTTAGCAAGATTCTAAATATAATAACACTTTGTTACTTAGATTTAAGGTTGAATACATAGGCTTGAGCCCTTATTACATAGCTTTAGTAACTTAATAGCATACTTCAAAAGAGCACAATATTTCGTTAGATAGAGACACTCCCCTAGGGTTTATGTGTACCTTGGGGTTTTAGCTTCTGAGGAGGATCCTCTTCATAGGAGTACGAAGAAGGTAAAAATGAGAACTGAGTCCACAGTTGAAAAAATATTGTCGGAGAATCTTAGTTGTTCTTATGGACAAGCTCCTATCTTGTGAGGGGTTTATGGAAGAAGACGTGGAAGAAATCATAGTTGAGGATGATGATGACCTTATTGAAAACAAGTGGTATAAGGAACCTGATGAGAAGGAGCAGATGCAGCCTTACATTCAAGGTCCAATTATTCCTATCACTAATGAATAATGGAAAAAATGGTCCCAACGATGGAAAAAGGCTTTGGTTGTTAAGGTGCTTGGTAAAAAGATTAATTTTGGAACCTTAGAACAAAAACTTCAACGTAGTTGGACCAAAGGAAGGCCATGAAAATTATAGACATGCCTAATGACTATTATTTGTTTAAATTTTCCTCTGATGAAGATTATCAACATGCCCTCTATGAAGGCCCTTGGATGGTAGCTGACCATTACCTTATTGTGCAACGTTGGAGCCTTTTTTCTTTTCTAATGCAAAAAAGGTTCAGAAGATAGTAGTTTAGGTCCGAATACACCACATCTTCCCATTGAATTATACAACTTGTGCTTTCTTACTAAGGTTGGGTTAGTGCTTGGAACCATGTTAAAAATGGACCATCTTACCTCTATACATTCAAGAGGTAAATTTGCGTATATATGTGTAGAACTAGATTTGAGTAGACCCCTGGCAACGTATATTGTTACAAGAGGAAATCCCATCTATCTTGAGTATGAAGGTTTACACTTAGTAATGTCTAATATGGCCGTTATGGTCATAAGCATGATCAATGTTGCCAAGAGCTTATGGAGACAGAACATAAGCGTGATCAATGCTGCCAAGAGTTTGTGGAGACAGAAGCTAGAAATGCAAAAACAGCCTTTGGAGGTAAATGGTGACAATGTTGATAGGAAAAAGGAAAACAATCAAGGTACCACTAATATGGCTATGTCCGAACAAGACACAAACAATAGGACGAATGAGGCGTATGCTAGCTCTGGAGGGAACCAATAGGGCATTTATGGCCCGTGGATGTTAGTTTGCAGAACAAAAAAGAAGAAATAGAAAGAAGATAGAAAGATGCATGGTAGTGCAGGTATGAAAATGGAGGACAAGGAGACCATTCTTTATCAAGCAACCTCGATAAAAATCATAAACAATAGTATGGTTCCTTGTGATGTGGGCTTAAGTGGCGAAAGGTGGATTTGGGATCTGTTCATAATCCAGGTACTACATTGGTAGTGAAAGAGACAAAAGGTGAAAATCCTAATAGACAAAAGGTGGAGTGTGTAAGGAACAATTTAGGAGGCAAAAACCCCCCTATAAAAATAATACAAATGCTTTCGATGGCCCTAGTGGACAGGTTAGTCAAAATAAAAAAGCTAATTTAAAAGCCATTGTTAGGTCTAAGTTCAAGGGGTTGACGATGCCTTCTTCAAAATTTTTTACCCCACCTATGCAAGATAAAACCGCTTCTCAAATGGTTCAAGAAAAAACGATTAAGTTTATGGAAAATCGTGAAAACCAAAGAAAAGCTAATGAGGAGATCCTTAGGATAATAAGGTATTCTAATAAAGAATATGAAGCTAATACTTGATGCCATATGTGGCAAGGCTATCTTAACGAATGCAATGTTACTTGACAACCTTGGGAAAAACAATGGAAGTGCTTTTACTATTAAAGGGACTGAACAAATAAAGCAAACTGATGAAGCTATGATTGATGTGCCAGGTACAGCTATTAATTCAATCAACAAGTCTGGAGCTTTAAAAGGATCTGTTTCCTTGGATGATTATGCCTTTAGGGCAACATCGTCTACATCTTCTTAACGAATATCTTATGCTAGAATTCAAGGGGCATTGGCAGGAAGGGATTTGCCAACTTGATTTGTGAACTAAATAGGGAGTATTGTACTTCCCTTTTTTATCATTGTTGAAACCATTCAAATATAGAGAAAAGCTAATTGGCTTATGCGCAAGGATGGGTTAGATGGTTATATTGGCGTCGAAGCTAAGGGAATGCTGGAGGATTATTAGTTTTTTGGAACAAACGAATTCTTCTATATCATCTCTTTCTTGGTCAGATCATGTGATTCATATGGAAGTCAGCTATCACAATGGGACACCGTGTTTTCTTATAGTAGTTTATGGAAAGCCTCAAGCTCATCTTAGGAGGTCTTTATGGACAAAGTTACAAAACATTACTCCATCTATTACTCGGCCTTAAGTAGTTATGGGAGATTTCAACTCCTTACTCTTTGATTTTGAGAGAAGCGAGGATCTCCTACTGGTATGGCAACGGATGCTTATAAATTTCAGCAAACTATTAATGTGTATGGCCTCCTTGATGTAGGTTTTAATGGTCCCCCTTTCACTTGGCAAAAAGGATCTTTGTTTGAAAGACTTGATCATGTCTTTATTAATAGAGAATGGATAACTCGTTTTGATAAGGCTTCTACTTTCCACCTTGCTCCTTTCTCTTCTAACCATAAACCTCTCCTAGTGAAGTTTGAAGAAAATATGAGGCAAAGCAAAGCTAGAAGGCCTTTCGCTTTATAGCTGCATGGTTAACCCACAACCAGTTCCATTCTTTTATAAAAGATAATTGGCAATCTTCTCCTTCTTCTTGGAATTCTTTCTAAGAGGAGTTTATTACCAATTTGCATGTATGGAATGTTGATGTTTTGGGGCACATCTTTAAATAGAAGAGAAAGATATTGAGAAGATTGGAAGGCATAAATAAAAGTCTTATTGTTCAGCACAACCTTTTTTTTATTGATCTTCAGAAAAGGTTATGGGGGGAACTAGAATGAATCCTCTTTAGGGAGGAAGTTTTGTGGTTCCAAAAATCAAGATGCAAGTGGTTAAGATTTGGAGATAGGAACGCCAACTATTTCCACTACATTACCATCATTATAAGGAGGAGGAACAAGATCCTTACTTTACAAAATGATGAGGGAGTTTGGTTGCATGATCAACAGGAGTTAGAAACTTGGGTGAGAAAATGTTTTTACTCTTTATTCTCTGATGATGATGCTTATATTCCTCTCTCTATTTTTGTATGTTTTCCATCTATTTCAGACAAAGAAAAAAAGAGGATTGAACCAATGTTGACTGACCAAGGGATTAGAGAGACTTTCTTCTCAATGGGAAACTTCAAAGCCCCTAGAGAATATGGGTTTTAACCTGTGCTCTAGAAAAGTCAGTGGAAAGTAGTAGGGCCATCCATTTGTAGCCTTATTAAAGAAATCTATACTAATCCTAGGAGAATTGAAGACTCAATAGTACTATTATCACTCTCATTCCTAAAGTTGAGAGTGTTACCCATTTAAAGCACTTACAGCCTATTAGCCTTTGCTATGTCACCTATAAGATCCTGACAAAGCTTCTCGCGAGGAGAGTGAAGGGTATTATGGAGAAGCTCATTAATCCGATGCAAAGTAGCTTTATTCTGAGTAGGCAAAGTAGGGATAACATTATTGTTGTGCAGGAGATTATTCACACCACGAAGAGAAGAAAAAAAAGGAAAAAAGGTGGATGGCAATTAAGCTTGATATGGAAAAAGCATATGATTAGTTGAAATGGCCTTTTATCATAAACAGCTTCAAATCATAAGCATATCTCCTCACTTTGTTGATGTTATTTGGAACTGTCTCTCTACTTCCTTTATGCGGGTTTTGTGAAATAAGGAGGCTCTGGTCAATTTCAAGCCTTCAAGAGGAATTTGACAAGGTGACTCGATCTCTCCTTATCTCTTTGTTCTTTGTTTAGAACGATTATCCCAACTTATTGAGATTTCTGTTGATCAAAATCTTTGGAAGCCTATTCAGTTATCTAAAGAGGGACCGAAGATATCTCATCTTGCCTTTGTAGATGATATTATCCTTTTTTGCAGAAGCAAACATTCAACAAGTTGAAGCTATCCAAGCTTTTCTTAATAGCTTTTCACTAGTTCTGGACAAGTTATCAGTAAAGAAAAATCTAAGGTCTTTTTCTCAAAAATGGTAACTGGAGAGTCCATGAACAATTGAGCCAAGAGATGTGTATTGGAATAACTGACAACCTTGGCAAATATTTAAGGGTTCCTATACACCATAACAAAGTTTATGGAGATTCTTGTAAGGAAACATTTCACAAAATAGAAAATAAGCTGAAGGCTAGGAAGATTAATTCTCTTTCTCTTGCTAAAAGAGTAGTTTTAACAAAATCAGTGCTCACTGTTATTCCTTCATATATTATGCAATCTTCACACCTCCCTCGCTTCACTTATGATCAGCTAGATAAGATTAGTAGGGGGTTTCTCTAGGGTGATACTTTGGACAAATGAAAAGTTCATTCTTTGGCTTGGAACACTATCTGCCAACCCAAATTAATGGGGGTTTAAGCATCAGAATCTCTAGGCATGTTAATGATGCTTATATGATGAAATTATGCTAGAAACCTTGTATGAACAAACATAAGTTGTGGACTCAAGTTTTAATTTCAAAATATAAATGTGGTCAAGGTTTTATTCCAAAAGTGACAAAAAGATTACATGCCTCAAATTGTTGGCAAAGAATATAGGTGATGGATCTACAATAAAATCTTGGGTTGATTGTTGGGTTCCATCTTATGGCCCTCTTACTGAATTCTCAGTTACAAGGTTGATTGAAAAGGAACTTTGCATGAATTAAAGATGCAATTCTATCAAATGGTTCTTGGAATTTTCAATTTTTTATTTCTTTCTTCCTATAGATGTCACAACACACGTTGTGGCTTTAATGTCCCCTAATAGTCACTCACATCCTAACAATATCAGGTGGAAAATTTCCCCAGATGGATTGTTCTCTTTAAGCTCAGCTTATGAGTTGCAAATGGAAAATATGCAGAATCAAACTCATCCTCTTTTTTGTATTATATGGGATTGGAAAGGGCTTGAAAGAATTTGTTTATTTTTATAGAAGGTTGCCTATGCAGCTTTGATGACTAATAAGCTTCAAAAGGAAGAATTTAACAGATCATGCAACTTGTCCTGTGTGCCATATTGAGGATGAATCCATGCTGCACATGCTTCGTGATTGTTTTGTGGCCAAAAGAGTGTGGAATGTTGTTGTGCTAGGCCTCAAAAGAAGAACATTTTACCTTCAGGGCCTCCTTGAATGGTTAAGCTACAACCTATCTTCTTTAACTAACAAAGCGATTATAGACCTAATTTTGTTTGCAGGTACTTTGGACCAGCTTTGGAGAAGAAGAAATGAGTATCTGTTTAACAACAAGTGGATCCTAGATAAAATTATCATAGACTCAACCACCAAATTGCTGAATGAAATACAAGTAGCAAATAGCCAAAAGGCAAGATTCTATTCTAGTTTCTTGGCAACTTCCTAAACAAGACTATTTTAAGATCAATTATGATGGTGCATTCTGCTCCTCCTCTAGAAAATCTTTAGCGAGTAGTATTTTAAGAGACAGTAATATTTGTTTTATTGTTGCGTTTTCATTTTCTTTAGGAGCTTGCTTCATTGTTAAGGTAGAATTATGGGCTATTTTTCAAGAAATGCAATTGGCTATCACTAGAGATTTCACTCTAATATTAATTGAAAGTGACTCTTTTACTGTTGTGAATTTAATTTACAACTGATGCTCTCAACATCACCCTTGCTTTGCTATTGTCTCAACTATCAACCATTTAGCTGTGCAAACCCAAGACAGTTGAGTGGAAACATATCTATAGAGAAGCTAATTTTCAGTAGACTCCTTAGCAAAGTACGAGCTATCCATGGAAATAGGAACCAGGATTTTTGACTTTCCTCCTGTCCTTTCTTTCTTTACACTTGCTTGCTGATTCTTTAACTTTCTTTCAATAAAAAAAAGGTAACTTAATAGTTATGTTTATTAATTAGGTTTAAATATGTTTTTAGTCCCTGTAATATAAAGTTTTTTGGTTTTGGTTCATATAAAATTATTATTTTTTTAAAATGGTCCCTATAATTTTTTTTTATTTTGGTTCTTGGTATTTTGTTTTAGTCCTTATAATATATTCATTTTTTGTTTTTGTCCTTGTAATATGTAAATAACTTGCTTTTAATCCTATCAAATTTTTTCAAAGGAACTAATTCAAAATAAACAAAATATTATAGGGACTAAAATGAAAAAATAGATATATTAAAAGGATTAAAACAAAGTAAAAGGACCAAAACAAAAAATAAATAAATTTTATAAGGACCATTTAAAAAATAATTTTACAAAGACCAAAATCAAAAAAATGATATTTTATAGGGACCAAAAACATATTTAAATCTATTAATTATATGGTAAAGTAAATTATTTATGGCTTATTGGGCCATAAGTTTATCATGTAATGGGAAAGGTCACATATACTCGCTCCGGCTCTATAACAGGTCATTTATATATATAGCCAATGAAGATAGGCATTATAATGAAAAATTCATTCTTATAATTAGGAAAAAGATAAGAAGAGAAGAATTAGTATAAATAAAATGAGTAACATGGTAAAGAAAAATAAAAAATAAATTATAAAAAAATATAATATGTGGATATAAGTAATACAACTCTTTTAATTTCGGAAAATATTGTTTAATAAATTTAGTCTGCTTTCTATGAGAAATGAAAGAGAAATTAGAAATTTGTATTCACAGAAAAAGAGATTGTTTTAGTCAAGAGATCGAATAGCAGCATCTACATTCCTTTAAATCTATTTTCAATTTTCGCTATATTTTAAATGAAATTTTATATTCTCATATAAAATATCCATCTTTATACATCAATTTATAGCATCCTTTAATTTCCTTCTACATGTCACGTGTGAGTGACCTTTTGTTGAAAGTCACATGCCAATGATAGTTCTTTATTATTCTCGTCGTCGTATAATTAAAAATCATGAAGTGAGACGGGGTCGTTGCCCACAACTATTTTTTGCTCATTTATGAGACAGTCTGCAGCTTTTACAACAAAGCTTTCTTTAGATTTTTTTAATGGATTTTTGATATATAGAAGTTATTTGAAATTTTTGTTAAAAAAAAATTCACAAAGTAAAATATTTCTAATGTCTATTTTCTTTCTACACATATTTTATTTTAAACATGAGATCTAAGTTAAGATAAGTCAATCTTCTTTTCACTTTGAATAACAGGCCTTTGTTGCTTTGTTTAGATTTTTTTTTTTTTACTAGCCATATTATAGGTGTAAGTATTCATTAGTTTTGTCGATGGCTAATTTTCGCCAAAGAATCAAGTTAGCCACCTTTATTGGGTCTCTCCTCCCAACCATGTTTTTTCATCTACAAAGTTTGAATTTAAGACCTTACTTAAGGGATCTGAGCCTAGTATCACTCTAACTAACAACATGTTGGTTCTTTGGATAGGTTTTGTAGAATACAAAGATAACACAAGAAGGAGGATTGAATTGTGTTATGGCAATTTTTCGCAAAACCTTTTCAAAGACATATCGTCTGAAGGATAACTTAAAAGATTTTTTAAAATGTTGTTGAAAGAAATACAAATGTTGTAAATAGAAATAGATAAGGACACAAAACTTATACTGATTCGTCTCACTCCAAAGACTACGTCCAGTTCTTGACAACAACCAAGTTCCACTAACTTATCAAAGTTACTAGTATTCTTTCAACCAAGCCTCTTCAAGCTCAACCCAAGTGATCTTTAACTTGTCTCTCCAAGCAAACACCCAAGTATTTTTTGAATCAAAGCCTCTTCAGGCTTCTACCAATTTCTTAAAGAAAAAGGTTGAAAGTGAGTTATCTCACTGAGTTTAACGTCCTAACAAACGAATATACAATGAGGTACAAATACAATTTATACAGACAGTGTGTATAAATATTACAAGATCAGAGTTTTCTCAAAGGTTAGAGATTTTCAATCAACTAGCTAACTAACTCTTGAGATTGAGATTTCTTCCTTCTATTTATAGGCTTTTGCAAAAAAAATATCCATTGTGAGTGCTTGCAGGAGACAACCTTCATCTGGTGAAAAAGAGTCGTTGGAGCATTAAATGCAGCATTTAATGCCTTTCACCAGCTTGTCACTTTGATAAGATAAAGCAATTTGCTTATCTTAACCATTCTTGTACTTAATCTTGTAATAGTGGACATATTTGCTTTTCGTTCTGACATCCGCACGCACATTCCTTCTTTTACACGTAAAGTTAATTTTTTTCGAGAGTAGGTACATAGACTTCATTTCTTTCGAGGTTGTTTACGCTTATACAAGTAATCAGTGTGCAGATCGTTAGAACATCGTCTGAAAGCTGTTAGTTATTAAATCTTCTTCTTAAAAAAAAGGACAAGGACGGTATAAGCTTAAGTGATTAGACGATAGCGAATTAAGAGTGACCAGATGATTACTTAAAAAGCTCTTTTTAATTGTTTGTTATTATCAAAACATTTGAGGATTACAAAATCGTCCTTTGTCTTAACAGGTTTGATGATTTAATGTTGTTTTAAAACTAATAACTGAAAAAATTTAGAAATATTTTTGTTAAAATATTATATACAAAATTACATATAAGGCTTCTTTTTAATTATAAAAGAAGATTAAACTGGTTTTTAATATTTGTCATTTTGCAACAATTAGGTTTTGACATGTAATGAAAATAAAAATCACACACACTTGTTTATGGTTTAATTGATGAATTTCTTGCCTGTTTGGTTGGGCATCCACAACAATGTATGTGCATAAACTCTGAGGTAAAAAAAAAAACTTATTTTTGTGTTATTTTGAAGATTGACAGTGTGTGTGTGACATGCCACACACACACACACACACACACAGACGTAAATCATGGAGTTAGACCCTAAACACACATTTCGATTGAGAATGTTTATTTGTTGTGAATGGAATGAGGAACAAAGAACTTAGTTTGAACATAGAAAAGATTTGGGCTTCTTTTTTTCTCATGTTTTCAATTAATTAGTCCTACTTATATTTGGAGACGAACCCTATATACTAAATTTGAACTTTTTAATTATAACTAGTATAAAATAGGCACTCCGTGCCTATGTGATATCAATTAAGAGAAGTCTTTTTTTTTTTGGTGGGCATCAGTTAAAAGAAGTTATAGTAATTGGTTATGAGAAGTTAAAAAAAAGAAAAAGAAAGAAAATAAAGATTAAATAAAAAAATCAGTTATATAATATATAATTAAAGTGGTGGGGTAGTTTTGCTAAGCAGTTGAGGGTTAAATGAGTCCAAAAAATGTGTAAACTAAAACAGGTGCTATTCCCTTTATATATAGTTATAGATCATGTAATTTGCTTTTAAAATTATTAAAGTAGTAGAACTTTTTTTAAAAAAATTACTAGTATGGAATAAGTATATGAATATGACTTATTTTATTTAATTTCTTACTTTTTTATGATTAAAAATTGTTACAAATTTTTTTGATGATAAATAATTGCAAAAAATTACTTGTATATATATCATGAAGTACATATGCTAGCAAAATGAAGTTGGAGACTTCTAGTCGACTATGATGTAACCTAGCATAAGCTTCTCACATAAATATGGACCACACGTGATGCACATGCAAACAGTCGATGGAATAATGCCACAGCTTTTGTTTGGTGGAGGGACATTTGCTCCATTAATGACGCTACAAGTATACTACCCCTTTGGTTAACTTTTGCTATAGCAAGAAAGGTTAAATTTTAGAATGATAATTGAATAGGGAATTCTACCCTTAAAGATTCATCCCCAATGATTTTTCAAGTCTCCACTAGCAAGAATGCTACTATTGCTCACATGGGTGGCTAGATTAATGAAACTTAGTGTTAGAGGTGGGCAAGGAGGCATAATTTGTTTGCATAAGAAGAAGACAGGCTAACTGATATGTTGAATTTAGTAGGTATTGTCAAATTGAATTAGAATGTGAAAGATGGATGGGAGTGGAAGGATGACAACTCAAAGATTTTCTTAGTAAAATCAGCATATCTTCTCCTACTTAACCAAATGGAGGTTGCCATCCACTTCCTCCAATCTCATGAACTATTTAAATTCTTTTGGAGTTGTCATATCCCTTTAAAGATCCCTTCCTTCTTATGGCATCTACTTCTTGACAGACTCCCCACAAAGGTGAATTTACTCTGTAAAAGAATCATCATTGCCCAAGTTGGGACCTCATGTTGTTTCTATTTTGGTCATAAAGAAGGCTCAGATCACTTGTTCTTTTCTTGTTGAATATCCCATCATCTATGTCTCTCACCTATAGATGGATTGGCTTATAGGTTGTGCTTCCAAATAATGGGAAAGCCCACTATATTTAGTATAATAGCTTCCTTAGAGGTAAGAGTTTCAAGAAACATAGTTGTTTGGCTCTTGCATAATAACATTATGTTTCAAGGTGGTACTTTTGATATGATTGGTATGATGGACCTTATTGAAGTTAGATCTTGGACTTGGTGTAAAACCAATTGAATGTATTCATCAGTTAATAACTAAACATGGTTATGGTTTTGGTAAGTGACTTGCGGATATGACTTAGTCATGTGGGGCTAATCAGTTTGGTCAAGCTAAGGTAGCTATGGGATTCAATATGGCAATATTTGTAAGGCAGCACTTAGAAGCAGTGAAAATCTTTGGAGGGTGTAGATATGTGGAGTACTAAATTTGATTACAAATCTTCACGGTGGTGCACTAATGGATGAGGTGTGTATATTGTGACAAGTAACAAGATTGGTGGTTATCTTCTGATGATATTCCCTCCAAATTAAGTTACAAGAGGTGTACTGACTTGCTTGGAGGTATTAACTTTGTGAGGTTGTGCTAGTTGGTGTCACAAGTTCATTATTTTTGCAACTAGCTTGTTGTTGACAATAGTAATCACGTTATGGAATTTGTGCTTTTAGAAATATTCTGAATTTTGATGTAGAAGGATGTTGTTACTAGTTATGGCTTACAATATGCTAAGAAATAAAATAAAGGCATAGTGTAATAGTTGGTGTTGTTGGAAGAACAACTCAATTTTTCAAATAAATGTAGTAGGTGAAAATTTAATAATTAAGTGCATTCTAAAAGGTAATGAAATGTATCTTGACTCTTAGAATACTCCACTACCATAACGAGAGGGTAGGTGGAGAGATGAGGCAATTAAGGCTCACTAAGTCTCATTTATGAATAGAGTCATGAACCTTTACTATATAAAGAGGTCATGTAAAGAAGATGGATTATCCCAACCAAAGCAAAAAGAAGAGAGCAAGTTGTGAGTGTGTGATCACTTGTGAGAGAGAGTAGAGTGTGTTATCATTTCTTGCAACTCTTAAGTAGTAGTACTCAAGTTTGTAGAGTGATACATAATTTGAAGTGGGTTACAATTCTTATGATCATTTTTGATATAGTGAAATACTTTTAAAATAGTTTCATAGGACATAGGTAGGAGATGAAAAACCACATTAATTATTGTGAGTTCCATCTAAGATCTCTTAAGCGTATAGGTGATTCCATTGGTGTGTGTTGTTTTTTCCAACAATGGTATTCGAACTATGATGGGGAGGACACAAAAGTTTGAGATCTCGTTGTTTGATTGGAAAATAAATTTTATGATTTGGCAATGTATCACTCAAGACCTTTTGGTGTAGCAATGTCATGATCAAGCTTTGGAAGAGGAAAAGTTAGCTGCCATGAATGAAAGGGAATGGACTAAGATCCAAAAGAAGGTTGTGAGCATGATTCAATTAGATCTTACTCCCCGAGATCAATTACAACATGTTAAAGGAGACAACACTGAATGCATTATGGGAGAAGCTCTAGAGTATCTATGCATCCTAGTCACTGATCAATCATCTATGTTTGAAGAAGGAGTTGTATCAACTTAAAATGAAGATGGGAGGAAATCTCAATGACCACATTAATAAGTTCAACCGTTAGTATGTCAATTGTTGAATGCAAATGATAAATCTCTAATGGGGAGTAGGCATTGTTGTTGCTGGCCTTACTACCAAGGTCCTATAAACCTTTAGTTCAGACATTGTTTGTATAGAGGACAATGTTAAAGTAGGATGAGGTGACCATCACTCTAAGAGAAAATGAGAGAATAATGAGAAACAATAATATTGATAATGAAGGTCATGCACTAGTTGTGGAGGAGTCTGAGCGAGGGAGGAGTCATTAAAGGAGACAAGATGGGTCAAGAGGAAGATCAAAATTGCAATCACATTCGTAACAAGATATGGGTAACATGCAATGTTACTATTGTTGAGAGAAAGGTCAAGTGCAAGAAAGGTGCACAAAAATGAGGGAGGACTTAAACAAACTAAGAAGTTATGAAGAGAGATGATGACAACTTATGGGCTAATGTGGTAAAAAACTTTGAAGATGAAGATTTGTATTTGGCAACAATTGAGGAGGTTGTTAAATAAAAATGCGTGATAGATTCTGCTACTTTGAAGCACATTTGTAGAGACTAGACAATGTTTGGTACCTTGAAAACTAATGCAAAGTTTGGCCATTTCAAGTTAGGAAATGGTGAGAAAATGAAGGTTGAAGGTATCATCATTATATTTCTCTAGTGATGAATTTTTAAGCTTTTAATTGATGAATGTTGTTGTCACAAAAACCTCTTTTCTTGAAGTGACAAGGGTACAAGTATGTTGGTTCAAAGTAGGGATGCAAGGTGTATAAGGGGATGCACTTGGTGTTGCAATGGCATAAAAATGAGAAGAACCTTTGCTACTTAAAAGACAAGCTTTGAGAAGGGAAATGACAGTGGTAGCAAAGTTGAGAAGAAAATAAAATTTTCTAAGTGGTTATTTGAAAACTTTATTTGAGGAAGAAGTTGTTGGAAGAACAATTTAATTTTTCAAATAAATGCAATGGGTGCAAATTCAAGAAGTGCATTCCAAGAGGTAGTGAAATGTATCTTGCACTTGAAAAACTCCACTACCATAATAGATGGAGAGATAGGACAATTAAGGCCCACTGAGTCTTATTTATGAATAGAGCCATGAACCTTTGCTCTATAAAGGGGTCATGTGAAGAAGATGGATCGTCCTAACCAAAGCAAGAGAAGAGAGCAAGTGTGAGATCACTTGTGAGAGAGAGTCTCTTGTAGTAGAGTGTGTTATCTTTTCTTGTAATTTTTTAGTGGGGTTACTCATGTTTATAGAATAATAAACTATTTGGGGTGGGTTACAATTCTTATTATCATATTTAATGTAGTAAAATACTTTTGAGACAGTTTTGTGGACATAGACAAGATATATAAAATCACATTAATTATTGTGTTTCATCTAAAATCCCTTGGACATGTGGATAATTCTGTTGGTGTATGTTGTTTTTCCCAACATGTGCTACGAAGTTGCTTTCAACCTCATGAGTGGGAGAATGTCACTTGTTAACTTTTAGTTGGTGACAATTTGTTCATGAATGGGAGGCTGCAAATATGCTATTACGGGTGATATTATACTATCAACCCTACTTCAAATAGTTATTTCATTGTATTTTGGTGAAAAATGGGTACACAAAGTTATTGGGGGATTCTCTAATTTAGTAGTTTCAGGTGCTGAGTGGATTGCTCCACTTATTGTATACTGTACACTTATCTTCTTGTTATTATTCAATTCTCAATAAAATTTTCTTTGCCTACAGAAAAAAAATAGTCACGAAGTACAACTTATTCTATATGACTATTTCTTTTTTAAGAAAATATATTACTTTAGTAATTTTGAGAGTAAATTACTCCATTTTTATTAAAAAAAAACCCTAAATTTGGATTTAAGAATTTAAACTATTTTAATGAACATATATAATAATAAATGATAAGATAATAATGAAAAAAAGAAGTCCTTGCACTATTTTCTTTTAAACTACCGTGTGTGTGGGTGTATGTTGGGAGTGGGTGGGTGTGTTGTATAAATTAATTATTCCTACATTCTCATTTCTTATTATTATTGAAAATATAAATTAGTTATTATAATTTTACATATTTAATTATTATAATTAATTGTTATAACAGTTAAATAATTTAAATTATAATAACCAATGTCTATGGGTGTTGTGTGTGTGTGTTATTGATTATAATTATTGAAAATATAAATTAATTATTATAATTTTGATATATTTAAATAATTATAATTAATTGTTAAAATAATTAATAATTTAAATTATAATAACCAATGTGTGTGTTATTGATTTATTCCTACATTCTCATTTCTTATGATTATGGAAAATAAAAATTAATTATTATAATTTTTATATATTTAATTGTTATAATTTATTATTATAATAGTTAAATAATTTAAATTATAAATAACCAAATAATAAAGTTAAAATTAAATATTTTATTAAAAACATAATTTAAATCATAGGTTTCGTATTTTTAAGATTCTCGTTATTTATTAACTTGTATATATTATTTGAATTAAAATGTAATAAATATATAATTTGTTATATATATATATATATATATATATATATATATATATATATTTTAAGGTTAATTAATCATTTAGTCTCTATATTTACGTCAATTTTTTATTTTAGTCCTCTATACCTAAAAATTCTATATTTTAGTATCTATTCAAACATTTTTTTATGTTGTAGTTCTTGCTATTAGTTTTTTTGTTGGGGAAAATTGTCACAAAATAAAGACATGAGAATTAAAACATAAAAAAATTGTTCGTATACAAACATTTTTTAAACGTAGAACTAAAATAAAAAATTGACACAGCTATATGAACCAAATCATTAATTAAATTTTTCTTAAAAAAGGTAAAGCAAATTCTCCATGAAATTTTTTGAACCCAAAACAATCTGACAGGATGAAGTTGGATTTATATTTTTCTTCATTGCTTATGCTAAACCTAGTTTTGAATCCACTCCGTTCTTGATCGGGAGCCAAAGTCAAACTCGTCGCATTACCATGCCTACATACAGCTTTACCTGCACTTTACTCTTTTTCACCACACACACAAGCATGCATGAATCACGATGCATCCCATCTAGTAAAAACCTCTCTTACTCCTTTCCTCGGGGGAAGTGCTTCCTCATTCTTATTTTCTTTGGAAAATGTCGCTAGGAATTTTTTTGATTCTAAACATATGAAACGGACTTTGATTTTTTGAATTCAAATAACTTCTTTTACCCTCAAAATCATATTAGTTCGTTCATATTTATTTATTTATTTTGCATAGGCTTGCTCGTGCCCTTCTATACAAAATTATTGGACTACTTTTTGTTGGCGTATTTTTCTATAATTTTATGTAAATTATTAGATACGTACTGACCAGAATCAGAGAAGAAAGCGATTGATCTATGAAGACATAGCCACATAGAAACAGGATGGTGGTTGTACTTGTAGGGTACCCTTGTCCATAAAGGAGACAACCGTATATATCATGTAGGGTACCCAATTTTCACTATTTTGAACTGAAAAACCAACACATACCTCTCTTGTTTGGTAAATGGTACGTGTGTTTTGAGTTGGACGCACCTATCAAGCCAAGAACGCAACAGTTTCCCGCAATCTATGGCGGCAAATATTCAAGTTTTCCAAACCTAATTTTCTAAATTTCAACCCCGAATTTTACCCGTATTTTGAAATCCATCAAGGCTGATTATTTAATTTGTTAAGAAAAAAATATTTTTTAATTAAAAGATATGTTGAACAAATATAACAATTATATAAATTAAAATAAAAGTTTTAAAAATGTTTTAGTATTTTCTTATAAGTTATAAAAAAATAATTTCTGAAAAAATTTAAAAATAAATATATTACAAAATGACTTTCGTTTTTTAAAAATGTTTAGATAAATGGATCCTAAAATAAGTTTGTAACTATATGTTAAAGGCAACCACAAAACAGGTTTGACCCCTAATTGCTCAAATAGTGTTGGGACATACATGTTGTAATGTTAAGAAGAAAAATTTTCCCGCTAAAACAATACTACACAAAGGTTAATTTAAAATATTTTAATGATGCACTTGTGTCATATAGATTACTTAAATACTAGGCCGATCTATCCAACTATATTACACGAGTCATAACAAAATTAAAGTTCGAACAACCTAGTTACAGTTGTCTGAAATAGGGAGTAATGTGCCATATTTGTTACTCAAAATTTGGCTCCATATATCTAATTTTATCCAGTGTTAAAATAAAATCTCTATCCAACCAATGGTAGAGCTTTGCTATGACGACTGGGGAGAGCTACGTACGGCTCCTCTTTCAAACAATTCTCACTCTCTCTCCCATTATATATTCAATGTTAAGTAAGTAATAAAATTTTGTTGAGATTCTCTGTTTTGTTTTATATTTTTTTATGTACATTCTTCTTCTTCATCTTCCTTCATCGCCTATTTTTTGTGAGAATAATGATCAAAATCTAAGTGGATTTTTATTTTTCTTTCATTAATTCTTCATGTAGCTTCTTGTTCTAATGTTTTCTACGATATGTTTTTATATGCTTGGTTATGAGCATGCTTACGGTCATCAATGCACTCAAGGATCCTCAATGGTTAGACTTGTAACATTCTAGTTTTTGGCCTTAGGAAAGTGAATCTCAGTTAAGTACCTTGTGTCCTTAATTGAGGGACAAGTATTTGCCTGTTGTCAGAACTTGAAAGGCTACAAGCTCTTGTAGATGCTTTTATATTCATGTATGTTTTAGAAGATCCATACAAGCCTATTTGCATATATTTTCAAGTGGCACATTATATTTCAAATACTATATACTCATTCTAAAGGTTTGTCTTTAGTAAAAAGCTTTCTTATAGCTTCCTAAATTAAGGTTATTGCTCATATAAACAGTTTTCATGATTGGGAAATATATTATATTAATCATTCCTTAATTTGTTAAAGTTTTAAATTTTACTTAATAATTCATATAATATCTTTCTATAGTTTGAAAAAAAAAAAAGAATAAAGTATAAGCATATAACAGTGGTTTAAGAAGATATAGTATATATATGTATACTAGTTTTCTTAAATCACTATAAGTGATATTACTTGGCTTTGATATCATATTTTCTCTTATTAGCCTTTATTTAATTAATTCAAGCTTCTAAAAGTAAAATAAATATATTCTTAGTATTTTATATAATTAAATTGAGTTCCTAAAATTGAGATAATGATATCTCAAGTGTTTTATTAATTAAAAATATGTTGTTTTAAGTCATTAATTATTATAGTGACTTATTTCATACATTAAGTGTTAGAGCTCAATAAGAAATTTTTTTAAAATAAAATTTATTTATACAAGTACTTTATTACCCACGATGGAACCTGTTTACTTCCAAGGTTGCTCAGAATCATCTAACATTATTAAATTAGCCGTTCTCAGATTATTGTTCAATCTCATAGATCCTTATATTCAAAATTTATTCTTAAGTTTCATTCTATTAAAATCTAAATCAAATACAATTGCTACACCTTCATCCTTATTCTTTCAAATTATTATCCTTGAACTTTAAATTAATTCTTGATGTTCCTAATTCATTAAACTAAGCTATCCTATTACCCATTTGGTATTTTAAACACACCACCACCTTATAGCTTCCTTATGAAGCCGTGATGCCCCCTCCCCTTCACAAAACATTTCCCTTTTCTTTTATAAAACCCATGGCTTTGCTTCTTACACTTACGATGCCCACACTCACCGTCCCTCTCCCTCCAACTTTATAACCACGGGTTCTCACCCTCTCTCAACCCATTCTCCTTATTCCTTCATCAAGAACACCACGAGTTCACCATTAGCTCACCAACATTCCATGGCCAAGTAGCTCTCCAAACCTAGAGCCACCATCCTTCATTCTTCTCTCTCAATCTCTCACGGTCATGACATTTTAAGGCAAAGGCTTCAAATCTGTTCAGTGAATCTTCCCTTATTTGAGCTATTGAACACATTCTCGACTTCATTATAGCTCGGTAAATCTAAATCTCTCTTTGTTTCCTTGTTTCTCTTCACCATCAAGTTGTCTTTTTTAAAGGATGAGGTTGAGTTTGTTGTCATTTTGCTCAACAGAACCCATAAATTTACTCCTCGTAACCTCCTGATCACAATAATTAGAGTGTTTTTCGAAATCAACACTGTTTTCCTCTTCTTCTTTTTTGGGCACATCTTTGAAGACTTGCATGTGGGGCCCTCACTTGTCTGATCCCACATGCAAAGCAGTCATTGCGTAGTACTCATTATACTCTTCAATTTGATAGGTTTTGATCGTTGATCCGACACCCGAAGAGAAAACGGCACCGATCGCAAGTTCAGGAGAAAAACGAGAGAGGAGCCCAATGGACCTCAGAGCACAACCAAAAGACCCCCACCACTACAAGTTAAGGGCCAAGTGAGATAACCTACAATAAGTAGGTGTTTAGAGTCAATTAGGAGTGTCTCACTCCTAACAACTTATAATTCTGATTTGGTTAAAATAATGTTTTTGTATTGTTTTGCATGTTATGAATAATTATGTGAACAATGATGCATTGTGTGTTTGTTGTCAATGGTGTGTTTATGTATGCCTCGAGGATTCAAAATGGATTCCTGAATGGTCACAGGGCTATAAGGTAGAGTTGCTATGATGATGTGGAGCATGAGTTATGGCTATTAAGCATTGGGTTTGTTAGTGGATTGCATATTTTAATTTGCCCTTTTGGTCTAAATGTGATATAAATGATCTTAACTACGTGAATTGTGATTATTGTATAAAAGTTGGATACGTTAATAGTGTGAAATTGTGCTCATATGCCAAGTTTATTATCATAGATGCTAGTAATTGATTATATTATTGAATTTGACTTGGGAACCTTTAAAGGTGTAAATTCCATGCTTGTGCTTGGCCCTTAATTTTTACTAAGTGGAACTAAAAGCATTCTTAGACCACTTGAGGTTATTCACATAGAGTTAGAGTGTTAGAGCATACTAAAGTAAGTGTGTTCATTGAAAAGTGATTATGTTCTAAATCTAACTCTGTAATTGCTATGCCATTACTCTATTGTGATTTTGATTTAGCCCTTTAAACCACTAAAAGATTTAAGTCTTATCTTTAAACCCAAGTGGTCTTATCCAATTTGGATAGGTATACAATTTATAGTGATTTTCCTTTAAGACATATTCAAAGTAGTTGAGTAATGAATTCTTCATGAATAAGCAATTGTTTATCATGTTTGTGATTTGTGTTTAATCTCGAGAGTAGCCTCTGAATCCATTTCTCCTACTTAGTTAGACTCTAAAGTGCCAAGTTTAGCTTAAAACAAGATCTAAGTCATAGATAAGCATGTATTCCAATGTAAGCTTGGAAACACAAAATTTGTGCTTACTGAATTCCAGGATAGGTTTTGCCCTATTTTTTGTGTGACTTGTGAGAACATCTTATAATGAATTAGACCTTTCCCTTTTACAGCATTCTAGTTTAAAATGTCTTCTTTTTAACCCAAGAGGTTTTAAAATTTTTAAAGTTCCCTAGAATATTTGGTGAATATTTTGGTGAGGCATGTCAAATTTGTCTAGGTACAGGACTGTTTTGTACTTGGCTAGTATTTGTGTTAATTTGAGAAATGTAAAGCTTTAGCCATTAATTGGGGTTGTTTCTCCTGTCTCCTACACCTTATAAGCACCTAAAATCAACCTTGCCCAAGTCCCTAACCATATCTAAAATTAGGAAAAGTTAGAAGCACAAACCTATGTCAAGGAGACAGGCTGATTTCTTATCAATAAGCTATTCTAACTTGGAATCAAAACTGGTATTGATTCATAATGAATTAGCTTAAATCTTTTGGTAGATCTTTAGAATTATGTCTTAACTTTCAAATGAAGGTGGTCCCATCTCATTTAGATGTCTCTACAATTTTAGTGATTTTCCCATCAAAACAAGTTGTTATGAACCAAAAACTTTGGACAGTTTTAGTGTTTGGTGTTGTATAAGTGAATTCAAGACCTGAAAGGCATGAGATATAATCCTTAATCCCTTCCCCTGTTTTAGTATAGTTTAAAGGTGTCTATTTACAATAAAGAACACTTACTAGGACATGTCCAATGCATATCCAAAGTAGAGAAACTAAGCTAGCTTATGCATCATGAGATAACTTGCATTCTATGTTGTGTTCTATCTTGATTATGCTGGCATGTACGCAAAGGATTAAATTGATTAAATTCCCTTAATGATTCTTGTGTGCTATCTTTAATATGTTATTGTATCCAATGTACTTGGAATTATATGTGGTTTTTTTTGGCAAATTGTTCACTATAGCATGCTCCATGTGGATGAAAATCCAACCTAAATAACATTGACTAGGTATAGTTATCTAATTGTGTATGCTGTAGTAATTTTCCATGTATAAGTGTCAATTGTGGCTACATCATTTTGAAATGAATCCTATGGATTCCAAACTGTTAAAGAAAGTCCTTCTGAAATCTTGGCCAAGAATCCTGTATATATAGATCTTGATATTTTCCTCACCCAAACTAGTTCCTTTCAAAAACACATTGCTGATATCTTTTCCTTAAACTTGATTTGATCTTGATTTATATTCCATAAAGTTACATTTTAATGAGGTCAATATCTAGACTTGTGTACAAAGTACAGATGTCCTCATATATTCTAACATACGTGTATTGTGTGGGTTTTAATTCATTATAAGTTTTGAACTAAAAGCATCTCCTTGAATCGCCCTTGGCAATCAAATGATTTCTTGTGTTTCAAAATCTATTATAAGTCTGAAAATGATTTTACCAGTTATAAATGATTTTTGGGGTTGAGGAAAATGACTATGAAAAGAAAGTTTTCCCTGTAAGAGGGTATACGGGCTTTTCTCTATACAATTCATCTTCAATCCTTTTATCTTGGTATCTAATGGAGGGAAAGACTCAATAAATCACCATGTATCATATAATTAGCCCTACATAGGAGAGTTTTAGTCCAACGTCGGTGGATGTTACCCTTAGGGTAAATGCACGCACAGCCTTATATGGGAGAGTTGATTGTTCTTTTAAGGACCTATTCTCAGTCCCATATAGGAAAGTTGATTGTTCCCTTAAGGAACCTACTCCTCGCCCTTTTATGGGAGAGTTGATCATTACTTTAAGAAATCTAACCTTTATCCTTTATATTTTGGCTTTGCCCTTTGTGGGAGAGTTGTGTATTCCTTATGGAATCTTTTCCCTTTTATGGGAAAGTTGTGCTATTTCTATATGGAATGTATCCCCACCCACGTAATGGAAGAGTCAATGCTCTTACGGAGCAAAGGGTGCCCCATATACAAGCATGTGATAAACAAGAAATAAAAACAAATAGACATAGACATCATGCATACCATACACATGGAACTAACCAACCCTTGTGGTGAGCTTGAAATGGTTTATGTGTGTTCTTGACAGTAATTGCAATACCTTGCTAAGGTATTGCCTTGTGATTTATATATTTCATTTGATTTCCAATGCTAGTGAATTATTGCTTAAGTGGTGTGTGGTGCTGAGGAATGTCGTGTAATGTGGTGCTCTATCTATGATTATGAAATGGCAAGATTGTATGTGCTTAAAAGGACTATGATCAGTGCTAGCATGTTGCTACAGTATTGATGTCTTTAGGTTTAAGAATGAATTACTTATAGCTGTAGAATTGTCCAAGTTCTTATCAATCATGTATGGGTGAGTTGCCACCATTGGAAGGCAACATCCCCTAGGATTAAAGTATCCTGTTTTTCTGATTAAGTGTATTTGTGTTGTGTTTTATTACTTATATGTTCTCTGGCTTGAATCTCACCCCTTTGTTTTGTTTCTTGATTGTGGCCTACTTGATACCAAGTAGTGGACAGATGGAAGACGGCATCTTCAAATTACCTTGAAAGGTGGATGCAACATAAGTGCGGAAAAAGTGTGGCTAGATTAGCGATAATTAGGTACCTTGTGATTTGTGAATGATGTAGATGTTGATAGGTGCCAGTGATTTTGCATGTACCATCTTTTGTTGGAATATAACTAATTGGTTATTTTGGATAATAGTATTGGTCTAACGAGTTTACAAAGGTGGGTATTCTTTTATCTGTTCTATAAAGCTTGAAGCATCATAATTCCTATTTTAAAATTCATTTACTAATTTTGTAAAGATGAAACTATTTAATTACAATATAAGAAAGGCATGGAACTTTTTATGTTTTAGTATAGTATAATCATTCCACCCTTCCCCAATATCCTATATCTGACCATTATTAGGTACTGACGGACAACGACATTATACTTTAAGTTTTCTTTTGAAATTTGGAACAATTATTGAGAAATTTTATACTTGTCTACATGTCCAGGAAAAGTTGTAATTATATAAACTGTCCTTTAGGTACCTATAGATGCTGTCACTATATGTGGCCAAACTTTTTTTTTTTTTTTCATTATAGGAATACATACATGTAAATCAATTCTTGTTTGCCAATTTCCATATTTTAAAAAAATAAAACCAGGTTTACATAAAACGCGAAAAATTTATCCTATTTTCATCAACTAAAAATAATAAAAGTTCATTTTCTTTCCTTTTGAATCAAAGATGAGATAAGTTTATTTCCCAACTTAGGGTGTTACATGACCAATATGTATGTCAAGGGTATCATGTTTAGTACAATTCATTAAAGAGTGTCACCATTATTCAAATTGAGTCTAAAACTTTAAGGCTGTTGTGTAGGTTACATAGTTGACACATTTTAATTGCATTTACGATGGCCTCACAACTCACAAGGTCATTCCTTTCCATACTAGAGTCCATACAAATTTTGATCTATCCATGACAACAATTTCTCAATGATTTCCTTTAAGCTTGTACTACTACAAAGAATCATCAATCAAGGCTTGATCACCTTTTATTTTCACTTTTCTCCTCTAAACATTTTGTTCAAGCATTGCTACTATATCCAACCATCAATGTAAAACTTGAATCACTATTGCAACAACACCTTTTAACATCGATTATTTTAGGAATTTGATGTAGATCCCGTCGATGTAGAAAGTGAGGTTTTTTTAAATCGTAAAAAGAATTGATATAAAAAAGACTTTTTACATCGGTTCCAACCTGAACCAATGTAGGAAGATATGACTTTCTATATCAGTTTAGCTTGTAACTGATGTAAAAAGCCTATTTTCAAGTGTAGAAAGATGACTTTCTACATCGGTTAAGGCTTTAACTGATGAAAAAAGTCATTTTTTAATATTTTGTCTGTTTTATATGTTTTCACAACCTATACTATAAAAACTGACCCAAACAGGCAGTACAATCATATTTAAGTATGCTAAATTCAAAATATAATCAAATATGCATTGAAACATAATTATATAAAGTACCTCTTAAATACAATTCAAACAATTGTGAACTTTCTAAATCCATTATAAACATATATAAATTTCATCTACAATTAATTATAAACTACCTCCTAAAAATGTTTGAAAAAAATATATAAATTTCATCTACAACTAATTCTAAAATACAATTACAAAATACCTAAAATAGAATTATAAACTACCTAAATACACATTTGCAGATGTCATCCATGTCGTGTCAAAGGATGGATGTGGATTGTTGAATATTTGCAGGTTCATATAAGAGGAAAAAATATTAGTAAAAACAATAAAGCGAATTGATTAACGGAAAATGAGGGGTTGCGAACCTCATGTTAGGATTGGGAAAATAATAGTCAGAAAACCAATGTAAGTCTTTTCATTTCCAAATTAATTCATCACCAAAACATTTAATTTAATTAGATGCACTAAATAGTTCAACAACTGACAATGTTCTCTTTTCAACAAAATTCTCTCCTTATTCTATTTTAAACTTGGAGGTGTAATCAGATGGTTAGGTCATAGGATCCTTTACCTTTTTTTCTACCACTACAGTCGCGTCTTTATGAGGTCGAGGAAAGCCAACTCATGATGGCTAAATGGCACACGGTAAAAATGTTGAAACATGACACCACTATAGGAATTTATCACTTCGAACCTTATTCAACATATTTGTTACTTTGTGCTTAACAATCTTTCTTTCAATCTTCTCAATCCAATCTTCAAGATTATAGGGTACTACACCCTCTTTCCAACACAACCATCATATATATCTCCTTTCTTACTTGGATTTGATTGCTTTCATTAACTTGATAAAGGCCAGCTCATAATGAGCTGAATGACACATAATGAAAGCAATCAAATTCAAGTAAAGAAGTCTTGTCATGATTTGATACTTTTGATGTATAAAGCCGAATTGAGAGCCTTGAAAGAGTGATTGCCCATTAGACTCTATTATGAAAATAAATCTTATAACTATAAATTCTTTGAAATTCTACTTTCTTATATTGGTTACAAGATCTACTAATAATGTCTTCTTATATTGTAGGGCATTGCAGAGACAAGTCTTCATGGCAATATTGGTGTGAAACAAATGGGAGAAAAAGAATGAGAGGACATTCTATTTGACTTAAATAGAAGCTAACATACTATTTCTCCTATTTGCTCCATATCAATATCACCACAAAAACTTGACTTTGCAAATGTCAAGTAATATAGGAAGACATTATTAGTATATTTTGTAAACAATATAGAAAAAGTAGAAAATTAAAAAGCTATAAGTAAGAGAAATTTGCACAACAGAGTATGTTGAGCAAGCACTATTGCAAGGTTCTCAATTAGTTCTTTTACATCAAAAGTATCAAATCCTGGCAAGGCTTTCTTACTTGGATTTGATTACTTTCACAGTGTGTCATTTAGCTCATCATGACCTGACCCTAATCAAGTTGGTGGAAGTAATCAAATCCAAGCAACAAAGGAGACATATATTATGGTTGTGTGAAAAAAAAGATGTAGTATCCTGTGATCTTGAAGGCCGGATTAAGAAGTTTGAAAGAGTGATTGCTAAGCATAAAATAGCGAATGTGTCGTGTAAGGTTAAAAGTGATAAGGTCCCGATTGTGTCATGTTTCAACATTTTAATTGTATGCCATTTAGCTATCATGAGTTAGCCTTCCTTAAACTCATAAAGATGTGAAAACAATGGTGGAAAAGAGGGTTGAGGATCTTATAACCCATCACCTGGTTTTACTTCTAAGGTTACAATAGAACATAGAAAATTTTGTTAAAAAAGAAAGTTGTCAATTATTGAACTATTTAGTGCTTCTACTAGAATTAGATGTTTTGGTGATGAATAATTTGGAAATGGAAAGGCTTAAACTAGCCCTTTGACTGTTGTTTTTCCAATCCTAACTATGGCAGAGCAAAAAGTGGATTCACGACTTTGCATTCTCCATTGATAACTCAAGAGGGAAAAAAGTATAATTTTGTGTTTGCAAAAAGAAAAAACAAGAAAAGTGCTTTCTTATTTTGAATGTATGACTAACTTTATGTTGCTTGCAGGATGCATAACAAGGAGGGACAGGTGTTAACCGATCATGCTAACACATCTAAATCCTAATATGTCCTTCACATTCACAAAACCCTATATTCTTTCTTCGTTGTGCAAAAACGCTTAATGATTACTATGAGAGAGCAAGAGATAAAAAAAGCAAGAACAATTTTGTGTTCCCAAAAAGGAAAAACAAGAAAAAAAATGTTTGCTTGTTTAAAATGTATCAAGGGCTTCATATTGGTTGTGTAATACCACTATATTTGCATATCAAATTATTTTTTCTTAATTATTCTGCATTTATTTTTTAAGAACCAGATGAGAATCTCAAAAATTTGATCCCTATGGTTATGCTTTTATTAGTTAGTAGTACTTAGTTTAGATTTTTAATAATTTTTGAGAAATGGAGTCTGAAAAAGGGTAAAATGACTATTTTGCCCTGAGAATAACTGGATAATTAAGAAAATAGATAAAAAATAGTTTAAAGTGTCTAAAATTTATTTTTAATTAATTTATGTGTTTAGAATAATTAATAATAATTTTGGAAATCTTTTGGAAATTTATTAAGACAATTTTTGTGAAATGACCAAAATATCACTAGTTGACTACGAGAACAAACCAGAGACTTTTTGACTTCAAAGTATTTTGAAAATTTTATAGTAGTTATATTTTAATTATAAAAATTTTATTTTGAGAGAAAAATAATGAAAAATGTAATACTCTTATTTCATTTTTCAACTATTTTTCTGATATTTGACTACTTAATTTTGAAAAATCAGGAGAAAATTTCAGAATTCTAATTCCCACCATGATGCTCAAAATTTCAAGAGCTATCTAATCATAATTTTTAATAAATTTTTGGAGCTGAAGCCCAAATAAATTGGAAAATGACGATTTTGTCCCCATTTCTCAACATTAAGGACTGATATGAGAAAAAGATTCAATTGAGATTAAAATATAAATTTGAGCTTGAAATCATGTCATATATATTAAAATATAATTTTATAAATTTTATGGGAATTTTCTAGAATTCTTGTGTAAAATGACCAAAATGCCCCTAGGTGTCCAATAATCTAGCCAGTATTGGTTTGACATCCAAAAATGGTGAAAATGGTAATTTTAGTTTATTTATGGGTAAAATATTTAATTTTATAATTTTAATAAAAAATTTGGTATTTATTGAATTAAAATGGATTTATTATGATTTCTTTAGCTTAAAAATACAAAATAAATAGATAAAAATTGAAATAAATTAATAAAAATTAAAAATAATTATTAGAAGTTTATTTTTGATGAAAAATAATGTATTTGTCTAGTTTTTAATTTAATTTCATTATTTTGATATTAAAAGCTAATTTTTCAAGTTTAAGCGATTTTATCGATACCGGCTAATCAATTACAGTTAAAATTTATACTGGGGAGCTTTAGGACAGCTCACCCAGCACGTTTTCAACCTACAAGGGGGTGATTCACCACCTAAAATTGATATGTGTCCCTAGTTTTACATATGTGTCCACCTAAATTGAATTTAAATTAAATAAAAAACCAAATAATGACATAATGGATGATGTAAATGGTGGGACACCTAAGCCTCCTCTTCCTCTATAAATACCTCCATTCATGGACAATATTTTCACCATTCTTCTCCTCCATAAGCTAGAGAGTCTCTCTCTCTAAAATTTTCTCTTTCTAGAATTTTTTCTTATTTAGTTTTTATATTAAAATTTCACTAGTTTTCAACTAATAGAATTTCTACTCCTAGAGGCTTTGCACCAACAAATTCATTCTCTTCATCAACCACCTTAGAGGTAATGGGGGGAGTGGGGTTGGTTCTAAATTATTGTCACTTTGCATGTTGATAAGAAGGGTTTTCCCCTAAACCCGTTTAGACTTAAGTTTTATTATTATTATTATTATTATTGTTATATTGTTTAATGTTAAACTTGAATTTTTGCTAAGTTGTTACTCTGTCCAAATTTGGATTATTAAATTATAATTGCTAAGTTGTTACTCTGCTCAAATTTAAATTATTAAATTATACTTGTTAAGCTATTACTCTGCTCAATTTTAGAAAATTAAAATGCACCAGCTAAGCTGTTACTATGCTCAATTGTAGAAAATAAAAATGCACTTGCTAAGCTGTTACTCTGCTCAAATTTAGAAATTTAAAATGTATTTATTTAGTTGTCATTCTGCCAAAATTTTAATAATTAAACTATAATTACTATGTCGTTATTTTGTTGAAATTTTAGGTATTGTGTAATTTTTGCAATATAAGGTAGAAATATTGATTGTACTAGTGCTCAAATTAAATGAGACTAGGGAAACCTCTGTTTGAGAAATTAGGAAGTGATAAATTAGTGAGTAATGTAAAGCAAGTGACATATAGTGGCATGACACCCTGTTAGGGAAGTTACAGTTTAGTACACTACGGGATGAAAGGTAGAGACCTATGGTTAGGTCTAGAAGGTATGGTATCAAGTGGTGAGCGTCCTAACGACCAAGGTAGCGCTCTTGAGCCGGACAATCACTTAACCAACTTGATAACCCTGACAATTGCTCAACATCACCAGGATTGGTGAGAGTATACCTCTATAAATGGATATCCTAAATTGTTATTTTGTTCCTCAATGATGATGAGGACTGTACCATGAGATGATGTTGAGAGAGGTATATGTACTCCCAATCACTTCCCAGATTCTGTTAAGAACTATTACCCATTAATAGAAAGTATGGATCTATACCAAGTCAAAGATAGTATAACATAGAATAAACTTTAGGTTCCCTTTTTATTATCAATTGTGTTTTATCTGTATTGTGTGGTAAAATTCCTACCATACATGTAAAAGTGATATTAGAACAAATCACCTCACTCCATTATTTTTTCATTTTATGCATGATTGATTGCAGTTAATGAAGACCCGGCTGTTGATGAAGACCTATAGGGCTAGTCTGATAGTTTGTTATTTTATGGGATAGGATAGACAGACACTGCTCTGACTAGGATCTTTTTGATGTACTAAAAATAAGTAATAACTATTTTTATGTATATTTTAATCTCACTGTATTTTAATAATTTTTCTGATTATAAAATCATAATGTACAGTTCTATGATGAATACATACGAATTTTATTTTATTATTATTTTTTTACTATCGTTTTCAAATTTTGATAAATTTACAAATTTTCTATTATTAAAAGAGGAGAAAAAATTTATTCACATTATTAAATAAGTAAATAAGTATGGGTTATGTTCAATGTGAATGGATGTCATAAGTTGCAGGATGTGTAGTTAGCAGGGAAAGGTGTTAATCCTTCACATGCAAACCTATTTGACATCCTCAAGAGTCATACAATTGAAATTAACAAATATCAAAATATCAAACAAAGCCTAACTAAGCTCTATATGGCCATTTTTATTCTTTGTTAATTAACCAACAAGTTAGACAATCCAATCAAAATTTCTACAAAATATCTACCATGTCTAGAAAAAATACATCTATTCATAACATTGAAACCCCTCAATTCTAACAATATTAATATAAAAAAAATACATAATGACAGACTAATTACAGATCATAGATACAATGGATCAACCAGATCACCAAAACCTGCATAACAGATACAATGGGCATAATTCAACCCACGCAACACCAGGGGCCAAATGAACAGAAACAAAGCCAAAGTGGGCCACATACAATAGAGGCAAGGTTAAATAGTCTCTTTGTTAAACCAAAACACTAATAGATACAATGGAGATCACATAGGTAGAATACAATTGCGATTATCAAAAACTTACCTTGTAGGCCAAGCAAAATGAGGTATGATGGGCTTGTGACAATAAGGGCTCACGACGAAGAAGGGCTCCCAGCGACGACGAGTTTTGGTTGTGGCATCCACGGAAGTTAAGGTTGGGGACGAAGATATCGCATGTGCAAATCGTGGTTTCGATGACAGTGATGGTTGTGGTCACAATTTTTGGTTAAGAAACATGGTGTCAGCAGTGGTGATGGAGGAATGGCAGAGATTCTAAGATTTTGGAGCCGAGAGTGCTTTGACAAAATGAAGGAGAATTAGATCAAAGTTGCATATATAACCTTTTTTACATTGATTATTAAAAAACACTTTTACGTCGGTTAAATTTTTAACGATGTAGAAAGTAGTTTTTACATCAGTTAAGCTAATAATTGATGTAAAATTGGTACTTTTATTTACAAGTTTGTCCCTACATTTTTTTTACATCAGTTATTTATCAACTGATATAAAAACCTATCGTAGTATATGTTTTGTACACTAGTAAATGATCTACATTATTTAATTTCATTTCGTCATTACAAAACCATCTTTATAGTCATCATATCAAAATAATTTCACAACTATTTAATATTTTAGAGTATTAGAAACCCACTTTATAAAGATTCTCAAGGTTGAATTAGGGACGATCTCACAAAAAGTATCTAAGACTGTTTAAAAGAAAGAGAAATGACATGCAAGTTAGTTGGTAAAAGATAAATATGAACACATTGTATGATTAAGTGCATATTTGTTTTAAATTATTTATATTTTATTTTTAAATTTTTTATGAGTTAATTAGAAGAAAAATTATTTATCATTTTCTTTTTTGTTTATTTCTTCTAATAAACTAGTTGATTAAGTTGTGAGACAATGAATTATAAGTGAGTACGAGTTTATTTGCTTACAATGCGTTCCATTCTTTTTTTCTCTTACGCTTTCATTCTTGTAAGATGTATTATGAGTCTCTTATTTTTTTTAAGAAAATCTCAGAATAAGCCACAGGTTAAAAAAAAAAAGACATCTAAAAGCTATTCGTATAAACAATAAGGCTTGATTTCTATACATCATATTCGCGGGACATTTAATATGGAAAAATAAAGTGGTGGACACTCCTTGCAGATTCTATACCCAGGAAAAAATAAGAAGAGAAAAGAAACAAGTATATATATATATATATATATATATATGACAATATAGAGATTTAAAATTAGAACCTCGTACAAGTTATCTAAATTTTTTACTATTATGCTAATTCTAATGGATAAAAATAAGTTATTGATTGATGATATAATATAATAAAAAAGAGAAAATTGGAAAAAAAAAAAAAAAGAAGAAAAAAGAGTGTGCATTACATTGTTTGGATGTTTATATATCAAAGTTGTTTAACTTATTTCAAGTAAAAATAAGTTTAAACAACAAAAATTTGATTAGTTGATGACTTTAGTGAAATTTTCTTTTTAAATTACGTTTTTTTATCCCACAAAACTTGAATAGAGACCTTACTTAATATGTCTGAATCCAGTTTTACTTGACCAAATGTATTGTTGGCATAGGACCTATCATCTAGTAGTATTTCAGAATTGCTTGACTTATTGACCAAAAAGAAAAATGCTTGGACAAGTTAAAAATAAACTAAAATCCAGAACAGCTTTTTCTTAAAGTATTCGAGGGTACGAATAGGTCAACCTCTTATATTATTTTGAGAGAAAATTATTTTATATAACAATTTTTTAATTTTTTATAATTATGAGAGAGATAGAAAGAGAAGAAAAAATATAAAATAAAATGATTGATATAATGAAAAAATTAAAAAATAACATTATAAAATATATTATAAAAAATATTGTATAAAGAATATAATTCTTATTATTATGTTTGGAAGGAACCTATTGGTTCTATCTAATCCACATGTAGACAATATTGAAGAACACGTTTCCAATATTCAAACTTTCAGGCCTTCGTTTGATCATCTCTCTTCATCTGCCCACCGCAAACATTGTCCTTTTTATTTTATTTTTTTCACCAAAACTTTTAGTTTTTAATATTAATTCATTTCAATTTTTTGCAAATGGATACTTTAATTTTTTATTATAAATAATTGCGACTGAGTAAAACTTTTTATAATTTAAAATTGTTTACTCGAGAATTTGTATTGACAATTCCGACATGTTATTATCGCTCTTTCTAATAGTATTGAAGTATCTCCCTCTTTTCTACTGCTTTTAATCAGGAAAAAGGAATATTGACTTGAGCAGACCTGGCCTAACCCATGGTCATGTCATAAGCCATTAAGACTTAAGAGGTCACTTAACTTATTTTATTATTATTCAACCTCATTTTCTCTTTCATTTTATTTATAGCAATAATGTTATATTTTCTGACAATATTTTTCTATTACTTATTAAATGAAAAGAAATGTATTTAATATTGAGAATATAAAAAGTATATAATGCTTTCAATCATTTAATAAGTATAAAGATTTTGTTAGAGAATTTATAATTATTTTTTGACTTAATTTCATTTTTGGTACCTTTAATTTAAATTATGTGTGATTTTAGTCTTTTAAGTTTTACTTTGAACCATTCAGGTTTTTTGTTTTTAAAATTGTGCAAACTTGAACCTTCAATCAATTTTCTTCTAACTAAGGCCTCTAAATTGTTTTTTGTTTTTTTTTACTTAAGATCTTAACAAATTGAATCCATTAGTTTATTTTTAACATTATTTTACTAAAAATCCACTAACTAAAACATTAAATTTATCCAAAATAACAAAAATCTCAAATTTTTCTCTTCAAATTCTAATCTCATGTGCTACAAAATCTATCAAAATTTCATTAAATTTTTACTTCTAAAGTTTTAAAAATATTTCATATCCCAAATTCATCTAAACCGCCAATATTTGAATAGAACAAAAGTTTTAGATAAAATAAAATTAACAAAGGGAACATATTTACTTAATTTTAAAAATAGAAGGACTTAATTCACTAAAAGAACACAAAGGACCAAAATCACACATAGTTTAAATTAAAGGGACTAAAAGTATAGTTAAGTCTTATTCTTTTATATACATGTAAAACAACATTATTATTTTCTTGGTTTAAATATACTTTTGTCCCTGTAATTTATTCATTTTTTTTATTTTTGATCTTTATACATTTTTTCTTTTAAAAATGTCCCTGAAATATTTTTTTTGCTGTTGATCCTTGCCGTTATTATTGGTTTAAATATTTTCTTTTAAAAATGTCCCTGAAAACATTATTATTGGATTAAATATTTTCTTTTAAAAGTTAATGACATGGCTAAGTTTCAAATTAAATATTAATAAAAAGTAAATGCTTAAATATGAAATAAACCTATCTAAAAATTTTAATATAAAGTATGCATTTAAGGGTGGAAACAGGCTAGGCGTGGTAGGCTTGAGCTTGACTTAATTCATAATTACAAAGTTTGAGACTGACTTATTTATCTATTGTAGGTCAATTTTTAAGGTCTAGCTTATACTGTTTGAAGGCTAGACGCTCCCTCTGACACCTTTATCTTCACTCCTTGTTCTTCTCTTCTTTCTCCCATTTCTTTTCCTCCTTCAAGCTCCACCCCTCCTTCTAAAACAATTAGTTAAGAAACCTTACACATATCTTGGCTTCTACAAAGATAATCAATGTTAGCATGTATTTTGATCGCACAACTGAAGCATAGATAACTCCATTTGAAAAGTGAATAAATTCCTAACTTAAAGTCCAAGGCAAAATTTCCTTTTTGCCACCACCATGGCTCAACATTGTGGTTTTTGTGAAATGTGTCTTGGTGGGTGATGTTTATGTCTAATTGATGGCTACCATGGGTGATTGCGTTATGTTGTTGATTGTTGTGGTGTGGACATGAATGGTGATCTATAGTATCGAAGTGTGGCACAATAAAGTGCAATATGGTCTTGGCACTATGATTTTTTGGGTCGTAGTCATAGATGATGGTGGTTTAAAGGTTGTACCATGGGTTAGCTCTAGGGTGGGAATTTCTAGAAACAAAAAATATGGTGCCACCATCATAGAGTCTTTCAAATAGGTTAGGTCATGTAAGTATGCCTTTTGGCTTGGCTAAGCCCTCAAATAAGCTAAACAAGACCTTAAAATAGCCTGTAACAAGTGAACATGCCAAGCTTAAATAGGCTTGGCTAAGCCCTCAAACAAGCCACCCATAAATCCTTATTTAATATTAAATTTTTTAGATAGGTCTCTTTTATATTTTTGCATTTACTTTAGATTAATATTTATTTTAAGATTTAAGTATCTTTTTCATCCTTACAAATATGTCACTTTTTTCTTTTAGTCCCTGTAAATTATATTATTTTTTTTCTGTTTAGTCCCCTACTAATGTAGCACTATTGATGTGACACCTTTTGATGATGTGCCACTTTATGACATCAACATTTATTGACATAACACTTGCTAACTTTTAACAAAAAGAATTAATGGCAAGAAATATTGAATGGTGATGTAGGGGGGGTTTTCAAGGAATATAAATAACCTTTGGTTTTTTTCAAATTTGGAAAGCATCTGGAATAACTAGTGAATTACAACTCTATTGTACTGCAATTGTTGCATTAGTCTTTGCAACCTTAATGCCTTTTGCTAGTTGGTTTCATTATCACAAAGCTGCTCCTAAATTGGATTGGTTCCAAGATGTAGAATCTATGTTGAATCACCATTTGACAGGGCTCTTAGGATTAGGGTCTCTTTCTTGGGCACCAGAAAAAAAAAAAACATATTTCAAGGACGGTTTATAAAAGAAAAGAAATTTATAAGGGTTAAAATCAAAAAATGAGTAAATTATACGAACCAAAAATATATTTAAGCTTTTTTTTTTTTACCTGTTTTGTTATCTTTTCAACCTTTGTTTGGACACACTCCCAAAGATATATGCACGTACTTTATTTTCAATCCAACACATTAGGTAAGAATTGATTTACCATACTCCAAGTGAATCTATGGGTTGAGAATAAAGATTATCAAAGTTAATGATCAAGGTTTTGTTTTGCTAAAGGATTGTTGTGACAAGAAATACTAGCAACACACTCGCTGACACATTTTTTTGAACACACCATCTCTTATTAGTTAAAATTTCTTAGAAATTACAAAAATTTGTGAGTCTCACATCATATTTAATGACTCTCTTTTATGATTTTATAGTTTTTAATAAATTTTAACCAATAATAAAGTGCATGTTAAAAGAAGTGTATTAGAGAATGTGTTGTTAGCACTCCTCTTGTTGTAATTTATGTTATACATTTTTTAAATTTGATTTAAAAAACTCTCAACACTTTTCCTTAGCTAACAATGACCACTTCTCGATTCCATAGCCATAGGTGATAGGGAAATTCAAAACCTACACAATGATGACATCAGAATGTCTCTACTAGATTGTCATGACTTCGACTATGGACATTGAAGAAGTTAATGGGGGAGGAGCGAGGAGGACTTGAAAAATGGGGAGATTCTCATGGTCACTAGCAAGGGGCTGGCAAAAAGTATGCAGTGGTTCCAGGTGGGTGAGGGCACTCAGGGAAGCACCTCTATATGTATATTCTGTGTGTTAGTGTTTGATAGGTTTCAGAAAATAAAAAAAATAAAAATGATAGAACATAGAGAGTAGAGTTTCAAAGATTATTTTGTTATTGTGAGAAAATGATGACACAGATGAACTGTAAGGGTTTAGATGTATATTACGTTGAGAATTAACGGTTTAAATTTTTTCTACCATGGACACAAAACATACATTAAATGTAGATGAGAAAAGTTTTTTTTTTTTTTTTTGGTATATATACTACAGATATCTTTTATGGGGGAAAACTCTATTTTTATTTGGGACAAGTTAGACAATCCCTTAAAAAAATAATTGAATTTATTAAAGGTAAAACTTAACTAGACTTGTCACATTTTGGTTGGTAGGTTTTAATGGTGTGGAGTAATTTGAGTTGCTATCTCTATCCTATTACTAGAAGAATTGCAAAACAGCGGGACAGGATCGTTGTATCACTCTCTAACTAAATTTAATCATTTTTTTTTAGCTTCAAATTAACTATACAGCTTACTCTTTTTCTTTTTGTCATGCAATTGGTTTTTTCAGCCCAACTTCTTACACTAGCGAGTATAGATATCCATAGTTCATCAATGAAGTCAAACAGAATAGTTGTTAAAAGTTGTGTTCACATGTCGCGAAAGGAATTTTGGTTAGCGAAGTCAGCAGAAACAGAATTTCAAGAAAGTATATGGTAGCCCAACGGATTTGACTTTTTCGTTGAAATTTTTTTTAATTCGGATTCCATAATCAATTGATTTGCTTTTATTAATAAATTATATTGTTTTAGAAATTGAACCGGATCAACTGGTCCAATTGAGAATAGGTCTGATAACTAGTCTGTTAATTCAAAAATTCGACTCATTTCATAATTGGTGAGAATTGCTAAAGAATCGGTCCAAAACCAGTGCAGAAAACTAGTTTGAACTGGTATTTTTAAAAAAAATCATATTTTTGTTTTTTAATCTTTTTTATTTTTAATTTAATATAAACCATTTTTAAGATAAATAAAAACATTTATTTAAGGATTACATATAGGTATAAATTATTTTCTCAATTGTTATTAACTTTTTTATTTTATAAAACATATAATTTAGTTATTTATATTATTTACAATTTTTTACATCTTGATTTCTAATAATTTTATATTATTTTATTACTTTAAATATAATATAATATTAAAAATATAAAATTAATTTCTACTAGTTTGACCATGGTTTACCCACAATTAAACCAATAAACCATAAATCAGGGCTTTTATTTGTTCAATTATCAGTTAGATTTTTAAAACATTTGTAATTATTTGCAAGCAAATTATTAATGATTTATTATATAGTTAAATTTCTTGTACGACCCAAATTGAAAATATTTCCGTATAAAATTTTATTTAAAGTAGAGTTTAATTTTTTATCTTTATTTTACCATTTTATTTATAATTCTAAAAATGTCACATTATTTTTATTTTCAATATGTTGTAAAGAAAATTAAAAAAAAAAGATGTTTATATTATTTCTTTTTTAAATTCTTTAAAAGAAAAGAAATAAAACAAAGTTATATCTTTATAATTAGTTGTAAAATCATATCAACAAAAATAAAAAATAAAATAAACACAATTTAATATTTTTTTATAATTCTTTTAAAACATGAAAAAATGATAAATAAACTTTATTAATTTTGAAATTACATTTTCATTATTTATATAAAAAAAGGTAATCATTTTTAATAACTTACTGAGTGAACTTAAAAAGAAAAAAAAAATCGATTTTCTAAATTAAGAAAATTATTTGACTGGTTTTATGTGCTATGTAGTTCTAAATAAATTATCACTATTTTTTCCATTGTAATTAAATTATCTGAAGCTTTATTACTAACTTTTTTTTTCAGCTAAATAATCGAGAAAACATTTTCTTTCTTGCTGTGCAGCAACCGACAAATATTATTCGAAAATAAACTGCAAGTATTGCTCCAACGGATAAAATTGCTGTCGCAATCTTTCCAGGTTCAGTAACATTATGTTTAATTTAAAGGAACAGAGGGGTTTTAATGGGAAGGGAAGGGAAGGGAAGGGAAGGGAAGAGAAAATTCTCTTATTTGGTTTAGTTTGATTGAAGGAAAGGGGAAGAAGAGAAGAAAAGGTTCCTTGTTTCATCAGCATGAAAAGGAGATGAAGGAAATGAGATGAGACGGTAAATAAAACTTTAATGATAATTATGTTAGCACACTTAAAAAAATATAAAACATTTTTCCTAGCTAAAAATGGAAGAGAAAATATTTTAACTTCTTCATTTTCGTTTTTTTTTTTCCTTTAAATTTTTGGATTAAGTAAAATTAAAAAAATAAAAAAACTCTTTCCTCCTTTTCACTCTAATTCCTAGTTCCCTCAAACCCAACGCAGGTTTTAGAATGTACCTAAAACAATAACAAAAAAAACCCAGGTTTTAGACAAAAAGAAAAAATAATTCCAACTACTTGCCTGGTTTAAAAACCAAACCAAACTGATTCAATTGGTTAAATCAGAAAACAAAAAAGCAACCAGTTCCAATAGCCTACAATCTCTCATTGTCATCTCTACCTCACCCGGAGCACTCACTTTTTTTTTTTTTTTCCAAGTATTCTTTTTCGAAGGCAGTTATATTTGAGCCACTGTTTTCTTATCTGTCTATCAGATCTACATTTCAAAGACCATTTATATGTTGCTGGTCTCAGAAGAAGCAAACATAAATGCTCTTTTGATCACAGTTTGGTAAGTCCATTTATATGTCTAACCATATGGGAAGGTAGTGATCTGAAACCAAATCTAACCGTTTGCAGTATTCAGAAGTTAAAATCCACAAAGGGTCACCTATCTAGGCACACCCTCCCCTTGAATAAGTATTATCTGAATCTGTCTTGAAATTTCGTTTTCAATGCCATGATTATGGAGTTGTTTTGGGGTATTTCCCCCCTTAGTATGAACAATCTGGTTTGAGGTGTGGGTGAGGGGAGGATGAGGTGATAATACAACAGCACACACAAGTAGGGTCTGAGGTTGCAAAATACTGAAACTGCCGGTTAGTCTATGTGGAAGTGTCCTATCAATTGAGAACAATGCATAGCTGCTAAGGATTGATTATTGATATGAACTATAATAGTTTCATCACAAAATTAATTGACACGAGATGTGAAACTTTATAAAATAACATTTATAATATCTTTTTATTAATCTAACTATTGAATCATATGATATTATCATCCATATAAAATGTTACACACCTTAGACATTCACAGATATGTAATCAAATAATAGTTATTTACTTATATTTTACACAATATATCATATACTAAAATAGAACAATGAAATATGAATTAATTTTTAAATTGTCTGAACATTTTGTAGATTTAAGCTACTTTGTAAAAACTTTAAATTCAATGATTAGATTAACAAAAATTACTTATGGTAAAAAATTATTAAATGTATCATTTTACAAAGTTTAAAATATTATTTGATTCGCCCTTCATATATTATAAAATATTAAAAGACATTTAATTACCGTCAAGTTGATCATGATTCAATCATGGGTAGACTAATGAACCGGGAGACGAATACCTTCATAGGTTCAATGCTCGACCTGGTTTTAAGAACATTGGCTACGTGCAACAAATATTGAAAGAAACGGACTTTGCTTACCTAGGTTTAACAAAATAGAGAGGAAAAGAATAGGTAGGCTCCATAATTTTTTAAACTACACACAACACTAACCATTGTATACTTCCTTCCTTTTTCTCTCCCTCTCTAACTGCACCTGTCATCTCAGTTAAACTGCAGGGGATCCAAATCCCAAAAGAAACAGTAGAAATCAATATTCAATAGTAGAAAAAATGATGCTGCTTTCTTCTCTCCCATTTACACCTTGTCTAAGCTTCATTTTGGTGCTTATCTGCAGAACCACAGCCCACAGCCATTTGATTCTTAATTTTGCAATACAAGGAGGATAGCTAACATACGCATGCATGTGCACAAAAACATTATTATGTTGAAAACTGGACAGGACCACTTCCGTTATGAGGACAAATCTAGGTCTTTTGGCTAATATATTTGTCAGGGAAAAGATCCTCTCCATTTTTTCCATTACTATGCTTTTAGAAAAATAAATGATACTCTCTATTATATATGGATCATCTCCATTTCATTTATTTTTCCAAAAGCATAATAATGGAAGAAATAGAGAGAAAAAGAAAGAGAGAGGATCTCTCTCCTATTTGTAAAGTCATTCTTATAGTTACAGAACAATTAAAGAGGGATGTGGAGCATCATGCTTTTGCAGAATAATCAGTGGAGCATCAGCATTCAGCACTAGGCATCTTTGCAGAATTAGTACAAGCAAAAACTTTAGATGCAAATTACATCATGTTTTACATCAGACATAAATGAATCAAAACCTAGTGAGGCACTTTAGTAGAGCTATTATATACACACAATATGCCGACAAATTCCTTGACCTTCAGTTATGTTCTTTTTTTTTTTTTCCCTTGCTGGGTGGAATGGATCGGTGGCTGATTAATGAAATAACAAAACTACCATAGCCATTCATTTCTAGCGCTAACTGCTTTCACATTAGTTGACACAAGTGGAAGAGATCCGTAAAGTGATATCAAGTCATTGAGACATTTGTCTCTCCTGTGGCTATGCCCTCTCAGACTGCTAATACCCGATGCACCAATCTCATAGATTTTGCCTGCAATTTCATGCATAAGTTTTGATATTTCATTACCTTCAAGCAGTGATAGATATAAAGGACTAGCCAAGACATAGATACCAAGTGATCATTATCTAGCTTTCCGAGACCACACAAGTAAGTCTACACCCAAAAAGGAAAAATGACTGCATTATTTTTTTCTCTTCCATTTTAGAGCAAAGAAAGCAACACATATTTTTGGAAATGGATAAAGAGAGGAGACAGGAGCAAGCAGAAAGTGAGGATTACTCTGCCAAAGACTAAATAATTCATGGTATTATGGTTACTATTTTAATCATGATTATCTTGAGATCTGGATCAGATTCAGCAGTCTATAATTTTGCACAAGATAGAGCTATAGATAATGATATGTCTATGAAAACGGCATGATTTTTAAGCTTTGCAAATAGACATAGTTTAAAACTTAGAAAATTTATGAATCTCTAGCAATTATTGTGTTTCTATGTTCTATTGAGAATGAAATCAACCAATTCTAAGAGTCCACAGGAAAAAATTTAGGATCTTACTATCCAGTGCCATAAGGATACTAATTAAGAAGTGCTAAATAAACCTTAATAAATGCTTTTAATTACTTTAAAAAGTGAGCATTAAATAACTTTTGTATTTTTCTTTTAGTACAATAAGGCTGTGTCTGGCTAGCCATTTTAAAAAACTTATAGCTTATTTAATTAACTTATAGTTTGTTTAACAAAAAATAAAGAGGTTTGACAAATGAGCTTATCTTACTAGGTTATAGTATTTTTCATGCATTACCTGAAGTGGCGTCTGAGCATTTAACTTATGATCAATTTTTCATTTTTGCCCTTAATATTTTAATAAAATTCCTCCTTAATCCCCTCTTATTTCAAGAAAAATCCTCACCCTCAACTTCACGATATCCATCTTTCTCCAAGTTGTCACTCTACCCGCCTTCAGAGTACCCATTTTCTTTTGGGATAAGTTTTTTTCAATATTATACTATTTATTTTAACTATTACTCTATTTACACTATTTATTTTAATTTTAAATAACATATTTGATTTCTAACCAAAAAATTGTAAGAGTTTAAAATTAAAAAAAAAAAAAAAACTAAAGCTACAATTACCTAGCTAAAAATATGTTGTTGTCTGTAAAACAAAAATAGAATTAATATGAAAAAATCATATAAACATATTCTTTTATGTCATTTTACATTTATGAACTAATTTATAGATAATTTTATCAGACACTTTTGATTCAATAATTTTTTTTATAAGCAATTCAATAAGTTATCTTGGTCTCTTTTAGTTAAAAATTAGCGTTTCAGCTGATTACTTATTTTTGCCACAGACCCTAAATGTCTGGTACTACAATATACAGGCAATGTAATTAATAATTTTATTCATGTAGTTTTTAAAATTTTTATTGCTGCAAGCTATGAAATATGAAGCTCTGATACTACAATAGAGGAGCAATGTTTGTGCTAGACACTAATAGTAAATTACTAATTAGTAACTACAACACCTCCAGCATCTTTAAAAAGAACTACAGAAATTGAAAATTAAATTTAGTATTCAATACTAAGAAATTTCATCAGAATAACTTCATATCTAATTGAGATGCACAGATTGCATCCTTATATTTTATGCTGTACTATGTTGCTAATTGCTATGTCCATGTTTAATAATGTTTAAATCCCAAGTCTATGCCTGTTTCAAAGCAGTGGTATTTGGACAATTTCCAAATAACGAGTAAAATCTGTACCTCAATAGCATATATGAGAAATTAATTTACATGGAAAAATACATGCACTGAAACTTCAACAAATCTTTTCTTCTAAATTTAAGTTATCACTGTAGATTACACAGCAAACTGAATCCTATCCTTAAAAGAGAAAGAACAAAAAAGTACCTTTCACCCATATAGGTGGACCACTTGTAGCATTAGCAACAAGAAGGGACATTGCAATGTCTTCACAAGCTCTGTTGAAGGCAACAAAGTTAAAATTCAAAAATATCAAGGACATGGAAAAGAATAAGGGATAAGAATAAATTTAAAATTCTTGACAGGGTTAATCATATATATTACCTATCCCTGGAAACATAGTCTTGAATTGATGGAGACATCTTGTGAGTATATAAATCCAAGTATTTCCTGTGAAAGAAGGCAGCCTTTGAGAGAACCATGCTATAAGTGCCCATCCACCAAACAGACCACCATCCTCCATACCTGTAATATGCAGCATTATTTTGCTGTAATATACAAAGAAAAATCAGTCAGACACAATATGCAAACTAACATGAATAGTTAGTTATATGCAATAACAGTAAATCAGAGTTCCATTATGTTACCATCAAGTAAGTTGCCATGAATACAGTGGACATCTGCAAATTTCTCTTAGTTTCCCTTTCTATTTTAATAAAAATATAGTAATACGCCATGTGTTTTTCCTACCAATAAGTCATTTCCCAGCAATCTGCACAATATATTAGTTCCAGAAAAGCATTTTTGTAGTGAGTTTGTCTCTAAAGCGAGCAAGGGTGTATCTACTAGTAAATTTTAGTGGATTAAAATCATGATACACTTTAAATTAAAAAATAAGGATGGATGCATCCTTATTTGCTCACTTTAGAAGAGCCTTGTCCATGTTAGTTCCATTTTTTTCTCCCTCTGCCCCCACCCTCAACCCCATATGTGGAAGTTGCACACTTGCACTTGCACCATTCTTGTGTAACCGATTAATGAAGTGCTCATCTTCATCATATAAGCAATCAAAACTCAATGTCAAGCTTTGAATTTAGTCATATTCTACCATACGACCATATAGCTAATGCTATAAAATACTTCAGGTTTCAGCATCCTACTGGCAAGAATTATCACAAACCTCAACGTAATATTCCACCTTTGAGAAATTAAAAAGAGTAAAATCCAAGCAGTTCAAATTTAACTAATTGAATAATTTACGAATAACTAACCTCCTTATCCAGCCAGTGCATTCGAGGAACAAATCCCACCATTATGAATGGTGCACTTTGCCAGACAGAGAAAGCAAAATCTAGAGTAGAGCATGGAACAATCACATCATCATCAACTGAGAAAATTGCATCTGTCCTGATGTCTTCTATTGGCTTAAACCTGCTTTTTGATCCATCATCTGCATTGATGTCAAATCTAAAGTTCGGTTTGTGAGATTTCTGAGACTTCAAAACCACAATCTTATTAAGATATGTTTTCAGCTTCTCAGATGGTTGTTCACTTTCACTCCACACCACATGTATTGCATCAGCACTTCGACAGGATGCATAATGAGCAACAGTTTGTTTCAGAAGAGATTTTTGCCTCCAAGTGTTTATAAGCACAGTATAGCCACCCCTGAATCATGGATTAAATCAGTTGCATCCGCAGATCCAGCTCAAACTATAAAACATACAAAAAAAAAAAACTCTACAATTCTAATCCTACCGGGAGCAAAAACCATTTTGTATGTCATTACATGCACCAAAAAACTGCTAGAAGAAAATTTTCAAAAATTGTTTAGTTTTTTTTAAAAAAAAAAAAAAGAAGGAAAACAAACACTCACACCAAGCTCATACCTCGCCACATTAGCACCACTCCATATGACTAACACCCTTGAGCTAGGACCACAAAACAGAAGATGAGGATGAAAAAACATCTAGCTGTTTCTGTTTTTTAGTTTTTAAAACACTTGTTTTGGGAACAATTTTCAAAACTTAATAGATTTTGGATGAGAAATTGATCGTTGAGTGGCATAGAATTATTTTATAAAACAATTTTTAAAATCAGAAAATGAAAAGGAAATCAAACATTGTTTCCCTAAAACAATTACAAATTTACAATGAATTGGGGAATCTACCATCATGAGTCATGACTACCCCTTAGATAGTAATCTAAAAGTTCTTTGCTTGCACATATCATTCTGAATTAAACAACCTAACACATCATAATGTATCTTTCGTTTAGAAAATTTCTCCAAATATTGCCATGTAGAGTCCTGATCTGCAACGGTGTAAATCCTCCCTAGAAACTTCGTACTATAGAAACTTCTCAATTTCATATTGCACATAATTTTCAATATTTACACTAAAAGTACTTCAAACAACATCATCATTTTTCAAAAGAAAAAAAAAAGGAAAAAATGGTTAATTTGATAAATAAAATGAAATTTCGTTGAAACAGAGAGCAAAAAATACATACAAAAAAACCAATTACAAAGTTAAATAACAAAAAACTCCAATTACAAATTCACAAAACCCGCAAAAAAAAAAAAAAAGCATCGACTAAAAGAACAGATCGATCACAAAATAAAATAAAATTGCAGAGAAAAAAAAAAACAGATCCAATTTTATTTTATTTTTACCTTGAAGTAGAGGAAACCGAAGAGGAGTGGTGAGGGTTCCAACCCATCCACGAACTGAGTCTGGAGGAGACCAAAACGACGACGGAGAGGGCGAAGAGCGCGAAGAAGAGTTTGAACTTGGCGGCGCCGAGAAACTGTTTGGCTCGGCGGAGGAAGAGGAGGGGGCGGTTGCTGTAGGCGCTTCGGTTGGCGGCTTTCTGCTTCGCCGGAGAGTAGACGCCGTCGCCTGTGTCGGCGGCGACGCCGGCGTCGCGAATCTGAACGAGGGTGGACATGGCTCAGGGTAGTAGAACATTCGGTGAGTGCTCCGAAGAGAACTCGATGGCGATGGGCATGTTGGTTCGTGTCGCAATGTCTGCGCTTGTTGAGCGCTTCAAACTACAAAGCCACACGGTCCCTGCCTCAAAACGACATGTCCCTTGTCGGACTAGAACCTGAAAACGACACACGGGATGACCTTTATCTTTACAAAAATAAAAAAATAAAAAAATGTTTTGCTATTAATGAGCGAGATTTTCCTCATCAAAAATTAAAAAATTTAAAATGTTTTTTTTTCATAAAAAAGATGTGTTCGCAAACCGATTCAATCCAATAAAAATTAATCTAAAAACTTAAAATTGAATAAATCAAAATTTGAACAAATCAAAAAACCAAAATATTTTATTGAATTGAATTTTAGATTTGATTTTGAAAATCAATTCAATTTAATATAAACCAAACTTACACATAGGCATAGCAAAAAGCCTCGTACCTGTGGGGACCCACCTCCACTTTGACGAGGAAAAACCATTTTGACTATGTTCAAGGTGGGGGTCGGGTTTGGGTTTTTTCCAGTTTCTTAAATCGAGGTTGGGGACAGGGTCGGGGATATCAATACCCGCCCACCCTTATCCTCAAACTCGCCTCGATAGGTTAAATTATTGTATTATTCTTAATAAACAATGTATATTGCAATAATAAATTATTGTACTATTCCTTTTGTGAAACACTATTCTATTCCCTCTTAAAACACAAATTGTCATTGCTGGCTGCCTCTTTCTCTTTGCTTTCACTCTTGTTGTCACTAGACTATTAGGCCCTCATCTAAGTAATCTCTTTCTCATTGCAGCTGGCTTGTTGCACTCTCATCTCTGCTCGTCACTGTTGTGTTGCACTTTATTGCAAATTTCCATCTTTTTCTTGCTTGTTTTTGCATTGTAATTTTTTTTATATTATTTACTTGCTCTCTTTAGTTTATTGTAATTACCATTTTCTTAAGTTCACCTTTATGATTTTGTTATTAGAATGTATTGGTGTCTCAATTGCATTAAAATTGTTAAAAGGGCTAGGCAAGGATGGGGCAGGGCAGGGTATTAAATTTTAGCCCTGTTGGGGGTCAGGGGCTTTGTTGGGGGTTAAGGGTGGGAGCAAAGAAAGAAAAACCCATCCCCAACCCGCCCCATTGTCATGCCTGCTTATACATACAAATATGTTTTTATTTATAAATTTATGGTATCACTTATATTTATATTTTTATTTCTTATATATTTATAAAATCATCACATAACTTATACTTGTTTATGAAAAATATATTTAATTAAAAACAATATTTCATAATTATTTGAGTAAAGGTATATAAATATAATTATCAAGTTATATAAATTTATTTTAATAGTTTATATTTGAATAATTATACTACTATTAACTATGTAATAACTTATAGATGAGATATTTGATATTTTTATTATTTTTTTATTATGTTTATTATATGCCTTATTATTTGTTTAATACTTTGCCTAAATAAAAAAAAGTAAGACTAAAATCAAAAACCAATCCAATTCAAACCATATTAGATTGAATTGGATTTAAATTTTAGACCAAACCAATTAGATAATGAATTATGAAAATCGAAATGATTAGATTAGATGACCTTTTCTCTTCAAACTCGATCCAATCCAATTTAGGAGCACTCCTACCTTCTCCGTCCCAACAACCCATTTTTTACTTATTGGAGTTCTTAAATAAAACCCTCCATTACACATCACTCTCATGTACTTCGTATAATTTAAGCAAATCATCTTTCCAACCCAGCAACTCTAAAAATTTTATTAAATGGGTTCCACAAACAAACATTTTATTACTATTTCATAAAAATACATGCACATGGGACTCACAAATTTTTTAAGGACCAGTGCTTGTATAAGCACATGCTACTTGAGGAGTGCTTAATAAGCACCCAATCTAATGATAAATTAATTAAGGCATGGCGCTTAATAAGAAAAAGTGGGATATTGAGATGCTCTAAGTAATTTTAGTTATTGATAAGAAAATTAATTATTCATATTTTAATACATTCATGATTTATTCATTATCTATGTGTAAAATGTGACATTGGCATATCAAATACAACATTTACAATAAAATGTGTATATTCACTCGATAACAAAGAACTTATAAGAATAAGAAACCCAAAATTCAATAGAAATATTTTTGAAAAATAAAATAAAAAGATATTCTTGAAAATAAAGAAAAACAATACAAGGCACATATAATGGGAATTATTAAAGATAAAAATATGTATATAACAGTAGTGCCAAGCCTACAACTTTGTACATCACATCAAGAATATAGACATGAGTTCCAATTGTAGATAGAAAAACTATATCTGAGTGTCTATTCCTCATGGTCTAGCCTAATTAGATTAAACTATATACATACAAAAGAAGGGATTAGTAATACATATACTAAACATGCAAAATGTGCATATATAACACAAAAGTTCCTACATGAAACAAACAACCATATCATGCATATATATCAAAATACTCTCTCCTAAGCTAATGGACTCTTGAAATAGTGACAGTGTAGGCAGAATAGTGAATGGCAGAATCATGGATGAAGGTTGCATAAGCATACAAGTAATGGTGAAGGTGGAAATCTCACAATAGATGAACTCCATTGTCAATTTGATCTAATTCCCACTCACCATCATCATTGAGTTCAAGGTCCAACCAATAAGTGGGTAAGTGAGAAGTCATATCAGGTATAGTCTTTAAACCCAAAGTTACACATGTATGCTTCATTTGGTATCGATAAAAGAGCGCGGAAGAGCATGAATTAACGAAGAAGTTACTAGTAGCCCCTCATGTTGGTAATGAAGAAGAGCAACAAAATTTTTAAAAATTTTCATGGGACCCACCAATAAAAATTTCTTCGCAATTAAGCGAAGAAATGCACGGAAGTTATTATGCGCTGTGTGGGGCTTCGTTTAAATGATTTGTGTAAATCGATTTACACAAACAGTAAATCAATTTACAAGCCATCTTTTTTTTTATTGCTGTTTAAGTTGTTTTCAAACTTTTATATAATAATAATAATAATAATAATAATAATATAATAATATATTATTATTATTATTATTATTAATAAAAATATTAATAAAAAATAAAAATAATATTAATAACAAAAATAATAATTATTAATAATAAAAAAATAATATTAATAATATCAATGTCGAAATCGATTATACTGCTAAATTGATTTTCACTTCCCCCTGCCCCTCGCCCCTCCTCTCCCCGGCCCCATGCCTCTTTTATATTATAATAATAATAATAATATAATAATAATAATAATAAAATAAAATAAAATAAAGATATATATATATATATAACATTAATAATAAAAAAATATTATTAATAATAATAAAAATAATATTAATAATAAAAATGAATTATAATAATAATAATAATAGTTAAAATAAAAATAATCTCAAAAATTAACTTTCTTTCTATTTCTCTTCAACTAAATAACCTTAATTTCTACTCTATTTCTCACCTATGTCTTTTCTCTTCTCTTCTTTTCTCTCTATTTCTTTCCTCCCTACCAAACACAAGCTGTAGACAAATAAATATAAAAAGGTGAGGTAATTACATTACATGGTATTGTTGGTGCTAAAAATTCATGGTTAGCAACTAGTTTAGCCATTTTTGGATGACTAATGTGGGCCCAAGACTCGAAAGACCCAAACTAGCTTAATTTTGAGCCAGGCTTAATGATTGGACTAAATGTTTGGACGTGGGAGGTAGTCACCTTAGGTCAACATCTACAAAATGCATATACCCCATGATCTCCTAAAAACTTGGGCATTGGATAGTTGAGTATAAGGAAAATGGCTAATAACTGATAGCCTCTATAAATAAGACTTTTAACAATGTAATTGTGGTCCTTGACCATTCTAATCAAATTTATCATTTTTAGCAATTTACAGCTTTATTTACAACTTTCTTTATTGCTTTCCTTTACTACAAATTTACTAGAATAACGTAGCATAGAGACTTCAATTCAGTGACGACTAGAAAGCTCTTTTAAGTAGACTAGGAACCCAATCAACAAACAAAATCCTTTTCTTTAGTTAATTGCCTAAAGAAAATCACTCGTTGGTGATTAGCCATTTGCACGGCTAATCAATTGCAAGTTTCCACACTAACAGGTATACAAACAAAATGAAAGAAAATCTACTGCTAAACATATAATAAAAAGGTACAACAACTCATCCAAAAATTAGATCAATGCAATGGAATGCTATGCATATAGGGTCAAATCTCTAATCCATGTGATCAATAGATGCATAATCAATAATCATGTGAGCTAGGGTTAGGAGAAGGATCTAGTTACTTCTAATGTATGTTACTTTATATGTGATGATTTGGGATTTATCCCATTTAGTTTTCATGTTGAATGTTGTATATTTGATTTGATTAGATGCCAAAAAATTATATAAATTTTCATAATTTAATTAATAAGAGTTATTGGATATAAAAGCAAACCTTGCAAATGGTATATGTGTTTGGTGACAATGTAGTGATAACAGGTTGTTACAAATATCATTTGTTGATTTCCTTCTCGATAAGTGATGGTGCTTATTTTATCTAAAGTGAGTTACTCACTTTAGACAAGTTCAATCTGAATGAATGTATATATGTATGCATGTGTGGGATTTGTTTCTGGTGATAAGAATAAATTAAGTGATTCCAGTCGTTCATTAGGAAACCAATTATTGATATTCGTTCCAACACATGCATTATTTATTATGCATGTGCTTGTAATATTGATTGTTGACTTTTTCATCAATGACTTAGATTACTTTACTTTCTAAACTAAGTTGTTCACTTTAGAACAACCAAATTTATGTATGTATGATATTTAAGGATTTTACTCCTCTAAAATGAATAAGGATAAAGTAAGTAATTTCAATAGTTAATAAGAAAATTAACAATTGACATTTTAACACATGCATAATTTGTTATACATATACACGTAACATTAACTATTGGTATTACTTACTTTACCTTCTAAAGTGAATTGCTCACTTTAGAGGAACTTATACAATATTTACTAGATAAAAAAACACAAAAAAATATATTAAGCATTTAATTTTTAAAATTTTTTAATTTTAATTACTTAACAAAAATAGAGAAAAATTCTTTTGTCTATTTGATCAAATGGCTTAAAATAGGATCAAATCATTATTATAGTGATATCAGTTTCACTAATTATTATCTTAAGAATAATGATTTAAGAAATAATAAATATTTTTTACTAGAAATTATAAAGAAATGTATTGATAATATTAAATATATTTTTAATAAATTTTTTATTTTTTTATTCTTTAATCATTGTCCTTAAGAGAATAAATAGAAAAACCATTTTAATATGAATAAATTGAATTTTATTTTTGTCCTAAAAGATGTTTGAATTATATTATTATATTATTATGTAATATATATACATATATATATATATATATATATATATATATATATATATATGTATATATGTATGTATGTATGTATGTATGGGGGACATATCTAGTGAGAGGATCATTTTTATATGAAAGTAAGAGGAGTTAATCTTGGCCATACAAACATACATGGAGAGTCAAGATTTAATGTCATGTGACCACTTAAAAAGTCATGTGATTTTTAAAAAATTCACATTACTTTGTATGTTTTAATATTGACCATTCATGATAAGATCTAATGGTTAATATCTATTTCTCTCACTCTCACATAAAAAAGGTCCTCTCACTTGATACGCTCCTTGTATGTATGTATGTATGTATATGCAGAGAGAGATATGCTAACCTATACACACTTGTTTTTTAGTTAAAGTACGTTAGCAAACTACACTGTATGCGTATTTTAAGATGTATTGTAGTTATAGCTTGCTAAAGTACTCTAACTAAAAAACAAGTGCGTATATGTTAGCAATCCCCACAAGCATTGGTTAATATACACACACTTATTTTTTTAGTTGGACTACAATAGCAAGCTACACCATAGGTATATTTTAAAATATATTGTAGTTATAACTTGTTAACATATTCTAACTAAAAAACAAGTGTGTGTGTGTGTGTGTACGTTAGCTGTAACACCTCAAATTTCAGGTACTAAAAATAAACCACAAGGTAACTCTTAGTAGGATCCTTCCTTTGTGTTATTAGACAAAAGATGTCTTAAGAGTTATTGTTATTATATTTCTTATTATTATTGTTCCTATTATTAATAATATTATATTTATTGTTATTGTTGTAGCAGTTATTATTATTATTATTATTATTATTGTTATTATTATTATTATTATTACTATTATCATTATTATTATTATTATTATTATTATTATTATTATTATTATTTTATTATTATTGTATTGTGTTGTTGTTATTATATTTATTGTTATTATTATTATCATTATTATTATTATTATTATTATTAATACCTTAGTATTAGAAATTAGTCGGAATGTTATCATAGAATCCAAAATATCATCTAGGACCCAATAAGGGACTAAAGGCCACTAAGCTACATATCCACCCACATATTATAAGAAGGGAATAGAGAAGGAGAATTAGGTTTAGCCATCACATAATAGAAGAAGAAAGAAAGTAGAGAGAATGAGGAGAAAAGGAAAAAGAAGAGGAAGAGAAAGAGGAGGAATAGAAACTGGAGAACCCCAGCCCTAGAACTCAGCTTTGCATGTCCTTAAAGGTGAGTGCTCTCACCCGTGTCCTTCCTTGCCCTTCATGTCGTGCTTGTTTATCTATTTATCTTTTCTCCCTCTTTATGCCTAAGTTGGGGATTTGTTGGATTTTGAGGAGATTGTGAATGAGTGAAGAGTTTATAGATTAGCTTAACCAATTGTCAAGGTAGAAGAAGTAATCAAGAATTTAATTATTTATTTTGGAGCGTTTAGAAGCCAAAAACAATAGGATAAATAAATAAATTAGAATATGTACCGCAGACCCATCGGGTGGGATACCTAACCCAGCGGGCGTTTTAGTTCCTAACACGGATTCGCTGGGCGGGATGCATAACCCGGCGAGTGGGTTCGATTTGGGCGTGATCGCTGGGCAGACCCCCTTGTCCTACCGGGTGGATATGACCTTGGTTATTCCATTTTTTGTGCATATGAACTCCTTTTTGCAGTTTTTAATTCATTGTTGCTTCTTTTTTATGCCTCGTTAAGTTTATACTTGTGATTGTTATTTACCTTAAGAAGACTGAGTGTGATGTGAACTTATGTCAATGTTTCATGATAAAAGCCTATGAAAAGCTATAAGCATTGTATGTGACCATGCATCATAACATTTGAGTTATATGATGAGGAAAGTATGTTGGAAGCTAGCTGGTGGAGGCTGTGATGGTTGTCTAACCCTAGCTTTGGGAGTTATCCAGTTGGGAAAACTCCAATGGTCCATGCTAATTCCATGGAGTCGGAGTGTACTGGCAAAACTAAGTAACCTTGACTAGTCACCAGGGGATATCATACTAGTTGAGGATGCAAAGTTGAAAGCATCAGTACTGATGACTATTCTTATGGCCTTGCATTTACTCTTAGTCTACTTTTCGACAAGTTTAAGTTTGTATCACATGTGCATGAGTAGTGATTTAGGAACATAACATGCATATGTATTCTATTGTAGTGTGATATTTTGAAGTGTACTACGTTGTAACAATGTGAAATCTGTGTGACCTTGTTCATCAACGATTGATGTAATGTGTACACGTGTGAAAATGTAATTGTGTCTTGTGATGAAGTGTCAAGATTATGTATATGTGCTCATGTTATGCATGTATGTTATTCTTGTTTGATGAAACAAAACGAGGCGTATGTCTAGTTACTAAGCAAAAGATGTGAAATAAATGTATGCTTGTAACAAGAATTGTGTTTGCTACTTTAAGGATAAGTGAGAGGCTAGGCACTAGGATAGTGTTATGAGGGTTCTAGTTGGATAATAATAGTTGTGAATGAGATATAGAAAGGGTGAATTCCCACACAACGTAATAGAAAGATATAAGACAAGTAAGAGAGAACAAATGAGAGTATTAAGGTGAGTGTTAAGGGAGTGTCAAGAGTATTTTAGAATGTCTGTGACCTTAGACGTGACCCCTTGAGGATAACTTTCAATATCAAAAGGGAAAAGAGTAAAATCTAAACATGAAGGGTTTAAATATTAGGGAGGGTTTTAGGTAAGAAAGAGTTCTTAGGTTAAGAATGAGATAGTAAACCAATATAATAGTTGTGAGAATGAGAGAGCAGTTAACAAGAAGTATTGAAGATTAAAAGGTATAGACCTGACCATAGGTGTGGAGAATTATGAGAAACCTAGTAATGCTTAAGCCATGAGAGATAAGTGATGAAGGCTGTCCGAGTAGAAGAGTCTGACTTAGCTGTAGAACCCTTAGAGCACTCACTGAGACATTATGTCTCACTCCTTTAAGTTTTCCCTTTTTCAAGATATAGGTGAAGGCGTGTGTAGATGGAACTTAGAGTCACGTGCAAGAAGACGTAGTATAGTTTATATTGTATTTCTCTTCATGTTTTATATGATACCTTCAGGTGATAAATGAGGTGTATTAGACACGTATGGTATTTTATTGTATTATTCTTATATAAATATAATTGTATTTATAAGTAGTTTTCACATGTTGTTTCTATGTTTTTAAGTCTTTCCTTTTTGTTTTTAAAAATCTAGGCTTAGTTACGGTAATATCCTTTAAGGTGTTACATTACTGGTATCAAGCAGGTTGATCTTTTCGACCTGTGTGTTATGTGTCTTCTATGTTTCCTATGTGTACTCTGACAAATTGTTTAACATTGTTTGAGTTACACCGAGTGTTTTTGGTTGTTTGTTATGTCATAAATCCTAACTGTCTTGTCATGGAATATTGAGACTGGCCACCTCAGTACTTCGTGCAATGTAGGTAGGAAGAATGGTAGGTAAAAACTGAGTCTAAGGGCTACCTTTGAATTCCTTAGTAGGAACCTTACCTAGCCAGCCTAACTTTAAATAAGGAACGTTAGAAGCGGTAGAGAGTAGCCAAAGAAAATCTACTGTAGAGACCTTGGAATTCAAGAATTTGTTGAAACTGGAATGAATCAACCATCATTCCTTAAGGACTATAACCCTACTAAGGGGAGTGCTAGCGGAAAGGTGTGATAGATAAGATTACCCTTTCGAGGATACCTTTAAAGTGAGAGAATTTAAGATAGTATTTTCAAAGAGGCATTTCTTAGGTGGAGCAAAAAAAAGGAAAAAAAATGTTAGGGGTGCACAGCAAAGGCGTGACAACAGGAAGAGAAAATGTTTAGTACCTCACTAACCTAAGAAACCAAAGAAAAATAAGAAACCCCAGATGTAAAAGAGTCCTAGAACGAAAGGATGTCCCAAATGTCATAAAACCATGAGTGAGTGTGTTTGCTTGACCTAAGTGTCCTACCAGTGTCAAAATATGTCTTAGCTCTACGAACGAAGAAACGATCAACCCTACACCCCTAGTTGTAGTGGGCCTTCATTTCAAGTATTAGAGAAACCAACAAGAATGACGAGCTTACCCTAGGTATGTGTTCCCCAAGTGATAGACTTTTTGGTTGTTTGCATGTCCTAAGGATTATATGTTCCTTTTTCTTATTGTGTGAAGGATGAGGAGTTGTTTCCAAACTCTTTGTCCTTACTTAAATGCTTATGTGTATAGATATAGATTGTTTCAGTGCATGCTTTCGCCGATTGATGTGATGACCCTTAAGTGGGAATGTTATTGCACTTGTTGTGGTTTGTGCTAGACTAGCCAAGTTATGTTGTTTTACTAGGAATTTTCTTTGATTGTTATATGTGCCCTTTTTGTTTGTTAGAACATGAGATGTGTGTTTGTTTACAAAATGATATTAGAGCTGGTTGTCGGTGTCTCGGAAAGAGCTATCTACGGAGGGTTTTGACTGATAGAGGGTTCTGACCAACAAGGAAATTGAGTGAAGTGTCATCAAGTGAAGTGTCATAGAGTGTGAGCCGCCGAGACGTCGAAGGCAATGTTATGATATGAACTTTAGAATTATGAGGTGTTACATAAGTGGTAAATGTAAAATGAATGTATCCCCTTGCATGCATTCCCACTCCCCTTATATATTTCACCTTGGTATTATATTATATTTTGGTTAACTATAATAATAACATAACCGTTTTGATTACTTTCTTTTCTCTTGATGTCTTGTATGGATATAATTGGTCTAATTTAACTAAGGAGTTAAGTAATTCACATGATTTGGGGGTGAGAGGTAGGGGTGGTGATATTGTATGTTAGGTTTGAGTTTAACATCTTGGATTTGATGCACGACTGTTCTTCATGAAGCACATTCATGCTGATAGCCCTAAGAGTAAAGTATGAACACATGTTTACATGTGTCATTACATGACTTGTAGGGATAAATGTTAATGATGTATATGTCCAATGTATGCAAAGTATGTGATGTTGTGATGTCCTCCTTAGTTGCTACCATTTGCTTTTTATTTTTGCATTGTTGTGGGCTTAGTAAGGGGAAGTTGAGTGTCTTTTGTGCCTCGGGAATGTGGGTTAGAGTGTAGTTGTTTTAGGATGAACGAATAACGACCTAGGTTTCGAGTAACCTAAAACCTATGGGAAGAATGCCATCCTAGGTAAACTAATGAAGCAACAAATCCCGTGAATAGGAAACCCTTGAGTACCTTTAGAATTGGATTGATAATGACATTTATGAATCCTAGACCATAAGTGACTTGAGTGATGACGGATTATAGTCACCATGTAGAGGAGCCTTGTGAGCTACACCTAGCGGAGACATATAAGAATGGATTCCTAAGTATCACACCTACTAGATAGAGACCTAGAGAGAGTTACATCTAGAAGAGGCTTGATGCACTAAGAAGGAATGCCTAACCATCTTTAACATCTTTAGATAGATGCCCTAATTGAAAACCACTTGATCCTACAGTCGCATTTAAGGATTATGCCTGGACAAAGATGAATGGATGATGGTAGGTGCATATCTAGATAAAACCCTATTTATTCACATGATTTCCTAAACTAGTTTAAGTACGAGATGAAGTCCTATATAAAACCTTTTTATCAAGAGAATAGAAATTTCCTTAGGAAAAAGTTAAGGAAGAATCATAGACTGTTTAGAGTTGAAATTATTTAAGAGGCAATTGGAGGGATGAATCTTAAATGATTGAAAAAGATGAGTAGGTGAGTAATCATGAACATGTTCTTAGGCCTTGATTTTTGAGGACAAAAATCTTTTAATGAAGGTGGAGTTGTAACACCTCAAATTTCAGGTACTAGAAATAAACCACGTGGTAGCTCTTAGTAAAATCCTTCCATTGTGTTTTAAACAAAAGATGCCTTAAGAGTTATTGTTATTATATTTATTATTATTATTGTTCCTATTATTATTAATATTATATTTATTGTTGTTATTGTAACAGTTATTATTATCATTATTATTATTATTATTGTGTTGTGTTGTTGTTATTATAGTTATTATTATTGTTGTTGTTGTTGTTCACTATAAGAAAAGCTTAAATTAGCGTCAGCCTAAGCATTGACACTAAATAGCGTTGGTTAGCCGACGCTAAACCAGTCACTAAAATGTTTTTCATTAATTTTTAATATTATATATATATATATATATATATATAGATTGCGTCAGCCATGGCCGATGCTAGAAATGTTATAAAAAAAAAGAATTATTAGCGTCGGCCTAACCGACGCTAACTAATAATTTTTGAAAATTATTTCTAAGTGCGAAAACATAAAGGTACTTTTGCCTCCTAGCTTTCTTCAAAATTTAAAAGTAAGTGACGGCCATGGCCGACGCTACTAATATTAAAAAATAAAATTATTAGTGTCGGTTTAGTCGATGCTAACTTATATTAAAAAAAAAGAATTATTAGTGTCAGCTTGGCCGTCACTTATATTGTCTATTTTATCATGAACCCTCTTCCCTTCCTACTCTACAAGTGTCCTTCTCCCCCTTCTCCTTTTCTTTTCTTTCTTTTCCTTTCTTTCACTTATTGATGATTTTCTTTTCTATGTGTTGTAGGTGGCTTTGGAGGTAGTGGATATTGACGACGGAGATGGGCGGTGGTGACAATGGCTATTTAAGGTTTGGGGTGGTGGTGGCTTTGTAAGGTGGTGGTGGTGGTGGTTTTTTTTTTCCTATTGATGTTTTGCTTTTGCAGGTGGTGGTAGTTCCATGCGATGGCGGTGGCATTTTCAAGTTTGAGATTTGGTGGATGTGAGTGGCAGCGTGCAGTGGCAATTTGGGGTTTAGTGGATCTGGGTGGTGGTTTGGTGTGGTGGTTTGCGAGAAAAGGAAGCACATTGTCGACAATGGCAGTGCTTTTTTTTTTTCTTTCAATTTTTACAATTTTGTGTCAGCTTAAGCGACGGCCAAGTCGACGCTAATAAGTGTCGACTACGTTTGGCTGACACAACCTCTTAGCGTCGATTTGATTAACATTGGCCATCAGGCTGTCACTTTGCTGACGATAAAAACGAAAAAGCAACGACTTTTGATGATTAGTGTCGGCTTTTGGCTGACACTAATTTATGTTTTTCTTGTAGTGGTTGTTGTTGTTGTTGTTATTATTATTATTGTTATTAATACCTTAGTATTAAAAATTAGTAGGAATGTTATCATAGAATCCAAAAGAGAATCTAGGGCCCAATATGGAACTAAAGCCCACTAAGCTACATACCTACCCACATGTTATAAGAAGGAAATAGAGTAGGAGAGTTATGTTTGGCCGTCACAAGAAGAAGAAAGAAGATAGAGAGAATGGGGAGAAAAAGAAGAAGAAGAGGAAGAGAAAGATAAGGAATAGAAACCAAAGAACCCAAGCCCTAGAACTTAGCTTTGCATGTTTCTAAAGGTGAGTGCTCTCACCTATGTCCTTCCTTGCCCTTCATGTTGTGCTTTTTTATCTATTTATCTTTTCTCCCTCTTTATGCCTAAGTTGGGGATTTGTTGGATTTTGAGGAGATTATGAGTGAGTGAAGAGTTTATAGATTAGATTAACCAATTGTCAAGGTAGAAGAAGTAATCAAGAATTTAATTATTTGTTTTGGAGTGTTTAGAAGCCAAAGACAATAAATAAATAAATAAATTAGAATATGTACTATAGACCCATCGGGCAGGATGCATAACCCGCCGGGTGGGTTCAATTTGGGCATGATCGCTGGGCAGACCCCCTTGTCCTGCCGGGTGGATATGACCTTGGTTATTCCTTTTTTTGTGCCTATGAACTCCTTTTTGCAGTTTTTAATTCATTGTTGCTTCTTTTTGATGCCTCATTAAGTTTATACTTGTGATTGTTATTTACCTTGAGAAGATTGAGTGTGATGTGAACTTATGTCAATGTTTCATGATAAAAGCCTATGAAAAGCTATAAGCATTGCATGTGACCATGCATCATAACATTTGAGTTATATGATGAGGAAAGTATGTTGGAAGCTAGCTGGTGGAGGCCGTGATGGGTTGTCTAACCCTAGCTTTGGGAGTTATCCAGTTGGGAAAACTCCAATGGTCCATGCTAATTCCATGGAGTCGGAGCGTACTGGCAAAACTAAGTAACCTTGACTAGTCACCAGGGGATATCATACTAGTTAAGGATGCGAAAGCCGAAAGCATTGGTACTGATGACTATTCTTATGGCCATGCATTTACTCTTAGTCTACTTTCCAACAAGTTTAAGTTTGTATCACATGTGCATGAGTAGTGATTTAGGAACATAACATGCATATGTATTCTATTGTAGTGTGATATTTTGAAGTGTACTACGTTGTAACAATGTGAAATCTGTGTGACCTTGTTCATCAACGATTGATGTAATGTGTACTACGTGTGAAAATGTAATTGTGTCTTGTGATGAAGTGTCAAGATTATGTATATGTGCTCATATTATGCATGTATGTTAGTCTTGTTTGATGAAACAAAACGAGGCGTATGTCTAGTTACTAAGCAAAAGATGTGAAATAAATGTATGCTTGTAACAAGAATTGTGTTTGCTACTTTAAGGATAAGTGAGAGGCTAGGCCCTAGGATAGTGTTATGAGGATTCTAGTTGGATAATAATAGTTGTGAATGAGATAGAGAAATGGTGAATTCCCACACAACGTAATAGAAAGGTATAAGACAACTAAGAAAGAACAAATGAGAGTATTAATGTAACACCCCTACTTTTGTATATTAAATTATTCTGTATGTTTAAAAATTGTTTTTAAGTCATCAATGTATTTAGAACAATTAATAATAATTTTATAAATTTTTCTAAAATTTATTGAGATAATTTTTGTAAAATGACAAAAATACCCCTGGTTGACTGTGGGAACCAATCGAAGACTTTTTGACCTCAAAATATTTTGAAAATTTTATATTAAGTATCTCTCATTTTAAAAACTTTATTTTGAGAGAAAATTAGTGAAAAATATAATAATCCTATTTCAATTCTTCCACTGTTTTTTATATATATTTGGCAATACAATTATGAAAAATCGGAAAGGAATTTTGAAATTCTGACTCCCATCATATTGCTCAAAATTTCAAGAGCTATTTAATCGTGATTTTTAATAATTTTTTCGAGCTGGAGCTCGAGAAATTATAAAATGACAATTTTGTCCCTATTTCTCAACATTAAAAACTGACATGAGGAAAAGATTCAATTGACATTAAAATGTCAATTTGAGCTTGGAATTATGTCATATATATTAAAATATAATTTTGGGAATTTTTGGAAAATTTTTGGAATTTCTGTATAAAATGACCAAAATGCCCTTACGTGTCTAATAAGCCAGCCAGTACTGGTTTGATATTCAAAAAGGGTGAAAATGGTAATTTTAGTTTAATTATGGGTAAAATATTTAATTTTATAATTTTGATAAAAATTTTGGTATTTATTGAATTAAAATGGATTTTCTATGAATTTTCTAGCTTAAAAATACAAAATAAATACATATAATTTGAAATAAATTAATAAAAATTAAAATTTATTATTAGAAATTTATTTTTGATGAAAATTAATGTATTTGTCCAGTTTTTCATTAAAATACATTTTTTTTGATATTAAAAGCTAATTTTTCAAGTTTAGGCGTTTTTGTCGGTACCAGTTAATTCACCTACAGATAAATTTTGACACATGGAGGCTTGGGACAGCTGGTGGAGCACGTCCCCAACCCTAAAATAGGTGATTCACCACCTATTTGAGATATGTGTCCCTAAATTGGATTAAAAATAAATAAAAATTGGATTTATGACATAATAGTGACATAATGGATGATGTAAATCTTTAGACACCTAACCCCTCCTCCTTCTTCTATAAATAGGCCTCAAAGTTTTCAGATTTTCACTCATCCTTTCCTCTCCCAAGCTAGAGAGCTTCTTTTTCTAAAGTTTTCTCTCTCTAAAATATTTTTTTATCTAGTTTTTATGTTAAAATTTTGCTAGTTTTCAACTAGTAGAATTTCTCCTCCTAGAATCTTTGCACCAACAATTTCATCCTCTTCATCAACTATCTTAGAGGTAATGGGGGGAGTGGGGTTGGTTCTAAATTACTGTCACTTTGCATGTTGGTAGGAAGGGTTTTCCCCTAAACCCATTTAGGCTTAAATTTTAGTATTGTTATTATTGTTTAAAGTTAAACTTTGATTTTTACTAAGTTGTTACTCTGCCCAAATTTAAATTATTAAATCATGATTATTAAATTGTTACTCTGCTCAAATTTAAATTATTAAATTTTACTTGCTAAGTTGTTACTCTGTTCAATTTTAGAAAATAAAAATACATTTACTAAGCTGTTACTTTGCTCAAATTTAGAAAATCAAAATGCATTTATTTAGTTGTTATTCTGCCAAAATTTTAGTAATTATACTATAATTGTTATATCGTTATTCTGTTAAAATTTTGGTATAGCGCAATTTCTGCAAAATAAGGCAGAAATGTTGATTATACTGGTGCTCAAATTAAATGAGACCAGGGAAACCTTTGTTTGAGAAATTAGGAAGTGATAAATTAGTGAGTAATGTAAAGCAAGTGACATGTAGTAGCATGGCACCCTGCTAGGGAAGCCACAGTTTGGTATGCTGAGGAATGAAAGGTAGTGACCCACTTGCGGAGGTCTTGGGGGTAGGCATTGAGTGGTGAAAGTCCCAATGGCCAGGGTAGCGCCCTTGAGTCGGGATATTCGCCTGACCAAACTCGATAACCCCGACAATTGTTCAGCATTCCAGGATTGGTTTGAGAGTATACCTCTATAAATGGATATCCTAAATTGTTATTTTGTTCCTCAATGATGATGAGGACTGTACCATGTGATAGTGTTGAGAGAGGTATATGTACTCCTAGTCACTTCTCGGGTTCTGTTGAGAACTATTACCCACTAATGGGAAGTATGGATCCATACCTAGTCAAGGGTAGTCAGATACAACTTAGAATGAACCTTAGGATCTCTTGTGTTGTCAGTTGTGTTTTATCTTTGTTTTATGGTAGATTTCCTACCGCACATGTAAAAGTGATTTTAGAACAAAACACCTCACTCCATTATTTTCTTTTGTGTGTGATTGGTCGTGATTATTGAAGATGACATTAACGCTCCGTGATGCTGAGTACGAGATAGAGAACATCTCAACAGGGGAGGACCTGAAGACCTATAGTATTTTCTTTTTGTATAAGGGATAGGTAGATAAATACTGCTCTGTATAGGATCTCTTTTGATGTATATAGTGGGCTAGGTAGTATATGTATTTTGATGTACAATTTTATGAAATATATGTATATATCTTTCATATTTTATTACCATTTCCAAATTCTGTTAAGTTTGGAATTTCTTTTAAAACTGGAAAAATTTTACACACATTTTTATTTACTTAAACTTAATAACTAAATTAATATGAATTATATTTAAAATTAAATGGGCATTACAATTAAGGTGAGTGTTAAAGGAGTGTCAAGAGTATTTTAGAATGTCTGTGATCTTAGACGTGACCCTTTGAGGATAACTTTAAATATCAAAAGGGAAAAGAGTAAAATCTAAACATGAAGGGTTTAAATACTAGGGAGGGTTTTGGGTAAGAAAGAGTTCTTAGGTTAAGAATGAGATAGTAAACCAATATAATAGTTGTGAGAATGAGAGAGTAGTTAACAAGAAGTATTGAAGATTAAAAGGTATAAACCCGACCATAGGTATGGAGAATTATGAGAGACCTAGTGAGGCTTAAGCCATGAGAGATAAGTGATGAAGGCTGTCCAAGTAGAAGAGTCTGACTTAGCCGTAGAACCCTTAGAGCACTCACTAAGACATTATGTCTCACTCCTTTAAGTTTTCCCTTTTTCAAGATACAAGTGAAGACGTGTGTAAATGGAACTTGGAGTCACGTGCAAGAAGACGTAGTGTAGTTTATATTGTATTCCTCTTCATGTTTTATATGATACCTTCAGGTGATAAATGAGGTGTATTAGGCACGTATGGTATTTTATTGTATTATTCTTATATAAATATAATTGTATTTATGAGTAGTTTTCACATGTTGTTTCTATGTTTTTAAGTCTTTCCTTTTTGTTTTTAGAAATCTAGGTTTGGTTATGGTAATAACCTTTAGGGTGTTACATTAGCAAATCTCATATATATATATATATATATATATATATTACATTTGAGTTTATTTTAATGTAAAATGAGTTTTTTAGAATTGTTTTTTCTCATGTGGTGATTCTCAGCTAATTTTGAACATCTAGTATCAGTTTTGTGACATTAAAATAATTAAATATTTTAGGTAAAACTTTAAAGCTAGTAATAAAGATATTTAAAACTTCATTCTATGATCTAAAATACTAAAATTAATAATAAGATGTTTAAATTAAATTAATTGTCAATGATACGTGAAAGTTGTAAAAAAAAAAAAAAAAAGAGTTGAAAGAAACATTCGCTGTTATTCATCATTATTAAAAGTTTGGTTATATTGAAAAATAATAAAGTGTACCTCATATTCCTCTTTTAGGAAAAAAGTGTGTATATTTTAAAATAAAAGAAAAGAAGAGTATAATTTAAATATCCATCAAGAAAAGAGAGAGTAATTCACTCTTAATTAAAATATTTGTAAAAGTCATTTATGTTGGCCTTAAAATATCATAAAAATTATAATACTCTGATTCAAGTACACTTCAAATTAACATGTAACTTAATTTACTTCAATATTATTTGTTTATTCGTGTTAAATTAATTCTTTGGAGTAGCATTCATCTTTATTTAGGGCGTGTTTAATTAGCTATAAAAATAAAGGCTTAAACAACACAGAAACACTATCTTAAAAAAAAACAAACAAAAATGCTTGTTACTTATAGAATGTGGCGAATAAGAGACATAAAGGCAAGGCAAAAGTCTTAAAATTTATTACTTAAAATTTGTTACTTATAAAAAGGTTTTTTTTTTTTTTTTGTTACAAGAGATGTCCTACAAGTGCAATAACATCTAAAAGTAGGAAAAAAAAAAGACTTCCAAAAAGAAGTGTGGGAGCATTTTTGGAAGTGTACAAAAAGAAGCCAAGGAGGGGAAGAGGAAGACAATACCAAACCTAACAACAAAGAGGCAGGGGCATTGCACAAAAAAGGCAAGGCGAAAAGCCTAGATTGTCAAGCAAAAGAAATCTAGAATGTGGCGCTAAAAGGAATGGGGAATGCAAAACAAAGGAAAGAGGTACGAAGTCTATGCCACTCTATTAGTAATTCTTTGTTTGATGGTAATATCATGAATTGTAACAAGGTGTTTTGGCCTAAAAATGATACTTCTGAGGCTAAACAGATGTGGGAAATAGGTAGAACAGTACGTGTCAAGTTTTATGAGGACGACGATGAGATGGTGCATAAAATTATTGAAATGAAAAAAAGAGACAAAAAAAAGAGCAGAGTGATAAATTATGATGAAGGTGCAGGGAAGCAGTGTGTTAACAGATGAGGATCCTAAGTTATGTGGTGCAATTTAGGGTGATAGTGAGATAGAGGGGAAAGCAGAAGCTACTATGAATTCTATCAATGGTTTGTTATGCTTGTGGAATAAGGATGTTTTTGAGATGAATAATTCGTTTTCAAGAGTTGGATTTTTGGGATTGAAAGGTGTGTGGAATGAGCTCAATATACCATGTGTTATTGTCAACATCTATGCATCATATGTATTGGCAGAAAGGAGAATTATGTGGGAGAAGCTAAAAATTATAAAAAATAATAGTAGTGAGGAAGTATGGTGCTTGGCAGAGGAGTATGATTCTATTCGACGAGGAGTAGAGAGACAAGGTGAAGTAACTAAAGCACAAAATGTAAGAAGTGAGATGGCTGGTTTCAATCAATTCATTCATAACATAGAGTTAAAGGATATACCTATGTTGGGCAGAAGATTATGTGATACAGATCCAATAGGAAAGCCAAAAGTAAACTGGATAGATTTTTGGTGACTAGGGAATGGTTGAACTAGTGGCCAACATGTGCTCAATATGTGCTAGAAAGAGAATTTTCAGATCATTGTGCAATATTATTAAAAGATTCATGTAGCGATTGGGGACCAAAACCCTTTAGGGTGCTTAACTGTTGGTTCCAAGACAAAAGATTTGAAGATTTTGTGGAAGAGACTTGGAAGACTATTGAGGTGCAAGGGTGGGTAGCCTACACATTCAAGGAAAAGTTGAAAATTCTAAAAGGAAAATTGAAGCAATGGAATAAAGAATGTTTTGGGAATCTAGAAAAAATTAGCATGGAATTAATTAGTAGAACAAAAGAGTTAGACTTGAAGGATGATGAAAAAAGTATGTGTGATGAAGAAAGGGAGCAGAGGAAGGAAGTGATTGCTAAATTATGCAAGGTATCAAAAAAATGAGTCATTAATGCATCAAAAAGCTAAAAACAAGTGAATCAAGGAGGGAGGTTGCAATAATAAATACTTCCACTCAATTGTTAATTGGAGAAGAAGTACAAATGCAATATATGGTTTGTTATTGGATGGTAGGTGGGAGGAGGAGCCACAAAAAGTCAAGGAAGGAGTGAAACAATTCTTCCAAAATAGGTTCAATGAAACCCCTTCAGAGAGATCGATATTAGATGGTGTACCCTTCAAATCTATTGGAGAGGAAGATAATAGGAAGCTCACTACCACTTTTGATGAGGCAAAAACTAAAGAAGTAGTTGGGGAATGTGATGGAAGTAAAAGCCCCAAGCCAGATGGATGCAATTTTAAATTCAACAAAGAGTTTTGGCATATTTTACAAAAGGATATTGTTAGAATGATGGAGGAGTTTCATGTGAATAGGAGATTACTTAAAAGGGAGAATGCCTTATTTATTGCTTTGATACCGAAAAAGGAAAATCCACAAGTATTAGCCAAATATAGACCTATATCGCTTATAGGCTGCATTTATAAAATCATTGCTAACGTGTTGTCAAGGAGGCTAAGGTTGGTCTTGGAAAAAACAATAGATGAGAGACAAGGTGCATTTGTTTGAGGGAGAAATCTTTTGGATGGGGTACTTATTGCTAATGACATAATGGATGATGCCAAAAGGAAAAAAAAGCCATGCCTTATCTTTAAGGTTGATTTTGAGAAGGCTTATGACTCGATTTGTTGGGAGTTTTTGTACTACATGATGAATCGGTTTGGATTTTGCAATAAATGGATAGAGTGGATAAAGGACTACCTTCAATTAACAACAGTATCTATGTTGGTCAATCGGAGTCCAACAGAAGAGTTTAAGATACATAAAGGGTTGAGGTAGGGGGACCCATTTGCCCTCTTTTGTTTGTCATAGTTACAAAAGGTATAGCAGGGTTGATGAGACAAGTTGTACGGCATAACATATTCTCAGGTTTCAAAGTGGGGGAGGAAAACATGCCTATTTCTCTTTTACAATTTGCAAATGATACACTATTCTTTGCGGAAGATTCAATGCAGAATGTGATTGTCATGAAGAGTATTTTGAGATATTTTGAAATAGTGTCAGGACTTAAAATCAATTTTTACAATAGCAAAATGGCGGGGATACAAGTGAGTGGGAATACTAAAGAAAGATATGGATTTTTGCTAAATTGTAGTTTAATGGGCATCCCATTTGTGTACTTAGGAATCCTAGTAGAGGTAGATCCTAGGAAGGAGGCTACTTAGAAACCAGTCATTTACAAAATGAGCAATAAATTGTCCTCATGGAAATCAAAGCAATTGTCCTTTGGTGGACATATTTGCCTCATTAAATCGATGTTGTCTTCTTTACTTTATTTTTTATGTCCTTCTATAAAATACCTAAGTGTATGGTTAAGAAAGTTAAGAATATCCAGAGGAATTTTTGTAGGGTGGGGCGGAGGGGGAGAGAAAGCTTGCATGGGTCTAGTGGGACAAAGTTTGCTGCCTAAAGGAAGCAGAGGTCTAGGGATAAAGGATATAGAAAAATTCAATGAAGCACTTATAGGAAGCTGAAAGTGGAGGTTGCTGAATGAAAATGATAAATTAAGGTGTATGGACTAAAATCCAAATATGGGGCATTATATGGGCAGGAAGTAGGAGGGACACCTAATTATAGGTCGGTGTGGTGGAAGGATGTAGGGAAGACTTGGGGAAGGAACAATGATGAGAGTTGGTTTGAGAAAAATGTCTCTTGGAAACTAGGGAATGGGCTTATGGTGAGCTTTTGGCATGAAAATGGGTAAGGGATGAGTGCTTATACAAAAAATACAGTAGAATGTTCATGAATTCAAATCAAAGAATATGCTATGTGGGATAGAAGGGAAGATGGATTGAAGGTAGATGGGAGTGGGAACTTGGATGGAGGAGAGAGTGGTTTGAGTGGGAAAGAGAGTTGGTGGAAGACTTCATGTAGCTCATTAGTACTACACAACCAAAGGAAGGTCTTGATGACAATAGGTTTGGAAACAAGATAGTACTAGTGAGTATTCTGTTAAATCTGCATGTGCTATCTTGTGATAACCATATGAACAGATGAAATACCAATGTTTCAATGCTTGTGGGGTACTAATGTGTTGTCTAATGTTGCTGCATTTGGGTGGAAGATGTTACTTAATAGGATCCAAACTAAGTCTAATTTGAGGAAGAGAAACATTTTGCTGCAAAATAGGGATTTGCAATGCCCATTATTCCACTTGGAGGAAGAAACTATGTTCTATCTTATATTCTCTTGTAAATTTGCATCCCTCATTTGGAATCAATGTTATGGGTGATTAGGAATCCAAACGGTACATACCATGGAGCCTAGAAGTCACTTTCTACAGCATACATGTGGGTTTTGGGGGAAAAAGAATAATATAGCATGGAGGTTTGTTTGGTTTGCTGTTATATGGTCCATATGGATACATATAAATAGTATTGTGTTCAAAAATGAAGATCATAACAATGATAATGTAGTGGAGCTAATTAAATTTAGATCTTAGGCATGGTTGTCTTATAGGATGAACAACTTCTCATTCTCTTTTTGTGAAATGGTCTACGCATCCTCTGAATGTTTGAAGGGACTATAAGATACATTTTTAAAGAAGGGTAATTATTGTCAAACAGGATCAATTTGTGTTGGAATTAAATGTTACTAAGTTTGTAAGGCAGTGACAGGTTTATTGAGGAGTAGGTCTGTTTGTAAAAAAAAGATATGTCAAATAGCAATAGGTAATATGAGAAACTAAATGTTAATAGGACTGCAGGTCAATGTCAAGTTTATTATGTAAAAGGGTTGGGGTATCCCTTGTACCCACATTTAATATACTTTTATTTGCTAGTAAAAAAAAAGTGAAAAAAAAAATACTCTGTCTTTGCTTCTTCTTCAATAGCCTATAGTTATCTTTGCATTTTCTCATTAAATGTTCTTCCTCTTTCTCCATCCTTTCTCCTTCTTTATCTCAAAAGTAAAAATTATTATTTGTACATCACTAGCTAAATAATAACAAATCAAAAAAGTTGTGTTGTAACTTAACCTATTTATATTATGCTTATGTTATCTTTCCATGAGCACTAAACATGTCCTTAGGTAAACATCCTTTGAATTTAGAAATTTTACGAAATAAAAATAATAATCTAATCATCTTAGCTTTCTTTTTTACATATTTCCCAAACCTTAAAGTAAACATTCTTTGATAATGCTTTTTAATTGTTGTATGAAAAAAAGTATAAAATTTATTTCATTAATCCAACATCATCAAAACAGTTACCTATTATGCTTTAAAGTGATGACATTGTTTTTTTTGGATTACCATATTATAAGTGTGAAGTATTTACTAACTTCTAGAAAATCTGATATTTTTTTCCATTTACAAAACTTGAACTTGAGACCTTGTTTAAAGGATTCAAACCTAATTCCACTTGAACTAGTATAATCTTGGTTAATGCGATGACTTTAAAGCCACTTCGATGATACATGTTGTAGACAAAAAAAAATATTGTAATTAAATATTGTGATAAACTTTAAAAACAAGCATCATAATTTTGTATAGCCTCAAAAATTGCTCTCTAATTTGGATATCTCTAAAACCTTCTTAATTTCCAAGTTAGAATATGTCTCAAAAGAAAAGAAAGAAAATATTTAAAATGTCTAATTGAAAGATTGGATAGTTTTCAAGTTGCATATTCTATTTTTATTTTTGTTTGGTACATGATATTCTAATTTATAACATAGCAGTAAATATAAGAGGAGTATATTTAAGGGAATTAATATTTTTTTTTCAAATCTCTAAAAAGTTGGTTTTTTAATTTAAATGAACTAATCTAAACCCAGCTAAAATTAAGTTGGGCTGGCGTAAGGTAGTGAATGATTATATCCATAACACCCCTTGTTATAATAATTTGAACTTCAAACGTGGATAATGCATACAAGAGGAATTCAACTTTCGTTTAAAGAATAAGAAGCCAGGATCAAGCTCTCCGTCCTGACCACTTTATGAAGAATATGATACCGTGTCTAAATTAAACTGCTCAAATGAATTGGCCAAGTAAAGTACCGTATCCAATTATCCATGAGAAACAGGAATATCTGCTGTTCCCTTCGATATTTTCATTCCAATTTCTTGTTCAATATGAAATGAAATTTATGTAATTCAAGCCCTTCTACCATTTTCATCTTTCTGGATGAAGAATCATTCTTTATTTTTTTAATAATTTTCCACCTTTCTTGTTGGACTATCGGTTCCAGTGAGTCCCAATTGAATTTCTCCCATGCTTCCATTTTTGATCAGAAAACATTGAAAAATGGCTTTATAGGACCTACGCATGCAGGTGAATTGTTTAATGCATTATATCAAAAACAGAACTAATAGGTACTAATGAATCGCGTGTCAGACTGTGTTGAAGTACTTTGGACCACAACTTCTTATGAGGCCAGCTATTTAGCAGTTGAGATGCACATGCAACGAGCCTGTTATGTTCAACTCAAAATAAATTCACATGCACAGAGGGAGGTGAAGAAACAATGAAATAGCTGGAAAAGAACAGTGGAGCTCTCAATTAGTAAATGCTTCTTCTGTTATCAATTAAATTGACTGTTCCAAATGGTCAAAAGGGTCTGTCAAGACTCAACTATCATAAATGACGAGTGATGCTTAATTCAAAAGGAAAATTAACTACTGAATAGTGTCATAGACTAATATTTGCTAGTGAAATCCTCCCATGGCATCCAAGTTTCATTAGACTCGATGCTATGTATGATCTGCGGCAAATGTTGTGTACACCCCATTTTGGGGTGTAAAGAGGTAGAAGGAAGAAAGAGATTAAAAAAAAAGGAAGAAAATAATAAATGTGATAAGTGATGTGATATATAAAAAATGGCATACAAAGTATATGGAAGAAAAAAATTAGTTTATAAATATAATTACCTATCATCTGCGAATTGGATATTTTCAGCATAAAATAAAGACCGAGACTGGATGTGCATACTATATATTATCTTCCCATTGTTTAATTCCTTAGGCAAACAAATATATAATGAATAACAGTGGGGGAACAAGAAGGGGCTAATGTAACCACAATAATTGAGAATCAGCAATAAGTTCCATTTGTAAGCAATTCTAAGCATTCTGCAACTTTGAATCTATGAATTATACGTGAATGATGATGGCTGAGTTCTAAGGTGGAGGGAGAGGCACGTAGGATACTGGGATTGAATACTAAAATAACATTAACTTTTCTTGTAAAACAGAAAGGTGGACTTCTAGTTCCTAGTACAGACGATTTTCTTATTGCAACAAAGAAATACTACTGAACTTGTAAATAGTCTCGTTGAAATTCACATTGGTGGTGGCAGCCATGTTAACACAATGGGGCTTCTCACAATGTGCACACCATCCTTCCATTCCAGACTTCCAAATTCGGGCCCGGTTTGCTGAATCCTTGGCGTGAAGGTTATCTTGTAAGAGAGCTTCTGGTTTTTTCTGGTAAAACTCAAGGTTTCTGGTTCAACTTTGACAGAAGCACCTTTGAATGGTGAGACCATAACATGGTATTTGGAATCAGGAGGGCCAACATTGGTGACAGTTCTGTGAACAATCACAGGACTGGAAAATGAAGTGGGTGATTTCTTGGTAAACACTGATGATATGGCTGGGTAGTTCAAGTCCCCTGGACCGGCAAGAGAGTGTCTACAAGACCTGTTTAAATATTTGGCAAAAACTCCTAGTTGGGTTGGAGTCAGCTTCTGTGTGCATAGGAATTCAAAGTAATCCTGTGGCTCAATGTCATAGACCAAACCAGGGTCAAGAGCTCTAATGGGGTTAATGTGTCCAGCACCATGATCATAAGGACTTGAGGGTTTAGCAGTTGAGGCATCTCTCAGAGTTTTCTTGGTGTTGTCAAGAACATAAGCTGTTGTCATCAAAGCAGATTTTATGGCAGCAGGACTCCACTCAGGGTGCCTAGCCTTGAGCATGGCTGCTATGCCACTCACATGTGGGCATGACATTGAGGTTCCAGAGAGGATATTGAACTTCACTTTCCTGTTGTCTATTTTCAAACCTGATGGACCAATGGCCTCACTCCAAGCAGCAAGAATGTTCACCCCAGGAGCCACTAAATCAGGCTTCAGAATTTCAAGGGTGAGAAAATTAGGCCCTCTTGATGAAAATGCTGCCACTACAGGAGATGGTTTAATTCCCAACCTTGTACCTTTAAAAGATAGAGTTGCAGTAGCACTTTTACTTGATAAGACATAATTTTTGAGCTCTTTTCCTTCTTTCTCTCCTATTGCAACTGCTGGGAGGAGGTGACAATCTGCAACCAGTTCTTCCCCATTAGCTTCAGTATTTGTGAGAATCATTCCCAACCCTCCTGCAGTTCTCACCACATGACCCTTCTTCACTCTAGGACTAAGGCCTCTATCACAAATTACTATCTTTCCTGACACCACTTTAGGATCCAAAGTCCCTTCCAAGCACATTGATCTTGGATCAACCCTGCTAGAGTTGCTCCCCAAGTACACCAAAGGGTATTGTTTCTTAATTGATAGCACACTTTGCCCTTTATAGAGTGAAACTCCAGTCAGTGTTTTACCATTCCCAAGCTTAACATCTGCAGGAAAATCCCTATCCATTGTGCTGGCTCCAACTGTGGTGATCCAAGGTGATACATTGGTGAGGCTAGCAGGGTCAGGTCCTGCATTTCCAGCAGAACATGAAACAAAAACACCCCTCTCCATTGCTCCAAATGCAGCCACAGATAAACTATCACGGTAGTAAGAGGAGACTCCACCACCCAAAGAGATGGAAAGAACATTCACTCCATCAGCTACAGCTTTATCAATAGCTGAGACAATATCTGAGCTGAAGCACCCACCAATCCAACACACTTTGTAAGCTGCAATCCTTGCACCTGGTGTCATTCCTCTGGCGGTGCCATTAGCATAACCAAGAAGGTTAGCCCCAAGCACATGAGAGCCACCAACTGTAGCTGCTGTGTGAGTGCCATGCCCATCTTGATCTCTTGGTGATTTATACTCCTTTTGCTCATTAATTCTACCGATTGCTGCTTCATATCCATGGTAGAACACTCTTGCCCCCACAACTTTTTTATTGCAGTGACTTTTTGTGAAGCCTGTTCCAATCTCACAGGCACCTTGCCAATGAGCAGGTACTGGCCTCATGCCTACATCATTGAAGCTTTCACTTTCTGGCCAAATCCCAGTGTCTAACACTCCCACTATAACATCATAGCCGGCTAGCTTTTCTGACCAGATGTTAGTGCTTTTTGCTGGTTCAAGCCCAAGGAATGTGGGACTTCTTGTGGTGTGTAGCTTATACTTTGTATCAGGGAATATGGCCACAACACCTTCTTCAGCCTCTAGCCTCTCAGCTTCTTCTTCAGTCAACTTGGCTGCAACTCCATGAAAAGCATTCTGGTAAGTGTACATTATTCTCTCTTCATTGTCCATATCAGCTTCTGGAGATGTGGACAGTGCTGATTTCACCTTTGATGAATACCATTCAAGGTGGTTTGGGAAGGTTTTTGGCATTGCTGACTTATCCATTTGAATGAGGTATGTCTTTTTAGCAAATTGGGCATTTGCAGAGAACAACATTATGCAGAATACAAGATACGTTGTTAGAAAACAACCCATGTTTCCCATTAGGATATTGGCCATGTTTCATGCCAGGAAGGAGAAAACTATAGTGATTGAAGAAGGGTGGTGTTGGGTTGAAAGAGAGGAAGTGGGTGGAGATTTTAAAAGGGGATTGTGCTTTATTAATTTGTCTGCCTTCTTGACGTTGAAATATTAAATGAGAAATGGTAACAACGAGAAATTATTACATGATCTAAAATTATGACAGTTCCAACTAATCTTTACATGATACGAGTGTTATTAATTTATAGTTGTAGATTAAAAAACTTGATTTTGTGTCATGTAGAGACTAGTTGAGATTATAAACACGTAATAGTTTAAGACTATTTAATAATTTTTCGATAGCAACATACTTTCTACGACTATTAAAAATTTATTGAAAATCATAAAATTTTGTGGGTCTTACCTCTTATTTAATGACTCTCATTCATAATTTTGTAATTTTTAATAAATTTTAATCAATGGTAGCGAGTGTATTAAAATGAAGTGTAACATTTTGATATTAAATACGAGAAGTACTAGAATGGAGAGAGAGTGACCTGGCAATGGAGGTAGGTGGTTGTTTTGTGACTGACCAATTTGAATGTAGAGTAATAAAAGAGCCACCTAGTGGCTGGTGCTAGAAATTACTCCATGGTTAAGGTCCTCCGACATCTGAGCAACACTTTTTATTGGTTGATGTTTGCACTTTGTGCTCTGCATAATTCTTTTAGTCATTGATTATGAACAAGCGGCTCGTGTGAGATTGGGGACCTTAAATATACTTGTGCTAGCTTTTAGCTACACAATTCTTGTAGTGATGATTATATAAACTGTAATAATAATGGTAGTTGTGTATGGTGAAATCAATTGAATTTGTTTGATATAAGTTTATAATCAAAGAGAGAACTTTCAAGCTCCCTCCTTACTCTAGCAATGACAAAACGCGCTTTGATCCAGGATAAGCACTCACCAAGTCGTTGGAAAATTTTCAGAAGGCAAGTCGAACTTATCATTTTACTCGGTAAATTCTATGGTTATAGTTAAACTTCGAACGGTTTAACCTGATTTTCAATAAAATTGAAAGCACTCCTTGAGTCGAAATAAAGAACACATATGACTAAGTAAGAAAAAGAGCACATACGAAGATTATTACTGTCAAGAATAAAGATTCGAATCTATCATACAAGAACGGATGTTTACCTCAACCTTCTTGTCATCCTAATTTTTCTTTAAATATTATAACATATACCAGCTTTGCCACGTAAATTTACATAAATTGAATTGGATCAATCACTTATTCACTTTGAAGAAGAAATATAGAAGGGAATTATGTTAACAATAAAAAAGAAGCGAATATCAATAAAAGATTAAAAAAATTAAATCGAAACAGTTAGCCCGTGCAAAGTTTCAATTGAAAAAGAAATGGTTATACATTACAAGTGTTATACATTACATTTACTGTAGGAACAATAATGATGACAAATAAAAAAGAAATAGGAGAAGAAAGAAAACGAAGAATTAATTATAATGATAGGTAAGATAAAGGGAGTGAGGATAGTGAATTATAGCTATTAGATGAAATTATAAAAAGTTAAGATTAAAAGATAAAGTTATGTGACTTTTTTAAATGGTTGTGATTATTAAATAATTTTTAATCTTAATTATTTATATATAGTTATATGGTTCAGATTTACTCTTTTTATTCTCTCATGTAAATACTCCTCTCACTTGATATGTCCTTTATATATAGAGAGTATACCGGGTGAAAGGACTTTTATTATGAGAGAGTGAGAAGAGTGAATCATAGTCATTGAATCAAGTCATGAAAGATTAAAATAAAAGATAAAGTCATGTGACTTTTTTAACTAATCATTTGATCACTAAATAATTTTTAATCATAACCATTTATTTATGGTTGTAGTCCAAATTTACTACTCTTAGTCTCTCATACAAACATTCCTTTCATTTGACTCTCTCTCTCTCTCTCTCCCTCTCTCTATCTATCTAATATATATATATATATATATATATATATATATATATATATGGGATTTGCCAACACATATCCACTTGTTTTTTAGTTGAAGTACACTAACAAGCTACACTGTAGGTGTATTTTAAGATACATTGTAGTTATAAATGTACTCCAATTAAAAAATAAATGCGTGTAAGTTAGCAAACCCTACAAATATTTGCTAACAGACACTCACTTATATTTTAGTTGGAGTATGTTAACAAATCCTATATATATGTGTGTGTATGTGTGTGTATGTACATATGTGTGTGTGTGTGTGTGTGCGCACACACACACGCAACTAAGTGTTCTTTTTTTGTATATGAATTATCTTCATATAGACTTTCTCTTTTATTTATCTCTTTTTTAAGGTCTTTTATTTATGTCTTTAATGCCTTTAAAGTGACAAACAAAATGTAGAACGAAAGTTACAAGCTTTACCCTAGATATATTAATACACCATATTAATTTAGATTAGCGAGATTAAATTAGTATCGTTTTCTTTATTGAAAGTATTCTAAAACCAATGGAATATGTCGAACCTGAAATACAAAATTAGCCAAAAACATTTGTCATTAATTTGAAGGTAAATAAATTAATAAATCCTTTTAAACATGCATACATTGTAATCAATAATTTTCTTTAACTCAGGGGGGGGGGGGGGGGGGGGGGGGGGTGGTGTTTAGGTACATATATTTCTGTTCTTAATCACCAATCTACTAAACATTCATCATGAAAATGATTATTGACTATTGCAATTTATAGCTTCTAATTACAACATATTTGTTCTCTTTTATTCATGTACATTATGTACTTGAAAAACACATTAAAATCATAATAAAATATCAAAATAAAATAATAATAAAAGGCTAATTCAATATTATTTTTATTTTCAATGCATCTAGACATCATTTGAGAAATTTTACCTCGTGAAATTTGTAATATAACTTACTAGTAGAAACCTTGAAAATTTATTGTTCAAAATATTAAAACACATATTAGACAAATAAACTAAAAACAAATAAGTCTCATAATGACTTAACTTATTGAGATAACAACATTATGTGCGCACATTCGTGCATACTTGTGAATTGTGATAAACAAGTTTAGATAAAATAGAAACAAAGAAAAAAGAGAGAGTTGAAAGCATCAAATTTAAGTAAAATTTATAAATAATGTATATTCTAAATACTAATATTCTGTACAATAAAATTTTAAGTAAAAGAAATAATTATCTCTATAATTTTTTATATTTTATTACTATTAACCCTTTTTCTTCAAAAATTAAGATCATAAGATGCCTACGTAACACACAAGCCTATATCATGAATTCATGATGTAAAATAATGGGTATCTATGTATAAACTTACCCTATGAAAGTTTATCGGTATTCAAAAGAAAATTTGCTGCCAGTATGTATGGTCTCTCGCGTGTAAACCACTAACCAGCAGGATTTATGGGACCCAGGTGGCAGATGAAGTAACTAAATTGAATTCTCTCTCTTTCACTTTCACTAGGCTCTCCTTAATAATGAAAACTAGGCTCTCCCGTGATAAGCGGGTTTATTGGATCCAGTTGATTGTAATTAGATTAAATTAATGAAAACTAACATATATATGCCATACTTTATACTTATACAGCAATATATTATTTTGCGTAATTATATCTTGTTATGAATTTGCATCAAAAATTTTTACAATGTTATACGAAAATCGAATTGAACCAGAAACATGATTTGAAAAATGTTAGTGTAATGTTGCTTGCGAATTCAACTTGAGACTTACCATTTTACGCTCAATGTGAAATCCTACATAGTTCTTTTTAAGCTTAACACAAAATAAATAAGAATAGCATTTTGTTTATAAAGCGTGGTGGGTAAACCTACTCATAGATACTCATTCATGATTTTTTTTGATTTGATAACATGAATACATGATTAAATCGATAATAGTGAAATATATATTTTTAATAATATATAAGTTTAAACATATTTTTAGTTTATCTTAAAAAATATTTTTTTAGTTTTGTATAAACGTGATTTCATTTGATTTTGATCTTTAAAAATTTTATTAGTTTTAATTTTCATAAATTGTTAAAATTTTAAAAATAGTTCTTGTTATCATCCAGTGATGAAATAACATATATTTAACCATATTACATTAATAACTGATAATTACTTTGATTATATAATTTTCCTATTATTTTAAGGAGAATTTAAGCTAGTTATTTTAAATTTTAACTCATTTTGGTATCAGATAAATGAATTTTAGAATAGAAAATGTTATCTATTTTTTTTTTGAATTTTAATTATAATTTTTATTTATTTTCTTATATTTTTATGTTTATATTTTTAGATAATAAATAAGAAAAATTAAAGTTCTAATGGATCAAGAAAGAAGACTAAAAGAGTAGCCCAAACGAGAAGAAGGGAACTTTAGAGTCTTAGATCTTTTTCTTTAGTGTTAACTATCTGACCACATACAAAAAGAATAGAGAAACAAAGAATAAGGATCTTTATATTCTCTCTATTTTTCCTAAAAAAATACAAATTCAAAATAAAATCTTTACTGCTTCTTTTTAATTTTAATTACTCTTTTCATCAAATCAAATCTAAATCATCTAGTTCATATTAGGATTGCATTTGTGAAATTGTGAATTGCCCTTCAAGTTCTAGAAACGGTACTCAATTTCTCACTGTTATTTTCTTTTCTTTTTACTTGTAATAACTTGATACCGGGGCTTCCATCAATAACTATATATATATATATATATATATATATATATATATATATATATATATATTTATAACATGATATTGTTAAATGCAAACTACATTATTACTAAGTTATAACAATAATTATTTTTAAAAATTTAAATTTATGAGAATTAAAATTAATAAAAAATAAGAATAAAACCATATTGAACCATGTTTATAAAGATTAAAAATATATTTTATCATATTATATACAATATGATAAGTAATAACTTAACATAAATGTATAAGAATCAAGTACGGGTTAAAATTTAAATTAATTGAATAAAATCATATTATATGTACTAAACAACAATAGTTGCATTGATTAATAAATAAATATTATTAATAAAACACACACGCGTGCATGCACACACATATATGAGGAAAGATCAAGCTAGTGTAAGAGTAATTCTTAGAAGTTACTCTCTTTAATAACTCTTTCAATATATTAGATTTGATTATTCTAACTGTTGAATTAAAAGTTCTCATTGAATAGCTAAAGTCTACAAAAATTTATGAAAATTTAAAATTATTTGATGCTTCATTCAATAAATTCAATTTAACATATAATATATTTTTCTAAAAATATAAGTAAATGTCGACTATAATAAGATTCAATAACTACAAATGTCTAATTTATCTAAAATTTGGTGTGCATGTCCGTTGACTTAATTAATATCAACATATTCAACAATTAGATTAATAAAATTTAATATATATATTGAGTTATCGAGGGAAGTAACTTCACCAAGAGTTACTCTTTGAATAACTTGATTCCTCATTTTTCTCACTCCATATATATTTTAACTTAAATATACTTTAAGAGACTTAAATATATTTTTAGTCCTTATTCTTAAGGCTACTTTTGCTTTTAGACCCTATTAAAAATTTTCTCAGTTTTTTATCCTTAATGAATTTTTTGTTAGCCACTTAATCCTTCAGTTAACTTAATAGAATACTTACTAAGCATTGCCACCTAGACCATCATTGTGCCATGTGTCATTTATTTTATTTTATTTTATCAAATTAGCAAATCACATGCAAGTCACATGAGACCAAAAGAATTTTTTTGCCTCATTCATCTCCCCCTCGACCAATTCATCCTCCTTGTAGTTCAATTACACCACAGATAGGTAGCTAAATTTGTCAATCTTGTATATCCATTATTTTAGTGATCATAACTCGGTGTGTGTTGCATTGATCAGTCTAGATTTAGAAATAGGATAAAGAAAATTAAAAAAAAAGTCATGTCAGTTGAGATTAAAAGTAAGGAATGTAACACCGTGATTTTCTTAATGTATGATTTAGTACTTTAATAACTGAAAGTGGAAATATAATATGAGTTATTGGTCATTAAAAAGAATAAATAAGTTGTTGTTGTATGAGTGTTGTTTTGTGTTGGTTGTTTTGGAATTCCTATATGAATTTAGGAAATTGGTGAAAAATGTTCTTGAGTCAAATTGAGTATGTTGTTGGTATTTATGGGGGTTGTTGAGAGAAATACAGTTGAGTTGGGCCAGTTGTGAGTAATGGGAAATGGTTAGATGAACCATGGGCTTCAGTAGGCTTGGAGCCTTTGTGAAGTCCAGGGAGGTATTAAGTTGCCCAAGACCTATTCTTTCCCATTTTTAGCAAACACTCTCCCAAGACACTCTCAAAACTCTCCCATTCTCTCAATCTCTCTATGACCACCAAGAGTGTAGCAAGATTCCAAGCCTTAATCTCATGCTCGTGTGTGAGGAGGATGGATTTTTGAAAGAGTTGGCTCAAGAGCTTATTTCCTCATTCCCCTCTTCTCCTAAAATTTCATATTCGAAACTCCTAGAGGTAAAGGAAGCTTACATTTGTTGAAAAGTTGTTGTATGAACATAGTTGTGTGATAATGTGACCTTAGTTTGTGCTGAAAACTGAATTGGAATAAATTATGTTGAGATATTATGTGGAAATAGGTTTCCTTCAAATTTTAATGATTTTGTTGAAATGATGTATGGATTGTTGAATGTGTTGTGGGCTGTTGTATGGTCGTATTCGACCTCTGTGGGGTCGATTTAGGGAATGAATGAGTAGAAAGTTTGGATTTTTGGGATTTTTTGAAGAAAGTTATGTTGCTCCTGTCTAATAGTTGCTAAACGAATTAGGAGCCCTAAAGAGTGGTGCTCTCTGTTGCAAGTGAGTCGTTGGGCGAACAACAGGTTCGTTGAGCAACGAGTGTGTGCAGGTTTTGGCTGCTCTCTGGAGTGGCTATTCGCTGAATGAGTAGGTGACTCGCTGAGCGAAATATGGTCGACAAAAATTTAGAGAAAGTCCTTGGAACGGATTCGCTGAGCGACTCTAGTTATCGTTGAGCAAGTGACCTTGATTTGATGAGCGAGATTCATGGTCATTGAGCAAAAAGCCTTCATAGGGGAAATTGGTCCTCTGTAAGGAAGGTATTCGCTGAGCGAGCATGTGGGTCGCTGAGCAAATGTAGTGTTCTAATATTGATTAATTTTGAAAGTGTAGTTGTGTGAGACATGATTGAGAAGGACTCCTAGTGTGATTCTAAGGTTGAGAACGTGGAAGGAGTGGTAGGTTGCTTGGATAGGACCTCCACAAGTCGTAAGTGTTGTTGTTTAGGTTATACCCATGGGATATAGGCTGCTTAGATAGGGCTCTGAGAGGCAGGTTGCTTGGATAGGACCTCCACTGGTTGTGAATGAATTATTGTGGGAGGATTCTCATAGGAGTATGGATTGCTTGGATAGGGCCTTGCCTGAGGTTGGAATGGGCTTGCATGGTGTTGGTAGTGGTTGTGGACCACGTGTGGTGCTGGTCGGGTCCACGTGGTATTGTGTTGCTACACATATATATGTTGTTTGGTTATTGTTGAGTGGATGTAATGTTGTGATGCATGCATGTCATGTATATGTTGTTGGTTGAGGCCATGATGAGCCTCATGTCGTTGTGTGGGCAAGCATATAAGTTGGATGGTTGACAGGAGTTGCGGCTTAGATGGACCTCTAACCTAATGCCTGGATAAGATGTGGGGTCTTAAAGATGGGCCTTTGGGGATGAGTGGATGGGGGATTCCGTTGAGGGCTAAGGCGGTGCAGGCCTTATGTCGCGGTGAGCTACCACCCACATACACTCATCCTGACATACCACTAAACTTATCTACAGATCAAAGTTTTGACAATCCCTGAATGGTGCTTGGATAGTCCATGGTAGGGGATGAGACCTGGCTGATCATTCAAGGTGTTGTGAATCTCTTGAGAGTCGTGTCATCATGCATTACCATAATTGTGGCAGATTGGTTGTGATAGGTGTTATGAACTGAGAACTCTTTGCCATGTGAATGAATGCTATATATGTATATATGTATATATGTATGAGTACAAATGTTTTTGAGGATTGTTGATGGTTTTTAGAATTTATATGCAATGACTGTTGTTTTAGTAAGCTTACCCTTGCCTTGTTTTATTGTTGTTGGATATCTTGTTGCTATTGTTGTGTTGGTATGACTGTGATGATCACGTCCTATGACGTAGGAGCAGATGACGATGCTTTAGTGGATCTGGCTTCTCAGAGCTAAGGATGGGGCTACGAGCTAAAGATGTTTGGCTTGAGGAGCCAAGCTTTTGTTTCTTTTGTCATGTTTTAGTTTCATTCTTTTGATGGGGTTGTATAGTGTGACTAGCCATAAGGAGTGTGTTTTGTATCCCTTTCCCCTGGTTATGTATATTGTTTTTGATATGGCATGGTGTTATTCCCCTTTCCGTTTGATGTTGACAGTTGTAAAGATATGATTTTATGGCAATAAGAGAGATGGATAGATCTCACGACTCGTGTATGTTTTGCACTTATATGTTATGATTTCATTTACCTGTTATGACAGTAAGAGTAGGATTGTTTAGTAGCAATAGTTGGGTTGTTACAAGGAATAGTAAGAACAAAGCCAAAATTTCGAAGAAGAAAAGGAAAAGGGAAAGGAAAACTCCATCAAAGCAACCACCCTAATCCAATGAACCCACACACAAACCCTATTGGAGGAGCACCATGGTCTCCTCTCCTAAACCAAAAACCCAAGATGTACCAACTACCACTTTATAAGGAAACCCAAAATTAGAACTTTTTAAGGATCGAATACGTAGCTAGGGTTGTATTTTTTTTTCTTTCTTCTTCCCCCACTTATGGTATTTAGAGAGGAATTAATTAAACCAATTAAAAGATAAAACACAAGCTTTGACTCATTTAATACCCAAAATGAAAGTAGTCACAAAAGTACCCCTCTGAAATATGGCATTATTGTAGCAAGAAATACTAGCTACAACAAGCTCACATGACGAAAGTTCTTGTTGAAGGAACATATTCAAACCCTCAAAAAGGGGAGAAAACTACACCATTTTGCAAGAAGACGATGCTCTGCTATGCTCCACCACCAAAAGCTATTTCCGCTAGCCACCCCTTTTTCCCCTTTCTTTCCTTTCCCTCTTTCTCCTTTTTTTATTTTTTATTTTTTATTTTTTCCTTTCTCTTCCTCTTTCCTCATTCTCCACCTTTACCATCGCGGGCCATCACTGAAGACGATTTCTAACAGCCTCCCCCTATTTTATTGTATTTCTCTCTTTGTCTCTCTCTTTTCCCTTTATGCATTTCTTCTTCTTCTCTTCTTTTCCTCCCGTCTTCATTTTTTTTCCTATCTTCCTTTCCTTTCCCTTTCCCCATCCTCTTTCCTCTCCACTCCCTTTCCTCTTTTCTTAGTTGCCTTCTCACTAGTGGAAAAAAACACTTTTTACAACACCATTTAACATTGGATGTTTAACAACCAATGTAAAATAAAAGTGTGGTGGCAATTTTGTAATTAACCACAAAAGTTTTACATCGGTTGCTAAACAACCGATGTAAAAATACGCTTTTTACATCAATTAAATGCTTAATTGATGTAAAAAGTGTTTTTTTTACATTAGTTGTTTAACAATTGATGTACACCCCCCCCCCCCCCCCGGCCCTGGCAAAAATTAAAACCCCAGTTTCCTCCCTTTGTAAACCACTGAGCGTGAACGAAATGCGACCCATTTCTGACGACGCCCACCAGGCAATGCCACCATCAGTCACTGTCACCGACGGCACCCACCACTAACAATGACCAACCTCAACACGTACGTGTTGAGAAATATGCCAACCATTAATCACGCTACACCTACCCACCATCCTTGATGACTGTTCCTACTACCATCCTCACCATCAACCATCGCATGCCCACCAACATCTACCACGGTATGTTTTCTCTCTCTCTCTCTCTCTCTTTTTCCTTATTCTTGCTTGGGCTGATTATGCAAGGGTGATTATGAGCTTTTGGTGGGTTGATGATATTATTAACAATTGTCAAAAGAAATCTTAAGGGGGTAACTATAGTTTGTTAGTCCTTATTTTTAATGTACTACTAGACAATTTCTGTTAGAGTTTTTTGTGAGTTGATTATATTATTAACAATGGTCAAAAGAAATCTTAAGAGAGGAACTACAGTTTGTCAGTCCTCTATGTGTCTAAAAATAGATTAAACTTGAGGTTTTGTCTCTTCTTCATCTTCTTCTATCTTAGGAGTCCAATAGAACTACACATGACCCATCTCAGCAATCTTGTACTCTTCCACAACTGGTAGCTTATTTGGTAGACTAATGGTAACTATACAAGGCAATGGTGTTCCTTTTGTAAAAGAGTTCATGTATCACAATGCAAATGTCAAGGATAAAGGCTCATTCATCTTAATGACAATAGCTTCTTCAAGCTGTAATGACCGTTAGAAATAATGTAGGGTGAAGATTGTCCATTAAAGTATTCTTCTTGTAAACTATATTTTTAATTCCAATATCTCCTTTAATGGAAAACTTCATAACCTTCTTGGTAACCAAAATGACAACTTAAACATACATCACAAAATACCAACACTTCTCAAAATAACTTACTAAACAAAATAAGCAAACAATAACAACATGGTTAAACATAGGGTTTAAAAGCTTCTCAATGTCTTTCCTTCATGGCCTCAAAACCTTCTTCAGAAAAGAATGTTGCACTAGACAATGTTCCAAAATTGTGAGCGATAATGCAGGAGAAAATTGAAATGAGGGAAAGGAAAGGTTTTTATGATCTTAGTTTATAATTATGTGTTTAACTATATACTTTATAGCTTGTGTATTTAATTATATGCAAACTAATTGTGTGTTTAATTATATGCTTTATGAGTAAACCCTAGTTTTTCATTTGAGATTTAATACAATGATTAAAATGCTAATTATTGTATTGAATCTTGAATTGTCCGGTTGGATAGTTTGAGAAGTTTCATTTTTTTATACTTGATTAATATGTAGATGTTAAGTCTCGTCTTAAATTTGATGAAATTTTGGTTTAGTGCATTTCATGTTGTGTCTCGGGGTCCATACTTGATTTTGGTGGATTTGATCTCACCACTTTCATTTTGTGTACTTGGAGACCAATGCAAAATGCTGTCAAAATTTTGTTAAACTTAAAATATGAGACTTATCATGTATGTATTAATCAAGTATAAAAAATATCTTCCTAAATGGGATAGGGCCACACCTTTTAAAAAAGTGAGATTTACATGCATGAATATATGTTTGTGTGTATCACAAATTGTAGTTGTGGATCGAAGTTGAATGAATGCAAGTCGCACAAGTGATGAGTATGAGAATGGAGTTGAAGAGTTTTTGAAATTTGCTAAACAAAATGTTCCTAATAGTGATGGAAGTTATTATTATTCTTGAGTTAACTATTTGAATGGGAGATGACTAGAAGTTGAGTTAATACGGGAACAACTTCTTTGTGATGGGTTTCTTGAAAGTTATACAATATGGACATCACATGGTGAATTGTTAGAAATTCCAATTATGTCCCAAATAGAGCAAGTTGATGTAGATATTGACGATCGATTAGAGGATATGTGTTGGGATGTTGGACAAGAGTTTTTTCAACATGCATATATATACAACACTTTGTTTGGTGATGTGGAGAAACCTTTGTATCCGGGGTGTATTAAATTCACACAGTTGTCAGTGGTGTTAAGATTGGTGAATGTCAAGGCAAGAAATGGGTGGAGTGATAAAAGCTTAATTGAATTGCTTGAGTTATTGAAGGACATGCTTTCAAAAGGTAACACATTGGCAAACCGTATAGAATACAAGGTGTTGTATCTGATGGGTATGGAATACAAAAATATACATGTGTGCCCTAATGATTGCTTATTTTATAAAAAATAATGTGAAGAGATGCACAAGTTCCCCAAGTGTGGGGTATAACGCTACAAAGTGAAGGATGGTGATTGTAATAATGACAAGAGTACAAAGGAAGTTCCTCCTTTGAAGGTGCTATGCTAGCTTCCAATAATAGTGAGGTTTAAGCGACTATTTGCTAATGCAAATGACGCGAAGAACCTTACGTGGCATGTAGAGAGAGAAAATGTGATGGACAACTTCGTTATCATACTTATTCTCCACAATGGAAGAAAATTGATCGTTTGTTTCTAATTTTTAGGACTAAGACAAGAAACCTTAGGCTTGGACTTGCTACTGATGAGATGAATCCTTATGGTAACTTATCTAGTAAGCACAATTCATGGCCTATTCTCTTAATAATTTACAATTTGCCTCTTTGGTTATGCATGAAGCATAAATATGTTATGTTATCTATGATGATTTTAAGCTAAGACAATTAGGAAATAACATAGATGTTTAACTATGTCCCTTGATTGAAGATTTGAGAATGTTGTGAGAGGAAGATGTTGATGTGTATGACAGGTATTGCCATCAAAATTTCATACTGCATGCAATGTTATTGTGTACCATTAATAACTTTCTAGCATATGGAAACTTGAACGGGTATAGTATTAAGGGGAATAATGCATGCCCTATTTGTCAAGAAGACACATGCTACCTACAATTGAAACATGGAAAGAAGACAATTTACATTGGGCATTAGAAATTTCTCAGGCTTAATCACCTATATTGTAGACTGAAAAAAGTTTTTAATGGATGTTAGGAGGATGGTATTACGCCACTTGCCTTAACTAGTGAGTAGGTTTATGAACAGGTGAGGAACATCAATATTGACTTTGAAAAGATCCAAAAGAAGGCTATTGAGAAAAACATGTGGAAGAAGAGGTCGATATTCTTTGATCTTCCATACTTGTGCAATCTAGATGTTAGACATTGTATAGATGATATGCATATGGAGAAAAATATATGTGATAGTGTAATCAGCACGCTTCTGAACATTAAAGGCAAGACAAATGATTGTTTAAATACTCGTCAAGATCTTGTTGAGATGGGTATATGCCTACAGTTTGGTTCGCAGTTAGTAGGTAAGTGGATATATTTGCCTCCAGCATGTTATACCTTGTCAAGAAAAGAGAAAACACGTTTCTGTAAGTGTCTACAAGGTGTGAAAGTGCCATAAGGATACTTTTCAAATGTCAAGAGTCTTGTGTCAATAAAAGATCTCAAATTAGTTGGCTTGAAGTCTCATGATTGCCACGTTTTGATGCAACAACTCCTACCTGTGGCTATTCATGACATATTTCCTAAAATGTTAGACATGCCATAATGCGACTATGTTTATTCTTCAATGCTATATGTAGCAAAGTCATTGGCCCTCAGAAATTGGATGAGTAGGAAAATGAAGTTGCTATTATTTTGTGCCAGTTGGAGATGTATTTTCCTCCTTTATTCTTCAACATCATAGTTCATTTAATAGTGCATTTAGTAAGGGAGATTAGAATGTATGGTTCCGTTTATTTATGGTGGATGTAACTAATTAAATGATACATGAAGATCTTGAAAGGGTACGTGAAGAATCTATACTGTCTAGAAGCATCTATTGTTGAGAGGTACATTGCAAAAGAAGCCATTGAGCTTTGTATAGAGTACTTGTCACAAGAGAAAGTTGTCTGGCTTCCTAAATCTTATCATGAGGGAAAATGTGGAGGTCATGGTACAAGAGGTGTAAAAGTTGTCACCAAGGGTTAGGAGGAAGTTTTTCAAGCACATTTGTATATATTGAATAACATTGATAAGGTTTTCTCTTACTTATCTGCTCATAAAACCCTTGTCAAGACAAATAACCCTCGAATGAATGAAAAATGAGTGTTGAAAAAGCATAACAAGACTTTCTTAAATTGGTTTAAAGAAAAAATTGATGATGATGATAGTGCTTCTGATATGTTAAGATGGCTAGCACATAGGCTTAACCTTAATGTCATAACTTGGCCTGGATACAATATTAGTAAGTATTTCTTCTACACAAAGTCACAAGATGACAAGAGTATCACGTCAAATAGTGGGGTCATTCTTCAGGCTGAGTCCATTCACTTCTCTAGTTCAAATGATAAAAACCTCGTTATGGCATCCATAAGTTACTTTGGATTCATTGAAGAGATTTGGGAGGTTAATTACGTTACATTTAGAGTGCCTTTTTTAAGTGTAAGTGGGATGATAATAACATTGGTGTGCAAACCAGTGCATTAGGATTTACTTTGGTAGACCTTTGCAAGATAGCTTATAAGGATGAGCCTTTTATCATGGCATACCAAGCAAGACAAGTGTTTTATGTCAATGATCCTTGTAATGAAAAGTGGTCAGTGGTTCTCCAAGAAAGAAGCATGCATAGTACTCATGAAAATCAAGATTCAATGCTTGATATTTTCGACATTCCGTCTTTCTGAACACGGATGCTTACTATCATTGAGGAAAATAAAATGGACGATGTGCATGCTAGTCGTGATGATCATGATGAAGGGATATAGGAGAACATTCCCACCTAACCGTATAAGAAATAAGTTATCTTTATCTTATTATTTAATTTAATCATATTTTCATTATGATTATCAGAAGGGAACCTTACATTCATATGTTTTTTAATTAGTATTGTGTCCAAATATAACATTATGGAGCGTAGGCCCATAACAAATTCAAACATGCTTGAATGGATTTTTTCTAAGGTAAGTAGTTTACAATCCTGATATTCAAAAGCACTTTGATTATAGTTTTATTGTTTATGATCTAATGTTAAGTTATTATATATTGTAGTTATTCATTGATCAGCACCTATTATAACACCCTCACTTTTACTTAATTAATTGTTTTATTTATTTATTTATTCTATATTTAATTCTGAAAAAAAAATCGGGAAGGAATCTAAAAATTTTGATCCCCACAATTAAACTCAGAATATCAAAAACTATCTAATCGTGATTTTTAATAATTTTTTTAAACCGAAGTCTAGAGAAATTAGGAAATGACAATTTTATCCTTATTTGTTAATATTAAGGGCTAACATGAGAAAAAGATTCAATTGATATTAAAATGCTAAATTGAGTTTAAAATCATGTCATATGTATTAAAACATAATTTTAGGAATTTTTTGGAAATTTTCTGAAATTCTTACAAAATGACCAAAATACCCTTAATTGTCAAATAACCAACTCGTATTGGTTTGACATGAAAAAATGGTGAAAATAATATTTTTAGTACATTTCTAGGTAAAATATATGATTTTATAATTTTCATAAAAATTTGAGCATTTATTGAATTAAAATGGATTTAATATGAATTTTCTAAGCTTAAAATATACAAAATATACATATATAATTCGAAAAAAATAAAAAAAAATTAAAATTTATTTTTAGAAATTATTTTTGATGAAAAATATTACATTTTTTCATATTTATATTTAAATTAATTATTTTGATATTAAAAGTTCTTTTTTTTTAAGTTTAGGCGATTTTATCGGTATCGGCTAATCTAATTACAGGTAAAATTTACACTGGAAATTTTTGGGACAGCTGGTGTTACACGTTTAAATCTAGTGGACTAATTCACTACTCTACTTTTGTGCATGTGTCCCTAAATGGATTAAAAAGAAAAATAAAATTTGAATTATTACATAATATATGATGTAATCAAGGTGGGCACCTAAACCCATTTTTTTTTTCTATAAATAGCTATGACCTTGAATTGAAATTCTCATTCTTCTTCTCCTAAAATCACTGTGAGTCTTCATAGAGAATTCCTCTCCCTTTAGAAAAAATTTCTTTTACTTTACTTTATGCTAAAATTCTACTAGTTTTCCAATAACTAGTAAAATTCCTCTTCCTAGGAGCTCTGCACCAACAACTTCACCAACTCTTTGAGGTAATGGGGGGAGTGGGGTTGGTTCTAAATTTCAACTACTTTGCATGTTGGTAGGAAGGGTTTTTCCCTAAACCCGTTTAGGCTTTAGTTTTATTATTAACATTATTGTTATATTGTTTGATGTTAAACTTTAATTTTTGCTTAGTTATTATTTTGCTCAAATTCAAATTATTAAATTATACCAAGCTGTTACCCTGCTCAATTTTAGAAAATTAAAATACATTTGCTAAGCTGTTACTTTGCTCACTTTTAGAAAATTAAAATGCATTTGCTAAGATGTTACTCTGCTCAATTTTAGATAATTAAAATACTCTTATTAAGTAGTTATGCTGCTCAATTTTAAGCAACTATAGTATAATTATTAAATTGTTATACTACTCAAATTCAAACAACTATAGTACAATTATTAAGTTGTTATGCTATCCATATTTAAATAAAATATTTTTAGCTATTATAATATATAATTAAATTGTTATATTGTCAAATTTTAGTAATGCTCAATTGGTTTAGTAAAATTAGTAGAAGAAATAAACTATAAATATCATAATATGAGATTGGGTACAAAAATTATTTTATGAGCTATTTATGAATTTATTTTTAGAAAACTACTGTAGAAATTTCAATTTAAGTTTTTATCGTTCAGGTAAGGTTTAGACACACTAATAGACCATATGTAAAAATTTCATAAATTTTAAAGCTTATTTAATACTTCTAATTGTGCTCTATAAGTGCTTGTGGACACATTTTTCTTAGAAATATTAAATTTCAAAAATTTTTGAAAAATTTTTAAAATTCATGATAAAATTCTAATTATTTTTCTAAGTTTAAAAATTATTTTATGAATTTTTTTGACCATTCTATGATTTATTTCTTAATTATCAATCTTTATTTTAATTTGTATATCTTTATTTTTATTGAATTATTGCTTATGTGAATGATATGTATGGATCAAATCTCTGTAAAATAAGACAGAGATATTAGTAGAAATTGTACTGGTGCTCAAATTTTTGAGACCAGAGTGAACCTTTAGAAATTAATATATTAGTGAGTAATGTAAAGCAAGGGACATGCAGTGGCATGACACCCTGTTAGGGAAGCTACAGTTTGGTACGCTAAGAATGAAAGACAAGGACTCATTTAGGGAGGTCTCGGGAGTAGGCATTGAGTGGTGAAAGTCCTAATAGCCAGAGTAGCGCCCATGAGCTAGGATATTCACCTGACCAAGCTCAATAACCTCGACAACTGCTCAGCATTCTAGGATTGGTTTGAGAGTATACCCTTAAAAATAGATGTCTTGACTGATATTTGTTCCTCATTGATGATGAGGACTGTACCACGTGATGAAGTTGACAAGGTATATGTACTCCCAGTCACTTCCCAGGTTTTGTTGACAACTATTACTCACTAATGAGAAGTATGGATCCATACTAAGTCAAGGGTAGTGTAGTATGACTTAGAATAAACCCTAGGTTCCCTTCGTTTATTGTATTTAAATTCCTACCATACATGTGAAAGTGATTTAGAACAAAGCACCTCACTCCATTATTTTTGTTATGCATATTCAATTGTGATTATTGAAGATGACAACAATGTCTGATGTTGCTGAGGACGAGTCAGAGGATATTCCTCCAGATTTGAAGACCTAGTTTATAATATCTTCTTAAGGGATAGGGTAGATAAATACTGCTCTGTATACGATCTCTTTTTATGTATATATTAGGTAAGATAGTATATGTCTTTTGATGTACTTTCGTTTTCTCTTTCACTATTATGTATTACTCAAACCATGATGTACAGTTGGATATATATATATACATAAGCAGTTTTTATCATTTCACTTCTATTTCTAAATTCTGTTTTTCTATTGTTAAAAAAAAATTAAAAAATTTACTTACATTTTCATCAACTTAAATTAATAATAAATTAATATGAATTATATTTAAAGTTAAAGGAGTGTTACACCTATTGGGTGATGAAGCAATTGTTTATAAATTACATCCCAAAATTTATTATGTTTTTAATTAGAATGTATTTAGGTAGTTTAGAATTGTTTTTTAAAATTAGTTGTAGATGAAATTTATATGTTTGTTTATATTGTATTTAGGGTTTAGTTGCTAATAGTTATAGATGAAATTTATATATGTTTAGAATGGATTTAGGTAGTTTAGAATTTTTTGAAGTGTGATTAAGAGGTACTTTATCTTATAATTACATTTTAATACATATATTAGTATTTATTGATGATATTTCAAATAATTTAGCATATTTAAATATGCTTGAACTGCCTGCTTGGATCTGTTTGTAATTTATAGGTTGAGAAATTTATAAAACAGACAAAATATTAAAAAAATGACATTCTACACCGATTAAGGCTATAATTGATGTAGAAAATTGCTTTCTACATCAATTAAAGCCTCAATCGATGTACAAAAGTTACCTTTCTATGCACAGGGGACTTTCTACATCAATTCAATTTGTAACTGATGTAGAAAGGTGAATTGTATCTTAAATTGATGTAAAAAGTCACACCATTCTAGATTGATTTAGGTTTAAACCAATAAAAAAGTCTATTTTACTTTGATTTTTTATTTGATGTAAAAAAGCTCCATTTTCTACATTAGCGGGTCCATATCAGTTCAAGAACTGATGTAAAATCCCCGAAATAACCAATGTTGAAGGTGTTTACTACAATAGTGTCTCTCTATAGGCTCCTCTTTGCATCACTGCCAAAAGTGATGACTTCTCCTATTCAATTGAGTGTAAATGGAAGGAAAAGAAATGTAGGTTATGGTAGAGTGGAAAGACGAAATGGGCTGGAGGGATAGATTGGGGAAAGGAAAATATATTTAGGGATCTCACATGACTTGCATATGATTTTACTAATTAAGTATAAGATATTAATGAAAATGACACGTGTCGTACTGGTCCAATTGACAGTACTTAGTAAACACTTAGTTAGCTCAAGTTAATAGAAGAGTTTAAATGGCTTATGAAAAACTCATTAAGAATCAAAAATTGAAGAAAATTTTAATAGGGACTAAAAACAAAAATACCCTTAAAAATAAGAACTAAAAATATATATTTAAATATATAATATTATAAGTCATTCACAAGTCAAATCACACCAACACTGCTAAGGTGTTGGTGCTATTAACACCATCCATGGCCTCCAAAGTCAATGTCTAGGGTTCAATACTTGGTGTTATGGTGGTTTGACATTCTTTAAGAGAGGTAAAAGCTTTAACCGACGATTAGTTGATTACACATAAATTGTGATGGTTTAATTGGTTTGAGTAATCTATTTTTTCAACATTGATTGATTTTTATACATACATACATACATACACACACATATATATAAGGGTGTATCAAATGAGAACAATTCTCATTTTAAGAATCTGAGAATTATAAATATGAGCTATACAACCAACATGAATGATTAAGATTAAAAGTTAGTTAGTGGTCACACGACCACTTAAAAAAGTCATGTGTAATTTTTTTTATAATTTTGACCATTTAAATATGATTTAATGGTCTATATTTGTGCGTTTCTAAAAATAAGAAGTGTTTTTATTTGATATGCTTCCTCTCTCTCTCTCTCTCTCTCTCTCTCTCTCTCTCTCTCTCTATCTATCTATCTATCTATATATATATATATATATTCAATATTATAATTTTTAATTTTAGAACATAGAAATTTTATATGACTTTTTGCATATTTATATTTTAAAAAAAATATCAAATATCCCATGTATTATGTGAATTTTTTAAAATAAAAAATAAAAAAGTTAAAATTATAAGATAAATATACATAATTAATTCAAATAAGTAATAAATAAGAAATATACGTATAGTTTGGATTTATAAAGAAAAGAATAAATTTTAAAAAAATTGAAATATAACTAACCGAGATTTGAGATGAAAAAGAAAAGTTTAAAATAAAAATTTAAAAATAATTAAAGCCGATATTTGAGGGTAAAAGAAATTAGAAAATAATCAATAAATTTAAAAGTTTTCAAAATACGAAAGATAAATGTTTATTGGTGAAACCGTGTATCACAAAGAGAAAGAGGGTGTCATAAAAGATATAGGTCCTATTTGGATAAATTTATCTATAAGTATTTATGAGAGAAGAAAATAAGTAAAAAAAAAAAAAAACTTCTCTCATTAAAATTAGCTTATGCATAAGCTAATATGTAGAAGCTCTTTCATATTAGTTTTTTTAAAAGCTGATTTTAATTTATGCATAAGTTAATTTTAGCTTATGAAAGAAACTTTTTTTTTTTTTTTATCTTCTTCTCTTATATATAACTGCTTATGACAAAGTTTATCTAAATATGATCATACTCGTATTCAAAAATAGGCTTCAATTAGGTTTATAATATAAATCTTGATTACTATAACTTTTCATTTACTTTGAGTTCATTACATAAAATTTCTTTTACTTCTTAAACTTATAAAATAATTTTTCATATTTTATAAAAGGTTAAATATATTTTTGGTCCTTAAACATTTTTGAAATTTATCTTTTTGTCTCTAAACAAAAAATTAATCAATCTTAGTCCTTATATTTTTCCTTTATTAACATTTTTGATTCCTGTTGTCAAGTATCATTATTCAGTGATGATGTGGTAGTAACGTGACTGCCACGTCATCATGTTGGCTGCCAAATAATTGTCACGTCATCACTTAATAGTGATACTTAATGACAATGACCAAAAATGTTAATTGACAAAAAGTATACAGACTAAGATTGATTCAAAAAAAGTTTAGAGACCAAAAATCTATTTAATCCTTTTATAAATATATTATACTAAAATTATTTAATTGTTATTTATTTTCAATATAGAATTGACGACAATACGTACCCTTAATATCTACAGGTTTTAATTTTTTAAACGACAACTCATTTATGTTTAAAACCTTGCTCAAATCTATATACCTCTCATATACTTCATAAATGTATTATAATTATGAGCAAATTACATACCACTAATTAAGGTTTGTTTATATGACACAAAACTCTAAACTTCAAATATTAGTATCAAACTTTATTTATGTTTTATTAAATGCTTGACCCAAAAAGTTTTAAGTAACATTAAAGCAATATAAGAAAAATATAACAAAATATGGTTTTTATATTAAAAACAAAGAAAAGTAACCTATCAGAGTTAGCCTAGTGGCGGAGGATTTGAATAGTTTGCCTAAAAACTTAGATTCAAACCTTATTGTTGTTATTATATACCAAAAAATAATGAAAAACATTTTAAAAATATAATTTAATATCTAATATATCATATAATCATAAATTGTTTTTTTAAAAGCCAAATTAGAATATTATTATAAAATAAACTAAAGACAGAACCCAAGTTGAGCCAGCCTTGCTTTACATGATTAACCATCCATCCATAAACGCTTATACAATACCACAGTTAATTATAAATTTTTATGTATGCAAAATAATGTTTTTTATGATAATTATTATAAAAGTTATATTAATTTAAAATGATTTTTAATTGATTGGTAAATTTTACAATAAATGAAAATTTAAGGTTAACGTATTTATAATATACATAAATTTTGTCAATGAACTTTTGTTAACCAACATAAAATAATAGGCCTGTTATTTATTTTCTATATTTTTAATTGTATAATCTTACCAGCTGATGTCAGATAATTGGTAATCACAAATATTCAAGTATTATAATGCTCATGATCGAGTTGATTTTTTCAACGTAAAAGGAAAGACAAATTGAAACTCTCTTGTCGAGACACCAGAAAAAGGGCACATCAAATCCCAAATCAAATACGTGGTTCTAGCGCTTCTTGCGCTTCCAATGTCCTTGTCCATTGTTCCCACCATATATAAATACAAGCTCCAAACTAAACTATTGTACATCCACTCAAACCTAGAACAGTATCTAGATACTTCTCCACCCATTCTTTCTCTTCTTGCTTCCCTTCCCATACAAAATGGTTCTCCAAACTTCATCTCTAGTATTTACAGTGAGGAGGCACCCACCAGAGCTTATAGCCCCAGCTAATCCCACTCCCCATGAAATTAAGCTATTATCTGACATAGATGACCAAAATGGCCTGCGTTACCAACTTCCACTGGTGCAATTCTTTCCTTACCAGCCTTCAATGGCAGGGAAAGACCCTGTTAAAACTATTAGACAAGCACTCGCCAAAACACTTGTGTTTTACTATCCCTTCGCGGGAAGGCTTAGGGAGGGTCCCGATGGCAAACTAATGGTGGATTGTAATGGGGAAGGTGTCATGTTCATTGAGGCTGATGCAGACGTGACACTTGAGCAGTTTGGCAACAATTTTATGCCCCCATTCCCTTGCTTTGATGAGCTCCTCTACAATGTTCCTGGCTCAGATGGCATGATTGACTGTCCACTCCTGCTTATACAGGTTATCTTAGGCATTTTGTATACACTGAAATATATTCTCATTTGGTCATTTCATATAATTAATGTTGATGCTTGGGAATAGTTTTTTTCTAAAAAAAAGAAAAGAAAAAAATTCTTAAAAGGGTTTATATTGATTTTTTGAAAAGAAAAATAAGTAATAAGCAGGAAAATTATAAAATTATGCCATATTTGTTAAATTTCCGGATGAGTCATGGAGCAAATTCCTCAAATATTCAGCTCCCGTGGTGAATTTTTTATATTTTCCCCCCTTTTTTCGGTCAACATATCTCTCTCGGAAGCATGGTGACAATGCTATTTTATATACTAAAACTTTTATAAAACAAGTTGTCACTACAATAAAAAAAAATTAATAATGATTTAACTTTAAGTTAACTTCCTTTAATATAATCTTTATCCATCAAAAATTAAAATTATTAATATAGATATTAGGAATTTAATTTTGATATATTATCAAAGCTAAGTAATTTTTATACTATTAATCAATTAGAAATCATTTTAAATATAATATTTTAAAGTAATTTTTATAAAAATCAACAATCTTACTATGATAATTCATAATTAAATGATAATGTAAAAAATTACATTATCAATACATTTTAGATAAATAATTTTTTTTTGTAGAGAATCACAAATAAAAAAAATAAAAGTAATGACTAATTAGCAAAAAGTATATTTTTAATTTTCTTTTTGATTACATCATATCATTTTTATTTGTAACATAATATTTTTATTTACTATATTTAAGACAAATGAATCTTTTACCTGGACACTCCTCATAAAAGAATTATTAGGTAGTACAAGACTATCAAATGTTTATGATTCCAACCGGTGTGTGTATATAACATATATTTAAATTTTACAATTTACGAGAAAAGATCAAAATATCCTTGATTGCATGTCATGTAACCATGGTAGTCTAAGATTACCTAATAATTTCTTTCCTCCTCACTACTAAAGCTTCTTAAGAAAACAGGTAAAGTAACTTTTCTACGAACGTTGTTCATAGAGCACTCTCCACCATCATTGTCAAACAAATTAAATACCTAATAAAAAAATAAAAATGTGTTAATCACTCATGATATAAGATTCCAATATACATACCTAAATGCTGGCTTATATAAATATACATAAATGACAGGTGACACGCCTCAAGTGTGGTGGTTTCATCTTTGCTCTCCGCATGAATCATGTTATGTGTGACGGAAGTGGAATTTGCCAATTTCTGAAGGCCTTATCAGAAATAGCACACGGTGCACCAAGGCCCTCTATTCTCCCTGGGTGGCATAGGGAGTTTCTATGTGCAAGAGAACCACCAAGAGTTACATGCATCCATCATGAATACCAACAACAACTACCCGATTCAAGAAGCATCTTCACACCCCATCATTGTTCCTTCTTCTTCGGCCCCAAAGAGATAGCCTCACTCCGTGCCCTTCTTCCCCACCACCTTGCCACCAAATCCACCTCCTTTGAAGTCATCACAGCATGCCTCTGGCGCTGCCGCACCGCATCACTAAAATGGCCAAACCCTAATCAAGAGGTTCGTTTGTTGTGCATTGTCAATGCACGCTTTGGAAGTTGTAGGTTCAACCCTCCATTGCCTAAGGGTTTTTACGGCAATGCTTTCGTGTTTCCAGGCGGCGGTTACCACTGTAGGGAAACTTCTGGGTTGTCCCTTAGGGTATGCCTTGGAGCTAGTAAAGAAGGCAAAGGATGAGGCAAATGAGGAGTATGTGCAGTCTGTGGCTGACCTAATGGCTATCAAAGGAAGACCATGTTTTACTAGGTTAGGGTCTTTTATGGTGTCAGATCTCACAAAATCCGGGTTCACAGATGTTAACTTTGGGTGGGGTAAGGGTTTGTATTCTGGGGTAGCCAAGGGTGGTCTTGGTGACATTCCTGGGGTGAGCTTCTATGTTCCCTACACCAATTCCAAAGGAGAGAGAGGAAGAGTGATTCCAATTTGCCTTCCAAAAGATGCCATGGAGAGGTTTGAGAAAGAGTTGGATGACACACTCAAGATCAAGAATAACGCTCCAATGTTAATGTCCAGTCTCTAAGGATGGTTGGTAATTAAGCAGGTGCCAACTTGTCTTTTTGTGATGGTGTATAATATAAAATATGTTTGTGCTGTGTGCCTTGTTCACCGGTTTTGATTTTGCATGCTGTAGCAAAATAATAATAATAGCAACTTGATAAAAGGTGGGTCTGTTGTTTCTGATTCTCTGGTCCTTTTATTCACTATTTAATTTTTAGTGTATCAGGTGAAATATATATCCAGGTTTTATAAACTGTTTCATAAAACTTATAGACTTTCTTCATAGTTCATAATGTGTTTCTTTGTTTTGTATTATTTAACCGTCAATATGAAACCGTTTTATCAATCTTTTAGCAAATAAGAAACTATTCCCCTAATTGGTGTTTGTTTGATGTTATGAAAGTCTATTCCACATTTTATTTTTTGACTTAACTTTATTTTTGGTTCTCATATTTTATTTTATGTGTGATTTTAATTTCTATAATTTTAATTGTTCGCATTTAACTTTTATAATTTCTTAATTATTTAAATCAATTCTCTTATTCTAAAATTTTATGCAATAGTTAATTAAAATATAATAAAGGCATAATATATCATTGATTTGTATGAATTTACAAAAAAAAATATAAAATATTTAAGTAAAAGTAAAGAACAAAATATATAAAATGTATCGAAAGCTAATTTTTATTTTATTTAAATATTATATATATATATATTTTTTTTCTTTATAAATCTATATAAATTAATGATATATCAGATCTCCATTATATTTCTATTTAATTATTGGGTAATTTTTTAAAAAGAGACTTAATTTGGACAATTGAAAAACTATATAGGACCACATGTAAATATTTAATAGTAGATCGAAGTATAGACACTAAACGTATAATTAAATCGTTAATTTTTTTATTTCTAGCTCAAATCCATACCCTCAAAAGGTAAAATGCAAATATGTTAATTTTTCATACACTATTTTTATTATCAGACAAAAAAGAATTTTTTTGTTAAAAGGGGAGTTCAAGGTATTTCAATCCTTATTTTAAACAAAATTATTAGGCTAGATCGATCATCTAATCCCTACAAACATGTGCCATACATATTAAGGGACTATTACACCCATTGGAAAAAGAGCAACAACCCTAATCATGCTTAAAGAACCAATTCCAAGCTTTAAATTTTGCCATTTCTACAGGACCCATAACATCACATACAACCTGCTTGAACAGTGCTACGTCATTTCTTTGAGACCAAATGGAAGCAAACCAGATTGGCACCCGTACCTTTTTTAACTTTTGTCCCTTTCACAAGACCATAGTGATGCCAAAAATTGCACTTTACTGTCCGCCGGAAAAACACAAGCAAATGCTAGCTAACAATATATAAAAAGTGGGATTAAGTTATTCTCTTGAGTAACTCTTTTCACATTAAATTTTATTAAACCAATCATTAAATTAAAAATCTTTATATATTGAATATATAAAGTTTACAAATTTTATAAATTTAAAATTGTTTCAAAATTTATTAAATAAATTTAATTTAATGTATATTTTTTTAAAATATAAATAAATATTGATTGTACGATTACATAACTACAAATGTCTGATTTAACTAAAATTTGTATATATAATCATTGAGTTAATATCAAATTATTCAATAGTTGTATTAATAAAATTTAATATATACAAAGAATTATTAAAAGGAATAACTTTACCAAGAGTTATTCTTGAAATAAGTTGATCTTTCTTTTTGTATATATATAAATATGTTAAAATTATTTCACTCAATAACCCTTTGTATATATATTACATTTCAATTATTCAACTGTTAAATTAAAAGTTTTTTTTATTAAATAGATCAGGTCTAAAAATTTTATAAAATTTTAAAGTATTTAATAATCATTAAAAAAATTTAATTTAATGTATAATTTAATTTTTTAAATTATAAGTAAATGTTGACTATAAAGTTACTTAATTACGAATGTTTGATTTATCTAAAATATGGTATGCTTGACCTTTGATATAATATAAAAATATTCAACAGTTGAATTATTTAAATTTAATATATATAAAAAGCTATTGGTTAAAATAACTTTACCTAGAGCAACTTTATACATACATACATATATATATATATATATATATATATATATATAAGTGAGAATTCTTAATTATTACGAAAAACAAGAACTATAAATTTGAGTTATATAGATCGATATTTTAAATTAAAAATTAGTTAGTAATCACGTAAATATTGTATTTGTTAACTCTAACGAAATTCCCAGGCAACTTAGCACGTAGTTGTAATTTCTTTGCATCTTGTTTTTGAATTTGTTTGTCTGTTTTTTTTTTTTTTGGGCTGATTTGTACTTGTGTTTTATTTTCCACGCACACTTTCCATTTGATTTTTCGTGTGATTATTAATTTATCTTTGTCAAATTCAAATCTATTTGTAAATCAAAACAGGAGTTTCTAGAGCATTTTGTCAATAATTATTAGTTACTATGAATATTTATTGTGCGTTGTGTGAGTAAACTAAAGCTAGTGGCTGAGGCAGTTCTCATCTAGGATGCTTCTATATATTTAGCCTTGATGTTTTATATATATATATATATATATCGTCATCTAAAATGTCCCTATTAGCTATCAGCTTTCTATAACCGCTATTACTCGTCATCTAACTTCCTAACTAACATGTTAGTTGACAAGTGACGTACCCAGCAATAAGTTCACGTTTACGTGGTGCTACAATCTCTGTTAATGAATATTAATTAAATTTCCAATTGATCGCCAACCAAAAATGATTTTTTTAAAAGCAAAAATTCCGTGACCTCTATTTGTTAGAAATAGAAATTATTTAAATTTTTAATGATGTTCAGCAACTAAGGCCACCCAAAAACAAAAAACGAAAAACCGGGTCTATGAATGTATGCAGATTGCGAAATACAAACAATGACGTGCTTTGTTGGGATAAAACATTAATGCAATTCTTTAGCTACTTTTTCTTCTGTTTTCCTATTAAAATTGGAATTTCTCTTTTATAATTAATTAGTGTCAATCTTTAATGCTAATTTTTATTTGGGAAATTGCTTAGATGAAATTCTAATTTTAATTGGTGAACAATACTGAAATTATTCAAAGAATTACGCTTAAATTTATACGTGCTTAAATTTTCTATGCTCTGTTAAGGGATTCGACCTTCTAGGATTAGAAAACTAACTACAGCCCGCTGTTTTAATTCTATGGGCCTCATTAACTCAAACCGTCATATCGAATTTTTATATATTCTCTATACTTATAAACAGCTAAATTTCAACTGCGTGCATGTCCCGGTAGGTTTTCTTTTTTTAAACTTTAAGAGTATTCCTCCTTTATTAAGTGTCGCTTGATGATGTCATATGGTTTAAAGAATTCTTTACCAACAAGACCAACAAGACTAACGAAGAATTCTTTACTTGCAAGACGTGGAAAATCTTAAAGTTAAAGATTAAAAAAGCCAAACGGAATGCCAAAAAGTTGAAATGGAGAAAAGTACCAAAAATCTCATGCTAGTTTAGCCTTATTTGACAATGACAATTGACATTGTATCTCGGTTGTCTACACAATTTGCGGAAGCTGCCATTAGCTAATTTTGTGAAATTATAGATTGAATAGCATTTCGTTCGGAATGGGACTGGACTACAACTTTTTATTAACTGAGGTCTTTATTAGCGGCAAACAGATTGGTAATGGAGAATTGGAGACAATACATTTTAGTAACAGTTTAAATATTCTATCAATTACGTCCACGTCCAACATACTAAGGAGTCTTCATAAAACTCTTGTAAGCCCTCTCCATATGACCTGGCATGACCAAGGGGGGTCATGCTTATTTATTGAGTGTTATTGAGCCCAAATATAAGAGGTCCACTAATTTTGACAAGTCCTCAATCAATTGGTCGGACCACTTGAATGTAATTGGGCTTCAAGGTCAGAGGCCAACTCGTCCTAACCGGACGGTCTACAACCCCTCAAGCACTATGCCTGAAAGGCGTAAGTGCTTTCTATTATTGGTTGGCCTATTTTACCGGACTGTCCACATGCTTGTTCGACCTATTTGGCTGGACGGTCCACAGTTTCTCAAGCGTTGAGCCTGAAAGGTGTGAGCGCTTTCTCTGCTCGGTTGGCCTATTTAGTCAGAAGGTCTACAGCTAGCCCCTCAAGTGCTGAGCTTAAAAGATGTAAGCGCTTTCTAGCTAGAACCAAATCATGAGGTATTGTTGTAGATGGATCATATGGCAAAAAAGTGTACTAAAGAACTTACTATAATGTTTATTAATTCAGCAATATGAAATGAAATTCTCCAACCAGGGATACTAATGATTGTTATTAGAGCTATCAACTCTGAAAAGAAGCCACCAATAATTATCGAAGCCATCCAAAAACAATTTGCAATGTAAAACCATACATCACAAGCCCAAGTGTTCCGAAGCATAAACTTATCAAACATTAATTAAAACTTTCAAACATACATGTATGTTCATAAGCATTCAACAACCAAATCAACTAACAACAAAAGGAAAGCAAACGAGAAGCTTATGGTTTAAAAATTAATGGACACATGTTTTATACAAATAGTTTATGTAATGAATTAATGAGGAGTGATAATTTTAGTTTTATTACATAAGGGCTGATATACTAGATGCATATGAATTAAATACTATATATGTAAGTATCAAATCTTGGTGGTACTGGTATGTATAGTGTCACGTGAAGAATATATCCCTTTGAGTCCTAATAGGTTGGAAGGAAATCACATGCACAATATTACGATATCTCATTGTATTGTTGCTCATGCCACTTTGGGAACTGCAGTAGTTTTCATGCGTTATACTCATGGTACTTCACCATTAGTAAATTATAATTTAGGAATGCTTTAAGTCTAGATCTCCACAAAGCTCATGAATATTAGACATTAAATTGTAAAAACAAAACAAATACAGGTTCACATCAGAATACATAGGGCAAATAAGCTAGGCTTGAGTAATACATCAAACATTCCTACAAGTATTTAAGGAACAGAGCATGGATTCAATATAAAATTTATGCCAAATAAATCAATCGCATATAATCAAATGTGTGCATGGAAGAAGCATATATGTAAAAAAAAATATAAAATGATTCCTATAAAATTTCAGATTTCTAATTTTAGTCCTTAAAAATTTTTTTGCTCATTTTTAGTCTCTCATTTATTTTTAATTGTCAATATTAGTTCCTGTAAGGTTAAATTTGTGTCCTTTTGTTGCCCATTTTTAGTCCTTTTAAGTGACTAATATTTATGATTAAAAATAAACAATTTTTTTTTTATAGAAACCAAAATTAGAAATCTGAAATTTTATAGGGATAAAAAGCTTGTTTAACCCTAAAAAAATGTGATCCACCCACCATAGCTGAAAACAATGATCGATTAACATCTAACTTCAATAAAGTTTAACAACTGAATAGCATCAAAAGACCCTTCCTAAAAATGGATGACTTCCTTCTATTTATGTAGCTTAGCTTTGATATTTGTTAATTCTTTTTCTTAATTATACCATGATAAAGACTGCGACTGATATACTTTTTAAATTCATATAAGGAAAGTGTCACTTTTAATCGGTTAACTAATCAGATGCACTTGTCCATATTAGTATTTCACACAAACCTGAAACTCGTTTAATCACAAAAATATCATTTCTCAAAGCAAGCTGAAGATGGGTGAATATGCAAGAGGGGTGAATTTGGACGGGATAATAAGCATACATTAACTATATATATTTTTTGACAGGATATATTAGTTATATTAATCCACAAGCAAACAATGATTATTTACTTTATAATTTGGACCGTTTGGTCAAATAGGCTGGATGAGCATAGAAAGTGTTTACACCTTTTAGGTTCAGCGCTTGAGGGGCTGTGGACTGTCTAGTTCGGACCAATGGGCCTTCGACCGAGCATAAAAAACACTTACGCCTTTCATGCTCAACACTTGGGAGATTGTGGACCATCCGGTTAGTACAAGTTGGCCTTTGACCCTTAGGCCCAATTACATTCAAGTGGACTGACCGATTGAGGACTTCTTACGATTAGTGAGTCTCTTCTTTTTGGGTCCAATAACACTCAATAAATAGGCATGACCTCCCTTGGTCATGTCAGTCACGTGGAGCTTACTAGAATTTCGTGAGGACTCCTTAGTATACTAGATGTGAATAGGAGTCAAAAAACTTATTTAATCCCATTTTTTACTTCGTGACTGGTGCACTAATGTTGTAGATATATTGCATATTATCTTGATGTAAGTGAGTATTTATTTTGGTGAAAAATGTGAAATGCTGATTGGGCAGGCTGACATTATAGACGGGAGTACCCCTAATACTCTCTCTATATATACTCGACTTTGCTTATAAAAAACAAAAGGAAGCCATCCTAGCCCTAATTAACATTGACTATTGCTACCACAGGCAAGAGGGTGACAACTGCCTAGCTTCTAGTTACTACACGACGCAATTTTTAATATAATTTACAAGAAGAAAATTCTTATATTTACTCTACTATTTAGATTTTGATTTTATCATATGAGAAAATTATTTTGTTATTTAGAATTTACTTTGACTCCTAGTGGCAAGAAAAGAATGGTTGGCATGATTAAATTTAAAAATTGCACGCGGTTTTTCAGTGATGTTCTACAATATTCGTAGACAACCTACAACCAAATTACTTTTCTGTAGCTGTTGTAGTTTCAATTGGAAATATGATGAGGTAAAGCACGATTGTCTTTTCTTACATTAAGCCATTGGATATTTTAATGTTCTTCGAAATAGATTAAAAATAATTTATACTTGTACAATAAATCATTTAATATTGTCATGACCGGAATCATGACAGAACAACGAAAAATATTTGAAAATATTTTGAAAATGAAGTTGTCACTAAAGTTTATTTGATTTGAGAAAACCTTGGAAAAAATGTTTTAAGAATGATTCTATTAAAATAGAATAGGTTTCGGAGTCGATTTATGCATTAGAAAAAGTGAAAACTAAATCTTACAGTATCCTTAATACGTCCACTTTAAAGCGGTTACTTTTAAATTGATAGTGCAAGATTTGTAATAATTTAAAACATAACATTCTTATTTTACCCATTTTAATTAAAACAAAAGGAAATCATTTTATTTTTGAAGAAGAAAGAAAACAAAAGTAAGAGTTTAATGGTCATGCATTGACAGTTTAAAGTAGTTTTACACTGTTATTCAATCACAAACTACTATTTATTGTAAGTTTGTTAAATTTTATAATAAATACTTTAAAAGTCATATTAATGGTGATTTTTGATTGAATGATAGTATAAAATTTTTTATACTGACAGTGCATTACCATTTAACTCCAAAAGTAATTATATTTTGAAATGAAAAAAAAAGAATAAGTAAAATTTGAAAAGGAGATAAATAGAAGATTTGTATAAGAGAATTTATTTAAATAAGACCTTTGGCAAGTAAAAGGACAATTTATTTTGACAAGATTTTTATTTTATTTAGTAGGATTTGAAAATGGAGTTTATTTTAGTAAAAAAAAAAAAGAAATTATTTTAATGAGATATTTTTATTTCATTAAATTTTTTTAAAAAAAAATATAGAATTCATCTTATTCTAAGGAGGAATCCACATTATGCAAGATTTAAATAATATAATTATACGTAAGTCTTTACAATGCACCTAAAACTTGAGGAGGAGAACTCATATAATTAAAGTTGTAGCTCATTATGTGAGATTTAAAATTTTACTTTCAAATTGATTACTATTTACTTTTTAAAATAAATTTATTGAAGAGCCTTGAAAAGATTAAAATATATTATTTATTTATTTGTAGGGAATTAATTTATTAAAAATACTAAAAAAGCTACTTTTAATAAAAACTAATTCACTTATATGGCCTAAGATGACATAACTATATATATTGTTCCTTATAATATGTTCGACACTTAAGGATGATAAGTCATACAAATAATATCGTAGTTCATTACATGAACTTAATTTTTTATTTATTTTATTTTATTTATGTTTAGACAACGACACAAGTAAGACACAATCGGGGAGCCAATGTGCATTTGTCAATCAAGTGCATTTTTTGGGTTGCATGGTGACATCAAGATTGTAGGATAATTTTATGAATCGGTTAAAATTAAAGCATAAATATTTCACCTAATACATTTAAAAGTAAAAAGCGAAAAAGAGAAACTGATCATCGGGGACAACACCCCAACTTTTATCAATTTATTATTATAACTTTTGGTACAACTTCCATTCTAAACCGATGAATAATTAAGAAGAAAGTGGGTTAGGTTTAGTAGAAGGAATCAGCTCCTCACAATATGATAGAGTAAGGTTCGAATTTCAGTTGAGAGATATTAATATTTAGTATTCGACACTACTTCAAAAAATATTGCCTTAAATACCCTAAAAAAAATATTGCATTAAAAGAAAGATATACGTGAAAAAAAAATGATGGTGAACAAGGTACACATTACACATTTTTTAGACTGTTATGAGTAATTAGTTAGAAATATTAGTTTGTTAGAAATAAGCTTTATAAATAGAGCACCTACACATTATCATTGTATCTTTTCATTTTCAATCAATTATATAATGAGTTGCTTTTATGGTATCCCTTTTCTCTTTTTTGAACTCTATGATGTGTGGTTACATTAACTTGGAGTAACTTGCATCATTACTCAATTTCTGACATGGTATTAGAGCTCTCTATTCTAGTGCAGAAGATGAAAAGAAGGAATTAGAAGTTGAATGTGTGCTTGCTGAAACAACAATGGAGGAAGAAAACCTTAATCCAATTTCACCAAAGCCTCGTTCTTCTCTTTTTTCGCTTCGCAAATGCAATTCGTTTGCAACCGTACTTGAGCGTTTAGCAGTGGCCATTCCAAATAGAAAATCAATGACAAAAAAGCTGTTTCACGTGTGATACGTGTTGGCACTGAAGAAACAAAGAAACTTCATCCTTGACTCATCGAAATTGATCGAGAGGCTCTGCAATAAGATTTTGTTGTTGCAAGTCGTGTTGGAGTTGAAAATCGACGAGTGGAGCGAGATCTACAAGTTTTCTGAAGTGGATTGCGATATATGAACAGGAAAAAACTATTCAATCCTGGAAAAAATCATCATTCACTGTTCCAATTCCTCTCCTCTGCCCTCCTCTCCAAGAGCATAGTGAGAAAATTTGCTAGAGGATTTGGGGAATTCGTGAGCACTGAAGATTGAAAGATCGACGTAGCATATTCGCTTGATTCTTTGATTCTTTGATGCAACAAAATCGCCGATTACGATGTCGAGACAAAGAAAACATGGAAGAAGATCTAGACTACTTTGCTCCATGCATGGTACACCTTCACAAGCACTTTCTCCTTAACCCACACTCCGTTCTTGATCTTGGGTGACGCTGTGGACTCTTCCATCACATTAGCAACCACACAACTAACAATGCATTTGACTAGTCTCATTGAGTGAATTAAAAGTGACAAAGACATCGTCATCTTCTTCATAAGCATCATTAATCAGCAGTTGAGGGTGAAGCTCACCATCGATGATACCATAGCCACGTTTGGCCTTAGGGCACTCACATTAGTGCTGTTGCTGCTTGGACACAAAGTTGGGTGGGCACAGGAGATCGGGATGGCTAGTTAGGCTTCACTTATTTGGGCCATAATTTTTTTTGTCAATTTTTTTTATTATCAATATGTGTAAAAAAGAACTATTTTCTGCCCATTATTTTTCTTTCTTTGTTTGTAATTTAAGGTGATTGTAGTGATACCATTTATCGCCTTGCGAGGGGGTGTTAAAGAGTAATTAGTTAGAAATATTAGTTTGTTATAAATTAGCTCTATAAATAGAACACTTACACACTATCATTGTGTCTTTTCATTTTCAATAAATTACATAATGAGTTACTTCTATGGTTTTCGTCACAAAGACAAGTTGGCATCTACTTGATTAATTATTAACCATCTTTTAGAGATTGGAAATTAACATTATATTATTATTCTTGATTGTGAGTGCATCATCCAACTCTTTCTCGAACCTCTCCATGGCATCTTCTGGTAGGTAAATTGGAACAACTCTTCCATGCTATCCTTTGGAATTGGTATAGGGAACATAGAAGCTCACCCCAGGAATGTCCCCAAGACCACCCTTGGCAACCCCAAAATACAAAGCCTTGCCCCACCCAAAGTTCAAACTATTGGAACCAAAGACATATGAAACGTCTAACCCCTAAAATGTTTTGATGATAACAAAGGCTATTAAAATTTCTGATAGTCCAATAATTCTTGTTTTGTAGGACTTAATTGTTTTGGGACTATAAGCGTCCACATAAAACACTATACTATTACTTTGTGTTAACTTAGTTTTATTTGCTTTATTTTCGCAAGCATCCATATATTTGCTAAACAAACCATCCAGTGTGTTTTTTAGATAAGCATCCACAACACTTGAAGCGTCCTTACATGATCATTTAAAAGCATCCAAAAATCTATTTTACCATAAATGCACTTTATAGAAGTCCTCATATGTTATATCGTTTATATATCTAGACGAAGTTATCCTACAAAGAAAAAACCTTAACATACTTCATTGAAAATTGACTAAGTGTTTTCAATGAAAATACATATGCTTTGTCTTTTCAAATGTTGTGAAGCAGGTTTCAAATCAGACAAAAAGCTCTGATACTTGGTACAAGCTAAAGTAGAAAAGCAAGTCAACTTATCAAAAGAAGTACCAAAATAGTTTAACAAAAAGATAAAAGTTAGAAGCACCTTACACGTGTTAGGAAAGATAAACTTCTTTCTGCTATAAACTGTCACTGTTACAAGCGACATTAGAGTCTCTCTCCTTAATTTTTTATGATACGCTATTTGGTGCATTAAATGCACTTAGAATAAGAAAAAGCTCTACCTCACAATGGATATTTTCCCAAGCTTCTATAAGAAGACACAAAAGTGAAGAACGAAATAAAGAAGCTACGTAACTTGTGCAAAAACTCTATCATTCTTTGGAAGATCTCTTTGAACCTAAACTTTCATATTCTTTGTACACACAAAGTTATCTTGTATCTACACTTAAACTTGTAAAGCTCACCACTATGGGTTATCTTTTCAAAGTACAATCTTTGTGATAGTTTGGAGAGGCTTAGTATTAAAGAATACTTGGATTGAAATAATCTTGGGTGAAGATTATTTCGTTGTAGAGCCTGAAGAGGCTTGGAGAATACTTGTTGTATAAGAGTGTGTTTGGAAACTAATTGACACTAACATGAACGGATGTTTTCTTCAATGATACAAATTTTTCCTTCTCCATTTGATGCTTTGGAACATGTAAACGTCTATTTACAACATCTCAAACGAATTTCCAAACATGCTCTAAGCAGTTTGCTTAGTGGAACACCTTCAGGTTAAAGGAATTGGACGTAGCTTAAGAGTGAACCAGTATAAAATCTCTATGTATGCTATCTTCTTTCTTTTTCCTTTATTCTTCACGTTGTTTTTATTGGAAGATCTTTTATAGTGCTTATGAAAACCAGTTTTATGAAAAAGTTTTCAAAATTACACAATACACAATTCAACCCCCCTTTTTGTATGTTCTTTTGTTCATTTCAGTTGGTATCAGAGCTTGGTTTCTAGAGGTTGAGCATCTAATAGTGCAGGGGTAGAAACGATCCTACAAGCACTATGGTAAATGAAGGACAAGCTATCAATAGGCCTCTGCTTTTCAAAGGGCAAAATTACGACCAGGGGTGTGATGTGGAAAAATCGCAAATGCACTGATTGTCGTTAAGTAATAATTAAAATCATTTCTATAGGGACTGCGTCTTCAGTGATTATCGCCAAATAAAATTAAACAGAAAGAATTTGATTGAGAAAATTTAGGGAAAAGCAATTAGAAGAAAATTTAGTTTAGAAATTTAATAAAGTTGTAATTAAGATTGGATGTAATTCGAATAGGAAGACTTCTAGGATTGGGGTTTCACACTATGACGTTTAATGTCTTAATTTCGCTACCTATGTGTTTCGCTTGTTCTCAATGAAGGTGAATTAACCTAAGGTACCCTTCATTCTTTTTCAAGATACGAAGGAGTATCTAACCAAATTTACCACCTACTGTCGTGATGGTTGTGTTCAATTAGACCTATTAAGTTCTTTGCCAATTCAATTATCCCTCGAAGGCCTTAACCTACATTCGTTGTCTAAACCTAAGTCCCTTTTCTATGGGTCTGATGTTTGGGTTCACCTCTCAGCACATCCCCAAATCCCTAAGATTATGAAAAATGCTAGCTAATTCGTTTCACATAAATAAATCAGTAGAAAAAGAATCAAAGAGGAACAAGATGACACATAGACAAACGAAAATCAATTCATTAACACATCATAGGGCTATGCCCAATCCTAGAAAGAAAGGGTTTCTATTCACACATAGTCATGAGAGAATGCCAAAAAGAAAATAAATGAAACATAAAATGAACCCGAAGATTGAAGAAGAAAAAGAGCAATTTCCCTAATTCTCTGTGCTTAGAATAGAGTTCAAAAGATAGCTAGTAAAATCCCTAGAAAGGTGTATTTATATCTAAATTACAATTCGGCCTAAACTAATCCTCAAAAGAAAATTAAAAACTTGTGAAATCTTTCAGGCAGCTCTGCCCACCGCCCGGTGATGCACACCACCAGTTGGTGGTAGATGCGCAGATGTAAAAATTGCTCCAGGGGGTGTGCCACTAGGTGGTGGTGAGTGCCACCAGATGGTGGCAAACGCACACGTGGGGATTTTGGGCATCAGGGGAGGCGCCACTAGGTGGTGACGGGTGCCACCAAATGGTGGTGAGGTCTCTAAAGCTTTTTCTCCAAGATTTTGCTTTCCAAATGCTTTGGGATGACTCCATTGCTTTCCAAAAAGACTTCCAAGTGCTCAAAGGTCTTCAAATCATCTTGAGGACTTCCAATTGTAATTTTTTTTGCATTCCAAGCCTAAGAAAGCTAAAAGATTTTCCTAAAAACAACGACAAACAAAGAAAAGGACGTAACAAGGTACAAGAAGGGAAAAACATGCCATTAGTTATCTAACTAATCCTAAACCGTAGTAAAATGCATGCAATCTAGTGAAAATAACTATACTAAATGAGTTATAAAATGCACACATCAAACAACCCCAAACTTAAGAATTTGCTTGTCCTCAAGCAATCACTGTGGCATTACCAAACATCAAAGAATCCAAGTAGTGGGGCACAGGAAATTAAAAGTACATGCAGCAAGCAAGTTAAACATACGGATGATCATAGACAAATCCAATTAGAGCTTAGGTTTCTGAAATCAATGCCTACACTGACTAGATCACTCATCTTTCCACACTCAAAGTGTTTAAGGACATAGCAATATCACTCAACCGTTCTCAATCAAAGTATCCTACCATAGGCTTGGTAAGGAACCTTTCCTCCACTAAAATATCCTGAGTACACAAATGAGTCACAAGATCTTTTATCCGATTGTAATGGGGCCAGGGGTAAAACATTAAGGTGAGAAATTGAAGGAAAAGGAACACAAAGGGCTCATCTTTTACAAGCAAGTACAATACCCTATAAAGTATATTAAGCATTAAAGTTTTTTACAAATGGGGTACATTTCGAACTTAGAATTCCTCTTGCTTCCCTTTGCAACCTTCATTTTTTATTTATTTAAACAAACATTTTATTTTTTATTTTTTTTTATTTTAGCCTTTTCTCAATTCAAATCTCACATCCCTGAGTAAGGGTCAAATTCACCAAACATTACAGGAGAACCCCAAACTTAATGCAAAGTTGCCACAAAACACTTTATAGGGTACCAATAAACATAAAACTTTTAACCAATATGGTACAAAAGAACATCATTTAGTGTGTGGCTCAAAGAGGGCAACTAGCGATCATGTTCAATTCTAATTCTGGGGTTTGAAGAATAAATTCCTAAATGCCTTGATCATGCTCATTCTTGCAAATAGAATTGTGTCGCTTCAAAAAGGTTCCAAAGCAAGTTCTAGAGGATAACAATGATGAGAATGTCACACTCAAAGAATGAAATTTAGGGGTAAATTGTGCAGTAGCTACCCCATATGGGCTCAAATCTCACATTTATGCCTTAAATCAGTGCAAGCATTCAAACTGGAGATTTTATGCTAATTCTCAACTTGCCTAAAGACCATCTAATGCAATATTTGAAATAGCAAGAGACGCACAAGAAGGGGGGTTGAATTGTGCGTTTAAAAAAACTTTTTCAATATAAAAACAAGTTCAAAAATGTTTTTAAGCTGAGGGATAGAGAAGACAAGCACACAGAGAATTTTATACTGGTTCACTCAACCTTGAGCTACGTCCAGTCCCTTCACCCAGAAGGTATCCACTAACCAATCTTGGTTACAAATATTCTTCACGGCCTCTTCAGGCTTTATAATGCAATCACCCCAGATTGCTTTACCAACCCAAGTATTCTTTTTCACTAAGCCTCTCCAGGCTTTCACAACAAGAACAGTTGTTTACAAACAGATTCAACTCATATAGTGAGGATATAGAAGATTAAGCACAATACAGTAATGTATCAGAGATATATGAACTATCGTCCAATGGACGTGTAAGAAAGCAATAAGCATTTTTATGTTCGTGCTTGATTTGTCGTTGTTGTTGCTTTTTCTTCTTTCTCGGTATATATAGTCTTCAGCGGAAAAGAGCTGTTGAAGAAGACTTGACTTCAATCTTCAAGAAAAAGGTGCACGTATTGAGCTTCCAGACAGATCAGGAATGACAGCTTTTGAACTTGCACTAAAATGGAAAGAGCAGCTCTGTGCTGGAGGTCTGCTTTTTTGAACATTCTTCATTCGTCGTGGCAGCTTGAAGAGTTGACTTGCTTTTTCTGCCTTGCTACGCTTTTGCACTAAAATGATTTTGTCTACCATTTAATGCTTGAAATATTTGAACGTTATATATCTCAAAAAGGTAAGGCATTAGTCTCGAGATATGTATGCAAGACGTATAGTTTGGACGAATATTAAAAAACTTAGCAGTTTAAGAACTTTCGTTTGGACGCGTCTAGTATAAGTGTCTAATACTTAAGACACATAGTCCACAAATGAGACTTTTACTCTTGGATGGTCATCACGTATACGCTTTGGACGTTCGATGAGATTAGCACGTTGGACGCCATGAGTTTGGACGCTGTAAAACTCATTAATTTAAAAACAGAGACTTAAACTTTAATAAGTTTGTTATCTTCAAAATTTGAAGGTCTAGACGCTTCAACGTCTTTGGTTCGAACAATCTCCCCCTTTTTGATAATGACAAATCTTATTGATTTTTAAGTTTTTGCAAATATTTATTGAGAGGAAAGAGTGCATAGTATGAAAGAGTTTTGATAGACTTACTATGCTCCCCCTGAGTCTGATATGTCATATTTTGCATATTCGAGTCATTCGAGATATTAGTCTAGATAAACATCAAGATATCAGAGTATACAATGTTTATGTATGAATGTCATGTAATCCAAGAGGAATAAATATCAGAGCAGGCAAGTATCAGAGTAGTTAGAAATTAACGTAACAGAGCAATCAAACAGATTAATTATTTATTAAGGCATCAGAGTAAACTATAAAGGTTTTAGAGAAAAAACTGAGAGTAGTTCATACAAAAATACTTTATTCAACAAAACTTAAGACTATACAGACAACTTTTAGTTAATTTCCCCCCCTTTGTCATTTTCAAAAAGAAACAAAAGAAGATGGGGAGGTCATCACGGTCACTTGGGTGCTGGTGGAGGAGGAGGTGGGGAAGGTTGTGGTGTACAGAGGAGTTCTTGTTGGTTCTGAAGGATCTGTTGGAGAAGGGTGAAGATGGGTTGGAGTTGGTTGGTGACGTATTGTTGGACGGAAAGGTCAATAGTGGAAATAGGTGGAGGGGCAATAGTGGAGATGGGAAGGCTCGTGGATGCTTGAGAACCGGGAGTAGGTAGGGGTGGAAGTGTTGGGAAGGGTGGTTGGGAAGGGGTTGGTGGGTAACTTTGGTGGGGGGAGGGGGTGCTTCTAAGAGTAGAAGGTTGGAAAGTTGAAGTTGGTATGGACGCGGAGATGTCCATGGGTAGGGAGGTTGGAAAGAGTTGGGGTGTGTTAAGGTAGCAATTAAGATGTAAAGGACGGAAGTTTCTGTACCAAGAATGGGACGCTTATTCACTGAATGAACAAAAGCGGCAAAAGTGTCTAAAAAGTGAAAGACACGAGCTGGACGCTGCGTGTACTCACAGTTATTTGCTGTTGGAGTTTTGGCCTTGTTGTCTTACGAGATTCCGTTGTTGGACACTTCTTGTTCACAAGTGAACATATGTTGGTGCCAAAAACGTTCAGCTTTGTCCTCGTCCATGTCTTGTGAAAGACGATGAGCAGTGCACCATTCAGGAGTGATGGTTGGATGATGCTGAATTTCAGCTCTGGACGGTAGCGGCAAAGATGGCGACTTGGTCAGAATCTTCTCCTTTTTGCTATTTACATCCAAGTTTGGAAGCCTTCGGCAGATGCGACGGGTTGGATGCGGATGGATGTGGATGGTTTGATGTGTTGAGAAGGAGGGATGTAAAGTTGATACTTCAAAAACGCAGAGCTCTTTAAGGAGTTGCAAAACATATAGTCGAAAGGCGAGGGGAAAAAACCAGCTTCTTCTGGGTCCAATGGCCTAAACTTCAAATCTGCTGGCCTTAAATGGGCTGTCTGCTCGGACGCTCTACTTTGCCTTTGTTGCAACGCTATTTCTATTTCTTCCACTGGAGATACTCGATGTTGAAGTACTACAGGAGGATGGGCAGTTAGGCGCCAGGCTCGCACCAGTCTTGGATACCTTCGTCGGATGAACCGCTTGAGCGACAAATGTTCAATTGCTCCAGGAGGTAGCACCAAATAAGCTTTTGATGGTTAATGGACATAATCATCCATGTATTTGTCAAAAGAAACTGGCGAGTAGTCAAAGCCAAAAACTGGCTCAGGAAGAGGCTCTAGACGCAGTATAATAACGTTGTTGTCCATCAGATTTTGCTTGTTTCCTTCAACAAACAGTAAGGGCCAACGTTGTCTAGTTTTCTCCAAGTGTTCTTGGTGGGTGGATGATGTGGCAATGGGAATGATGGATGATGAAGAAGGTTGTTTTGGAGGCTTGATGGAAAGGTGTAGTTTAGGGAGTCCAGGTGTGGGTATGGTACAGGTATAACCTCCATCACCAGGCAGTAGCATGTCTGGTTCAGGTACGGCTTTTGTTTCGGTTTGTGTTTGGGCTTGTGTTTGGACGGAGGGTTGTTCAGAGGGTTCAACAATCAGAGATTCAATAAACTCAGCTTCAGATTCAACAACAGTAGGGGCATATATCTTACTTTTCTTTTGTGGGGCTGTTGTGTGTTGTGTGTTTGCTGGACGTTTTGATGGTTGAGTGGGTTGGACGGCTGATGCTGGTTGAGGTTGAGGAGGAACTGCGATTATAGCTGTCTTTTATTTCTTCAAGAGAACTTTGATGGGCTTATTGTCCTCATCATCTGATTCTACTATCAGTTGGAGTCTTCTCTTGGCAGGTGCCGGTACATGTGCAGTTGGTGGAGGAGTAGCAATTTGAGGAACAGGCAGAGCAGCAAATTGTTGCATTTTGGGGTTTGTTGCTCTGGATGGTTGCCTTCGGGTGGAAGGTTTGGCAGCTGCGATGGGGTGGACGAAAAAAGCTTCACTGTCCATTGGCTCGGCTAGTAGAAAGGCTGGTTGTTCAACTTGTTGAGGTGCCTCTTCTACTGGTTCTTCCTTGATGTCCACCAGCTTGTCAAACTTCTCCAGCGGCTTCAGCACAAACCCAGCTCTCATTTGGGCAATGTTATTGCTTCCAAACGGCAACTAGGTGAACCTGTGGCCACCACCTTGCGTTTTGATTTGAGCTTGCTCACCAACAGACAGAGCAAAGAAAGCATGATATACCTTCTATATCCAAAAAACCCTGTTCAGAAGAGCAGCGTAGGTGATCTGGTCATGTTCTCCTCGTCCTTTCATAGTCCTCATGATATTGCTAAGGATAAGGTGAGGCAAGTTGAACTGTTGTCCAATAATCATGTGGAACAATGCAAACCTATGTAGAAAGGTCACGTTGTCTTTGGACCCAGCCTTGTGCAGTATACCCTTATTCAGGAACTGTTGGTATACTTTACCTTCTTTTATCAACTTACTGTATTCGACGGGGCCTTTGCCTTCTGGTCCCATCAGAGCGGCGTCTATTATTTCATGGCCTCCAAAACTGTCTTCCCAGCCATTCTTAATGCAGGAACCAGTACGTTCACAGCCAATAGCTTGTGCAACTGTCCCAAGGTGTAGTGTGACCTTAACTCACAAAACAGTGCCAACGATGTCAGTCTTGGAGAACTCTGCAGAATTCCAGAATTGTCTAATGAGCTCTAGATAGATGATCTCGTTAAGGTGGAAATAGTTGTAGATTCCACATCGAGTCAGATTGTCCTTGACCTTCACTCCTATGTCGTCGAGAGCTTGTATGTCAAAGCAGCTCTTTATCAAGACAATAGCCTTGTCCAGGCTTTCCACACGAGCCACAACCTTTACGGTGGCACCGATTTTCTCCATCACAAAAGTTGAGATTGAGGGTTTAGGGTTCAAGAGGTTTCGGAAGAGAGAGAGAGAGTTTCAGAGAATGTAAGAGTCAGGTGAATATGTTTGGTTGTGGGTGCTTGAGTGTATAGGAAGGAACTGATGGGTTTCTCTTTTTGGTGGTTTTTTGAATTTTGGAAGAGAGATAAAGTCGCATTTAATGCTGATCAGGTGCACACGTTTTATGAGGGTGGTTATACGGCGCATACGTGACTTAGACAAGAATAAAACATTTATTTCAAATCATTTTCAGTGAAAACATGATTAAGTACGAATAAAGATTTTTATGCACATAAATATGAACCGTTATGAAATGCGAATAGACATGGACGCACATATGATGGATGATATAATGATAATGGACGCTATATGACTTTGGACGCTACTAATCATTGGACGGTCAAGGCACATAAAAAGAAAACTATTCCTTTATAAATTCTATGCCAAGACGATCTCGGATATGGATGAGTTTATATCTTCAGGAAGTGGTTTTGGAAATATATTTGCTAGTTGATTTTCAGTGTTAATGAACTGAATATCAATAACCCCTTTCTGAACATAATCTTGTATAAAGTGATGTTTTATTTCAATATGCTTTGCTCTAGAGTGCAATATGGGATTTTTAGATAAGTTAATGGCAGTAGTATTATCACAAAGGATAGGGATTTTACTCTTGTAAATACTGTAGTCCTCTAGTTGATGCTTGATCCACACAATCTGTGAACAACAGGACGCTACTGAAATGGATTCTGCTTCTGCTGTGGATAGGGCAATCATCCCTTATCTTTTGCTCGTCCAGGAGACAAGATTTCCACTAATGAGGTGACATCCTCCACTAGTGCTTTTTCGTTCTATTTTGTCTCCAGCATAATCAACATCACAGAATCCAACTAACCTGTATTCCTTATTTGACTTAAAGCATAGACCAAGGTTAGTGGTTCTTTTCAAGTATCTAAAAATTCTTTTTACTACCGTGAGATGTGTTTCTCTAGGATCAGACTAGTGGACATGTAACATCCCGGGCGCTGATGAGGGCAGGGAGTGATTAGTGGTGCAAAAGAGATAAGGCATGGACAAGGAGCGGCTCCTAGCAGGCTTCCAGTGGGAGGGATACATGAATGAATCTAATACACACCAGAATAAGAGGAATCTAGAGGCTGTGTAGGTATGAGACTATACAGTTGAGGATAGCTTAAAGGAATTAATAAGTGCTACCTATACCAACAAGATGTATATACTTTTTGGTAGCCTATCACTTAAGAACTCCATAGTTAAGTGTGCTTGACTTAGAGCAATTCTGGGATGGGTGACCTCCTGGAAGTGTCCCAAGAAGCGTGTGAGTGAGGACAAAGCATGCTGAAAAGTCTTGTATTGGTTTGTGGGGACAATCTTCGGTCCTAAAAGTGGGCATGTGTTACAAAGTGGTATCAGAGCAGGGCCTCTCTCCCAGTATGGTGTGGTTTGAGGACGAACTAAGTAGAAGTTAGTGGGCATGTAACTTCCCGGGCACTGATGAGGGCGGGGAGTGATTGTCGGTGCAAAAGAGATGAGGCACGGACAAGGAGCGGCTCCTGGTAGGCTTCCAGCGGGAGGGATACATGAAAGAATCGAATACACACCAAAATGAGAGGAATTTAGAGGCTGTGCAAGTATGAGACTGTACAGTTGAGGATACCTTAAAGGAATTAATAAGTGCTACCTATACCAACAAGATGCATCTGCTTTTTAGTAATCTATCACTTAAGAACTCCACAGTTAAGCATGCTTGACTTAGAGCAATTCTGGGATGGGTGACCTCCTGGTAAGTCTCCCAAGAAGCGTGTGAGTGAGGACAAAGCATGCTAAAAAGTTTTGTATTGGTTTGTGGGGACAGCTGTCGATCCTGAAAGCTGCTAGATGTTACATAAACAACTAGTCACCAGAGAATATCAATCTAGTGTAGAATGCTAGGTTGAAGGCATCAGTACACTGATGGTGCTTCCTTATGCCTCCTAAACTGCTTTCCTGAGCTAGAATTGGTACCACAAGTGCATGAAGTAGAGATTGAGGAACATGACACGCATATGCATCTTGTTGTAGTGTGATATGTTAAATCATGCTATATTGTGATTATGTGAAGTTTGTGTGCCTTTATTCATGACTGATTGTTATAATGTATGTATGTTAAAATTGTAATTGGGTTTTGTGATATGAATGGATGAAGTGTTAAGATTATGAGTAAATGATCATGTTACATATGTGTGTTGTCCCTGTCTGATAGAGAATGAGACGTGTGCCCAACTACAAGGCATAAAATATAAATTATGTTTGTATCTTAAGTAAGGATAGATGTTTTTAATTGGGAATTCTTTTGCTATCTTATGGATATGTGAGAGGTTATACTCTAGAACAGTGTCACAAGGGTTTTGATAAATTGTGAATAAGAAAGAGGAAAGGTAAGTTCCCACTTGAATTATTAGGAAAGTGTAATATTAGCAAGATAAATATAGTTGTGTAGGTTAAGGTGAATGTTAAGAGTATCCTAGAGTACTACTAGCCTTAGGTTTGACCATAATGGACAACTCTAAGTATCAAGCAAAGAAGGGTAAACTCTAAACAAGAATATTTAGTCAGATAGAGTAAGTTGTAGATAAAAGACATTAGTAGAGATGAAATACTAAGATAATGATGAGAATAAATTAGTGTAATAGTTGTGAGAATGAATTGAGAGCTAATAAGAGGCATTGACAATTGCAAATTATAAATCCGACCATATGTATGGAGATCCGTTAGAGACCTAGAGAGAGTGAAGCCATGAGGGATAAGTGACAAAGGTTGTTCGAGTAGAAGAGTCTAACCCAACCATAGAATCCTTACAACACTCATTGAGACTTTGTCTCATTCCTTTAAGTTTCCCTATTTTTTAGGAACCAGATGAAGACATGTGATAATGGAGCTTGGAGTCACGTGCAAGAAGAACGTAGTTAGCTTTAGTCTAAATTTTGTATATTTTTTTATGTTTGTATGATGCCCTTGGGCGATAGTTGAATTGTATTAGGCATGTATGTATTTTCTTTATCCCTTTTGTATAAAAATCTATTTATGTTTATGAGTAGCTTCCACACAATGTTTTTATGTTTTAAAGTTTTCACTTTCATAGAAATCTAGGCGTAGTTACAGTAATACCCTTTAGGGTGTTATAGGAACCATAAGCATCCACATAAACACTGCATTATCACTTTATGTTAACTTAGTTTTGTTTGTTTTATTTTCGCGAGTGTCCATATATCTACTAAACAATTTGTATAATTTTTTTTAGATAAGCGTCCATAATAATTGAAGCATCCTTACATGATCTTTTAAAAGCATCCAAAAATTTGTTTTACCATAAATGCACTTTATGAAGGACCTTATACGTTATATCAGTTATATATTTGGACGAAGTTATCCTACGAAGAAGAAACCTTAACCTACTTCTTCAAAAATCGACTAAGTGTTTTCAACGAATATACATATACTTTGTCTTTTCAGATATTATGAAGTATGTTTCAAATTAGACAAAAAGCTCTGGTACTTGGTACAAGCTAAACTGGAAAAGCAAGTTAACTTATCAAAAGAAGTACTAAAGTAGGTCAACAAAGAGATAAAAGTTAGAAGCATCTTATACGTGTCAAGAAAGAGAAACTTCTTTTTGGTATAAACTGCCATTGCTATAAGCAGTGTTAGAGTCTCTCTCCTTAACTTTTTATGATACACTATCTCATGCATTAAATGCACTCAAAACGGGAAGGATTTTTGTTGTTTTCTTTCTTTAAAACCCATCTGGCATGATTCATTCCAATATATTGAATAGGATAAGGATCATTCAAGATCACTTACCTTACTATTAAACTTGATCATTTTCTTCAATAATTCCAGACTTAGAAAACTTTTCACTAATATGTCATTTGGACAGTAACAATTCTTTCCCGAGGATCAAAGTTATAGTTTGTCAAACTTTCTGTTATGTCGAATTTCTGACAATTGAACAAAATTCTTTGATTGTGCCTTGTCTACTATAAGTGACTTTAGTGTAATTTTGAGTTTGACCAATTCAAAACTACATTGGGCATTGAAAAGTAGGAGGCGATATGGTTGATGAACTTATGGATTGAGTTAACCTATGGTTATCCTCCATATGTTTGAAAATTTATTTACACTCGATTTCATTTGAACATCAAATCAAGGAGTCACACCAAAAAAGGAAGAAGTAATTGAAGACAATTTGGATTCAACTAAGATTTGATGAAGATAAAGAATCAAGAGAAAATTTCTAGATCACAACCTTGTTTTCTTTATTTGGACAAACTACTTATTAAGTAATTTTAGTTTGTCTGTGTGACATTTCTTGACAAATTTGATATCTTTATCAAAGAGTTTAGATTCCAACCAAGGAAATAAAAGAGTTGTATCCTCAACTCTTTACAGATTAGTGAATTTCGTGGACGAAATTTCTAAAAGGAAAGGAGTAATGTAACACCCTCATTTCTGCCTATCATTTTTCAATTTATTCAATAATTGTTTTAAGCATTTAGGTAGAAATTCAAAAAAAATTAGTATGTAGTTGCGTTCAGAATAACAAATATACTTTAGTTTAGATTTTAATAATTTTTTAGGATCGGAGCTTGGAAAGTTATAAAATGTCCGTTACGTTCCTAAAAACTAGTAAAACTCTAACAAGGTAGAAAAATAATAAAAATAGATAGAAAGATTTAAACTTAATTTTTAATTCAAAAATATGCTTAAAATAATAAAATATAATTTTAGAAACTTTCTAAAAATTATTTGATATAAAAATGATTTATTAAGCAATTATTTAGCATTTCTTTACATAAAATAATTACAAATAACTATATAATAAATAAAAATAAAACAAAATAAAATATATATTTATATATATTATAAAAATCTGTTATTTTTACTGGGCTGCACGTTGCAGCCTTATGGAAAGCCCAAAACGTTTTTTTACCAAGCCCAAATTAATTAACATAATTAATTATTAATTAACCTATTTTACACCTAATATTTATTAAAAAAATAAGATATTGGATAAATTCTGCTTACAATTCACGCCAGTTTTGGTTGTGCTGGCAGCCTAGAATTTTCTATTAGATAATAACAAAATTTTCCTTTTAATAAAAAATATTTTTACACATGTTTATAAAAATCCTTTCTTATCTTTTTAACCACACTTATCCTCCATTTCCCTCTACTGCAGAGTTGTTATTCCTCTCTCCCTCTCTCATTTTCATTTTTTTTACTCACTTAAACACTCACTTAGAAACTATACAAAATCCAAAGGTGGTTTATCGTGGTGTTGTGGATCAAGTTGTCTTCTCCAACTTCCTCTTCTCTTCCATCAAAGCTTCTATTAAGGTAAAGGAGGGAGTGAGTGAATAACCTTGTCTTCATTTGATCAATGGGTTGTGGGAGGGATTTGCCCCTAAATCCCTATTAGTTTTAATTAATCATTCTATTTAAAGTTTTAATCCATTTTATTGTTTTGTTTTATGTTATTGAGTAGTTAAAAATTTTGATTGGTTAATTCTTCAATGGTTGATGCTTATATATGTTTGATCTTGAATATTAATCATATTTTATTGTGGTGTATTTTGATTAATAATGATTGATTATTGAATTGAGACGTGTTTTATGTATAAATTTTTTTGGATGTCGTGATGAAAGGTACACGCCCGTTCTGTTTTGTGTTGGAGAGAGAAGAATTTTTTTTTATTAATATTATTATCATAAATCAAAAAAATATATTTAGATATAAAATAAGTGATAAAAAAATAAAATAAATTTGAAACTATGCTTTATGCACCAAGGGCTCTCTCGGTCCTGTTATTTTTTTTATGTGAAAGAGAAATATTATTTTCCTGTTATTATCATTATTTTAATATTTAATTTTGAATATCATTTTATTTGTGTATGTATATATGTTCGACAATTTGAAAGAAAAGGATGGAAAAATTTGTATTTTTATATATATAATTATTAAGTGATAAATTAAAAATAAAATATAAAAAATTTAGTTACACGTGTTTAAATAGGATTTAAATATAAATAGGTAATTTTATCAATTTGAATGTAAGAAACTTAATAATATAATAAAAAGAATTATATATATGTATGTGTAATATTTATATACGGTTGATACATATAAACGTGAGATGTTTATATTAGTAACTGGATTTGATTTTATAAATAAACAATTATTTTGTTGTAACTTCATAAAAAGAATTATATATGTTTGTGTAATATATATATATAGACGACTACATATATATACATATATGGTTATTTAATTAAAACAAGAAAAAGAAAGTTATTTCGCATAAAAAATTATTTTATGGCAATCTTACCTATTGTTAGAAATTTTATGATAATAAGACTTATTAAAATTAATTTTATTCAAAGAAATTATTCTTTATATATATGTGTGTGTGTGTGTGTATTTTTGATTTTAATTAAAAGGAGAAAGATAATTATATTTTTTTAATTACTAAATAATAGAAGAAAAATAAGTTAAAAGATTTTATGGAAAGATTTAAAAATAAATATATGTTTGTGCTTTTTTTAATTACTATATTTAATTTATTGAATATTGTATTTGGAAGCAGAGATAAGATATTATCTCTGTGACTGATTTTGTCTGTGTATGAGGAAATTCTGCTAGAATTTCTAAAGAGTATGTATCATAACTTAGTACCCAATTCATGAATAAAGTTTGTCTATGTGAGGACCATGCTGTGAGAGCATGTGTGCCTGTGGAATGAAAAGTTACAGTTTGGTACATTGTGGGATGAAGGCAGAGACCACTGATAGAGGGTACTGGTATCGAGTTGTGAGAGTCCTATAGTCAGGGTAGCGCCCTGGATGTCGAGACAATCATGTAACCGACTTGATAACCCTGACACCTCCTCAGCATCACTGGGATTGGTGTAGTGTATACCCCTAAGGAGCTGCGCACTCCTAGTCACTTCCCAGGATAGATGATGATTGATGATAATCATCAGTGGAGGTATGGATCCATACGTATTGTGAAAGTTTGGGTTGTTTTATGATAACTTAGGTTAAATCCTAGGTTCCCCATTGCATTTGTTTACCAACAACTTGTTTGCTTTATAAGTTGTAGGTTGGTCCTACAAACTTTTTGTGAAAATGATTTGAGGTTATATATGTCCTCACTTTCTTTGCTTTGTTTCTTTTTTTCTTTCAATTTCTTTGCTCTGTATATATGTTCGTGACATATTATGAAGATGGAGGATGCTGATGTCAAGGGTGCTGAGACAGAAAAGAATTCAAAGGAAGGTGATGCCATAGAAGAATTATCGTAACTGTTGTATACACTTTATGTTATGTTCTAGGATAAGGGTGGGATTGTGTATAGTCATTGCTCTAACTTAGGTCCTTTTCGAAGGGTAATTATTTATTTCTCTGGTCATGTATTTATTCTATAACGAGGCTTAAAGTAATCATATTAATAACAGTGATGTATGTTTATCGTTGGAATGTATGATGTTTACATCTCCCTTGAACATATGTTGTTTTATAATTCTAGAATTACTTTGAAAATTTTTTTTTTATAATTAAAGTTAAAAAAATGTCTTACGATTTAACTAAAATAAATCTAATAAATTGTTGGAATAAGTGTCAATGTGATTGGGTGTCATAAGATTTGTAAGATTGAAGGGTTATTTGGGAAATATAATCAGTTAGAAAGGTAATAGAGATGCCTAAGAATGTTTTGATATGCTTGGTGTTGATTATTAGGCCAAAAATGACCATGGGTCATCCCCTTCACGACCTGCAAGTATTGCAGTTATCGTTGAGCTCTAGTTTCTTGGGGCTGAGTGTGGGATGATAGAATGTTGTTTGGTAGGTTGGCGTTGAGCGATGGAATTCTAGCGCTAAGCAACATAATTCTGGCCCTGAGCGACAAAAGGCCTGGTTTCCTCAGTTTTAGTGGCATTGAGCATCAGTTTTATGGCACTTAGTGTGGAGACCCATCAAAGTTTGGGTTCAAGAAAAAGGTGAATCGGTGTTGATTGCCAAGGGTTTAATGCTAAATGTGTAATGACCCTCTGTCGCCACAGTACCACTTACTACCTCATCCATTACTAAGATGTTCAATAATAAATAATCAACAGGCTATTATAATCTCATTCATACCATAAAGTATATATGTATATACAAGATATGAAATAATATAATATACAAGCCAAAATATACAAAACCAAGGGAGAGATACAAAAAAAAAAAACTCCCTACAGCAGGTCCACTATACAACATATACAAAAGAAATTAAAAGGAGCTTCTCAAAAAGGTCCACCCAAAAAGGCCTTTAACCTCTCCAGCTAAGACCTTCATACATCAACTGTGAGAAGCTGGCCTGCTGAAGCTTCACCTTCTGCTCCTACGCCAAACGATGTGATCATCACAGTCACAGCAACATATATAATCACAACCAGTAACAACAGCAACCATAATGAAACAAAACAATATAAAACAACAAGGCAAGGTAAGCTTACAAAACAAAGATAAACATATAATATCAAATCCATTTCATCTAATCCATCCACATACTAATTTGGCATTCAATTCATTAAAGGAATGAGTTCATATACATTACGACACAATACACCATGCTTTCAACATCCACATGTCAATGCATGAATGACATGACTCTCAAGAGATTTACTATATCTCGGGTGATCAACCAAGTCTTACCCCCTATCATGGCCTTCCAAGCACCATTCAGGGATTGCCAAAACTCTGATCTGCGGATAAGCTTAGTGGTTTGTTAGGATAAGTGAATGTAGGTGGTGGCTTACTGCGATACAAGGCCTGCACCGCCTTGGCCTCCTGCGGAATTACCCATCTACTCATCCCCAAGGCCCATCTTTCCGATCCCACATCTTATCCAGGCACTAAGTTAGTGGCCCGTTTGAGCCGTAACTCCTGTTAAGCTGCAAACGGCTTGAGGCCCGCACTACCTCAACGAACAACATATGCATGCAAATGCATGATTCACCACAATATCCACTCAATCACAACCATTCATCATTATCCATATATATATATAGCAATATAATACCACGTGGCCTACTCAACACCACCTGTGGTCCAACATTTCCTACCAACCCTATGCAGGCCCAATCCAGCCCTATGCATGGTTAACAGGTAAGACTCTATCCAAGCAGCATATACCTCATGAGAATTCTCACACAGCACTGGGACCTACATCCCCTGTGAGACGTCTTACCACAATAACACAACATAATCAGTGGAAGTTCTATCTAAGTAACCTTCCACCCAACTACCACTTTCCAACAATTTATCAAACAAATCCACAACAATAATAAAGAAAAACCAAGAGCCAGTCTGGAAAACCATTGGAATCATCTAATTATCTTAAAATATACATTTGACATCCATAGGAATCAATGAAGTCATCAATCAACAACAACAATAATTATAAAGCAAAGAAAATCCTTTTATTCTCTCACAGAGCGTGAATTTCGTCGCTGAGCGAGGGATCCGTCGCTAAGGGACATACTTTATTTCAACATCCGTCGCTAAGCGAGATTTTTTGTCGCTAAGCGACATATTTCCAAGAGAGTTTGCAACATTTGTCGCTAAGCAACATACTTCCAGGAATTTTTTTAGAATCCGTCACTAAGCGAGATTTTCTGTAGCCAAGCGAGTGACAGACTTCCATTGAATTTTCAGGGCCCGTCGCTAAGTGAATGACTTCTAGAGAGTCACCAGGATCCGTCGCTAAGCGACAGAATCCGTTGCTGAGCGCAAATGCGATCTTTTTTTTTTGCAAATCAATGACTAACAACCATTTTTGACAAAATCAATCAACACCAAGCATCACAAAACAATTTTAGTTACTTCTAATACCTTTTTAACCAATTATATAACAATTTTATCCACAAATCATCAACAAATTTCAAAAATCCCTTTCAAAACCCATTTTTACCAAGAACTAACTACATGACAATCTTCATAAAAATTCAATCGTTTATACAACATGAAATCAATATATCCACAGCCACTAACAAGAAATCCACTCATAGTAAGCTTCCCTTACCTCTAAAAGCTTCCAAATCTGGATTTAGGTTCCTTGAGAATTCGATGTCTTAAGCCAAAACCTTCTAAGAATCGCTCATTCTCTTACCAACTCACTAATTGAGCTTGAAAACCCTTAGGACACCCTTAAAACTTGAGAGATTCTAGAGAGAGGAAGAGAAGAGAGAGAATGAGAATAGAAAAATGGGAGAAAGTTTCCTTCCCTTGTTCCTTTTATACCTGACCCTCTAGAGCTCTCACACGGACTTTTGGGCTCACTGAGGCCCATGACTCATCAAACCACTCCCCATATCTCATAATTGGTCTAGCTTAATTTTTTTTCCCTCAAAAGCCCAAAATCACACTCACAACACATCCAATTGGCTCAAGCACATATCTCAAGTTTCCTAAATTCAAACTGATATTTCAAATAAACAGCACCAAACTATCATTGTACACACAATTCATGCACAACAACAATTCATTTATTTTCTTTTAATTAACTAGATTACATATCCAATTTCCATTTTTAATTATCAAAACACTAAATCATACATAAAGAAATCATAGATGTTACAAAATGTGTCCCTTTAGAACATTGGGGGAATGTTCTAGCTTTAAAGAAAAGTTATGCTTGTTTGTGTGATTGCTTGTGTGTTTGAATATCTGATATATTTATGATTGTTATTGTATTGTTGTGTTTAATATTGATTATTGTGTAGTTATTGTATTTTCCTTGTAGTTGTGTTTTGTGTTGTGTTGTGTGAGTATAATGAAAAACCCCATATAAGCAAACACATAAGACTTTAGAAGAAAATCTCAAAAAAACCACATTAATAATGGAAGGGGGTCCAACTGCTTAGGTCTGAGCAGGATATAAACACGAGATCAAAAGGTCGCTCGGATTGGAGCGAGATATAAGTACAAGATCATAGGCCGCTCAGATCGGAGTGGGATATAAGTACAAGGTCATAGGCTGCTCGGATCAGAGCGGGATATAAATACGAAATCAGGAGGGGGATCCCTCTCTATGGCTAGAGCTCAGCCAAGTAAAACATGATAGTTAAGTGAAAAGATAATTGTAAAGTTACACGAAATAGTGAAATGTATGATGTGAATGCCTATGTGAGACATATATGATCACCCTATAGGATAGATAATGATGACTGTGCCTATTTATCGGTGAGTTAAGTTAAGCCTAAACTAGGAAACTTATGTACTTAGTAAGGACACAGTTTATGATAGAGGCTACCTGTAAAACCCTAAAGGGTATTACTGTAACTAAGCCTAGATTTCTAAAAACAAAAAGGGAAGACTTAAAAACATAGAAACAACATGTGGAAACTACTCATAAATATAATTATATTTATATAAGAATCATACAATAAAATACCATACATGCTTAATATATCTCATTTATCACCCGAAGGTGTCGTACAAAACATAAAGAGGACTACAATGAAATAATATAAACTAGACTACGTCTTCTTGCACGTGACTCCAAGCTCCATCAGCACACATCTTCACCTGTATCCTGAAAAAGGAAAAACTTAAAGGAGTGAGACATAATGTCTCAGTGAGTGCTCTAAGGGTTCTACGACTAGGTCAGACTCTTCTACTCGGACAACCTTCATCATTTATCTCTCATGGCTTAAGCCTCACTAGGTCTCTCATAATTCTCCATACCTATGGTCAGGTCTATACCTTTTAATCTTCAATACTTTTTGTTAACTACTCTCTCATTCTCACAACTATTATATTGGTTTACTATCTCATTCTTAACCTAAGAACTCTTTCTTACCCAAAACCCTTTCTAGTATTTAAACCATTCATGTTTAGAGTTTACTCTTCTTCCTTTGATATTTAAAGTTATCTTCTAGGGGTCAAGTTTAAGGTCACAGACATTTTAAAATACTCTTGATACTCCCTTAACACTCACCTTAATACTTTAATTTTGTTCTCTCTTACTTGTCTTATACCTTTCTATTACACTGTGTGGGAATTCACCTTTTCTTTATCTTATTCACAACTATTATTATCCAACTAGAACCCTCATAACACTATCATAGGGCCTAGCCTCTCACTTATCATTAAGGTAGCTAACACAATTGTAATTACAAGCATATATTTATTTCACATCTTTTGCCTAGTAACTAGACATACATCTCGTTTTGTTTCATCAAACAAGAATAACATTCATGTACATCATGAGCACATATACATAATCTTGACACTTCATCACAAGACACAATTACATTTTCACACGTGTACACATTACATCAAGCGCTCATGAACAAGGTCACATAGATTTCATATAGTTACAACGTAGCACACTTCAAAATATCACACTACAATAGGATACATGAATGCACTACTTATGCACATGTGGTACCAACTTAAACTTGTTGGAAAGAAGACTAGGAGTAAATGCACAGCCATAAGAAGCGTCAGCGGTACCGATGCCTTCGACTTTCGTGTAACATCCCGGGCGCTGATGAGGGCAAGGAGTGATTGCCGGTGCAAAAGAGATGAGGCATGAATAAGGAGCGGCTCCTGGCAGGCTTCCAGCGGGAGGGGTACATGAATGAATCGAATACACACCCGAGGGATCCAGAGGCTGTGCAGGTATGGGACTGTACAGTTGAGGATAGCTTAAAGGAATTAATAAGTGCTACCTATACCAACAAGATGCATCTACTTTTTGGTAGCCCATCACTTAAGAACTCTATAGTTAAGCGTGCTTAACTTGGAGCAATTTAGGGATGGGTGACCTCCTGGGAAGTTTCTCAAGAAGTGTGTGAGTGAGGACAAAGCACGCTGAAAAGTCTTGTGTTGGTTTGTGGGGACAGCCGTCGATCCTGAAAGCAGCCAGGCGTTACAAAGTGGTATCAGAGCAGGGCCTCTCTCCTAGTATGGTGTGGTTCGAGGACGAACCAAGCGAAGCTAGTGGGCATGTAACATCCTGGGCGTTGACGAGGGTGGGGAGTGATTGTCGGTACAAAAGAGATGAGGCACGGATAAGGAGTGGCTCCTAGCAGGCTTCCAGCGGGAGGGGTATATGAATGAATCGAATACACATCCGAATGAGAGGGATCCAGAGGCTGTGCAGGTATGGGATTGTACAGTTGAGGATAGCTTAAAGGAATTAATAAGTGCTACCTATACCAACAAGATGCATTTACTTTTTGGTAGCCCAGCACTTAAGAACTCTACAGTTAAGTGTGCTTGACTTGGAGCAATTTAGGGATGGGTGACCTCTTGGGAAGTTTTTCAGGAAGCGTGTGAGTGAGGACAAAGCATGCTGAAAAGTCTTGTGTTGGTTTGTGGGGACAGCCGTCGATCCTGAAAGCGGCCAGGTGTTACATTTCGCACCCTCAACTGGTATGATATCCCCCGGCGACTAGTCAGGGTTACCTAGTTTTGCCAGTACGCTTCGACTCCATGATATCAGCATAGACCATTGGAGTTTTCTCAATTGGATAACCCCTAAGGCTAGGGTTAGACAACCCATCACGACCTCCACCAGCCAAATTCGTATATACTTTCCTCATCACATAACTCAAATGTTATGATGCATGGTCACACACAATGGTTACAACTTTTCATAGGCTTTTATCATAAAACATTGACATAAGTTCATATAACACTCAGTCCTCTCAAGGTAAATAACAATCACAAGTATAAACTTAACAAGGCATAAAAAAGAAGCAACAATGAATTAAAAACTGCAAAAAGGAGTTCATAGGCACAAAAAACAGAATAACCAAGGTCGTATCCGCCTAGCGGGACAGGAGGGTTCGCCCAGCGGTGACTCCCAGACCCAACCCGCTCGGCAGATTCGCGCTAGGACCCAGCACGATTGGCGAGTCCGCGTGCTCGGTCAATCACCCAGTGCCAACGTAGAGTTCAATTTTCAAAAACAGCCGCCCAGTAAGTTTCTAACCCCGTTGGGCGGATTCGAGGTACATACTTTAATTTATTTTTCCTATTAACTTTGGCTTCTAAACGCTCTAAAACAAATAATTAAATTCTTGATTATTTCTTCTACCTTGACAATTGGTTAATCTAATCTATAAACTCTTCACTCACTCACAATCCCCTTAAAACCTATCAAATCCCTAACTTAGGCATAAAGAAAGGGCAAAGATAAATAGATAAACAAGCACAACATAAAAGACAAGGAAGGACACGGGGGAGAGCACTCACCTTTAGGGACATGCAAAGCTAAATTCTAGGGCTTAGGTTCTCCAATTTCTATTCCTCCTCTTTCTCTTCCTCTTCTTCTTCCTTTTCTCCTCATTCTCTCTACCTTCTTTCTTTTTCTATTTTGTGACGGCTAAACCTAATTCTCCTTCTCTATTCCCTTCTTATAACATGTTAGTGGGTATGTAGCTTAGTGGGCTTTAGTCCCCTAGTGGGCCCTAGATGCTTTTTTTGGATTCTATGATAACATTTCTACTAATTTCTAATATTAAGGTATTATTATTATTATTATTATTATTATTATTATTATTAATAGTAATAATAATAACTTCTACAACAACAACAATAAATACAATATTAATAAAAATAGGAACAATAATAATAAGAAATATAATAACAATAACTCTTGAGGCATCTTTTGTCTAATAACACAAAGGAAGGGTCCTACTAAGAGCTACCTCATGGTTTATTTCTAGTACCTGAAATTTGGGGTGTTACAACTCCACATCCCTTAAAAGATTTTTGTCCTAAAAAATCAAGACCTAAGAACATGTTCATGATTGCTCACCTTCTCATTTTTTTCAATCATTTACGATTCATCCCTCTAGTTGCCTCTTGAACAATTTCAACTTTAAACAGTCTATGATTCTTCTTTAACTTTTTCCTTGGGAAATTTCTATTCTCTTGATAAAAAGGTTTTCTATAGGATTTTATCTCGTACTTAAACTAGTTTAGAAAATCATGTGAATAAATGGGTTCTATCTAGATAGGCACCTTCCATCATCCATTCATCTTTGTCCAGGCCTAATCCTTAAATGCGACTATAGGATCAAGTGGTTTTCAGTTAGGGCATCTATCTAAAGATGTTAAAGGTGGTTGGGCATTCCTTCTTAGTGTGTCAAGTCTTTTCTAGATGTAACTCTCTCTAGGTGTCTATCTAGTAGGTGTGATACTTAGGAATCCATTCTTATATATCTCCGCTAGGTGTAGCTTACAAGGCTCCTCTACATGGTGACTTTAATCCATCATCACTCAGGTCACTTATGGGCTAGGATTCATAAATGTCGTTATCAATCCAACTCTAGAGGTACTCAAGGGTTTCTTATTCACAGGATTTATTGCTTCATTGGTTCACCTAGGATGGCATTCTTCTCATAGGATTTAGGCTACTTGAAACCTATGTCACTATTCATTCATCCTAAGACAACTGCACTCTAACCCATGTTCCTGGGGCACAAAAGACACTCAACTACCCCTTACCAAGCCCTCAACAATACAAAAAAATAAAAGCAAGTGGAAGCAACTAAAAAGGACATCACAACATCACATACTTTGCATACATTGGACATATATCATTAACATTTATCCCTACAAGTCATGTAATGACACATGTAAACATGTGTTCATACTTTACTCTCAGGGCTATCAGCACGAATGTGCTTCATGAAGAACAGTCGTGCATCAAACCCAAGATGTTAAACTCAAACCTAGCATACAATATACCACCCCTACCTCTCACCCCCAAATCATGTGAATTACTTAACTCCCTAGTTAAATTAGACCAATTATATCCATACAAGACATCAAGAGAAAAGAAAGTAATCAAGATGGTTATGCTACTATTATAGTTAACTAAAATATAATACATTACCAAGGTGAAATATATATGGGGAGTGCGAATGCATGCAAGGGAATACATTCATTTTACATGTACCATTTATGTAACATCTCATAATTCTAAAGTTCATATCATAACACTGCCACCGACATCCTGGCGGCTCATACTCTATGACACTTCACTCGGTGACACTTCACTCAACTTCCTTATTGGTCAGAACCCTCCGTAGGTAGCCTTTTCTGAGACACCGATAACCAGCTCTGATATTATTTTGTAAACAAACACACATCTCATGTTCTAACAAACAGAAAAGGCACATATAACAATCAAATAAAATTCCTAATAAAGCAACATAACTTGGCTAGTCTAGCAAAAACCACACCAAGTGCAACAACATTCCCACTTAAGGGTCACAATATTAATCGGTAAAAGCATGCCCTGAAACAATCTATATCTATACATACAAGCATTTAAGTCAGGACAAGGAGTTTGGAAACAACTCTTCATCCTCCGCACAACAAGAAAAAGGAACATATTATCCTTAAGGCATGCAAACAACCAAAAAGTCTATCACTTGGGGAGCACATACCTAGGGTAAGCTCATCATCCTTGTTGGTTTCTCTAATAGTTGAAATGAAGGCCCACTACAACTAGGGGTATAGGGTTGATTGTTTTTTCCTTTTTAGAGCTAAGACATTCCTTGACACTAGCAGGACACTTAGGTCAAGCAAACATATTCACTTGTGGTTTTATGACATTTGGGACATCCTTTCATTTTAGGACTCTTTTACATCTGGGGTTTCTTATTTTTCTTTGGTTCCTCGTGTTGGTGAGGTCTTAAACATTTTCTTTTTCTATTGTCACACTTTCGCTACACACTCTTAACTCTTTTTTTGATTTCGCTCCGCCTAAGAGAAGCCTCTCTGAAAATACTATCTTGAATTCTCCCATTTTAAAGGTATCCTCAAAAGGGTAATCTTATCTATCACACCTCTCCGCTAGCACTCCCCTTAGTGGGGTTGTAGTCCCTAAGGAATGGTGGTTGACTCATTCAAGTTTCAACAAATCTTGAATTCCAAGGTCTCTACAGTTGATTTTCTTTGGCTACTTTCTACCCCTTCTAATGTTACTTACTTAGAGTTAGGCTAGCTAGGTGAGGTTACTACTAGGGAATTCAAGGGTGACTGCCCTTAGATTCAATTTTTATTCTCCATTCTTCCCACCTGCATTGGACAAAGTATTGAGGTGGCCAGTCTCAACATTTCATGACAAGGGAGTTAGGATTTATTGTATAGCAAACAACCAAAAACACTTGATGTAACTTAAACAATGTCAAACAATTTCTTAGAGTACACATAGAAAACATAGAAGACACATAACACACAGGTCGGAAAGATCAACCTGCTCTGATACCACTAATGTAACACCCTAAAGGGTATTACCGTAACTAACCCTAGATTTCTAAAAACAAAAAGGGAAGACTTAAAAACATAGAAACAACATGTGGAAACTACTCATAAATATAATTATATTTATATAAGAATCATACAATAAAATACCATACATGCTTAATATATCTCATTTATCACCCGAAGGTGTCGTCCAAAACATAAAGAGGACTATAATGAAATAATATAAACTAGACTATGTCTTCTTGCACGTGACTCCAAGCTCCATCAGCACACATCTTCACCTGTATCCTGAAAAAGGAGAAACTTAAAGGAGTGAGACATAATGTCTTAGTGAGTGCTCTAAGGGTTCTACGACTAGGTCAGACTATTCTACTCGGACAACCTTCATCACTTATCTCTCATGGCTTAAGCCTCACTAGGTCTCTCATAATTCTCGATACCTATGGTCGGGTCTATACCTTTTAATCTTCGATACTTTCGGTTAACTGCTCTCTCATTCTCACAACTATTATACAGGTTTACTATCTCATTCTTAACCTACGAACTCTTTCTTACCCAAAATCCTCCCTAGTATTTAAACCCTTCATGTTTATATTTTATACTTCTTCCTTTTGATATTTAAAGTTATCCTCTAGGGGTCAAGTCTAAGGTTACAGACATTATAAAATACTCTTAATACTCCCTTAACATTTACCTTAATACTCTTATTTTGTTCTCTCTTACTTGTCTTATACCTTTCTATTTCACTGTGTAGGAATTCACCCTTTCTCTATCTCATTCATAACTATTATTATCCAACTAGAACCTTCATAACACTATCCTAGGGCCTAGTCTCTCACTTATCCTTAAGGTAGCAAACACAATTTTAATTACAAGCATACATTTATTTCACATCTTTTGCCTAGTAACCAAACATACATCTTGTTTTGTTTCATCAAACAAGAATAACATTCATGTACATCATGAGCGCATATACATAATCTTGACACTTCTCACAAGACACAATTACATTTTCACACATGTACACATTACATCAAGCGCTCATGAACAAGGTCACATAGATTTCATATAGTTACAACATAGCACATTTCAAAATATCACACTACAATAAGATACATATGCATGTTATATTCCTAAATCACTACTCATGGACATGTGGTACTAACTTAAACTTGTCAGAAAGTAGACTAGCAGTAAATGCACGGTCATAAGAAGCATCAGCGGTACCGATGCCTTCGGCTTTCACACCCTCAACTAGTTTGATATCCTCTAGCAACTAGTCAGGGTTACCTAGTTTTGCCAGTACGCTCTGGCTCCATGGTATCAGCATGGACCATTGGAGTTTTCCCAATCGGATAACCCCTAAGGCTAGGGTTAGACAACCCATCACGACCTCCACCGGCCAAATTCCTACATACTTTCCTCATCACATAACTCAAATGTTATGATGCATGGTCACACACAATGCTTACAACTTTTCATAGGCTTTTATCATGAAACATTGACATAAGTTCATATAACACTCAGTCTTCTCAAGGTAAATAATAATCACAAGTATAAACTTAACGAGGCATAAAAAAGAAGCAACAATGAATTAAAAACTGCAAAATGGAGTTCATAGGCACAAAAAACAGGATAACCAAGGTCGTATCCGCCCAGCGGGACAAAAGGGTCCGCTCAGCAGTGACGCCTAAACCAAACCGACTCAGCAGATCCACGCCAGGACCCAGCACGCCTGACGGGTTGTGTATCCCACTAGGCGTGTTCGCACGGCTGGTCAGTCGTCTAACACCAACGTGGAGTTCAATTTTCAAAAAAAGACACCCAGCAGCTTTCTAACCCCGCCGAGTGGGTCCGAGGTACATATTCTAATTTATTTGTCTTATTGTCTTTGGCTTCTAAACGCTCCTAAACAAATAATTAAATTCTTGATTACTTCTTCTACCTTGACAATTGGTTAATCTAATCTATAAATTCTTCAGTCACTTACAATCCCCTCAAAACCCATCAAATCCCTAACTTAGGCATAAAGAAGGGGCAAAGATAAATAGATAAACAAGCACAACATAAAAGACAAGGAAGGACACAGGGGAGAGCACTCACCTTTAGGGACATGCAAAGCTAAATTCTAGGGCTTAGGTTCTCCAATTTCTATTCCTCCTCTTTCTCTTCCTCTTCTTCTTCCTTTTCTCCTCATTCTCTCTACCTTCTTTCTTTTTCTATTTTGTGACAGCTAAACCTAATTCTCCTTCTCTATTCCCTTCTTATAACATGTTAGTGGGTATGTAGCTTAGTGAGCTTTAGTCCCCTAGTGGGCCCTCGATGCTTTTTTGGATTCTATGATAACATTCTTACTAATTTCTAATACTAAGGTATTAATAATAATAATAACAATAATAATAATAACTGCTACAACAACAACAATAAATATAATATTAATAATAATAGGAACAATAATAATAAGAAATATAATAACAATAAATCTTAAGGCATCTTTTGTCTAATAACACAAAGGAAAGGTCCTACTAAGAGCTGCCTCGTGGTTTATTTCTAGTAACTGAAATTTAGGGTGTTACACTACCCTATGGGTATGCAAGGGGTTTACCCCAAATAAAGTTTATGTATAAGTCTCGAAAGGGCAAGAAAAGAGAAAGAGAAAGATAAGAAAGTAATAGTCCTCGCTTAGCATTATAGGAGGTAAAAAGGCTAGATAAAGTAATGGGGAGGATGAAGTCCCAACTAAGTGTTGGGGTGGTCAATTATTTAGTAGAAAGGACCAATATGGGTTAGAAGACTTGGGGCTCAGACCCACTAAAGATTAGTAAGCCCTGAGTTGAGCATAATTTATGAGATTAAGAACTAAAGAGGTAAGGAACTAGAAATTCAGTGAGAGGTAAAACATATGCATTAAGGGAGGATTCTAGAATAGAAAAGTCAACCTATCCCTAGAGTCCCCTAGCACTCACTGAAATGTTTTGTCTCACTCTCTTTAGTTTATATCTTTTCAAGTTCAACAGATGGATATCTTTGAGAAGGAGCTTGGAGCTGCTTGTAGAGAGTGGAGAAGATGTTTGAGTTATGTATCTCCCAATACATAAGAGTTTTTGTTTAGTTTCATGTATCCTTCTTTTATGTGATGTATGGTACTTTGTGCCAACATTTTGTAATAATATATTTATGTTTAAGTTTCTGCTTGTATCTCTGATGTTTTTATATTCAAAGTTTTCATGTCCTAGAAATCTAGGCATAGTTAAGGTAATACCCTCTAAAGTGTTACACACATACTCCTCATTTGCTTCATCCTTTGCCCTCTTCATTAGCTCTAAGGCATACCCTAAGGGACGACACAAGAGTTTCCTTACGGTGGTAACTGCCACCGAAAACACAAAAGCGTTGTCATAAAAGCCATTAGGCAATGGAAGGTTGAACCTACAACTTCCAAAGCGTGCATTGACAATGCACAATAAGAGAACCTCTTGATTAGGTTTTTGCCATTGCAATGCAACCGTGCAACAACGCCAAAGATATGCTATGAGGACTTTGAAGGAGGTGGATCTGGTGGCAAGGTCATGGGTAAGAAGAGCACGAATTGAAGCTATCTCTTTGGGGCCAAATAAGAAGGAACGATTATGGGCTACAAAGATGCTTCTAGAATCAGGTGAAAATTGTTGGAATTCATGATGGTTGCATGTGACTCTTGGTGGGTCTCTTGCACATAGAAGCTCCCTACACTATGTAATGCCTGGTTGCTTTCAGGATTTGTGACTGTCCCCATAAACCAACATAAAACTTCTCAGTGTGCTTTGTCCTCACTCACACACGCTTCTTGGGAAATTTTCCAAGAGGTCACCCATCCCAAAATTGCTCCAAGTTAAGCACACTTAATTGTGCAGTTCTTAAGTGATAGGCTACCAAAAAGTAGATGCATCTTATTAGTATAGGTAGTACTTATTAATTCCTTTAGGCTATCCTCAACTATACAGTCCCATCCCTGCACGGCCTCTGGATCCCTCTCATTCTGGTGTGTATTTGATTCATTCATATGCCCCTGCCGCTGGAAACCTGCCAAAAGCCGCTCCTTGTCTGTGTCTTATCTCTTTTGCATCGGCGATCACTCTCTGCCTTTGTTAACACCTAGGATGTTACACACCACACAGGGAGAATGGAAGGCTTTGGTGCACGGCGTACTATTTCTGACAAGGCCATCATGAACTGAGAAAATCCAATTCTATCGCACATGATATGGTTCATTCAAAGAGCAAAAATGAAACCACCACACTTAAGTCGAGTTACGTGCCATTAAATATATATGTATGTAAGCAAGCCTTTTAATAGGTATCTTAATTATATCATTAGTGATTCTTAACTGTTGATTTTTTTCTCGTTGCAGGCTTGAAACAACACAATTGAACGTTTTCTATTTCTTCTAATTTTATCTTTAAGTACTTAACTCTAATAAGTTGCCAAAAATGATTTTATATAAAATTTTACACCTTCTTCAATATGATATTATTTTTATTGCTTTAAATAACTAAAAATAATTTTTTTAGAAGAGTATTTCTAAAAAATTTTAAATAAACCTCACAAATTACCTCGTATTTTTATAAAAAAATACTATTGTTGTGAAATAAAATAAAATAAAATAATTATTATCGATTGGCGTGAGACCCACTAAAGTTGAAGAGTATCAAAATCTACTAACATTTAGTGTGTGCTCTAATGTATTCATGATGGGTTACTCTCACTTCTCAAATGATCTGAAGTTGCTATTCGAGTTACACTTTTAAGAGCCCAAACATTGATGGACTTGCTCCAAGCCATTTTAATTCATAATAAGATATTTTATTTATTAGCATATATTTTACTATTTTTTATCCCTTATTTTAGAATAATTTTTTTTGTATGATAATTTTCAGACATTTGTTGATGTATTTTTGAGATGCATGTATATGAAAAAATAAAATTTAAATAGGAAATACAAATAAATATATATAATATCAAATATGATATTTAGAATTTAATGTTTAAAAACTTCTTATTTTAGTAGGCTTTGGAAGTAGGTGAAAAGTGTCCCAAGTTAAGTGTTTATTTTTCTCATACATATTAAATAAAATGTTATTATGTTAAATGTTACAAATGAATTTTTATGAAATGACTTAACAAATATAGAAAATTTGAGAAAAAAAGTTCGTTACTTTTTTGTCAATTAATAATTTAATTTATATTTTTTTTCAAATTATTATTAGTTATTAGACATCTTTGCATAAAAAACATTGTTTCACACTAAAATATTTTAAACAAAAGCATTAATAAATTCTAAAAACAAATATCTCAAATTAAATAAGTGATCGAGTGTGCAATGTAAGAAAGCAAAGTTCTTGTATGAGTATAGTGTTGTTATAGAAGTGCATGCAACACTAGAAGTAGAAGGTTGTGCTTAAAGGAAGAGAAATAGATAAAGAAGGTTCTACCAAAAAGCTAGAAATTGAGAAAGGTCGGTTTCTGAGGCTTTGATTATTGAGAAAGAACTAGTAGTGGAAAAGGTTCTCATTCTTTAACCAAAAAGTGATGTGGTACCAACTTCGATAGAATCAAAATATGTTGTGAAATAGCAAGAGACGCACAAGAAGGGGGGTTGAATTGTGCGTTTAAAAACTTTTTCAATATAAAAACAAGTTCAAAAACGTTTTTAAGCTGAAGGATAGAGAAGACAAGCACACAGAGAATTTTATACTGATTCACTCAACCTTGAGCTATGTCTAGTTCCTTCACCCATAAGGTATCCAGTAACCAACCTTGGTTACAAGTATTCTTCACGGCCTCTTTAGGCTTCACAATGCAATCACCTTAGATTGCTTAACCCAAGTATTCTTTCTCACTAAGCCTCTCCAAGCTTTCACAACAAGTACAGTTGATAGTAAAGGTCAATTTACAACGTGAGGATATAAAAAAAATTAAGCACAATACAGTATTGTATCAAAGATATATGAACTATTGTCCAATGGATGCATAAGAAAGCAATCAGCATTTTTATGTTTGTGCTTGATTCGTCGTCATCGTTCTTCTTCTTCTTTGGTATATATAGTCTTCAGTGAAAAAGAGCCGTTGCAGATGACTTAGCTTCAGTCTTCAAAAAAGAGGTGCACGTATCGAGCTTCCAGATAGATCAGAAAGGACAGCTTTTGAACTTGCACTAAAATGGAAAGAGCAGCTTTGTGATGGAGGTCTGCTTTTCTGAACATTCTTCATTTGTCTTGATAGCTTGAAAAGTTGACTTGCTTTTTCTTCCTTGTTGCGCTTTTGCACTAGAATGATTCTGTCTACCATTTAATGCTTGAAATATTTGAACATTATATATCTAAAAAAGGTAAGGCATTAGTCTCGAGATATGTATGCAAGACGTATAGCTTGGATGAATATATTAAAGAAAAACTTAACCATTTAAGAGCTTTCGTTTGGACGCATCTAGTATAAGTGTCTAATACTTAAGACACGTAGTCCACGAATGAGACTTTTACTCTTGGACAGTCATCATGTATACGTTTTGGACGTTCGATGAGATTAGCGCGTTGGACACCATGAGTTTGGACGCTGTAAAACTCATTAATTTAAAAACAGAGACTTAAACTTTAATAAGTTTGTTATCTTCAAAATTCAAGGGTCTAGACGCTTAAACGTCTTTGGTTCCAACAATCTCTCCCTTTTTGATGATGACAAACCTTATTGATTTTCAAGTTTTGTAAATATATAAGACAAGGAAAGCACATATATAACAAGGTTTTGATAGACTTACTATGCTCCCCTTGAGTTTGAAATATCATAATTTGCATACTTGAAACATTCAAAAATATTAATCCAGATAAATATCCAAGTGTCAGAGTATAAAATGTTTATGCATGAATGTTATGTAATGCAACAAGTATCAGCGAAAATGATAATCAGAGCAGTCAAATTTTAACTTATTAGAGCAATCAAAAGAGTAACTAAAAGGAAGACGTAACAACAAAATCATACCAAAAAAAAAACTTTATTATCGACACCTTAGGACTATACATAAGGCTTATAAAACCTACGCATTATTTTCTCCCCCTTTATCATTATCAAAAAACAAAGGAAAAGAAAAAAGAAAGCAGACGGCATCATTGTCACTTGGGCTTTGGTGGAGGAGAAGGTGGGGAAGGTTGCGGTGTGTGGAAGAGTTCTTGCTGGTTTTGGAGAATTTGTTGTAGGAGTGAGAAGATGGGTTGGAGTTGGTTTGTGACATATTGTTGGACGGCAGGGTCAACAGTTGAAATAGGTGGAGGGGCAGTAGTGGAGATGGGAAGGCTTGCGAATGCTTGAGATGTGGGAGTTGGCGGGGGTGGAGCTGTTGGTGCGGGTGATTAAGAGGGGGTTGGTGGGTGGATTTTAGTGGGTGGAGGGGGTGCTTCTAAGAAGAGAAGGTTGGGGATTTGGAGTTGGTATGGACACGGTGTTTCCCAGGGATAAGGTGGTTTGAAGGAGTTGGGATGTGTGAGTGCAGCAATCAAGGTGTAAAGAATGGAGGTTTCTGTACCAATTATTGGACGCGCATCAGCTGAACGAACAAAGGCAGAAAAAGTGTCTGAGAAGTGAAAGACACGAGCTGGACGCTGCGTGTACTCACAGTTCTTTGCTGTTGGAGTGTTGGCCTTGTCGTCTTGCAAGACTCTGCTATTAGACGTTTCTTGTTCACAAGTAAACATATGTTGACGCCAAAAATGTTTAGCGTCGTCCTCGTCCATGTCTTGTGAAAGACGATGAGCAATGTACCATTCTGGAGTAATGGTTGGATGACGTTGAAGTTCAGCTCTGGACAGTAACGGCAAAGAAGGAGTCTTGGTCAGAATCTTCTCCTTCTTACTGTTAACATCCAAGGTTGGAATCCTTGGGTAGACGAGGTCGGGTTGGATGAGGATGGATCTAGATGGTTTGATGTGTTGAGAGGGAGGGATGTAAAGTTGATACTTCAAAAGCGCAGAGCTCTTTACAGAGTTACAAAGCATATGGTCGAAAGGCGAGGGGAAGAATTCAGCTTCCTCCGAGTCCAATGGCCTAAACTTCAAATCAGCTAGCCTCAAATGGATTGTTCGCTCAGACGCTTGATCTCTCCTTTGTTGCAAAGCCTGTTGTATTTCTTCCACTGGAGGTACTCGATGTTGAAGTACTCTAGGAGGATGGGCAGTTAAGCACTAGACTCGCACCAGTCTTGGATACCTTCGTCGGATGAACCGCTTAAGTGGCAAATGTTCAATTGCTCCAGGAGGTAGTGCCAAGTAAGCTTCCAATGGTTGATGGACGTAGTCGTCCATATATTTGTCGAGAAAGAGAGGCGAATAGTCAAAACCAAAGTCTGACTCAGGAATAGGTTCTGGATGCAGTATAATGGCGTTGTCGTCCACTTGGTTTTGTTTGTTGCCATCCAAAAATAGTAAAGGCCACTATTGTTTGGTTCTTGTCAAGGTTTCTTGCTGGGTGAAAGATGTGGCTATGATGGAAGATGAAGAAGGTTGTTTTGGAGGCTTGATGGAAAGGTGCAGTTTAGGGAGTCCAGGTGTGGGTATGGTGCAAGTATAACCTTCATCACCAGGCAGTAGCATGTCTAGTTCAGGTATGGCTTCTATTTCGATTTTTGTTTGGGCTTATGTTTGGACAGGGGGTTGTTCAAAGGGTTCAACAATCAGAGATTCAACAAACACATCATTTGATTCAGTAACAGCAGGAGCAAATAACTTACTTTTCTTTTACTGTGCTGTTGTTAGTTCTGATTCTACCGGTCGTTTGGTTGGTTGTGAGGGTTGGACGGCTAGTGGTTGTGGTTGTGTTTGAACAACAACCACAGCAGTCTTTTGTTTCTTAAGAAGAACTCTGATGGGCTCATCGTCCTTATCGTCTGATTCCACTATCATCTGGAGTCCTCTTTTGGCAGGTACCGGTGCAGGTGCAGCAGCAGCAGACAGAGCTCGAGACCATTGAGACTTAGACCTCGTTACTCTAGATGTCCTAGCCTTGGACGACTTCCTCTGTCTAACAGCTACAGGATTTACGAATAAAACTTCATCGTCCATTGGCTCAACATGTTGGACGATTTGTTCTTGTGCTGGCTGAGGTATCTGCTCAACAGGTTCTTCCTTAATGTCTACCTGTTTAGATGTTGTCTCCAGAGGCTTCAACACAAAACCAACCTTCATTCGGGCAATGTTGTTGCGTCCAAATGGTAATTGTGTGAACTTGTGCCCACCACCTAGTGTCTGGATCTTCATCTGCTCACCAACTAATAGAGCAAAGAAGGCATATACCTTCTGTTGCCAAAAAATCTTGTTCAGCAGAGCGACATAGGTTATCTGATCAAGCTCTCCTCGTCCTCTTATGGTGCGGAAGATGTTGCTTAGGATGAGGTGAGGCAGATTGAACTGCTGACCAGTTATCATGTGGAACAGTGCAAATCTGTGCAAAAAGGTGATGTTGTCCTTTAACCCAGCCTTGTACAATATACCCTTATTCAGAAACTGCCAGTATACTTTTCCTTCTTTCGTTAGCTTGTTGTACTCAACGGGGCCTTCGCCTTCTAGTCCCATCAAGGCGACATCAACAGTGTCATGGCCTCCGAAGCTTTTCTCCCAACCGTTTTTGATGCAGGAGCCAGCCCTGTATTCCTTCTTTGACTTAAAGCATAGACCAAGGTTAGTAGTTCTTTTCAAGTATCTAAAAATTCTTTTTATTGCCGTGAGATGTGTTTCTCTAGGATCAGACTGAAAACATGCACATAAACATACACTAAACATAATATCAGGTCTAGACGCTGTAAGATAAAGTAGTGATCCAATCATACCTCGGTATGTAGTTTGGTTTACCTTTTTGAATGCGTCATCTAGCCCTAGTATTGAAGATGGATGCATAGATATGCTCATTTCTTTGGCACCGTCCATCTTGTATTTCTTGAGAAGTTCTTTTGCGTACTTCGTTTAATGTATGAATATGCCGTTGTTGGTCTGTTTTACTTGTAATCCCAGGAAGAATTTAAGTTCTCCCATCATACTCATCTCAAACTCAGCTGTCATGAGCTTAGAAAAATCCTTGCACAGATCGTCATTAGTAGCACCAAATATTATATCGTCCACATAAATTTGTGCAATAATAAAATGTGATTGGACGTTTTTATGAAAAAGAGTAATGTCTACTTTTCCTCTTGTAAAACCATTTTCTAAAAGAAAAGAACTTAACTTTTCGTACCAAGCTCTTGGAGCTTGCTTAAGTCCATATAGGGCCTTTTTGAGTTTGAAAACATGTTTAGGATAAGTAACATACTCAAAACTAGGAGGTTGTTTCACATAAGCTTCCTCATTTATTATACCATTTAGAAATGCACTTTTTACATCCATTTGATAAAGCTTCATATTACTATGAGCAGCAAATGAAAGTAAAATGCGAATGGCTTCTAGTTTAGCTACTGGTGCAAAAGTTTCAGTAAAATCTATACCTTCTTGTTAAGAGTAGCCTTGAGCCACAAATCTGGCTTTGTTTCTTACCACTTTGCTTGCTTCGTCTAGCTAATTACGGAACACCCATTTTGTTCCTATGACAGATTTATCTTTAGGAGCAGGAACTAGCTGCCACGCGTCATTTCGTTCAAACTGACTTAGTTCTTCCTTCATGGCATTGATCCAACCTTCGTCCAGGAGTGCTTTGTCCACTGTCTTTGGTTCCGTCTGGGAAATCAAGACAGTTTGAGCTTGCTCCTTGAATGTTGATCTTGTCCTTACATGATCATGTATATTTCCAAGAATTTGGTTATCTGGATGATATGTTTTCATTTGCCATTGTCGTCCAGTTGGTTCCTTTTCTTCTATCTTTGTGTCGTCCAACTGGGTTCTGGACGCTGGTTGGTTGGTATCGTCCAACTTCATATCTGCAAATGAATAGTCTAGCTCTGATAGTTCTCTATCAGGCTTATTGTCATTGAATTTTACATGAATGGCTTCTTCAACCATTAAAGTTCTAGAGTTGTAAACTCTATAGGCCTTGGACGTTTCAGAGTAGCCTAACAATATTCCATCATCACACTTAGAATCAAACTTTCCAAGATTGTCCTTAGTGTTTAAAATGAAACATTGACATCCAAAAGGATGAAGATATGATATGTTGGATTTTCTTCCTTTCCACAATTCATAAGGAGTCTTTTTCAAAATAGGTCTATTATATATTCTATTTTGTAAATAACATACTGTGTTTACAGCTTCAGCTCAGAAGTGCTTAAGAGTGGAGTTATCATTTAGCATGGTTCTAGCCATTTCTTGCAATGACCTATTCTTTATTTCTACCACACCATTTTGTTGAGGTGTTCATCATACAGAGAAGTTGTGGAGAATTCCGTTCTCCTCACAGAAGCCTTGAAACTTTCGTTTTCGAACTCTCCTCCATGATCACTTCTGATTGAGGCAATACACACACCTTTTTCATTTTGAATTCTTTTGCAAAATATAGAAAATACTTTGTAAGACTCATCCTTGTGTTTCAAGAACATGACATATATCCATCTAGTATAGTCGTCTACTACAACTAACCCATATCGTTTTTCACTAAGAGAGGCTATTCTAGTAGGTCCAAACAAATCAATGTTTAATAGCTTAAATGGTCTAGTAGTGGAAACAATATTTTTTGAATCAAAAGAGCTTTTTACTTGTTTCCTTTTTTGGCATGCATCACAGAGAACATCAGATTTGTGTATGAGATTTGGAAGTCTTCTTACGAGGTATTGCTTGTTTAGCTTTGAGATTAATCTTAAGCTTGCATGTCCAAGTTTCTTGTGCTAATTCCATTTATTCTCATTGATGGATACTAGACAAGACACATTTTGATTTGTGAGATCATTTAAGTCAATCTTATAAAGATTGCTTTGCCTTTTAGCAAAAAATAATATAGATCCGTCTAGGTTTCTGACTGTACATGCATCTTTGTCAAAGGAGACACTGTGTCCACTGTCACATAATTGACTTATGCTTAGTAAATTGTGTCTAAGTCCTTCAACATATAAAACATTTTCAATAGAAGGGAAGGGATGCTTACCTATCTTACCTATACTTGTAATCTTACCCTTCTGATTTCCTCCAAAGGTGACCCATCCACTGTTCTTTGGTTGGAGGCTTTGGAACATACACCTTTCACTTGTCATGTGTTGTGAGCAATCACTGTCCAGGTACCATGATTGGTGTTTCCTTTCTATTGTCAAGCAGATCTGCAACAGGAATTATCATGGACTTAGGTACCCAAATAGACTTGGGTCCTTTCTTGTTAGTTCTGAAGGCATTGGTCGCCTTCTTGACTAGATGATGAAAGCATCGAGATGGTTCATGCCCACTTTTTCCACATATTTTACAAAAGGTAACATTTTTATTTGTTTTACAGGCTTCTTCCTTAGCAAAGCCAAGCCCAGATTTGTCATTAGGACTCCGTCTATAAGACAAAATCTTATTTAGATTTTCAATCCCATTGACGAACTTAGATAGGCTTTCTTTTAGATGAGTAACTTTCTTTTGAAGTTCTAACACTTTATGAGGAGGTATCTCTTCTAGAGTAACCTTTGTTTTTAAAAACTCATTCTCTTTTAAAACATTTTCATAATTTTCTTTAAGCAAATTAAATTCTTTTGTCATTTTCGAGAATTTCTTTTTCAATTCTTTATATCCTACTGAAAGAGTTGAGGAGTTAGCAAGCAATTCATTATAAGCTTCTTGAAGAGAAATTAGATCATTAAAGTTTACCTCTTCATCTTGCTCATCTTCTGAGCTTTCAGAACTTGTCTTTGCCATGAGACACAAGTTTGCTTCTTCCTTTCCTTCTTCTTCGGATGAGGATAGGTCTATGTCCTCCCAAGCGGCCATAAGTCCTTTCTTCTTCTTTTTGAAAAAGGTTTTCTTCTTGTCCTTTTGCAGGCTTGGACATTCAGATTTGAAGTGTCCAGGCTTTTTACATTCAAAGCAGACTGAGGGACTCTTCTCCTTGAGTTCCTTGTTAAACTTCTTCGTGAAGTTTTTAGCTTTGGACCTTCCTTTCTTCCACCACATGGCTTGTATCTTTCTTGATATGAAAAATATCTTGTCCTCATCAGAGTCGTCTTCTTCGGATGCTTCATCAAAAGACTCTTCCATGTTAAGGGCTTTGGAAGATAACCCTTTTGTTGGACGCTTGACGCTTATGGCGATGGACCTTCTCTTCTGTGCTTTAGCTCCAGCTCATGGACTTTGAGAGTTCCAAGTAACTTTTCCATGGAGAGCGTTGTTAGGTCCTTAGATGCTCTCAGAGCTGTAACCTGTGGTCTCCATAATCTAGGTAAACTTCTTAAGATTTTGTCAATATGATCATAATTATCATAAGTTTTGCCTAAGGATCTCAGGTTATTAATTATAGTTTGAAATCTACCAAACATGAGTTTGATAGTTTCATTTTCTTCCATAGTAAAGAGTTCATATTGTCTTACAAGTAAGCTTAATTTAGATCTTTTTACCTGTGAGGTACCTTTATAACCATGCGCGAAAGTATCCCACATCTTTTTAGCACTTCTTAAACTATGCACTTTTTCATATTCAATTTCGGATAAAGTGCACATCATAGCATTTCTGGCTTTTGAGTTAAGAACGTACCTTTGTTTGTGAGCTTCTGTCCACTAACCTCTAGGTAACTCAGTTCCAGCCTGGTCTAGGGGCAGATAGTCACCAATTTCTACTACATCCCACATGTCGATGTGACATGCATCAAAGAATGGTATCATCCTTTGTTTCCAGTAGTCGTAGTTTTGACCTTTGAAGAGAGGAGGTTTGTTTACAGCTTGTCCTTTATTTTCCATGTATGCTCAGGATCTTTTACCCCTGCAATGTTAGATGCTTAATCCCAAGAGGTCGAGCTCTGATACCAATTGAAATAACAAGAGACGCACAAGAAGGGGGGTTGAATTGTGCATTTAAAAACTTTTTCAATATAAAAAAATGTTCAAAAACGTTTTTAAGCTGAAGGATAGAAAAGACAAGCACACAGAGAATTTTATACTGATTCACTCAACCTTGAGCTACGTCTAGTTCTTTTACCTAAAAGGTATCCACTAACCAACAAGGGTTACAAGTATTCTTCACGGCCTCTTCAAGCTTTACAATGCAATCACCCTAGATTGCTTAACCCAAGTATTCTTTCTCACTAAGCCTTTCTAGGCTTTCACAACAAGTGTAGTTGATAGTAAAGATCAACTCACAACGTGAGGATATAAAAAAAATTAAGCATAATACAGTATCGTATCAAAGATATATGAACTATTGTCCAATGGATGCGTAAGAAAGCAATCAACATTTTTATGTTCGTGCTTGATTCTTTCTTCTTCTTCTTTGGTATATATAGTCTTCAGTGAAAAAGAGCTGTTGAAGATGACTTAGCTTCAGTCTTCAAGAAAGAGGTGCGCATATCGAGCTTCCAGACAAATCAGAAGGGACAACTTTTGAACTTACACTAAAATGGAAAGAGCAGCTCTGTGCTGGAGGTATGCTTTTCTGAACATTCTTCATTTGTCTTGGCAGCTTGAAAAGTTGACTTGCTTTTTCTTCCTTGTTGCGCTTTTGCACTAGAATGATTCTGTCTACCATTTAATGCTTGAAATATTTGAACATTATATATCTCAAAAAGGTAAGGCATTAGTCTCAAGATATGTATGCAAGATGTATAGCTTGGACGAATATATTAAAGAAAAACTTAGCCATTTAAGAGCTTTTGTTTGGACGTGTCTAGTATAAGTGTCTAATACTTAAGACACATAGTCCACGAATGAGACTTTTACTCTTGGACGGTCATCATGTATACGTTTTGGACGTTCGATGAGATTACCACGTTGGACGCCATGAGTTTGGATGCTGTAAAACTTTTTAATTTAAAAACAGAGACTTAAACTTTAATAAGTATGTTATCTTCAAAATTCGAGGGTCTAGATGCTTCAATGTCTTTGGTTCCAACATGTTGTAGATGCACATACTTTTGAGGAGGAACGCTATAAGAAAGTCACTGTTTAACATCAGCCAAAAATCATTGCTAACACAGAAATGTTGATGCTAAAACAATAATAGTGTTAGTTTTGCGTCAGCTTGACGACAAACATTCCAAAGCTCAAAGAAAAAGTATTGTGTCTGCTTACAAGCCGACACTATGTAGAGTCAACCAAAAAACAAACAAAAAATCAAAGCAAACTTTTTCAAAGTGACCGACATTAATTTTAGCGTCCACATAATCAGAGGCTAAGCCGAGTCAATATATCAGTCTAGCTCAGTTTGTTTGGCCGACGCTATTAGCATCAAATCAGAAGTCGACATTATTAACGTCAGATTAGCGTTTACTTAGCCGATGCTAATATAACAACTTTCAAAAATATTTTTTCTAATTTCATTTGTACCTTATAATAAAACCTGAACATATAACTTAAAATACCATTAATATAAAATTTTAATATAAATATTACAAATAAATAAAGAGCATATCATACATGAATCCTCATGATTTAAATATATAAAATAGTCTAAAATAATGATCAAAAGTATAAAGAAAAATATCTGTATATCAACCTATCATCTAAATCTAGCCCCTTGTAGGGCCCTACCTGCTCTTGGGGTCCCCTCTGTGGTCCCACTTGCTCCATTGTTATCATCCTCTCCATCAACTCGTCAATCAGCGTCCACAGGGTAGCATTCTCCTACCGAACAAATACAACATTCCTTTGAGCTATCAGCCTACCACAACTTGCTCCTGAACCTATGCAGCCTACTGTTGAGCTCTAGTTATCTCCTCATAGACACTATTGGGTGAAGGAAGAGCAACTAACTCTTAAGTCATTAGTGATGTTGCCCTAAAATTGACATTTACAACGAAGTCTGCAATGTGATAAATATGTCCTCTTCTCCTGCCCCTATCAACCTCCTTCCATGTGTCAACCCTGGTCTCTTGTGTTGCATTAAAGGAGGTCTCATCAACTTAAGTCTAGTGCTGCAAAAGACGGAGTTGATAATCCTCTTAAACAATGTGAAAAACATAATTGTAAGAAAAACAATTTTTTTTAAGAAACATAATATATAAAGATTTAAAACTTACATATGACCTTTGAAAGCAACTATCCACCCATTCGGCGCTTGTGGACTTCTTGTGGGTAGCTAAGAAAAGCTCATCAAGGTGGGGATCTCAGCCTAATTCCTTAGCCTTGGTAACGAAAAATGCAAGAAACTATTATTAATAAATATGACAAATCATAAAACAAAACAAACTTTATAATTAGAAGTGTCAGTGGATACATACCAAATCTTTGGCCACCTTAGTAAAA